>CAIGQV010018170.1:11017024-11032424 GCA_903798115.1 Danio jaintianensis
AATCAATCAATCAATCAATCAATCAATCAATCAATCAATCAATCAATTAATCAATCAATCAATCAATCAATCAATCAATCAAACAACCAATCAACCAATCAATGTCACCTTATTGTACACTATGAATCAGAGCTTTTTATTAAATATATAAATTAATACAGTAACTCAGGTTTTAAAAGACATGAGGGTCAGCAAATGCCAGCATACTAATTGTGTAGTGAACTTTACCACCACCCAAAAAGTCACAGTCTCAAACTTGGTGGTCCGGTCGACCAGTGGGCCTTTTAAGATGGAAGTGTAGTACAATCTGACCCCGAGCACCTTCACTTCCAGAGGGCGGCGGACAGCTAATTACTGTCCATCTCCATGCCGGAGCAGAAATGAATTATGCATTAGAGCGGCCAAAGCTTTTTCACTGATACTTATCCATTATTAATGCTGAACCCATTACACATTTTGTCCACGCTCACATTTGGTTGCAACAGCACAGGCAATATTTTAATCCACCACGTCTGCTCTTTGACAGAGAGTGATGCAGAGGAACAGCGACGTACTGTAGGGCCGGGCTACGCATCTAATCCAATGATGGAAATACACGTCATTCATTATTACGGAGAAGCCCATAATAGATCAAAGCACCTAGAAACCTGCCGCCACCAAAAGCGAATGTGCGTCTGGCATCTAAAAGTGAAACAACAGATTCTTTGTTAAATCCCTTCGAATCAGGGGCGAACTGGCCATCTGGAGCACTGGGAGTTTTCCTGGTAGGCCGCTGGACAATGTGGGCTGGCCCTTTGCTGTGTAAATATATAAACATAAAATATGTAACATTTATGGATAATTCCGCTGATCTACATAACTCTAAATAATGACCATATCGTGCTCAGGTTCAGTGCAGTGTGTATTTATATTACATTACATTATATATTATATTATATTATATTTTTTTACTTACAAAATGTCATTATTATTATATAGGTTACTATTTATTAGCATTTATTTTTAAAATACAATTGCTAAATATATATATATATATATATATATATATATATATATATATAATATAGCTGGATTATTCATTTTTTGATTTTATAAGAAAAATAATTACATTAAAAACAAGTGTTGTCAAGTCATTGTGCAGTGAATGAGTGCTGTTATATTTTTAAAATTAAAAGATTAACATTAAAAAATGCTTCAAAATGCAATGTAAGCAGCTGAACATGATGAAGCTGAATGCAGCATTATTTGCCTGCTGTTTAAAATGAAAATGTTAAATAAGGTGGCCATCTGTACAGTTTTTGAATTCACAGGGCAGTGCAGACAAGGTCAGGTTAATCAATACATTAAAACTGCAAAGTCTAAGCTAATATTAAGATACAAGCCTATATTTTAGACACAGCTTTGTCAATATCGAGTCAATTTGCTTCAAAATGCATTAAATTAATGAATCAATCAATCAATCAATCATTCATTCAGTAACAATGGCTTGCTGCCACCTACAGTTTATTTTCATATTTACTTCAAATTTAAATAAATCATTACATGTTCCTCAGCCTACATAATTTTTTTCTAAGTAAATTTTGTTGTCTGCTTAATTTGACAAATTCACTAGAGGGCACTACATTTTTGTGAATCTGAAACGCGTTACTTAAGGTACATTTTGTTGTATGTTTCAGATACACATCATCTCTATATATGTCCACAAGAAGGCAGATCTTGTTGTACAGATCACCTAGCGGACTGCTGACCTAAACCCTTCCCTAAACCCCAACCAATAGTGTTTTCAAAAGCAAACACAGAAAAGTGCGATACGATTTTACATTGCTTTTATTTTTTTTGACTCAAACCAGCGAATACAACAAGTAGAACAACGTACAAAGTGAGCTACAGAGCACACCGACCACACCAGGAAGTCCAGTTGTCCATATGAAGATACTGCAGATAAACTTATTTGATTAAAAATCATAGACATCGTTTAGGCGTTCTGCAGCATTTATTTATCGTTGTGCAAAAAAAAAAAAAAAATGCATGACAGAGTTTATGCCGGTTTTATGAGGGTAAATTTAAGACTTTTAAGACAATTTTAAAACCAACTAAAGAAAATTGAGGAATTAATAATACAGTAGTGTGTTGTGAACTACGTATAATGTCTAGATAGCACATGAAGAGTTGTGTTTATAGTAAGACCGTTATAAAGTACTTTGGGTGTACTGCAATTCACAATAAATACACTATATGAACAAACATTACTTACTAAAATTTGAAAATAAAAACCTGATCTAACTTTTACATTTTACATAATAGATATTAAGGCTTGAATACCTCTGATTCAACCACCTGAATGTAGAAATAACTTTTACTTTGTGAACATAACACCAGTTGTGTCTTTTATTCTCATTTCTTTATCTATGTTAAACTGCTTTGGCACAATCCACATTGTAAATGCGCTATAGAAATAAAGATGAATGAAACATTATTCAGACCCATTAGCCACGTTTTTAACTGTCGTGCCTAAAGTGAGCGTGCCAGTGCCGTTTCCACGTTAACATCATCGGGGTTTCCTCTGGGCCAAAGGACGGCCTTTTTCGTCCTGCCGAATATAGGAGTAAACAATTTCTTACAAAAGTAAATTAAATTATCTTATTAAGACCTGCTGCTCTGATTTAAGACCCTTTTAAATTAAAGATTTTAATTAAATATTAATTAAAGAAAAAACTATTTAAGACTTTAAAAAAAAAAAAGTGGAAACCCTGCAAGAAACTAATCCTTTATTGTTCTATAAAAATATCCTTGTAAATATCATTAGTGTGAAAAGGAACAAAAGTTGATGGTGTCAAACTTTTTTTTAAAAGTAAAAACTGCAGTCAAAATTTATTTTGATGTACGTTTACTTTTAGGAAGGTTTCTATGCAAATTGTTCACTGTTAACAATTTCCTGTAGAATCTACAGTAACTTACTGGCAGCAGTTCGCCAGTAACTTACTGTAAATCAATTACATCAAAATACTGTATTTACATTACATACAGCACCATTTATCTTGCTGTATATGTATTTACAGATTTATATTATACCTTCACTGTAAAAAATATACAGTAATTTTCACAATGCAACTTTAAAATACAGTAACATACCGCATAACTGTCCTACAGTAAAATATAGTTTATATTACAGTTAAATACTGTGTAATTTACAAAAATCGTTAACATTGTACAAATCAGACAGCTAGCGTTGTGCTAAAATAGACAGTAATTTTCACAAAGCAACTTTAAAATACAGTAACATACTGCATAACTGTCCTACAGTAAAATACAGTTCATATTACAGTTAAATACTGTATAATTTACAAAAATCGTTAACAGTGTTGAAACAGACGACTAGTGTGTTATGTTGCAGACCTGGTTCTGTGGGCCTGAAAGTGCAGGGCCAATTTTCCGTCCCAGTCCGCCCCTGCCTCTAATCATTTTCCTCAAAGCTCCACTGGCACACTGAACATATTGAACTGGCTCTGCATAATCTCTGCTAAGCTTCCACCTTTGCCATTTCCTCCGCTGTCCGAGCTGAACATGTGGTCATATCGAGGGCAGCGTGATTGGCTGCATTTGTTCATGTCTCTCAGAGTAATCTTTCTTTAATACGCTCATCCGCATTCATGTCCCTCGTCTCTCTGTGCTGCGCGCGCTCTCATTTGCAAGCCTTTGTCTGAAACGTGTCAACATATTGTGTACGACATACTATCTGCAATTTGCACCACGAGATGAAAATGTAGGCAAGAACTTGAAAGCGGTATAATCTCAAAGCCTACTAGGCTGTTAGCGAAACATGCTCACCTCTTGTTCGCATTGATTTGAAAAGAAAAAAAAGGACATCAGAATGCTATAACACACACACACACACACACACACACACACACACACACACACACACACACACACACTATAGTAAGAGACACAGGTGAGTCACAGGCTTTCATGAATATGTCTTTCTGATAAGACTCTTTCAGCTCAGTCGGATTTAATGCAGCACAGAACGTGTTGATAATAAATGTATTGAGAATTGCACATTAAAAAAGATCATTCACCCCAAAATGAAAATGCGCCGTTCATTTACTCACTCAGGCCTTCCAAGATGACGTTTTATTTTTTATTTTTCTTTAAATATTTTTAGCTGACATTTTGGTACTTGGTGATTTATGAAATGCAAGTCAGCAGACTATGGAAGTCAAATCAAGAAAGAAAGAAATACATACATATACTGCACAGGCAAAACTAAATTACTACCTCTGGCTGCTGATGATATACTGAGGTATTATGAAACAAAATGATCAGTCTGTGCAAAAAAACTGACAACTATTTACAACATTGTGTTTAATCTACAGCCTTTATCCTCTTATGCATGAATGTTTTGACAATCATTATTACAAAACTAGGTATTTAGGGATCTATCTATCTATCTATCTATCTATCTATCTATCTATCTATCTATCTATCTATCTATCTATCTATCTATCTATCTATCTATCTGTCTATCTGTCTATCTGTCTATCTGTCTATCTGTACCCTAATAATTACTTTTGCTGCTTGCTCAAACAATTTATTTAAAAAGAGTTGAAAAGGCAAAATTCAGAAGTTTTTTTTGAGACAACTTAATTGTTTTATGTTCAATTCACTTAAATTTGTAAAAACAATTACGACAATTACTTAATCAACTTGTGTTAAGACAACATGAAGGAATTGTGTATAACCAAGCATTTTTTTCTGTCTGTCTGTCTTTCTCAATATGCGTTCTTCAGCGTTCTTGTGCCCTTGTGTAACGTCATCATCAACTGCCAAAGTTCAGTTTCAAAACTCAAGACCACAAGAGCGGATGTGTTCTTGATTACGAGGATGCGTCGATGCAGACTTGAGCGGAAAACTCACTCGAGAAGTCCCAGAAGTTATTGCGGCTGATTCTGAAAATAGGAGGTGGGAAGCGCAGCATTTAATAACTGTTTAATATTAAAGTTCAGACATATAACTTATTTATCTCAGGAGTTTCCCTAAATAAGACGGTGAAAGTAAACATTCACAACGAAAATCTTAATAAATGCATAAACACAAAGGTTTATTTGCTGAAATTCATATAAAAATCTGTGTTATTTGTGTTGCGCAAAGTATATTTGTAAGGCTTTTGTGCATGATATATATATAAATAATTTTCTGTTAAAAATGCGTTAAGGTCATGTGACCATCAGGAAGAACGCAGCATCTCATTTCTCAGAGCACGCGTTCTCTGTTCTCGCGGTCTCCCGAGTTCGTTCTTCTGAGGTGACCTGGCAAGAACGCGCTCTCCACAAAAACGTAAGTGCGTTCTCTGCGTTCCTGGAATTGAGAAACAGCCCATATCTATTGTTTGCTGGTTTGGGTGGTTTACAAGGATGGTGTTTAAAGTTTTAAATTAATAGCTACAGCTATTTAAATAACATGCAAATTCAGTCACCTTGTTTATATATATAAATCTATATATATATATATATATATATATATATATATATATATATATAGATATCTATATATATATATATATAGATATCTATATATATATATATATATAAACAGATGCTTCAAAAAATGGCCTATATTACTCTGTTCTGCTCCATCAAACTTCTCATGTGGCCACTGTTAGTAATATATGTTCAGGTCCTGAACATTTATATAATAGGGATGGGGCATTGCTGTGCTAGGGGTGAGGAAGTTTCTGATGGAGCTATAGCCCTGTAGAGGGCCGACCAAAAATTATGACATGTTAGAAAACCATCTAACCATTCGATTCCCAATTTGGGAGATCACCTCTGATTACCTCCGTACACTGCACAAACACAGCATGACACACGACAAAGTTGAAATATGGACCCATTCACCGTAGATTCATACGCGTCAGGTTTCAGCTCAAAATCAGATCTAAAATTGTACAGTGTATGCCTAGACCCAGACCTGGAATTAGGTCTTAAAGGGCTAGTTCACCACAAAATTTAAACGTATTCACTATTTACTCGCCCTCAAGTGGTTCCAAACTTTTATGATTTTCTTTTTTCTGTTGAACACTAAAGAAGATATTTTGAAAAGCGCTGAAAATTGGTAACCATTGACCTCCATAGTAAGAAAAACAGATACTATAGAAGTCAATGGTTACAGGTTTCCAACATTTTTCGAAATATCTTCTTTTGTGTTCAATAGATAAAAAACCGCATAAAGGTTTGAAAGTGAAGGGTAAATAAATAGTGAAAGAAATTTCAGCCACACTTTATTTTATATGCAATTCACGCTAATAACAAACCATTAACTAAGAATTTTAGCTCCATAAACTATTAATTACCTGCTAATTAATAGTTAGTAAAGTAGCAGCTGGGTTTAGGTATTGGTAGAATTAGGGATGTAAATTAAAATCATACTTTATTCTAATAAACAATTAGTATCTTAATAACAGGCAGGCAACGAGCCAGTAGTAAATAGATTGAATTGTTACTTAAACTAAAGTGTTACTGAAACTTTATTTTTTGGTGAACTATCCCTTTAATGTTCTACTGATGAAAAAAAAAATCACCATCATCTCATAAGGCCCGAGGGGGAGTAAATTAACTGCAAATTTTCTATTTTGGGAAAACTATCCCTATACGAGGGCTTTTATTACTATGGCTCCAGGACTGAAACTGCAGGCGTTGCTTGTAGCTCATCTGACGGTGACTAAGGTTTAGTCTGCTTGTAATGATCTAAGTGTTAATGTGTGAAATTGAATTACGCTGGTGTTGGGACATTTATCCCATAGTGTGCAGCGCTCAGTGTACACACAGTAAAATAATGTACCAACGGATGAGCTGCTTACAAGGCTATCTAAAGTCAGTCTGGCAGACTGTCATATTAACAGTTGCGCAAAAGAATTACAATATCAAAACAGCACAAAAAAAATGCCTTGTACGGCTAATTGCGTGTTTACACGAGTCGCTAGCAAATAAACAAACAAGAAAACAGAAAGCATCCCCTCATTAAAAAGAAAATAATTGGCACCGTGTCATTTGCAGTCAGCTATTTTAAAAACCTCATAAAGTTTGCATGAGTTCAGTCACCTAGAATAGGTCACTTTTTTTTTTTTTTTTAGACAGGTCTGAATGCTGAGAAATGTTTCTGAAATGTGTAATGTCTGTCATCTTGATCAGCATTTGGTGATGACTGGACAATACTTTAACCGTGTGACAGTAGGTCAGCTGCTTTTAAACTAACAAGTGGAGAAAGTGGAGAAAAAATATTCATTATAACTTCTGAATACTGTTGTTTATCACAAAGTTTTGAATTACTGAAGATGTTAACATAATTTATATCCCATGTTTTTTGTGGAGGATAAATGCTGCTGTTTTTACTTTGTTTTTAATAAAAGGGGTCATGATATGCATTTTTACACTTCCAACTTCATTTAGTGCATATGTTAATAGTAATGTTAAAGTCACAAAGTCAACTCCTGAGGGAGTTATTTGCTAAAAACAGTAAGCATGGTTTCTGAAGTCCCTCAAGTAGGATTTTAGTCATGTTTTTTTTTTTTTGGGGGGGGGATTTACACATTGATGCACACATCACAATCACGATGTGAATTACAGGGAGGATTGGGGGGGATTTACAAATGGGTGACTTTTTTAGGGTATCTTTTAAGTGATTTAAAATATTGAATATATATTTTTTATATTTCCTTGAATGTATCTTTGAAATCTATACTTTTTTATAAGTGCGTAAATCACTTTGAAATGCTACTTTTAAAAGCACTATAAAAATAAAGTTTATTATTATTATTATTATTATTATTATTATTATTATTATTATTATTATTATTATTACTGATGCATTTATGTTATGGAGTAAAACAAAAGAAATGTAAATCACAGGCATTACTTAATGCAGGAGACAGCTGGCTAAATAAATAAATGTAAAAAAATAATTAGTATATTTTTCTTATTCTTCAACAATCTGTAAATATGAACTTATGCAATTGATAGCTTTCAAAGTTTTCTCAATTGTGTGCCATAATTAAGTCATATTTTCAAGGTATTTTCTCACGATTATTAGAAAAGGTTTTGCTTTTTTAACCATATTGTAGAATAAAGATTTTAACATATTTAAACTTTAATATCATTGGGAATAATAAAAAAAAAATTATAAAAAAAAAAAAAAAAAATTAATTAATAAAATAAAATAAAATAAAATAAAATAAAATAAAATAAAATAAAATAAAATAAAATAAAATATTGATTCAGAATCAGATCAACTGACTCTGGGATTTTAGAACTGTAAGTGCAAATCACTTATTCCAACGAATCCTATCTATTTTGCTGCCCTCCTACAAGAAATGAATGTAGAAGTACAGTGTAATTAGCAATTTTTCATTATAAGCAACTTGCAATGCAGGTCAACACTATTCAAAGTAAGCTTGAATGTAGCTTCTACATTTGAAATATGTAGACATTTGTATAATAGCCTGACATGCTACAGTCTCTTCAGTAGTTTCACAGACAATGCCTGAGTGTACTGTAGGTATCGTTCAGTCCATCAGAGCAATGCAGGCTGGGACTGTTCTCATAAACAACAGCGCAGAGGTCAGACCAGGTTAAACTCACCTTCACCCTCTTCACCCACAACCTAATCCCACTAATCGCTGGGGCTTTCCTCCTCACTTTCCTGACAAAAACTGAGCTGCGATGCTAGATAGCAACAAAGTCTTTAATCTTATATTCAAGACAAGAGGGAATAGAACAACCAGACTGTTTAGCAGGAAATATAGGACTGCAAACATGCAATGCAAAGGTGTATATATATATAAATGTATATGTGAAAGAAACAAAAAATAACAAATATTTTAAAAATAATAATAATTATAATACAAAAATAATTTAAATATAATAAAATAATTAGATACTGGGGTGTTGATTCACAAGTACCGTTGTGTATAGTTTTGGGGTTTATTTTCATTCATTCATTTTCTTTTCGGCTTAGTCCCTTTATTAATCAGGGGTCACCACAGCGGAATGAACCGCCAACTTATCCAGCATATGTTTTACGCAGCGGATGCCCATTCAGCCACAACCCGACACTGGTAAACACCCATACACTCTTATTCACACACATACACTACGGACAATTTAGCTTACCCAATTCATCTATAGTGCATGTCTTTGGACTTGTGGGGGAAACTGGAGCACCCGGAGGAACACGGGGAGAACACGCAAACTCCACATAGAAATGCCAACTGACCTAGCCGAGGATCGAACCAGTGACCTTCTTGCTGTGAGGCGACAGCGCTACCCACTGCGCCGCCCGGGGTTTATTTTGATATATATATATATATATATATATATATATATATTTTTTTTTTTTGTCTTTTCATTGTCTTTTAACTTTTACCAGCACCTGTCTGAACCAATTATATTAAAAAAGAAACATATAATAAATGTTGGGTAAGATTAAATAATCGCTATTTTATTGAAAAAAATTTATAATAATTAAGCTAAAATATTAAAATGTAAAGTTTATGGAAAAAGTAAAATACAAAACACAACAAATTTAAATAAAAAATGAACAATAGCTGCGCTTCCATCCACCTATTTTTATGCACATTTTGGAATATTGCATAAAAAAACCCTGGATGGAAACACCAAGATGCGCATATATTTTGAAAATGCACATTAAAAAATTGAGTAGGATAAACTTTTTATCCGATTAGAAAAAATGTGCATAAACTACGATGATGGTCATGTGATTTTGCTTCAACAGATCATGCGAAAACAAAAATGGTGGAAAGTGACATATGTTTGGGTGAACGATGAGGTCCAAACATTTTTTAAATGTTATAATCGAGAAAGAAGTGATGGAAAAAATCAGTGGAACACGCAAATCTTCCAAGAAGTGCGAGCGGAGATGATTCTAAAAGGATTTGACTATATGATATGTCTACGTGTTCTAAGATGCAAGTAAGTTGTTATATACGAAATATACGGCCTTCTTCTAACGCAGCAACTTCCATTTGTCTTTTGGTATTTGATGCCAGTTTATCAGGAAGTCACGATTTTGCTCTCTAGGACTCGTTGGATGAAAACAGTGCTTTGCTCGTAAATGTTTTATGCAATATTCCAGTTTTGTGGATACATTTAATTCACATTTTTGGATGTAAACATGGCTAATGAAAACTATCCTACCTAGCCAAATCACAACAATGTAACACCATATAACAGTTCCAGTACTAAAAGGTAGCAGAGTAAGCAGTGTTTTTGATATGCTACAAATTTCAGCAACTCTTTTGCAGAAATATGATCACTTTTGCCTTCACCTTACCTGACATACCGGATGTCATGCAATACCTTACCATGTCTTTGCTTTTTCACAGAAGATAAATATTTATTTGTGCTAGTTTAAATTACCATTAGTTAATATGCATTATTGTAGCTGATGCATTATTTACTTAATAAATATTTTTTTGATTTACATCATTTTCTAGGTTAGAATCTGTGGATACTGTCATCTTCAGTAGTGCTGAAAAAACAAGATGCATGCACACAGTGAGCAGGTTTACTAATAAATAAAAAATAACTACAGTTCTATCAATTATAGGTAAATGAAAAGTGTGAAGGAGATTTGTAAGCTATGGTGAGAGGCAAGAATTTCAGTGAATAACATCTTAAACTGGGCTTTTTTTTTCTTTGTGCTAAGAAGAAAAGCCTAGACATTAATATTGCTACAGCCAAAGAATAAACGCAATGAACAAGTCGTTAAAAAACGCTGAAGAATCAATTCCGAAATGAAGTTTCATTTCAATGAATTTCAATTTACCAAACCTTATCCTCCCTGTCACACACTCCTGATAACCTTTACAAAATGCAACATATATTTAAATGCTATAAAAAAGATGCGCCAGAAAAAAAAATCTGAAAGACTTCAATCCCATCCTATATCTCTGCATCGAGAATTCCGACTTTCTCAGCAGCTTGACTCTTCAAGCATTGCAGAAGTCAAGGTCATGGGTTGATAAAATGAATACCTTGAATGCACTTCAAGTCACTCTGGGTAGAAGTGTCTGCCAAATGCATAAAAAGTGAAAAAAAAAACGATAAAATTTGACATTTTCAGGAAAGTAATCACAGCTTGATATCGTGCTGAGCTGTACGAAATGGGTCATGCTGCAAATACCGAAGATACGTTTACTTCAGCCCACTAAACAGTGGCCCAGTTAACCAATAAGATTAGCCGTGATTTCTAGTGCGCAACATACACCAAGGCCCACAAACAAATGAGTTTCATCTGTAGCTAATTGGTCTCCCCAGGGATTGGAGAGAGCAGAGGCAGTAAAAGGTGCCTGTTAATGAGGACAGATCCTCCGCCTGGCCTGAGTTCCCTTGAGTTGCGTCATTCGTGTCTGCTTGCACTACGGGCCTTGACCTTCGGCCGCTTCTTATTAACTTAAGTCTTGTTGAACAACTTCTCTGTCGACTAATTACATTTTCTGCTGTCTCGAAAAAAAATTGAGTCAAATGCATGAGCGTAAGGTGCTCGTTAGTGCACTTGACGCAATTTTCACACCTTTATTATAACTTGGAAAAGGAAGGAAGCATGTTAAATTTAGGCAGCGCACTATAACAGATCAGTGCTATTGATGGAATGCAAACTGAATTCAAATGAAAACAAAACATTTGTTGCCAAATGTAATGAAATAACCACTAAACACTGCCAATATATACAGTATTAATCTAACTAAATGATCTGCAAATAAATTTCATACATAAGATGAATTGAAATTTGTTGTGTATCTGCAAAGCAGTGATGGGAATAACGGCGCTATAAATAAACGGCATTACTAACGGCGATAATTTTTTTAGTAATGAGTAATCAAATTAATTACTGTTTCCCCCGTTACAACGCCATTACCGGTACTGACAATAAAATGTGCTTTACTATAATTGAGAACACTAAAGCGGTTTTTATGCGAACAGCGTCTCTCTCAGCCATAGAACCTCTCTTTCTCTGGGGTGTGTGTTCGGGACTGGGGCGAGACACATAACCAACCAGTGATGATGATTGGTGTGTCTGTGAACGTGGTGTAACTGAGAACGTGATGATTGGCTTAGATAGAGTACATTTTCATTGTTTGTCAATCAGAGGCAGAGTAGTGCGGGTGTTCACACACAAGCACATGCACAGTCAGTGTCACACACCAACGACCAGGAGTCAGAATGATGGCAAATCCAACAAGTTCAAAGGTAGCGCTTGCAAACTGGAAATATAAGCACTACTTTTCTGTCATTGAGGTGAAAGGCAAGAATGTTTCTGTGTCGTGCAACTTAAAAAAAAGAGTCTCTCTGAGTCGGTGATGAATAATTCTAATCTAATGAAGCACCTCACATAGTCACATGCCGCTACAAAATTAGTGGCTACGTAGGTGATAATGTGAGCTCTGCTACCAAAGAAGGAGGTGAACCCACGATGTCAAAGCAAATAAAATGTCATTTTTCTCCACCAAACACAACAAACACTTATTACTCAGACATAATTAAACAAAATAATATCCAGATATATAGTTGAGGACATGCTGCCGTTGTCTCTCACATTGTCCCACAACAACAATAAAATAGTGTAAATATAGTGTAAATTAGTGTACAATATTTTATATTTATTTTATAGTCATTTGACAAATTAGATTTTTTTTCAAAGTAACGCAATAGTTACTTTTCCTGGTAATTAGTTACTTTTATAATTATGTAACTCAGTTACTAACTCAGTTACTATTTGTGAGAAGTAACTATTAACTATAACTAATTACTCTTTTAAAGGAACGTGCCCAACACTGCTGCTAAGTACCATTTTCTTTCTTGAAAGACTAAACATGTTAAACATTTTTACTCTGCTCTTTTCCATATAGTCCAATACTATGCTGTAAAAAAAATCTTGCTGCCTTCAAATTTTTTGTTGAATCAAATTAACTTTTCTAGTCATCTCAACTTACATCCATCAAACTGACAAGTTAAACTTTGTATAACTTAAATTTAGTTGAAAGCAGATTAATTTATTAAAATAACTTAAAGAAACATACAAATATTTGTTGTCTTGACTTTTCATCATACTTTTTTTATAGTGTACAATTCTTAGATAGATAGACATACAGGAACAATTATTTATTTTTTTATTTTTTTATTATTTTTTTTTTTTTTTGGCACTTTTGCCTTTATTTGACAGGTTTGGACAGATTGGGAAAGGTCCACGAGCTAGTATTCGAATTCGGGACGGCCGGAGCGCTTCTGCACCATATGTCAGCGCGCTAACCACTGGGCTATTGTGCCAAACATTTATATTTGTAAATGTTTTGAAATGAGTCTCTTCTTAGTTCTTAATGAGATGAATATTTACTAACATATGATGATCTGACTTGACTTTGCAGTTTTTGCAATTAACCCTTTAACTGTCAGCCCAATTTCTGAGCTTAATTTTGAAAATGATATGATTTATGCAATTTATGGTGAAAACACAGATGAAACCTTTATAAAATAATAATAATAGTAATAATATTAATAATAATAATAACAATAGGGCGACGCGGTGGCGCAGTGGGTAGCACGTTCGCCTCACAGCAAGAAGGTCGCTGGTTCGAGCCTCGGCTGGGTCAGTTGGCATTTCTGTGTGGAGTTTGCATGTTCTCCCCGTGTTTGCGTGGGTGCTCCGGTTTCCCCCACAAGTCCAAAGACATGCGGTATAAGTGAATTGGGTAAGCTAAAATTGTCCGTAGTGTATGTGTGTGAAAGAGTGTGTATGAATGTTTCCCAGTGATGGGTTGCAGCTGGAAGGGCATCCGCTGCGTAAAACATATGCTGGATAAGTTGGCGGTTCATCCCGCTGTGGCGACCCCAGATTAATAAAGAGACTAAGCCGAAAAGAAAATGAATGAATGAAGTGAAGTGTGAAGTGAAGTGAAGTGTGAAGTGTAGTGTAGTGTAGTGTGGCCAAGTATGGTGTCCCATACTTGGAATTTGTGCTCTGCATTTAACCCATCCAAGTGCACACACACAGTTAGTGAACACACACATACCGTGAACACACACCCGGAGCAGTGGGCAGCCATGCTGCGGCGCCCGGGGAGCAGTTGGGGGGAACGGTGCCTTGCTTAAGGGACTCACCTCAGTCGTGGTATTGAGGGTGGTGGAGAGTGCTGGTCATTCACTCCCCCCACCCCCAATTCCCGCTGGTACCGAGTATCGAACCAGCAACCTTCGGATCACGAGTCCAACACTCTAACCACCAGGCCACGACTGCCCCTAGCCAGGCCATTATTGAATGAATAATAACAATAATAATAACAATAATAATAATAAAGCTTTATTTTATATAGCGCCTTTAAAAGTAGCATCTCAAAGTGTTTCACAAACATATACAAAATTTATCAGATAAAAAAAAAAAAAAAAAAGATGTCCTGACTGTGTTGTGAACATGAGGCTCGAATGTAAGGTTGGCATCAAATACCAGACTCAGATTTTTCAATTTAATTTGAAAGTGTAAAGCAGAGCCATCCATACTTAATATAGTGGGCTCTGCTTTGTGCAACTGATGTGGTGATCCAATAAGCATTACTTCTGTCTTGTCACTGACATAAAACATTTTCAGGCATCCTTTTTTTTTTTTTTTTTTTTTAAATCTCAGAGAGAAAGGACACAGCCATATTGACATCTGGTGTTGAGTGTATATACTGTAGATCTGAGTGTCATCTGCATAAAAGTGAAAGTTAAGACCAAGTGTTCTTAAAAGCCAAAAGGGAAAATATAAATACTAAAAAGTAAAGGTTTTAAAAGTTTTAGCCTAACCTAACAGACATTCAGAAAAGTGAAAAGTAAAGCGATCAATACAATTTTAGGCAGTAATTCAGGTATCGGAGACTAGTCATGTTTAACGTGAATATAAACTTATGTATTGTTTTGTTTTTTAAAAGCAATAATATAAAAGTTATTTGATTGAAGATAGCGAGTTTTTCTTTGTGTTGTTGTGTTTCTTTTTGTTGTGGTTCTCTTCTCTCCGCTGTCTTTCCGACAGGTCTCATTATAAGCGCGCACAGGTGCGGTGAATCAGGTGTCGACACGTGGGAACTTGTCGGCGTGTTGGTGGAGTCCATTTAAAACCGGGTTGGATGATCGTTCAGAGAGTCTCCTTTGTCCCGGCTTGTTTTGTTTCTTTGTGAACATTTAAGTTGTATTTGCTCAGCAACATTGTTGAATTTAACACTGAGTGTTGACTGTTAAACTATTGAGACCGATGTACGGAGACGCATGTGATGAGGAGGGTGCCTTTTTGTTTAACTAAGTTTTCTCATGTTTTTGGTTAGTAGGGAGGTAAGTGAATGTTGTTTATTCAT
>CAIGQV010018170.1:11046088-11085124 GCA_903798115.1 Danio jaintianensis
GATAGATAGATAGATAGATAGATAGATAGATAGATAGATAGATAGATAGATAGACAGACAGACAATTTCAAAAAGGAATACTTGCGTTTTTGTCTTTGTTTCTATTAAGACAAGTTAACTAAATGAACATATTTCACTAGTAACTTACTTAACTACAATCACACAGACACACACCATCCAGTGATCAAATGTGTAATGCAATATTTTGTTTCTGAAGCTACATGACAGTTTTATGTTCATCTTCTCCGGATTAATCAACAATGAATTACAAGATGAATCTTCCAGCTCCCATCTACTTCTTCCCAGGGGCGCACAGTGAGCGCACGCTGGCATTGAGGGTGTTTTTTCTCCACCCGGTCCTCGTGCGCTTCCACCTTCACCTTCCTCGGCCTGTTGGGGTTTCGGGTCAACCGAGAATGAGCAAGCTCTCCCCCGGGCAGAGCTTCTCTCATCTCGGGTTGGAGCTGGACCCGATCTCCATCACGGTGCGCTTTTAGCACGTCGGGCTAGTGCTGCCCTGTCCATTTAATTCAGCAGTTATAGTGGTCTCACTGAAGTTTTTCAGAGGCTCCTGTGGCATATGACATTTGTAGCCGCTATCACGCCACTCAATTGTTCATATGAGACTACTTCAGCGCTGGCGTCGCGATCGGGTCCCCAGATGGGCATGACGTGCGGACGTGTCCATCACCACGCTGTGTCTCCGCACCTTCAGCCCCTGGATGGACCTTGCTTTCTATGGGCCGGGGTGCCCTTAGAACAAGTGTCCAGTCATGCTGTCATTCTGACGGATGCTTTCAGTACAGGCTGGTGGGCTGTGTGTATCGAGCATGCAGCTGCAGGTTCGTAAATCGGACTTCGGTTGCGTTGGCATTCAATTGCCTGGAGTTGTTGGCAGTGTTTCTCGTTCTCCGCCGGTTTCTACCAGTACGGGAGGGGACACACGTGTTGGTTAGGATGGCCAGCACGGCTGCGATAGCGCACATCAACCGTTTGGCTGATGTGCGCTACCGCCGCATGTCTCAGCTCGCTCGTCATCTGCTCCTCCGGAGTCATGCGGCTTAATAGCTGCGCGCTGTTCATATCCCGTACGAGCTCTACCGTGCCAGCTTACATGCTCTCACGACAGTTACGTTTCCGGGAGAATGGAGACTCCACCCCAGCACATTCCAGCTGTTATGGGCACGCTTCAGAGAAGCCCAGGTCATCCTGCCGCTTCTCCCGAGCGGCCCTTCGCCAGCTGCTTTCCCTGCTCTGCACGGATGTGCTGGCTGTCAGCTGGCCCCGGGTTTACGCAATATGTGTTTTTCCATAGTGAGCCTGCGCGCACAGACTCTGTGCAAGGTCGGGGAGACGAGGAGCGGGTCAAGCCCGTTGCGTTCCCGGACTCACACTCCTCGTGATGGCCCTCCCTGACGAATTCCCCAGAAGAAGCACTCCTTTTTCTGGGACAGGCACCCTCTGGCACCCGCGCAGCGTTCTGGAACCCCCATAGAGGGTTTCTAGACAGAGCGCGGTGGACTTAGGTGACCTATCAGTAGATGGTTAACACAGTCACTCAGGCTAGAGCACCCTGTATAGGCAAGCCTATGCCCCGTAGTGGAGTCTATTCGTTGTGTGGAGCTCTTCTCTCTGAGAAAAACCCCGGACATGCCAGATTAGTGTTGTGTTTTCTTCCTTCAGGATAACTGGAGTGCAGTCTGTCTCCCTCCACACTGAAGGTTTGGCATGCTGCCATCCCCGCTCTCTGTGGGGCGGCGGATGGTAGCGCGCTGGGAAAGCATAACCTCATCAGTCGGTTCCTCAGAGGCGCGTGGCGCGAGATGGTTTATTACATCCCCGTCCCCCTCTCTTGCCCTCCCGGGATCTCTCTAGCCCCAGTGGTTATGGTTAGGTCCGTTGAGCCACTCGACTCAGTATCTATAAGTTTTCTGTCCATGAAGGCAGCTCTGCTGGTCGCGTTGATATCATTCCGGAGGGTTAGGATTCCGGTGGCATTTTTGGTCAGCGAATCGTGCCAGGAATTCGGACCGGCCTACTCTCATGTTTACCTGAGACTCTGGTTCACCTTGTGCCAAGGTTCCTACCACCCCTTTTAATATTAAAAGTGGTAGTGAGCCTGCAAGCGCAAGGAGGCAGACCCAGCCCTTTCATTGCTATGTCCACGCACTGCGCTTAATGTGACACGTAGAGCATACGTCTTTAAGCAGCTCTTTTCTGTTATGATCAGCAGAAGGGAAGTGCCGTATAAAAGCAGAGGTTGGTCCATTTTATAGTTATGCCATCGCCCTCGCTTCATGTGAATAGGGAACGGAGACGTTTGTCTCCACTGCCACAGCACCTGAGTCTCCAGCTGTTAGCTGAGTGATCGGCTCTTCAGCAGGCAAATTCTAGTGCTCGCTTCTCAGCTGGCAGGTTATATAGCACTAATGGCTAATCACTGTCAGCTGTGGAGCTGAGCTCTGCCAATTCATTTTGGCATTCATTGGCTTTCTTACTCTTCAGAGTGATTGGTCGTCTGACGTACTCCCATATGTCTGGTTCCAGACACACGTCTCAGTTCCCTATTCGGGGAACGTAGGTTACGGACGTAACCAGGACGTTCTCGCTGTAATTATCTCTACAGTTATCGCTACTGAAGTGAACAGGCCTTTTAATCTGAGGTTTGCACAGGTGATAAATCTGTATTCATATCATTCGTTTGAGCAATTAAACATTTGTTGGTCAATAAGATGCCAAAAATGTTCCATCGCAGTCAGCCAAGTTGATAAATTGACCAGTGTGCAATGAAATCCATGGTTTGGATGCTAATCCTGGATCCGAATGAGAGAGACTCGCTAATAAACTCAGCCTTGGAGCCATGAACACACTTCTCTCTGCACAAGCAACTGTTTCTAGTCTCTTTTTAATTTTTTTTACCACAAGGAGTTAAAGGATGAGAACTTCTGAGATTGAAACAGATGCGCTAAAGGCTAACAATAACCTCGGGAGATGCATGCTTTTAACAAGGCTAACTAGAGGTGACAGCAAGCACACAATATTGAGTAATTAAGCACTATTAGACACAAGCAAAGCCAGACGAATGGGAAGCTGTTCATGCTTGCTTTTACAGTGCTCTTCACTAATTGTAGATATGAGCAAAGGCGGCTGTGAAGAATGTCTTTATGGTTTAATCTTTTGCTCAACAAAAAACAAGATACTTCAGTTGGCGGCACGGTGGCTCAGTGGTTAGCACTGTTGCCTCACAGCAAGAAGGTCGCTGGTTTGAGTCCCGACTGGATCAGTTGGCATTTCTGTGTGGAGTTTGCATGTTTTCCCCGCTTTCGTGTAGGCTTCCTCCGGGCGCTTCAGCGGTTTATTCCGCTGTGGCGACCCCTGATAAATGAGGGACTAAGCCAAAGAAAGATGAATGAATTTGTTTTTGGATGAGAGTAGATTTTCTGATTTGATTTTCTCTTGAAACCTTTTCCAACAATTTGTGGAGAAGTAGTTGATGTTGGATTATAGTTTTTGAGAGGCACAAATAACAAGCCCAATTAGGACAAGATGGATGCACATGTAAGGTTGGGTATTGTTTGTTTGTAGTTTTGTGATTCACGATTATTTACTTGTCAAATCCCATACTTATTGGTTCTCTGTTCCGATTACAATTGTTTTTTGGTGAGAATAAAAAAGAGAGCAAATTCAAGAATAGTCATTCATTCATTTAAATTTTTTAATTCTATCCACATTTAGACTGTAATCAGTAAGCTGTAACTGTGACAATTCATCAAATAAGGAAATGCAGGAAGTACAAATAAAGAAATGCGACAACAACTGGCAGATACTGTATGGAAGGCAGTAAAATAATGCTGGGGTCACACAAAACACAGAATTAAGTATTCACAGTTTGCACAAGTAAGTTACATATAAAAGTCAAGGCAAACAAATGGATTAAGGTGACTCATTGATGCAAAAAATGTGCATTGTGTTTGCTGCAAATGCAGAAAATACTCCTGAAACTGAAAATGAGTTAAAATTATTAAACTCAAACGGAAAATTCACCAGGTAAAAACATCCCATGATTAAACTAGAGCTAGTGGTATGGTGCTCCGCATTTGCTGTGAACCTAGCATAAGAGATTAAAATGCAAAATTAGCAGTCCTTTTGAAGACAGATCAGCGTGTTCAGATCAAAGTTTGGTTTAACGTGCAAACTAAATACATGTATCAAATATATTTTTGTACAAGGGAGGAAGTACCTCTAATATGATGAAACATTTGCTTCAACATGACATTAATCTGAAGGTATGCACCATGTTTAACTTTCCCAGCCGCAAGTCCTGCGACAACGCACCAGATAGAGCTAATATTAGCAACAGCAGCATCTCACACTCGAAAATACAGTCACTTTTGAATTTCGAACCGCATAATTCTGGATAAACGGACTATTAATTTAGTTGATTTTTTTTTTAATAGTGATCATGATTGCTTTTGAATGTTTGCTGTGTAACTGCAATGAACTGCACATGTGCGTAATGAGATAAGGTTATTGTCGCAGGTCCTGGCAGATAGATACAACTATGCAATTCTCACTGCTGTTTGCCATGCGATAATGAATGAAAAAGTCAATAAATGGAATCGAAATGCATACGTACAATATATCAAAACCCTGAAATTTTTTAATGAAACTGGTTCTCAATACTCATCCCTACACACATGCTCTTCCAGGCGTATTCATAACCAGCATACTGGAATTTCATAATAATAGTGGTAATGGGCATTTTTATTCATTCCTTCATTCATTCATTCATTCATTTTCTTTTAGGCTTAGTTCCTTTATTAATCAGGGGTCGCCACAGCGGAAGTAACCGCCAACTTATCCAACATATGTTCTACGCAGCGGATGCTCTTCCAGCTGCAACCCATCACCGGGAAACATCCATACACTCTCATTCACACACATACACTACGGCCAATTTAGCTTACCCAATTCACCTATAGCGCATGTCTTTGGACTTGTTGGGGAAACCGGAGCACCCGGAGGAAACCCACGCGAACACGGGGAGAACATGCAAACTCCACACAGAAATGCCAACTGACCCAGCCAAGGCTCGAACCAGCAACCTTCTTGCTGTGAGGCGACAGTGCTACCCACTGTGCCACTGCGCCGCCATGGGCATTTTCAGTTTTATTTTTTTATTTTTGCTATTTTCTTATCCATTTATTATCTTATTCTCTGTCTTACTGTAATAATGGGTTGCACTATTATTAAAACAACTGATTAAATTAGGGGAAGTTAAAAATAATAAAAATTATATGTGCTGCACAATGTAAAATTTGTAAAAAACGTGATTAATCGCTTGATATTTATGTGATTAATCGCCTTGCTTTTATTTTACATCGTTGCTTTTATTTACACTCAAAAAAATTGAGTTTGTTATTTGTAAAACTACTTATTGAAAATAAGCTGAAACAACAATTCTTGAGTTTTTAGGGGGACAACTTAATTGTTTTACGTTCAATCCACTTAAACTTGTTAATTTGTTACTTCCACTTAAACCAAGAACTTAATTCCATCATGTTGTCCTAACACAAATTGACTGTGTGGAACCCAGCATTTTATACAGTGTACCAAGCGGAGACTCCCCTACTGTTGTATAAAGCCTTCTATCCCTACAAGACAACTCATGCTTAAGTAATCTCTTACTCCTTCGACTTAGATTTAATATTCATTTATGGACTCTTGAATGATGCTGTCATGTGAAGGCGCTGGTGATTCTGTCAGTGTGCACAACAAAAGATTTGGATGGGTTTGTAATCACGTCAAGGCCAGATGGTTAAATCCGCCTGATAAGACAGAACAGCGGGAGACAATCTGACATTCACTTTTATGATGACTACAAGGGACTGGGACATGCAATAGAGAATGTGCAAATCAAGAGATTTTGATTCAGATCACAGTCAACAACCTTCATATCCTGATTTACAGATGAACCTGGAGTTGTGCGTATTTGCAGGGGTCACAGAGTGCACTGTACATGCCATTTAATTAGAAAACACATGAGGAGAACAGGTTAGTTATGTCAAAAAATACATAAAATTGAATGAATGAATGAATGAATTAATTAATAAATAAATGAATGAACGAACATTTGGAGTTTGCCCTATATAGGTTATTTACATTTAATAACCTAAAAACAATTATGACACACACAAAACAATTATGTTTGCGGTTTGTTCAAACTACATATTTAAAATAAGCTGTTTTTTTGGAAGAACTTAATTGTTTTATGTTTACTTGACTTAAATTTGTAAAAACTAGTAAGTTACTTAATTGCTTTATGTTGCCCCAACACAAACGGATTGTGTGGAACCCAGCATTTTTACAGAACACACAAATGGTCAAATATTTGGGATAAATAATATATTTTATGTTTTTAAAAGTAGACTATTCTTTTAATTAAGGCTTCTTGTACTTGACCAAAATACATTACACATTTTGATTGTGAAATAATCATTAAAATTTTATATTTGAACTGTTTTCTCAAATGTTGAATTTAATTTACTCCTGTGATTTTAAAGCATTTTCAGCATTATTTCTCCAGTCTTCAGTGTTGCATGATCCCTCAGAAATCATTCTAAGAATAATATGACACTGAAAACTGAAGTAATCAAGCTAAAAACTGGGAAGGCTTTCCACAAGATTTATGAGTTTGTTAATGGGAATTTTTGACAATAGTTCTAGCATTTTAAGGTCACTGAAGTTTGGTGAGATGTCCTGGCTCACAGTCTCCATTTTTTTTTTTCCAATTGTGTTCAGTCGGGTTAAGGTCAGGACTCTGAGCAGGCCGGTCAACATTCTCCACACCAAACTTGTTCATTCATTTCTTTATGGACCGTGCTTTGTGCACTGGTGCGCAGTCATGTTGGAATAGAAAGAGGCCATCTCCAAACTGTTCCCACAAAGTTGAGTGCATTAAGATGTCTTTGTATGATGTAGCATTAAGAGTTCCTTTAACTGGAACTAATGGGTCATTGGTAATCAGTCATTAGTATTGATTTTTATAATTGTCAAAACTTTTTCCCAGCTTCACATGATTATTTGACACTAAAGACTAGAAAAATGTGTTAAAAATTACGTTTTAAAATCAAACAAATAAGTAAAAAATTTGCAAGCATGCAGATAAATCAAATAAATGCAGCCTTGGTTTGCGGAATATTTAAGACATTTCAAGATCAGAGTTACTTATTAAATGATCTTCAAATGAACTCAATAATCTAACAAAATATATATTGGTAATGTAATGAAAATATTACTAATTCATCTACACCACTTGCCGGTACATTGGGTTTTTCCTGCTCCTATACACATACCTGCAATCAGAGTCATGATGTCACATCTCAAGGTACATGTTCAGGCACAAAAACAATAAAAGTAGCTTCTAGTAGCTAAAATAGCACTGAAGGTCGACATGTCTGCTGAGGCCACATGTTCAGCCAATAAAGTTTGATACAAGTGCGACAATCTGTAAGAGTATGCTGCAATACTGGACATACATACTGTACAGTATATAAACTCACCAGACACTTCATTGAAAACTCTCAACTGATTTAAATGACATTTAATGAAACTGATTTTTAATTATCTAATCAGCCAATCACATGGCAACAGCTTAATGCATTTATGAATACATATGAGCAATTCCAGCTTTATGGATGTGACATTTGAAGTAAAAATGTTAAATATAATTTCACAGAGAAAGTATCGGTTAACAGTATATTTAAATATCAGTTTATATATATTGACCAATATGTAACTGGAACTTGTGTGACTTTGGTAAATTAAAAATATAATGTAATATAATGTATATAAAAATTCAAGCATTTGCTATGAACAAGTAATGACGCATACAGAACTGGTCTCAGCTGAGAATGAGCTATTCTGGTTATCTTCTAATATTGACTTCATTTACATTGACCCTCAAGCATCCTAATAAGATCAGTCTCAAGCAGACTTTTTTTTAGGTAAAGTCTATTGGGTCAAGCCTGCCATTATCAGCTTCTTGATATTCATAGGCTGATGTCAGATGTGAAGTTATGAGTTCTGTGGAGTGAATTTTAGTTTAATGCACTAATCAAAGCCAGAGAAAGAGAGAGATATGTTTTGGAGGATCTCTGATCCCACTTCTAATGAAATTAACATTTAGGTTTAAATGAGGCCAAAATGTCTTTTTAATAATGCGAAAGCTTGCAGTTACTACATAGAAAGAATCAATTAAATAATTCCTAAACAGGTAAGCCAAGCAATGTACAACACAAAACAAGTTTTAAATAAAGATTCACGTCAACTAAACCAGTGTTTCCTAGCTCAATGTTTTATTTTATTTTATTTTTTGCATTTTCTGTAACACAAGAAGTATTCAACATATCTTAATGTTTTTAGATTTAGTTCCAAACACATTTTTGGTATTTATATGACTGATATGATCTACAAGAAGCCCTATATAATTAAGTTCCACAAGGAAACAATTTACTCATATGGAGTGGGGATTTCAGTTTGACTCCATAGCTTCAAACATAAATATTTGAGATTCCACCAGAAAAGTCTGTTAAAAAAAAAAAAAAAAACTAAAAAGATGAAACAACAACAATACTTACTGTATTCAGTTACAAGAACACCAACTTTAGAAAGTAAGTGAATGAATGAATGAATCACACCACCTCTCTTTTTTGAATTCTCACAATTTAAAAATAAAGTAACAAAGTTTTATTTGGCAAACCAGTTCCTTCTGGCCCTTCGAGGCACCCTGTGGGGGCTGTTTTGAAGGTATGGGGTCCAAGGCAAGCTATTAAGGGCTCTCTGGTCACTGTATGAGATTGACAGAAAGAGTGGTGCAACAGCAGCAATGTGGTCAATATACTGGTTTGTTGAGCTGAAAGGTGAAGCTTTCAATTTACTGGTCAAGCTTGTACTCTCACATATGGTCATGAGGAAAAAAGATCTCAGATACAAGTGGCTGAAATTAGCTTTCACAGAGTGGCAGAGCACACCCATACCTTGAGGCCAACTGTGAGCCAAACTAGTGAACCAAGGGTTGCAGGTTTAGAGGGAAGGGGTGCTCTGCTGGTGCCACCAACAATCCTGGCACCAGCTGCATACCACAGCTGAGGTGTGTCCCCTGAGCAAGGTACCGAACTCCCAATCTGTCTCAGATGCCTTCTGGACACC
Source organism: Danio jaintianensis (assembly GCA_903798115.1). Lineage (NCBI taxonomy): Eukaryota > Metazoa > Chordata > Actinopteri > Cypriniformes > Danionidae > Danio > Danio jaintianensis. Next base: position 11,055,299 of record CAIGQV010018170.1, read on the forward strand.
TAACGGAGGAGGTTTTCATTCTTGTCCCACTGGTAAAAGGCCGCGGGGAAGACCTAGGACACGCTGGAGGAACTATGTCCCTGGGCATGCCTTAGGATAACGGATGGATGACAAACAAGATTGCTAAAGTCTCTGTGCAAAATGAAGTTAAATTAAATTAACAACTCACTGGAAATTACCAGTTTGACTCCTCTATAAAAAAATGTGTATTGCTCAGTAAATATACCCATGCCATTTAATATTGTGCATTTCATAACTATTATATACATATATTAAAGATTCTGACTGTGGGGAAATGTATGAATTTTGATTGAGCTGACATACAAATGACCCTACTTTAAAATCTGATGTTTAATTTAGAGTGCAACTTATCAATTATTTGTAGCCATTGGCAGTTTCTAAATACAAATGTTTCTATCCCATTTGTTTCTACTGTAATTACGAAGACACCAGTTCACCAGTAAATCATCTTGTTCAAGTTTGGTTAGGGCTTTGAAAATCACCTTGGCAAAAACCAGAGTCCCCACAAGCTGTGCAACTCTGACCTCAATATTTAGCTAAATATGAACTGTGGCATAAATTAACTTCGAGTAATATCATTCAAGTGAATGATTCCTGTCAAATCAAACTGTTAATTACGTCCAAACCAAATTAGTAGTGCCCTGCATATGAAGTCCCATAGGAAATTCGTGCAAATGCGTTTGCCTCCCAGTTCCTATTGTTTGTGTTGACGTGGCCATAAATTAGTTCTGTAAGATTAAACGAATCAGTTGACTCCGTTTAGAGAGAAAGCAGAACTCTGTGGCCTCTCACGTCCTTCTGGTTGCCCAGCTAGGGTGGAGGTCCTGACTTTACCACAGGACATGCTCAATCAGTCTTAATGCTTCAGCCATGGGTCGCATTCATTATTACAAGCTTTAGGAAAATCTACAGCTGGAAAAAAAAAAAAAACTGCTAAGTCAGTGGGGGGTTTGGCAGTTTCACAGGGAGTCCAGGGGACTGCAGAAGAGGCATTAAGAGGCAATACACACACACATGACTCGGGCTCCTGAGTGATCCACACACATAAAATGGTACTTAGCGGTTGTCAGGGACCCAGTAAAACAGAGATTAATAGATGCATAATGTTCTTAAATAATCAGAGGTAAATTTGGCTTTATGGCTAAAAATAGTCTGGATGCTGGATGCTTTATTGTTTTTGGTGGGCTGCGTAACACAGCTTTAGTAACTCATAAATGACATAAAATGCCTGTAGGAATGGCATGCCACCAGTTTATGTTTATATATATATATATAAATCATGTAACAAAATAATTAAAAAAATAAAAAAAAAAAAAAAAAAATTATCAATGAATCAGATTTAGTCCAAAACTTCTAGTCCACATATCTAAAAATGCTTAAATCAAGAAGAATTTCTAGACAAGCAAAACATATTGTCTTGTTTTAAGAAATAATATGCCGAAATGCAGTGAGTTTTTCCTTAAAACAAGCAAAATAATCTGCCAATGGGGTAAGAAAAATAATCTTATGTCAAAAGGAAACACAAGATTATTTTGTGCTTCTTGATATAAGAATCTTTAGATAATTGGACTAAAAAGAAAACAAAAAATCTAAGTAAGAAAAACAGTGTTGCAGTGTTGACAGTATATTAATCTTTAAGACGTTACAAAAAGTCTTATGTTCATGAGGCTGCATTTATTTGATTATAAATGCAGTACATTTAATATATTCTTTTACAGTTTTAGATTTTCTCTTTTGCACAGCAGGGCTCTTTTTATTTAATACAAACAGTGTTATCAAATTGTTTAAAACTTCAAATAACTTTGCATATATTAGTATATATTTTTAATGTATTGCCTATAAAGACAAAGTTTCCTTTTTTTATTCTATCATTCTTCAGTGCTTAAACTTGAATCACTATTATTATCATGAATAATAAAAATAATGTAATTTTAAAGGAGTGTGATACATTTATGTCAGCATTTATTATGTAAACGTTTATGGGTATATCTATCTGTTAAAGTATTTAATTTGATTGACTCTCCCAGACTGGGATTAAACACTATATACATATACCACGGGTTCTCAAACTCGGTCCTGGAGGTCCGATGTCCTGCAGATTTTAGCTCCAACTTGCCTCAACACACCTGCAAGGATGTTTCTAGAAAGCCTAGTAAGAGCTTGATTAGCTAGCCCAGGTATGTCTGATTAGGGTTGGAACTAAACTTTGCAGGACACCGGCCCTCCAGAACCGAGATTGAGAACCCCAGATATATACAGTATATATACATATAAACATACACAGTTGACTGAAACAGCTGTTCCCACTGAATTAGGGTAATTAGGACACTTTAGAGGAGCTTGGACTATTTGGAAAAGTTTGGATTTTCCCATAGACTGTTACAGTTTGAGGGTAGGAATAATTTTGAATATGCCACTTTTTGTTAAATGTCTTTTTTTCCACAATAACAATGCCTGTGCCTTTCCAGTCCAAAAAAAAAAAAAAATGCTGGTTGAATAAAAGTAACTTAAAGTCAGAATTTCTCAGGGGTATGAATCATTTCAGGCTTACATAAATAAAAATGAATTATAATTATTCTATTTTCATGATTAATCATTGTTGTCTACTTGTAAACATGCTCCAAATGTATACTCTGCCACTAATAATACACTATAATAATATCTAAAGTCCCAGGTTCAAGCAGCAGATGAGAAACAAGGCCAGTCCAGAAGCAGAGCAGCTCGCAGGGTCTTTGCATATTTACCACATTCTGCTGGAGTGTGATCACTCACACCAAGTGTTACAATAACAAACAGAAGAAGAGTTAATTGGGATGGCGAAAGGCAAACATTTGTGCCTCTAACACATTTAATGAGAAAACACACGACTGACTTCTGTCGACAAAAGCTCAACCTACACACAACACAACGCATCAACGGCAACAATCAAGCACAAAAAGCAGCGGCAGCAGACAGAAACGAACACGGTTGAACAACATCAGATGCGGTTATTGACTTCTTTATTGTGTTTTCTTAAGCTTAGCCTCCTGATTCTTTCATTTTTTATTTTGGGATTGTTTCTGATGGCATTTTAATTTCTTCCTTTCACCACTTCCAATATACAGCTAATCCCACAGTGTCTAATCCTGTTTGAGGGAATTTCACCATGCAGTCAGTCAGTCAGTCAACACGGCAACACACAGATACACTGCTATTTTTATGGTGTCTTCCCATAGACTAAATTATTTTATACTGTAAATTCTATCTCCCTACCCTAAACCCAACCCTCACAGCAGCATGTTTACATTTTCAAAATACATAACTCTCAATTATTGCTGTTTTCCTAAAGAAAATCATAAAAAATGCTGCTTAAAATTTTTAAGTTGAATCAAATTAACTTCATTTTACAAGTCAGTTCAACTTACATCAATCAAACATTGGATACAATTTGCATTACTGAAACTTTGAAATCTGATTAACTTATTAAAAGAAGTAACATAAAAACATATGTTGTCATTCCATTTTGATCCTATGATTGTTTTACAGTGTACTGTCTGCTTTCAAGTAAGTACTTTTAAGAAAATGCAAAGAAATAAAGGAAATGCATTCTACCTTATTGCTTTGGTATTAGATACTGTATGCTCATGTGATTCAATATGTACGGAAAGCCACTTGAAGACTCTATACTTTCTGCCTATTGATCATGTGTTGTTGAAGGCCAAAATCAGTGGCTCAGTGGTTAGCACTCACAGTCACCTCACAGCAAGAAGGTCGCTGGTTTGAGCCCCGGCTGGGTCAGTTGGCATTTCTGTGTGGAGTTTGCATGTTCTCCCCGTGTTCGCATGGGTTTCCTCCACAGTCCAAAAACATGCGGTACCGGTGAATTGAATAAACTAAATTGGCCGCAGTGTATGAGTGCAAACCTTAGAATATCCATCAGCCAATCAGAATCAAGCATTCAACAGCAGGGGCGGAGTTGACCCCCAATAAACACCTAGATGTTTCTATAAACCATAACAATAGTTGTCTATCATATTTTGCATGGTAAAGGTCTAACAAATAACATAAGTATTACATAAGTGCAAATGTGTCCTCATACACCCTGATCTTGGATCAGTGAAACGTGCCATTAGTAAGCATCAGCAGTAGTTTAGTGGTCCGTCCAGAAGTCCAAAACGATTTTTTTTTTTCCAGGTGATAAATAACAACCGACAGCTAATCAGAATTGGAAAACATTGCAGAGAAGCTCACAGCTTTATGATAGACTCTCTTTTTATGTTTTTAGCAAAATACATATTTGGAAAACAACATCTTATAACCTCGGAATAAGTGGTGGGGCTGTAAAAGTCAGGAAAGTACAGTGTAACATTTAATCAGCTAGTGTTGACATCTCTGTCTCACCTTCCTTGAAGTTGCAGAGAAAAATCAGTTCATATTATTTTTATTCCACTATTATAGCTAAAATCACTGTTAGAAAAAACTAATTTATGTGGATTCACTGTTTAGATTATCTGTACTATAAAATAGCTGGAAATGGGCTTAGAATGAATAATACAAATAAAAAAAAAATGTATATACTGTATTGTTTGTTAGTGTGGATGCAAATACAACATGTAATTTATGTTTTAGATTTTGCTACTGCCTGCACACTACATATGGTTAATTTGGTTAATTACAGATAATGATTAATAAACCTATAATGTATTAAAAACTAAATATTTTTAGTTGTGAATTCATTTTAATTTCACATTGAGTAAATGTAGAACATACAAAATGTAGAAAAGAGGATTGAGTGTTCTGAGGAAGAGAGAGGAAAAAAAAGGGTGTGTATCAGGACTGTTGGGCTCCAAGGCTAGAATTGCTTAAGACCCCTACATCCCTAAATGTGACTAAACTACCCCTGTTCAACAGCTCTGTCGTATAATTGAACAATATACCATACAGTATATACAGATACAGGATTTGATCCTGATACAGCTTTGATTTCAGGTCTGTTCAGTTATCCCTCCCTCCAATATGGAGTTATTTAAAGGCATAATTCACCCAAAAATAAAAACCATGTCATCATTTGCTCATCCTTTACATGTTTCAAACCCTTATGACATTCTTTCTTCTATTAAACACAAAAGAATATATTTTGAAGAAAGCTGGAAACCTGTAACCATTGACTTCCATAGTATTTGTTTACATTAATAAAAAAAAAATGTTGCTTGTTCAAACTACTTATTTAAAATGAGCTGAAACAACACAATTATTGAGATTACGTTGGGACAACTTAATTTGTTTATGTTCAATCCACTTAAATTTGTTAAATCTGTAACGTTAACTTAATTGATTTGTGTTGGGACAATATGAATGAATTGTGTGGAACCCTGCAATGTTTTACAGTGTACTATGGAAGTCAATGGTTACCGGTTTTCAGCATTCTTCAAAATATCTTCAAAAGAAACTCACTTGAAGAGTAACCACTTGAAGGCAAGTACGTAAAAGTTCATTTTGGGGTGAACTATCCCCTAAAAGTAAAATGACAATAGGCAAAAATGACTTTCAGTAGCGTAATGTAATTCTGTAGATGGAAAGATATGAAAATATTTTTGTCGGTAGGTGTGAGCGCAGAGCAAAAACTTGTTGTGATTTTATCAGGAGATTGAGCAGCCTGATGATGTGTGAAGGATATACACCTTCGATATCTCACTCTGCACTGTGAATTTGAGCTTGCGGATGAGTTAGCAGCTTCTATGATCCCTGCTCTTTTTACTCTGTTAACAGACAAAAGAGATTTAAAAGAAACAGTTGAAGGGCTCAGAGGAACTGCTTCAATATGCCTTGTGAAATATGTATTTTGTACTGTACAGCAGCTCCATTACAAGCAGATTTGATTTATGCAAGTTTAGCTCACCCCAAAATGAGCATTTACTCACCCTCAAAAGTTTCTTTCTTCTGTTAAACACAAAAGAAGATATTTTGAAGAAAGCTGAAAACCTGTAACCATTGATTTCCATAGTAGAAAAAAAACAAAACTAAGGAAGTCGATGGTTACAGGTTTTCAGCATTTTTCAAAATATCTTCTTTTGTGTTTCAACAGAAGAAAGAAAACAGGTTTGGAAGAATAAAGGGTGAGCAAATGATGGCAGAATGTTCATTCTTTGGGCAAACTATCCCTTTAAGCAAAAGGGATATCAATGACAAAAAGAGAGAAAAAAAAAGTTGCTTGGGCTGCATTCCCTCTTCATAATGGAGCTGGAATTAATATAATTATCTGCACTTACAAAATAATGCATTCTCATTTGCAAGAGGAATAGCTGTTATTTCAGCGGCTAATGCATCTTGATGTTCACTTTCTACAAAACGGACACTTTCTAAACAAGCCCTTTTACGAGGAAAGTGTGTCCTTATTGAACTGTGAAATCATTAATGGAGACTGACACTTCCAAAATTTGCAAAGATCCGCCTTGAATAAATCCGGCCAAACTGCAGACTGTTTAAGATTATTACTTTCTAAAAGATTCACTTTATGTCACTGAGGAATTGCCTTTTTTTAATAGGTTAGTTCACCTTAAAATGAGAATCCTGTCATCGTTTACTCACCCTCATATTATTTTAAACCCGCAGGACGTTTCATCTTTGGAACATTAATTATTTTTGTTTTCATTGAAAGTTTATTCACCCAAAACTTTACACTTCAAAACTTTCACAAATAAAAAAAAATACACATGAACTGAAAGAGCTTAAAGGGATAGTTCACCCAAAAATGAAGATTTACTAACTATTTACTCACCATCAAGTGGTTCCTTTTTCTGTTGAACTCAAAAGAAGATATTTTGAAGAACGTTAGAAATTCCATTAACTTCCATAGTAGGACAAACAAATATTATGGAAGTCAATGGTTACAGGTTATCATTTTTGTTTTTTTTTAGAATTTATTTTAATTATTTATTAACTCAAATATGTAAAATATAAACTCATTTATAAACTCATTTAACTCAAATATGTAATATATGTTAAAATTTACTCAATTATGCCATTTCATACCTGTGCGATTCCTAAAAACACATTCACAAGTATTCATACATTAAAACATTTTGTAGAATGTCTGAACAGCTCTTTTCCATATATAATAGAAGTGCAAGTGAACCAAATCCCAAAAATAGCCTTTAAAAAGATTTATATTACAGCTTTCAGCACCATATTAAAAATCTTATAACATGACTGAAATATACTAAAAATCATGTGAATCATGACCACAATCCATTTACATTTCACAGAAAAGCAACTGAGACATATATAAATATATTGCCTTTTGTTATATGGAAAAATAAATCATAGATGTGAATAAAAGTGTTCCTTCAAAGAAACAGAAGTAAAATGATGTCTGATTCCACCCTCAGGCTTTACTATACAAAATATTTCATGGCTGTAAAATAGAAGTGACCTTGATATCATAAACCCAGTCCTTCACCCTTTCTGACTGATTATATTAAAGGGGTGTATTCATTTTAACTCAGTGGCCTGGCCTCGCTTTTACAGACTCCTATAAATTCCTCATAGGTTCAAATGGAACAGCCATCCATCCATCCATCCATCCATCAGTACCAAAGCCTCTCCACTTAACTATTGGTCTCACACATCCAACATATTTGTAGTTTGTTAACACTTTTTATACTTGTCTGTAGTTCTAATCTAACCGCTCTTAACATTTCTAAAATGTTTGCGGGAAATGGACGATTTTAAAATTCAATACCGATTGGTACCGAACTCGATACTTTTGACAACACTAGTACAGACACCATGATTGAATCTGTCACTTCAAAACTGACAGTTGTGAGTCAATCGTTTTCTCACTCCACACTTCTGCACTGACTTTCCCATTATTATAAAGCAATTGTCTAAACGCGCTCAACAGCGCTCAAATGTTTGCGGAAAATTGACGATTTAAAAATTTCAGTACCAACTGGTACCGAACTTGATATTTTTGACAACACTAGTACAGACGCCATGATTGAATCTGTCACTTCAAAACCGACCCTATTGTCTTACCAATCGTTTTCTCACTCTACACTTCCGCACTGACTTTCCCATTATTATAAAGCAATGGTTTATCCTCTGCGGATCTCTCTGTTCTCCTATCTGCTCAGATGCCCCTGCACAAAGCAGACGTGCGCTCCTTTGGTCCTCCGCCGCAGGTGAAGGGGATTATTGTCTTGTCCTCTCTGCAACGGGTCACAAGCGGATAGACAGGAGTGACAGCTGTGAGCGTACAGAGGCTCCACCGGGGCCGCTGGCCAGGACAGCACCAGGAACCCGCTTTTGGGGCAGAGGCGGGGGGTTGATGTAAAGCTTTGCTCTTTGACCCGATCATCAGTGATTAAAAAAAAAAAAAAAAAAAAAGTCCCCACAGAGAATTGTTGGAAAAACAAACAATCAAATGTCACAGGTAAAATGAAGAAAGACAGGTGGGCTTTTGAGCTGCCGGTTATACCCGCACTACAACCACTACAGCACTAAATGAGTGCTGGATATGGGAAGACTTACTTTTGTTCAGTGTCTCTTTCCGATACAGTGGGGGAAATATGTATTGAACACATCACCATTTTTTTCACATATTTCTAAAGGTGCTGTTCTCAATAGTTCTTCAGCAACCCTCCGCCCTTAGTCATTGTAAATTAATATTAGCTGCTTCAGTCCAACATCTACATTACCAGGATGATGAAGATGAAACCAGGGTGGACATTTCAGGAAGACAATGATCCAAAACACAGCCAAGGAAACGTTCAAATGCTTTCAGAGAAAAAAAAATCAAGCTGTAGAATGGCCCAGCCAATCACCTGACTTGAATCCAACAGAAAATACAAAATAAAGATCAGATTTGATAGACGAGACTCACAGAACCATCAAGATTTTTACACTGTTGAAGTCTGTGAAAAACTCACACCTGAGCAATGCATGTGACTTCATTCTCCATATGAGAGTCGTCTTTAAGCTGCCGTCACCAAAAAAGCCTTTTATATAAAGTATTAAATACATTTCAGTAGTTCAGTATTTTCTCTTTGTGTCATTCCATTGTTATTACACAATACTCATTATTCAGATTTTTTGTTTGTTTTATTTTTATGTTTGTATTGTTTGGGTTTTTAACCAAAATCTGGTTAAATTTCATGTCAATGGCTCCTTTAGAAATATTATTCCCAGGAAAACAAAACATGACATGTTCAATACTTATTTCCCCCACTGTAAATTTATTGCCAATTTGTATGGAACCGTGTATGGAAGAAAAAAAAATATGTAAATCAAACAAATCGGTAAAAATGACTAAAAACAAAGAAATTGAATGTTAAAAATTTGGTAAGAACATAAAAGAAATATCAAAACTTTATGGTAAATTTCTGAATTTCATTAATTGATAGTCATAAACCAATGTTTAGAAGTACTAATATCTACACAACGTAGGATTGTTACACAGACAAAAACACAACCATAGGATGTGTGGATGAGAAAGTCACATGATGAATGCTCATCACAACAAAAAAAATGTATGCCAGAAGCAGAGAAACATACTAATATATAGAAGAAGCTCAGACAAAACACACAATTTAAGTAATGCAATAAATATTATTTATTAACATTTATCACTGATGAAACAAAAAAAAAAAAAAAAACTACAAAGAACCGTTGAAATGTCAACAAAAATAAGCTTAAAAAGAGTCATTTAGGGAATTCTGGGAATGTGAATGTACTGTACGATTATTCACTATATATATTAAGGAAACCTAATGTTAACCAGGCTACAGATTTTTACTGCAGTATTTATTTTAGTTTTTTTTACTATTGAAATCACAGGCATTTTATACGGTGTAAGATCTACACATTGTAGCTTCATTACACAAGCAAAAACACAACACACAACACACAAATATAAACAAAACTAGCATATAAAAGGCCCTCAGTGTCATTCACACAACTAAAAACAAATCATTGTTACACACGACACTAAAGTAATGCAATAATTCTGGAATACATGCTTATTTTTTAAGGCTGTTTCACATTACATAGACACAATTAAACAAAAACAAACAAAACAATTCAAGTAAAATATCCCTGCAAAGCATGTTCTTTTTTCCCCCCCAGTGAACTAAGCAGTGTACTGGAATGCACTTATTCTATAATTAATCAAATATCCCTAAGGCTACATTCTCCGACTTTAAGTGTATTGTGCTTACTTGTGAAACCGATGCGAAAGTGTACATTTCCGCTGTGTATGCTAGAGAAAAAAAGAAAATAATGGAAAATGAAACGAGAGAAGAAGATGAAAAACCTTTCAGCTCTTAAATGTACGTGTCTGGGCACATTAGCTCCAGCCATCATTTGCTTCTCAGACTGTAATTTAAAGCAATGTGGGTCCTTCGGGGATGCGAGGATGCGAGGAAAACCCATCCTCGGAACCATCAGCGATTCACTTTTATTGTAGTGCATAATAAAACTTTTTTTTTAATGCGATTATTCCACAAAGTTTAGCGGCAGACGAAGCAAAAGTGAATGCATTTATCTGCAGTTAATCAGTCTGAGTTTAAGACCCCAAACCTACTTTTGTGGAATTAATTTAGTTTCTCCTCAATAAAAAGCCGGGGTGGACTTAGTCTATAATGATGACCGTGATTAATTTCATATTATGCCACATATCCTCTCTACCCTCGAGATGGCTTTAAATTAGCTCATTCAACTGAATCCAAGAGGGAAATCATCCAATATCGCTCCAAAGTTGCTCAATTTTCTACAACAGACGTTTTAGATCACTTACTCTGTAAGCGAGAGCCACTGTAACAGGCTTGTGGCTTATAAACAGACCAAAAAAAAACAGAAGCCCTTGAGTCTAACTTCCATTAAAAGTTGAAAAAGGTTGTCATATGATAGCTCAGTGTGAGGAACAGACTGAAATAGAAGTCATTACCATTGATAATCCTACACTAAGCTGAAATACACTAAAACTATTTTCACTAAGAAGCTGCTGGAAACTTTCACAAAATAAATTACACCTAAAAAATTATTATCCATCCATGTTTATAACAAAATACAAGTTCAGTTTGTATACTTCAAAATTACACATTTAACTCAAAACATTTCTGAAATTAAATGGAATAGTTTATTACTATTTTTCCCCTAGAGTAAACTGAATTTTATGTATGTATGGTATGTATGTATTTATGTATGCATGTAGTTATGTATGTATGCATTCATGTATTTATTTTCATTTATTCATTTTCTTTTCAGCTTAGTCCCTTTATTAATCTGGGGTCGCCACAATGGAATGAACCACCAACTTATCCAGCATATGTTTTACACAGCGGATGCCCTTCCAGCTGCAACCCATCACTGGGAAACATCCATACACTTTCATTCACACACATACACTACGGACAATTTAGCTTACCCAATTCATCTATAGCGCATGTCTTTGGACTTGTGAAATGCCAACTGACCCAGCCGAGGCTCGAACCAGCGACCTTCTTCCTGTGAGGCGACAGCACTACCCACTGCGCCACCGCTGTATTTATTTTACAAATCTTTATTTTATTTTACTTTCACTCTTCACTCTGCCCTTGATGAATAAAAGTAAATGTATTTTTAAAGGCAATGTATATTACATATATATATCTTATACATATATTGTCAGAATGATACTGTAATTCCAGCTTTAAATCACAAGAATAAACAACAATTCAAACTACATTCAATAATTTTTTTAATTTACATTTTAATCAAATAAATGCAGCTTGATGAGCAGACTTAGGCCCAATCCCAATTCTACCCCTTAGCCCTTCCCCTGGGTTCGGGGTGTCCCAATTATCCTAAGCTTGAGACGTAGGGCTAAGAGGAAGGGCTAGACAGCCCTTGAAACTGAGATTTTCCAGGACCACACTCGAAACCAAGGGGTACGAAAATACACCAGCTACAATGGCAACATGGCTGCACACGCAAGTCAGGAGAATTTTTACAACAAACAAGCATATGTTTTAATACATTCATAATGCTGTTTGTGTTTTACAATCATGCTTTAAAAAAAAAAAAAAAAAAAAAAAAAAAAACGCTAAATTTTGCTATCTATAATCCATAATATTAACTCCTGTATTGTAGTCCCACAACATACTTTCACATCTGTCACTCGATGACACTCGAATCCCCTGTCAGAAAAGTCTAATGGCTGGGAATGACCTTTTTACAGTGTCTGGTAGAACGTTAATGTTAATGTTTTCTTGTGTTTATATAGATGAATATGGTCACGGTGTAAATACACAGTACAGTTACAAGCTTATTGCCACATTATATCGTTATGACAACATGATATTGTTGCCTTCGGTGATTTCCTGAAGATAAATGCCAAAAAATAACGCAACTGGAATAACTACGGCAGTAGTTACTTCATATGAAGTAAGAGCTCGCGACGACATTTGATGACGTGTGCAGGTGTTGTAGTGCTGTCCCATTTCTTAGGGGTAAATTTCAAGCCCTTCCCCTTCACACTCTGTTTCAAGAGCCAAGGGGAAGGGGTGGGGGTACAAAAATAGAAATGGGATTGGGCCTTACCCTTTTATATTTTATAGTTCTTGTTTACATTGTACATTGTAAACCAACCCATAATACACATAACATATATATATATACATATATATATATATACATATACATATATATATATATATATTCACACACACAAAGTCTCTTTATGGAGACTTCCCATAGGCGTAATGTTTTTTATATCCTCCTACCCCTAAACCTCACAGGATACAACCTGACTTTTTACATTTTCAAAATACTTAATTCTGTGTCATTTATGAGTCGTTTTCCTCATGGAGACCAATAAAATATCCCCACAATGTCAAAGTTTACTGGTATTACTATACTTGTGAGGACATTTGGCTACACACACACACAAACCAACCACAGCCAGATTTTTTTTGTCAAAAATTCGTCAATAAACTGTATTACCAGTAAAAGGGAAACAAAAGGTTGGAGTGTTTCGAATTTATGTGTACTGTTCACTCGACAAAAATGAATTGGAGGTAAATTTGATCTCAGTGTGAAGAAAACATTACATCAGTTGCTGTGATGTGCTGAGACGATCCAATTTAACCAGGCTACAGCCAACGTAGAAAGATGAAAAAGCATAAGAGATGTTTCACAAATGGCACAGTAACCAACTCTGATGTAGAAGCTTGTTGATTTTACGGGCTTATGTGTACCAGCTGTTTGCTTAAGCAGGACAAACTCCTTAAGCAAGATGCATTCTGTTTTGAAGATGTCTTCCAAATCAATATACAGTCATATTTTGTATGTTCCTCCGAATGCCTGGGGATTAGCGCTGACCTCTGTTATTCTTTCCAGATTGTCAGTTCAGGTTAGAGCTTTCCATTTCATCTGCTTCACATTGCAGCACTTAGTCTGCCTTCATTTGGTGATCAATCACAGCCACATAAACAAACAAAAAAAAACACAGCAAAGTGCAGTTTACTATTTGGTTCAGTAGGCCAGCTGGCATAACTGGCATAACACAAGCCAGGGGCAGAGGCATATAAGGGCCACTGGTTCACCCAGATTAATAACATGTCTATGCAAGGTTAGAATATACAGTTGAAGTAAAAATTATTAGCCCTCCTTTGTTCTTTTTCAAACATTTCCTAAATGATGTTTAATCGAGCAAGAAATTTCTCACAGTATTTCCGATAATATTTTTTTCTCCTAGAGAAAGTCTTATTTGTTTTATTTTGGCTAGAATAAAACCATTTTTTTAAAAAACATTTTAAGGTCAATATTATTAGGCCCCTCAAGCAATTTTTTCTCGATTGTCAAACTGCTGTTATACAATGACTTGCCTAATTACCGTAACTTTCCTAATTAACCTAGTTAAGCCTTTAAATTGCTCTTTAAGCTGAATATTAGTATCTTGAAAAATATCTAGTAAAATATGATGTACTGTCATCATTCATTCATTCATTCATTCATTTTCTTTTCGGCTTAGTCCCTTTATTAATCAGGGGTCACCACAGCGGAATGAACCGCCAACTTGTCCAGCATATGTTTTACGCAGCGGATGCCCTTCTAGCTGCAACCCATCACCGGGAAACACCCATATACACTCTCATTCAAGCACATACACTACAATTTTAGCTTACACAATTCACCTATAGCGCATGTCTTTGGACTTGTGGGGAAAACCGGAGCACCGGGAGGAAACCCACACCAACATGGGGAGAACATGCAAACTCCACACAGAAATGCCAACTGACCAGCCGAGGCTCGAACCAGCGACCTTCCTGCTGTGAGGCGACAGCACTACCCACTGCACTACCGTGCCGCCCTACTGTCTTCATGCCAAAGATAAAATAAATCAGTTATTAGAAATTAGTTATTAAAACTGTTAGGTTTAGAAAGGTGTTTAAAAATTCATCTTTCAGTTAAACAGAAATTCAATTCAATTCATGTTTATTTATATAGCGCTTTTCACAACGTAAATTAGGGGGGGGGAGCGGGGGCTAATAATTCAGGAGGTCTAATAATTGTGAATTCAACTGTATATTAATGGCTTTGGAAATGATAAGTTATAAACACAATGACACTGCATTTATTGACCATACTGTTAGAATGGCTGTGATTTAAACGGCAAAAAAAAGAGGCTACAATAAAAATCTGTAACCTGTTTAACAGTAAGTTTCCTTAATATATACAGTGAATAACCATTTCCATTTCAAGAATTCCCTGTATGACACAAACTTTTAGGTTATTTGTTGACATTTGTTGTTTAATAATGTCATTTGTTGACATTATTATGGTTCTTTTTAGTTGTTTTTTTTCTAATCAGTTATGTACATTAGAGTTTTATCTTACATCTAATGTTGATAAATAATGTTTATTTCATTACTTTAATTGTATGTGTTACCATGATGATGTTTAGTAGCACCTTCTATATAATTAGTATGTTCCAAAAGTTGTTTAATATGAGCATTGGTTCATCATATGACATTCTCATAACCACATGAATGTTTTTGTCGGCAACAAAGGATATGTGTAGATGTTAGTACTTCAAAACATTAGTGTAATATCATTATTAATTAATGACATGTAAAAATGTAACATTTACGATTTCCAATGTATTTTTAGCTGTAAAATACTGGCAACCACAGCTGCAGGTTTTTAGTGTAAATTTTCTGGATTTTCTTTTTACAGTCTTCATCACTAAAATAAAAATGCAAAAATCATAGGAGTATTTGGAGAGACCCAGATTGACAGTCCAATGTCATATGTTAATGTCCAGGAAATAAGAAATATTTGATTATGAGTGCTTTATGTTTACTTCAAACAAATAATATGTGACCCTGGACCACAAAACCACAAAAATATTTGCTATTTATAAAAAAATACCAAAAATACTGGCTATTTATAAAAATACTGAGTAAAAAAATATAGATTTTTATTGTATGCCAAAAATCATTAGAATAGTAACTTTTGTTTTACATTTTCTACTGTAAATATATCAAAACCTAATTATTTGTTAGTAGTATGCATTGTTAAGAGCTCTGGACAGACTTAAAGGTGATTTTCGAAGTATTTAGATTTTATTTTTAGTTTTCAGATTCCAGATTTCAATTAGCCGTGTCTCAGCCAAATATTGTCTAATTTGAACTATGGAAAGCTTGTTTATTGAACTTTCTGATGACATATAAACCTTTATTTCCAAAAAAAAATACATTTATGACTGGTTTATGACACATTTTTACACTTAAATTCCCTTAACATGGTGACTAACTAAAGAAAAAAAAGCACAGGCTATGTAAGCACAAACTAGTCAAGTATAGCTTATTTTTTATTATTACTATTATCATTTTATGATTTTTCTTTTCTTTCGACATTTTGATAACAGGCAAAACTGACAAAGCTCATACAAAATTAATCGAGAAATAGAACTGCTCCTGCAATATTTAGTTTGACCTCCTGAGACAGATGGTCAACATTTTCTGAAAGTTAAGTGCCTTTTTTTCTCCTTTCACTGTCCCTTTGGAAAAAAAGAAAACTTTCAAGCTCAATTTTGTACCTTTTTCATTTTTAAGTTCTCAATGTTATTCAACAGTGAACTGTTAACACTGCAGAACAATACACACTGCAGAGGCAACAAACAAAGGTTTTCCTTTAACCGCATAAATTAGTTTAATTCTTTGTGATGTTTAATTCAAGCCATTATAATTTCATGACAGTGAATACATTGTCCAAAAAAAAAAAAAAAAAAAAAAAACTTGTGTCTTTTAAGATGAATAAATCATACAAGATCCTACTGTTGGTGACCACAGAATATTAAATGAAACAAACAAATCCTTCTGTTTGGAATATTAATATCACCATCTGACCCACACGTTGAAAACTAAAAGCACTCTACAGCAAAGCTTTACTTAATAAGTCAAATTTTAAATACATGCTGGTCATTTGAACAATATGACTAATTGATATTTTCTCTTTTTCAAACAATATGCTCAGTGCTAAAACAATGTTGATTTAGGCACTAAGGCTAAAAACATAAAACTAGATACTGTAATTAGGCTCTACAATTAACAAAGGCCATTTTCAGGCAATTTGCTAAATGTATAATTCAGGGGAAAACATGATAATAATAATAATAATAATAATAATAATAATAATAATAATGGTGCCACGATACCACAGTTACATACAAAACATTTTAAATGAATCCTCTCTAGTGCATCTTTAGGCACATTTAGTCACTTTGAATATCTGCTCAGACACCCACTGCCTGCAAATTCTGAAATGTGTTTTGCACATTCATAACTAATTGATGACAGTCCGCATGATATGGGCCAAGTCTTGAGGTCAACATTCAAACTCACCAGAGAAAAGCTTAAGAGTTAAACATTTGGCCCCATACCGCAG
Organism: Danio jaintianensis; assembly: GCA_903798115.1. Lineage (NCBI taxonomy): Eukaryota > Metazoa > Chordata > Actinopteri > Cypriniformes > Danionidae > Danio > Danio jaintianensis. The sequence goes on from CAIGQV010018170.1 coordinate 11,072,228, forward strand.
TGTTAATTAAAATTAAACACACTGACCCCTATTAAACTATTCCCGTCAATTACATGACATTTCCCAGCCTTTCTCAAGCTGTTTGTGACCGGCGATTACATATGTCCTGTAATTACTGGACCACCACAATCTTCGTCCCGTTTTTGTTTGCTCAAATGGAGTTTAATTGGCTGGAAAGAATGTGGTGTCTTCCTTGATTATTTCATGCCACATTTATTAGGTGCTGTAAAAGCTTTAAAGAAATTCTACTGGCGGTAAGATAACATTACCAAGATGGTCCTCAGGGTGTTTTTTGCTTTGAAAGAGACATTTACTATTCCGTACGCTGTGATTATTTTCACCATATCATTCAATATTCAGTAATGCAATAGAAAAAGTCGGCAGCATGTGGTCATTGTTTCATTCAGGGAGAATCTATGAACGCAGCATTCTTCTCAGCGCCAAATCTGAAAGAGTTTGCTATGTATTATGTGAAATATCAGTTTTAATTAAGAGAACGAAATCTCAAATAACTGCTTTAATAGTAAAAAAAAAAAGGTGGTGAATTAACCGTCAAGGGAAATGCGTGTAATCCCTCGGATTTAGGAGTTTAAATCCAGCCATTACAAAAACAGTGACAAAGCTGATTTTAGATCAATGAAAAAGCCTAAACAAGAAGAAAGTGGACGGTTTGTGCACTTTCATTTACTCTGCCAGTGAGATAACACAGCAAACACCTGTTTTCTTATCTGAAATTCAATAAACCATAGATGAGATCACACTTACTGTACATTACATTGTCAAAAGTTTTGAGACATCTGCCTTTACATGCGCACAAACTTTAATGACATCCCAATCTTAATCCTTAGGCTTTAATATGGAGTTGGTTCACCCGTTGCAGCTATACCAGCTCCGGCTCTACTGGTAAGGCTTTCCACAAGGTTTAGAAGTGTGTTTATGGGAATATTTGACCATACTTCTAGAAGCGCATTTGAATTCATCACAAAGTTGTTAAATCTGGTTGAGGTCAGGACTCTGTGCAGGCCAGTTAAGGTCATCCACAACAAACTCACTCATCCATGTCTTTATGGACATTGGTTTGAGCACTGGTGCACAGTCATGTTGGAACATGTTCGTGGTGTAAAGATGGGTTGACAGGTCAAAATTGCAAAATTGACCCCTTTCACAAAAATTGGCCATTCACATATTGTGTCTTTTGCACACACAAGTCAGTTATTTCCAATGAAGGCGTGTAGCTTGTTCACAGAAATAGTGAGCAACACGCACCCATTGTCCAAGTGGCGTCCAAGCAGCTTCCATTTTCCAGGCGCACTTAGTTGAATATATCTAAACTTTTCAGAATGCCGCAAGCGCAACACAAGTCATGTGACTAAAACTAACTGATCAGCTTCAGCTTTGTACTTTCAGTAATAACGGCAGAAGAATTACCTCAGACAAATATTACAGTGCTTTTAATTTTTTTTCCATACATAATACTTGTATCAGAGCTGCAGCAATGGTTTGTCAGTTTGTCATCCTCTGAGAGAATGGTTAATGGTTTCGTAGCAATGACAGATGCCACGGAAGCGCGAGCACAAAGTGTGTTGAAATTGGTGAAGAAAGAGACGCAGTTCGCACTTTCCATGCATTGTTAGATGCGATATATGAACAGCCCCTAAGACAATCATTGCACTCTATATGTGACCCTGGACCACAAAACCAGTCATAGGTGTGTTTTTTATTTTATTTTTTATTTTTTGGTAGTATAGGGAAATTTTGGGTTTAAATACCGTATTATAATCTAGAATCTGAGAATTTAATCATAAATTGAGTTTTGACACAATTACAGATTGAAATTTACAAAAACTCCTCATTATATTTACTTAATATATTAATGATTTCTGGCATAAATTAAATATTGATCAATTTGGCCCATACAATGTATTTTTGGTTATTAGTGCCTTAGTATGTGCTGACCCCACTGTGTGTGGTCTTGTTGTTGTTCCCAATTACTTCCACTTTGTAATATAATTTGTAATAGAACACCGTTAACAGTTGACCAAGAAATATTTAGTCATGGGGACATTTCACAAATTGACTTACAGTATTGCACAGGTGGCAAACTTGAATTTACTGAGCTCCATTCTTTCACAAATGTTTGTAGAAGCATATGCAGGCTTGATTGTATACACGTGTGGCCATGGAAGTGATTGAAAGACCAGAATTCAAAGATTTGGAAGGCTGTCCCAAAACTTTTGCAATATAGTGTATACAAACCATATATTCACCCACTTGATTTGCCACCTCTTTCTGCGATTCTGTGTTTTTATTATATTAATAAACCAACATTCTTTCACAGCATTGCCACAAAACTGAACGCAATACATTGAGTCGCAGCTACAGGCTGTCAATCATCCACAGAAGTCAAATCACACCACCACCACCACCTTAGCAAGAAAACAAACATCAGGAAGATGATGGCCACAGTCAAAGCCAGTCAAGCATTGAGCTCAAACTCCTATCTTTAAATTGAAATAGCTCTCCCAGTTTGTCTTCATCTTTTCATTTATTTCCAAACTGAATAAGAAAAGTTCCTACACTCCCACACAATACTCAGGTTTTAAAAGAGAAATGTTATTCCTTTAAATCAACATCATATAAGCCTTTTTAATCGTTAAGACAGAAATGTTTCAGACTGAAAATAATTAATTTTTGCACAAATTGGAGCACAGTTAGTACTAACTGTGACTTTATATATTGCATGTAAGGTTTAATTTAATGTAATTATGACAATAATGTTGCTTTATATCTCACAATTGTGAGGTAGCTTCTTGTAATTGCATTAACATGTGATTCAGTTTTCATCATTGTGAATTTATACCTCTACTATATTATAACCTATAACTGTATTTAAATTATATTATATAATAACTACACTCACCTGCCACTTTATTAGGTACACCTGTCCAACGGAAATTTCTAATCAGCCAATCACATGGCAGCAACTCAATGCATTTAGGCATGTAGACATGGTCAAGACGATTTGCTGCAGTTCAAACCGAGCATCAGAATGCGGAAGAAAGGTGATTAAAGTGACTTTGAACGTGGCATGGTTGTTGGTGCCAGACTGGCTGGTCTGAGTATTTCAGAAACTGCTGATCTACTGAGATTTCCACGCACAATCATCTCTAAGGTTTACAGAGAATGGCCTGAAAAAGAGAAAATATCCAGTGAGTGGCAGTTCTGTGGGCGCAAATGCCTTGTTGATGCCAGAACCACTCGTTACAACCGAGGTATGCAGAAGAGTATCTCTGAATGCACAACACTTTCAACCTTGAAGCGGATGGGCTACAGCAGCAGAAGACCACACCGGGTGCCACTCCTGTCAGCTAAGAACAGGAAACTGAGGCTACAATTTGCACAGGCTCACCAAAATTGGACAATAGAAGATGACAATAGAATTTGGCGTTAACAACATGAAAGCATGGATCCATCCTGCCTTGTATCAACGGTTCAGGCTGGTGGTGTAATGGTGTGGGGGATATTTTCTTGGCACACTTTGGGCCCATTGATAGTACCAATTGAGCATTGTGTTAACGTCACAGCCTACCTGAGTATTGCTACTTCCAGCAGGATAATGCGCCATGTCATAAAGCGCGAATCATCTCAGACTGATTTCTTGAACATGAAAATGAGTTCACTGTACTCAAATGGCCTCCAAAGTCACCAGATTTCAATCCAATAGAGCACCTTTGGGATGTGGTGGAATGGGAGATTGGCATCATGGATGTGCAGCCAACAGATCTGCAGCAACTGCGTGATGCTATCATGTCAATATGGACAAAAATCTCTGAGGAATATTTGAAGTACCTTGTTGAATCTATGCCACGAAGGATTACGGCAGTTCTGAAGGCAAAAAGGGGTCCAACCCGGTACTAGTAAGGTGTACCTAATAAAGTGGCCGGTGAGTGTATATTTTAAAAGTTTCTAAAACCAATTCAAGAGAATTTAAGGAATAAATAGATAGGAACATAATATGTTCTCAAAATGTAAATGTCTAGGAATCACACAATTATTGTATTAGCAATGCTTTGAAAGTACAACTTCCAACAGATCCACATATTAACATATTAAATAATAATTTAAAAATAACAATAAAAATAACATATCCAGTATTTTTACCTGTTTTTCAGTGCAAACATCAACATTTATTAGATTAAGCTAAAAATACAACATTTAGTACTGGGCACTACAAAACATATCAAAATCTATTTTTTATTTTGATATTTTGTTTTATTTAAATAGTTTGATTACATTTTCATAATCAAAACTGAACACATTTTAACATGAATAGAATTTAAAAAAAAAATTGAAATGCTGTGTTGTATCTTTTATTTTTTCTGGTATCAAATGAATGGATAAAATATAAATTAGTCTATCTTTTAGTCAAAGGAAAAATTATCTAACCTTATGTTTGCATGTAGGCATTTATATTAATTTATGGAAAAACTAATAGAGCTTTTTTATTTTTATTTTTTGCAACAAAGGTTTAGTGTTGGAATAAAAAAAATGGAACAGCTATTATTATTATTAGTAGTAGTAGTTGTTGTTGTCGTAGTTGTATACAATAGTAACATATTTGTGTCACAAAAAAAATAAGAATAATATTATATATATATAGACAAACTGGCCTTTAAGCTTCTGTTTGTGCATGATAATACAATAGCTGTTCTCAAAGAAACTGTAAAATGCTGATGAAATATCTCTGGAGATGAAGTTTATGTGTCCGTATGTTCGTCAAATGCAGAAAACACCATGCATACATGAATGTGTGAATAATAAAGAAAATAATGCATCTGAGCCATTCATTCACACAGACACAAAACATGCAGGACTTGCGTAGTATTTTATATTTTAGACATTAGCCTATATCACAATTGGTTTCAAGTGCATTGACCTAAAATGCGTTGACATTCCTCGTTATACAGTAAAATCCATTTTTATAATTGAATTCCGTGATTCTGAATCATATCAGCATTGCAGAAATCAATATGCCCTATTTAAATGCCATGACTTGGAAATTAAGGTTCAGATTTAGGATCTTTAAGGCCTTAAATTTAGCTAATTAGAATGTTATAAGACTTTAAGACCCAAAGAAACCCTGCATTCAGCATTCACAGTGGTGTGGTGGTGTCTGCCAAGCTCCAAAAAAAATAGACCGCATCCAAATAAAAAACAGAATCATTTGTTTGTTATGATGAACTACTCCTCTAGTAATGTCCGTGATGAATTGTTAATAGAGATAACTTAGAGGAGGAAATAAATAAATAAAAGGCAAAGCTTTGATGACGTCCAGACACTATTTCTGCTTTGATCTCCTGCCCCCATGGGTCAGGCGCCAGTGATGGAGTGAGAATGCTGACAGGTGCAATCTGGCAACCGCTACACCAATGCTGAGTGTGCAGGGCTTGAAACCAACACCATGTGAAACTGCCTCAAAGAGATGTTTCAACATTAACGCCTTCACTATAGGTGAAGCTGCTCATCCTTTATCTTAATGAGTCTCCAGAGGATATATCAGGAAATCAGCCCTGTGCTAATGTGAAATAACGTGTGATCACCAAAAGGGAAGTTGGGATTTATTTGACAGTTTCCTGTTCAATTGTTTATAGTGGCTAAAAATGTATCCAGACACTTAAGATGTCCCATGCAGCATGCACTGTAGCTGCTTGTGAATGTAAAATATCTCAGAATTTGTAAAGTTCAGAGTGCGCAGCCAACATATTTATTGTCTTCTAAAAAAATGAAATGAAATTCTGAACTATTTAAACGGGATTCAAGTTTTGTTTCTGAAATGTATATTTTGCATAATGGCAGCCTTATTTATTCATTGGCTGCCCACAAACAATGCTGGTTTGTGTACAACCAAGCATACACTATACGGCCTGCGTTGATATGATATGTTTGATTCTCTTCATGTTTCATCAGTTAAAAATCATCTCTCTCTATGCATTTGATAATCTATGAGTCTTGTTTCTGAATTAAACCAGCGAGCACCCTGATGTCAAAACAACATCAAAAACATGTCAAAAAAGCAATTCGATTGTCATGTCAAAACCTTGACGTCAATTTGACATTAACACATTAATGCCCTTTTGACCACCAAAGTAACGACAAAATGTATTATAATATTAGAAAAGTTTTATTCATCTGAAATCTTCAATTACAAATTGAAAATTTACACTGGATTTTGTATTCCTACAATGCATGCAAACTACCTCGATGTCAAAATGACATCACATTGACGTCTAAAATCAATTACAGGACATATATTATATTATAATACTTTTTGTGTTATTTTGGTGGTCAAAAAGGGCATCAATATGTGGATGTCAAATGGATGTCAAGGTTTTGACAAACCAATGTTTTTGACTTTTTCTATGTTGTTTTTACATAAAGCTGCCTCAGAACTCACAGAATTATAAGGGTAGGTGGGGTATATGTCACTCAACAGTGCTCACGATCGCACAATATACTGACACTGTTGATTTTTCTTTTCTTTTTTCCTTTATTCTTATGTGCGCACAAAAATATTAGCTTTAAAATATTCAGATTGAACCACTGAAAGCATATAGTCTGTTCTGAGGATTTTTTGTATGTTCCTTCCTGGACTTTGAATCTTGCTGTCTATTTAAGATGAGGGAGTTCTCAGATTTCACCTCAAGTATCTTAATTTGTGCTCCGAAGTCTAATGAAGATCTCAGGGGATTGGAACAAAATGAGAGTAATTAAGCATTTAATCATTTTCAAGTTGGGGTGAACTAACCCTTTAAGATTTAAAAAGTGAAACTATCATTTTCAGCATGCCAACATCCCAGGATCAGGATGCACACTATGTATGTTATTTTGGTTTATAAAAAAGGCATATGTGACACTGACATTTACTTTTGGAGAAGAGGCTGCTCTTATCAGTGCCCACTTGTATTTCTGTGTATGCACAACCACAATATATCAACATGAACCTTCAAGATTGCATTTTTGCTATGTAAGTCATTCAAATAAAATTGCATATTGGTTGTGTTAAAAAATAAAGAAATGCAAATTCAATATCTAGCATGTTTTGGCAGATTGGCCACATGCAGTTTTTGACATCCATCCAAAACAAACATGCATTTACAAATGTAATCACACTTCAAAATCATTGTGCACACTTCAAACATAGCAACTTTCCTTTTTTGAATACTCTACTATTTATCTCCAAGTAGTTTTGTGACCCATTTTACAGTATAAAGCAATTAGCTGCCATGGCTTAAGCGTGTTTGTATGAAACAATAAGCACAAAAAGTCATCGATTTCAGGATTCACGCTTAATTTAAATTGAATTCAAATGATCTCAGCCGCACATGTATACCGTAAAGCAGCAGCCAAGAATCCGTCTTGATTTCCCCAGCGTCAATGCGAATCACATACAATAATTATTAAACAGTCATCAGAGTATTTAAGTGGAACTGAATGCAGGTTTTTGCAGCTCCAAGCAAAAAAAATAAATACAAAAAATAGATTTATTTCACAGCACTCCAACTGTTTCTTTCCTCCGAATCCCTCAAGTAACACTCATCAGCTCCAAAAGCAGAGTGATATAAAAAATAAAAATAAAAAATCCTTTACTTAAGCGCTTTAGAAGTTTTGCCCGTAGAGGGAAACTGCCTGCCTGACTATTACATTTATCACTGCTTCTACCTTAAAATGAGATCAAGGAGAAACAACACTTAAAACATCCCAACTGTACTGAAACATCATGAGGATTACTCCTGTTGATCTGATTGCTACTAGTTTGGACAGTTTGCTTAAGGCAAATTTCAACACCATGTACATGGAAACCACTCATTTTTATTGCTCTAAATTCCATAAAACAAGAGCTGTTATCCACCAGCTCTAAACCACTGAACCACTAGCCCACCCGTCAAGTGTTGTCAATAGCCTGCTCCTGTACTGTGGGATTTCAGATGAAGAGATGGAAACTGAGAGAGATGTTACCTGACATGACGGCAGTGTTTTCTGACATGGAGTGGGATGTCAGGGCCGGTGGTGAGGTCTACCTGCAGTCATCTGTCCCCTTACGCCACACTTCTTGTGCCCATGTATAATTTAGTCTGCTTTTCAGCTGTGCTGTCAAAATACTCTGAAGTTTCTCCTTCCTCTTCGCCGACTTCAACTGATTTTGAAAGCAGAGTCTCGGGCTAGTTAGACAGCAGAAGTGCCACGCTAGAGGCTTCCAGTGGTATTGGTCTTGTTGTCTTTCCCCCAGGAACACAACACTCATGATAACAGAGTAATATACATCAGCTTAGATCAGAGGTGTCCAAACTTGGTCCTTGAGGGCTGGTGTCCTGGAGTTTAGCTCCAACCCTAATCAAACACACCTGAACCAGCTAATCAAGCTCTTAGCTTGAATCAAGCTGTACTAGATATGCTAGAAACTTTCTGGTGGGTGTGCTGAAGCAATTTGGAGATATACTCAGCAGGACACCAGCCCTCCAGGACAGAGCTTGGACACCCCTGGCTTAGGTCAAAGAACAATATGCGGTTGGTTGGTTGGGTTGTGTTATGTTGTTTGTGTTGGTAGAGTTGGTTGGTTGTGTTGTGTTTGTTGTGTTAATTGGGTTGGTTGGTGTGTTGTGTTGTGTGTTGATTGGATTGGGTTGGTTGTTTTGGTTGGTTGTGTTGATTTTGGTTTGTTGAGTTAATTGGTTGGTTGGTTGAGTTACTTGTGTTGTGTTGGGTTGATTGTGGTGCTCGGATTGGGTTGGTTGATTGTGTTGGTTGTTTTGTGTTGCTTGTGTTGATTGGGTTGGGTTGGTTGCTGTGTTGTGTTGATTGTATTGGTTTGTTTCGTTGGTTGTGTAGTGTTGGTTGGTTGTGCTGTATTGATTGTGTTGACTGGATAGGGTTGGTTGGTTGCTTGGTTGGTTGTTTTGGTTAGTTGGTTGGGTTGGCTGGTTGTGTTGGTTGGCTGTTTTGGTTGGTTGTGTTGATTTTGGTTTGTCGGGTTAATTGATTGGTTAGTTGTGTTGCTTGATGTGTTGTGCTGCGCTGTGTTGTGTTGATTGTGTTGCTTGTGTTAATTGAATTGGGTCGGTTAATTGTGTTGGTTAATTGTGTTAGTTGATAGTGTTGGGTTGGTTGTTGTTTGAATGATACCAGTACATTAGTAGTACACGTTCGAAAATTATTGCACCAGCAAGGAACATTGAATGAAAAGGTTTTGGAAAGTGACTTAGCGCCTCTCTGAGAGTATTTTAGCTTATTCAAAAGTTCAATCTTTTTTAACTGTAAACTTTTGACTACTTAATGGCATTTTAACCACTGAAATAATTTAGGTTTATTATTATCATGATTTAACCATAAGCATGTTGAATTTAATTTGTAGTATTTAAATAAACAAGAAATTATACAATAAAACAAGAACTAAAATTACTGAAGGATCATGAAGGGATGAATTAGCAAAACATCCTTACATTTATACTGATAAGTTCTCTCATAAAGACTAATTAAGTGCCGAAGCAAATGCCTCTTGTGTTTCACAGGTCTCATAAACAGGTTCAGAGTAAGACAATTAGGCCAGATTTGCAAGTACAAATAAAGTAACTTTAGGCAGGACTCCAAGGCAAAAATAAAGCAACTGGACAGTGTGTTCTAAGCAAAAACAACACTTGAAATAAGTCCATATTTTATGCAATGGGTGCCAAGCCTAGAATGTTTGTGATATGAATATATTTGAGGCAATGATAAAAACCATTCAACATAGCTGTCCAAAAACTCTCAGGTCACATATGGGTATAAGTATGTTTGCTATATGCTAAAAACAATGCTAAATTTAATGACACAAATATATAAATGAGCAATAAAATAAATAAATAAATAAATATGTAAAAAAATCATGTTTATTTTGCAAATTAAAATGATTTATTAAAAAATATCCATTAGATATTTTAAAGAGATATATAGACAGTTATAATATCTACTATAAATATATAATTATCTGTTTTTCATTCATTCATTTTCTTTCGGCTTAGTCCCTTTATTAATCATGGGTCGCCACAGCGGAATGAACCGCCAACTTATCCAGCATATGCTTTACGCAGCGGATGCCCTTCCAGCTGCAACACATCACTGGGAAACATCCATACACACTCATTCACACACATACACTACGGACAATTCAGCTTACCCAATTCACCTGTACCGCATGTCTTTGGACTTGTGGGGGAAACCCACGCGAACACGGGGAGAACATGCAAACTCCACACAGAAATGCCAACTGACCCAGCTGAGGCTCGAACCAGCGACCTTCTTGCTGTGAGGCGATTGTGCTACCCACTGCGCCACCGTGACGCCCCATTATCTGTTTTTGCAAATGAAATTTTAAAATATACATTTTAAGGACAGCAAAATAAATGGACTTAAATGAGCATTCAAAAGGCTGGTGAGAAGGTTTCCTGTATTTAGCATTCAGAGCAAAAAGCTGAGAATCCCACCAACACACAAGTTATAATCTGTCACTTGGTAGAAACCAACCAAATTACAGTATGTCTACACCGGACATGACGGATGTCAGTCGTGTCACATCACACAGCAGCAGCTAAAAGCTCTACACTGAACAACACGACTGCTTCAAATCCAATTCTCCTTTATGTTGGAACATGTCAGAAAAAGTATGGGACAATGGTAGTTACTAAAGACATTTGGCTTCAATTAACTTCACTTTGTGGGATCCAAAAACATTTAATGTGTTTTGGCTGTTCGTTGACACAATATTTGTAAAGAAAATGAATGAAGTTTGAAATGTCTTGTGTAAAAAACAAAACTGTAAAAATGACAACAAGTTCAGTCTATAGGCATGAATGAGTACGTGACAATTATAAGCATCACTTAGACACACAGATGCCCCTAGTACTGAGGAAGAGCAACTGCAGGATAAATAAATCTAGATTAGGATAACATTGCCAGCAGGTAAAGTGTTTGCGATGGGTTTGTGATCATTAGCAGTGTCAGTGTGGATGGAGAGGCAGGAAAAAAAAAAGTTTAAACCACCATTAAGTCAGGCTAAATTTAGTCAAGTTCACTATTAGTAAGAGCAACTATCAATCTAACGAATGTGGCAGAGCGATCTCTAGTTATTTTTTTCAAGCACTGACCTTTCCACCTGAACGCATGCATGCAAAGATCGAGCATCTTTCGCCAATTTATGCCCAGTGTGATGAAGGGTCCCATGGTATGGTCCTCCTGTGATGCATTGTGGGCAAATAAAACTGGCCCCTTCATTAAGGGCCATCTTCCATAGCAGAGATGAATATTTCAAATCTCCTGTGGTGCATTTACTTTGCTTACTTTAGACCTGGTGCAATTAAAGTTCTAGACAGCATCACTTAAAATAAGCAGAAATAAGTTTCTCTCCCCACATCTGTGGAGACACAATCTATACGGCCGTGTTCATAAAGAGAGAAAGAGTGCTGCAATTAATTAAGAAAGACCTGGGAAAGAGCAGCAGTAGAGATAGAATGGAAATCAATGAAAGAGTAATGGTTTCATTTTGGCATGGATCAATGGGCTGAAAAGAATGCATTATGCCTGGTGTGATTTTAGTGCAGGGCACGGCTGCCAATGGCAGAGTGGCAAAACATCTCTGAAACATTCATGCAAAATGTTTCATTTGAATATTTTTTATAGGTAAAAGAGAGAAAGGTGGAGGGTTGGATGATGTAATATTGGCAATGCATTTGCAATGATTTTGCACAACATCAATTTTAAAGCAGCATAAATGTTGCAAAGCTTTTAATATACTTCGTCTCAAAAAGAGAGACTAGTTTCAAGATCAGTAGTAAAATATTGTTCTGATTTTAAACTATAGTAGAATAAATGTTGGTCACTTGATTCATATCAATTATCAATTGAACAACCATGTGAACCAGTTAAAATATTTAGCAAATTTGATTCAAAATAAATGTATTAATCATGCAAATCAGATTGTTTGAAAAAGTTGGTATTTTGATAAATACCAATCAATGTATTAATCATGAGTCCCTTAATTTTATTTTGCTAATTTGATTTTTATAATCGCCCATTTATTTATCATTAGCCCAAAGATTTTGATCAGATTTAATCAGTTTTGATAATTGGTAATTTTGGTATTATTATACTTTGTCTCTAAAGTCATGAACACACTTGTTTGTAGAGGAAGCAGTTTGACTGTTTTCTGCCGTTCATTATTCCTAGTCATTACTCCCATAGACAACTGAATTGGAAGTTCTAAAACAAGCGCAAAAATGAGCGTACTTCTGCATTGTAGAATGGAACACATTACATTATATTATAACATATACTATTAATAGACATTACAATAGCATGCATTATTATGTTATATTTTTAATGTAATAACATTATTATGTTACAGAGTATTATGTTAGATAATAAAAAAAACAATTGTTCATTGAATTTAATTTCATTGAATTGAAGCTCATTGAATTGGATGAATTGAAGTTCATTGAATTTCATTGAATTGAATTTCATTGAATGCTTGTTTGTGTTAACTGATGATAAAAATTGTAACTTGAATGTACAGTCGTGGCCAAAAGTTTTGAGAATTACATAAATATTGGAAATTGGAAAAGTTCCTGCTTAAGTTTTTATAATAGCAATTTGCATATACTCCAGAATGTTATGAAGAGTGATCAGATGAATTGCATACTCCTTCTTTGCCATGAAAATTAACCTAATCCTGAAAAAATTTACCTAATCCTTTCCACTGCATTTCATTGCTGTCATTAAAGGACCTGCTGAGATCATTTCAGTAATCGTCTTGTTAACTCAAGTGAGAATGTTGACGAGCACAAGGCTGGAGATCATTATGTCAGGCTG
>CAIGQV010018170.1:11092707-11124867 GCA_903798115.1 Danio jaintianensis
GATGGATGGATGGATGGATGGATGGATGGATGGATGGATGGATGGATGGATGGAGAAAATGTATTTGTAAAATGCCAAATAAATAAATAAATGGATGGATGGATGGATGGATGATGTTTGTGTAGTTTGTAATAAAATGCCAGATAGATAGATACCTATAGATAGATGCCAAATAAATAAATAAATAAAAAAAAGCCTGTTGACTCATTTTTATAAATCTGCCTTGAAAATCTCTAGAGCCTACTTTCTGTTGTATGAAACAAATGCTTGTTTCATGCATTAAAAGTCTGTAATGTGAATGTGTCATGCAATGAAAAGGGATTTATTTAAACTAAACCCTCACAAATTCACACCTATACAGTCTATAGTATCAATTATACTAACTTATTAACTGCTCTTAATTGCTGTCATTTTTGTTGTGTTTATGTTAGAGAAAAAAAGCACACCACATAAATTTACATATTGATCTAAACATTGCTTTGTTTATTATAATAACATCCCTGGAAAGGTATTTCCAGCTCTGTAAACTCTCCTGATCCACATCTCAACGGAGACTTCTTACAGTTAATTAAAGAGAAATGCAAAGACTCTCTTAAAACTCTTTTATAAGGGACTAAAATAACAGTAAGCGCAATAACTTCTCTGGAAAAACTGCCTCAGGTCCATTAGAAGATAAATCACTTACTATAAATTAACCAATAATTAAAATTCTATCTAATCTTTTCAAAGGTGGTAGTCACATTACTCATGATGAAGTTCACAAAAAAGATAACGATGCTTCTCTTTAACAGTGCAAATGTCAAATAGAAGCTACGTTTAAATAGATTTAAGCTTATATAATGCAGTTATATTACGGTATACAGTATAAATTTAGTATTGTTTTGATGTAATGGCCAAGATAACAAATAAAAACCAACATGTACAGTACATAAACATTTATTTTAATTTTGACACTGTTTTGGGGCACTGCTTTTTTTTATTACAAATAACTATGGGTCTACAATCTAAAACATTTAAATGGTGGCAGGTTTATATTAGCATTCATTAAATCATTAAGACATGTTACCAACAAGTTTAGTAAATATACAATCAATTATTTATTTGATTATACAACAACAACAACAACAAAAGGATAGGTTAAATGACCTTCATACTTCAATAACTCATACTTCAGACCTTCAATACTTCATAAAAAAATAAGGTAAACTCTCCTTCATTATTCTAGCTCTGATTGATCTAAGAAATATCAGTACCTTTGCATACGTATGTGTATTGCCTCTTCACGCTTAATGCTTTCCTCATTTGTAAGTTGCTTTGTAAAAGTTTAATTTTAATTTATTATTTTTTGTCTAACAATATTGAGGTACAGAGATTCAATAACCAAATGTAAAATAACACTGTACGGTCTTCAGTGTACAAAGAATATACATATTGTAAATTACATGTATGTGTAAACGTATGTATAGACAAATTATCTTATTAAACTTTGAAATTTTCTGGTTTAAATTCATTTGAAATCCTACAGTCACAGGTCTTAAAAACACATCCAGTTGAAAATCTTTCACTCTGAAAAAAAAAAAAAAAAAAATCACATTCTGAACTGTGGTTCCTGGCTAATATAATCCCAACCTAACATTGCAGATCCTGTGATGTGACTGTTGCAGATTTGCACATTGCAATATCGATGCTCAAATAATATATTGAGCAGCCCTAACAGACACATACACTCATAAAATCTATAATTAATAAAAATCATTAAAAAAAATGCTGCACACAAACTCAGCAATGTACTGAAGCATTTTGTCTTACTACACACCTCCAAACTAGCTACAGTAACTGCTAAGCTACTGAAAAACTCATTTTGCAGCATCACCGCCTTCTGTTCCTCAATTCCCAGCACTGTAAAACTCAGTGTATATAATCAAAAACATAACAAAATATATAATTAATAAAAAAGAAACATTTAAAAACAAAAATAGCTGCACACTAACTCAGCAACTGCAGCATTGTGTCTGGCTACCCTGCTAAAAAAAACAGCATATGCTGGTAAGGTATGTTTTGATGCTGGTATGCTGGTCCAGCAAGACCAGCATTGAGACCAGCAAGACCAGCATTGAGACCAGCAAAACCAGCATTGAGACCAGCAAAACCAGCATTGAGACCAGCAAGACCAGCATACCAGCATCAAAACATACCTTACCAGCATATGCTGGTGTTTTCAGCAGGGTATACACACCTCAAAACTAGCTAACTGCTAAGCTACCGAAAAACACATTTCGCAGCATCACTAACTTTCCGTTCCTCAATTCCCAGAACAGTAAAACTCAACAGTGTATATAATCAAAAACCTAACAACATATATAATTAATAATAAAAACATTTTTTTTAAAATAGCTGCGCACAAACTCAGCAACTGTAGCATTTTGTTTCGCTACACACCTCAAAACTAGCTAACTGCTAAGCTACTGAAAAACACATTTCGCAGCATCACCAGCTTTCCGTTCCTCAATTCCCAGCACTGTAAAACTCAACAGGTTGTTTCTTAGTGGGGATCTGGGAATCCTGCCCTTCTCTTAGATACATTTTCTCCGTGTCTGCAGTTTCTTTAAAGCAAATTTAATTGCTCTAGCGTGGAGCTCTCCAGCTAGCAAAAAAAAAAATAATCCTTTCAAATCATTAGCACTTCAAAGACCACTGCTCTGCATCACATTTCCAATGAGGCCTCTATATGTTCTCACTCACATGTGCTATTAAATCTGCCCTTTGAGCTACAGTTTTAAATACATATCTTTCTGATATCTCTACATTGCTTTAGCGTGGTATTTACTGTAAGGCAAGCACAATTTAGGCCAATTAAGATAGAAATCAAAACCGTCCTTAGTTGTTACACTGATAACTGTGAGAATTAATTACTGTAGTTATTTAGAAACAACTGGGAGCTGTACAGTATATGCATCACCTCTTGGGGCTTTCATAAACCATACAAAAAAATATATGTATTTTTTTTTCTGATCTAGGGAATCTTTTTAACTATGTTCTCCCTTCCCATATGAATGAGCAGCTGTGGGTGTTTGGCACCGAAAGAGATGTACATAAAAACACACTACGATACACAAATTTCATTTCCTAGGATGAAGCTATCTCTGACATCTCAGAGCAAAGCACACGGTAGATATTATAATGCCCTCCGAGCAGCGGCACAGCCAACGAAATTGAAAGTGAGAGAGAAGGATAGACAGGCTCTTTCTTTCGTTCTTTCTTGATGCTACATCGCTTTTTAAAGGCAATATAAAATCAAAAGCCTAATGTTTCTGGTATTATTGGGCACTTTTATTCCACAGAAAAAAAATAGAGCTGTCTTGATATTTTTTTTCCCCTAGTTAAATATTTAGTTTCTTGTAGGAATGTGTCGCATTATTAAGGTAAAATGGCTTGTTAATGTTGTTTCAAGGGGACTTATGTTAAACGTAACATTTGTAAGACAATTTTGGAGAATGTAACAATAAATTAAAGTGTACTTTAAAAACGAAGGTTTTAAAAAACACATGGAAGTTAACCAATAAAACAGTTTCATAGTCATCCATTTATCGATGCAGGGATGCAAAAAAAAAAGTTCATCTTTTATAATTGCATGAAAACCCCTGAAACCCCTAAAAAAGTTGCTAAATAATTAACAATATCATATATTAATAATATAATATTTTTCTTTGGGATGCTAAATTGTTATTTAAAGGCAATATAAAATCAAAAACTTAATGTGTCTGGTATTACTGGGCACTTTTATTTCACAGAAAAATATAACTGTCTTGACAACATTTTTTTCTTGTAGGAATAGGTCACATTTTTATGGTAAAATGGCTTGTTAATGTCGTTTCAGGGTGACTTATGTTAAACGTAACATTTGTAAGGCAATTTTGGAGAAAGTAACGATACATTAAAGTGTACTTCTAAAGCTAAGCTTCATGAGGGAGTTGCAAAGAAGCTTTTAAAGTTAAAATAATAATAATAATAATAATATATTAACTTGTATATTAACACATTATTGTATTTAAATATGTTTTATGTATGTGCCTTTTAAATAGTTTAAAATAGTTTGCACTCATATGTATTTATTAATCTAAATATGAACTGTACTCCCCACATTATGGTTCATACCATTGTAAATGTATGCTCGTGCCCAGCAGTGATGCGGGAAAATATTCAGTGGTCTGAAACCAGCAGAATCTAACCTACTGATAGACACCAAAATACTTTTTTTTTTCTCTCACAAGATAGGCATTTCTGTCCACATATAGCCTAAATGTAAAGCAAATTTAGACTTATAGTCTGTATTTAAATGGATACTTATGCTCACACAGGGAAGTTAACCAATAAAACAGTTTCATAATCATCCATTTATCAGTGCAGGGATGCAAACTTGTCACCATTTTATATATATAAAAAAAAAAGGTTAATCTTTTATAAATCACAAGAAAAGCCCTGAATCCACAAAATAATGAACAATATTATATACAAGTGTGTGTCTATGTTATTTCTGTCATTTAATAAATTTATAAGTTGCTATCAGTTTGTGTGTTTCTGGATGCTTGTCTACTCTCTCTTTGCCTTAAAGTTGAGAAAAGGCAATTCATTTGTAAGACTAAAATCCTGCTCGCAATAACTCTCAACAGCCAGCAGTGTCCAAAACCTAGTAATTTGTAAAGTGCACACGAACAATATTGCGGTTAGCTTCATCTTTATAAGCCTCCTCTTTAACCTTGAATTCCCCCTAGGCTGGGTAATCTCTCTCAGTGTTACAGCGCTCGCTCTTGGAATAATGAAAATTATGGCAAGTGTGCATGCAACCCAACAGTAGAGCACAACATTTGTTAAGAATGAGAGCGAAATAACAGAAACTGCCTGTGGGTGATTTGATCTATATCTCCCGCTTTTAAAGCACACATCCATTAGCACCTCTGTAGTAATGCTTTAACACTCCTCTAAAGCACATTTGTGGGTTTTTTTTTTTAAACAGACAGAACTTCTTTGAGGAAAAGCAGGGCCACCAACAAGGTCAAGTGAATATAATTTGAAATAAATGTTATTGTTTATTAAAAGCCATATTAAAACATAATATTGTTTGAAAGAATTTTGTTTAAGTTATGGTCGCGATAATGTCCACTACACACACTGCAATGTACTTGACTTAACATTCCAATTTTCATTTTCCAACTCTTTTTTTTTTTATAATTTACTTCATAATTTGGTTAAATGTAAAAAGTATGTATATTTCCCAAGACTATACATGAGTGTCTACTGTCTGAATGTTTTGCCAAAAGTTTCAGGCTTCACAGTTTTCACATTAATGTAAAATTTCAAACAAATTTCATATTATTATTTTTATTATCACTGAAAAACATGATTCAAAGATGATTCCTTGGATTTACTGAAAAAAAATTAAGTGAAGTTGTTGTAAACTATTTATTTGGGCTGAATTTAAACAAACAAATTAAGTTGAACAATACAAAATGTATGGTATTTGTTTAAATTCGCTGCACGGTGGCGCAGTGGGTAGCACGCTCGCCTCACAGCAAGAAGGTCGCTGGTTCGAGCCTCGGCTGGGTCAGTTGGCGTTTGCATGTTCTCCCCATGTTTGCGTGAGTTTCCTGCGGGTGCTCCGGTTTCCCCCACAAGTCCAAAGACATGCAGTATAGGTGAATTGGGTAGGCTAAATTTTCCGTAGTGTATGTGTGTGAATGAGTGTGTATGGATGTTTCCCAGTGATGGGTTGCAGCTGGAAGGGCATCCGCTGCGTAAAACATATGCTGGATAAGTTGGCGGTTCATTCCGATGTGGCGACCCCAGATTGGTAAAGGGACTAAGCCGAAAAGAAAATGAATGAATGTTTAAATTCAACCCATATAAATTGTTTGCAACAATTTTGCAGAGTATACGTATTTTTAAATTTATTTTTAACCTCAAAACAACATTTATAGAATTCAGAGTATACAAATACTGTAATGATCAGTTGATCTCTGTAAAGTTAGTTTTATGTTTGATATTAGCTCGACATTTGCCTGTGCTGCTATATATATATATACAAAATTTTATTTAGTTTTTTTTTTTTTTTGAGGGTGTAAATGCCTAGTGGCCAGACTGACCTACTGAATGTGACCTTATGACCTTTTCCCAATAGCTCAATTTATATGCACACATTACATATATTCCGTCAATACCTTCCATCATATGTGCACAGTACATTTTTTAAAGAGGACTTGCGTTACACTTAAAAAAATGATTTAGGCCTCTATTAAATTAAACATAATTCAACATTGTTCATTTAAAACAATTTAATTTAGTTGTTGATTTTAATAAATAATTTTTAATTGGTTTTAAGTAAATTAAATGTGTTTTGAACCAAGCTAAAATAATTAATTAAAGTCGATTAAAAAATATTATGTTTGTTTTGTGCGCATGCGCGTTAATGATCCGTTGCCTCAGCGCCAAAGCCTAAAGGAAGTTACACTTTTCAGAATCCAGTCAGGTGGAAGCAAAACGCCAGACCCGGTGTTCTATACGTCCATTTGCACGGTAAGTCACATTTTATATTATACCAGACTGTTTGTTACAGAATATACTTTGTTGACTGCATAGACACATAAAATGGTCTCATTCAGAACGTGTATTTTGCTCATTTTTTTAAATTCCAGTTACCAACCGTCACCTGCATCGAGAGCGCGCATACTCACGGTTTGAATTACTTTTTGTCACAGAATATATTTAAGATGCTTTTTGTAAACTTCAAATATAATAAATACTTTTTTTTTTTTTTTTTTTTACAAAGTTACGTTAACTTACTGTTAGCTCAGCCCTTTATGAATCTATCGCGTCCATAGAGGCGACACAGGCGGTCGCCTAGGGCGGCAGAATAGTGATGGCAGGGACCGCGACATCCCCCCGGTCCTCACTTTTGTCCGCGACACCCTCCGCCCCCTCCGTTAAATTAAATATATAATCCGTTAAATAGAGATAAGCATTCATTAGGTTGTTCAAGTGTAAAAAAAGAAATGGGCAAGTGCCGTCATGAGCAGCAGGTGAGTGCTAAAACACCATGGTAAATATTGTAGTAAAATAAATTTCCTTATTTTTAATGAACAATGAAATTGAATGCAGTGCTTCGTGTCTTGTCTGACACCCACTTTTTGTCGTATCTAATGCAGGCAGTGAAGATCACTGATTTTAAAGAAATCAGACTTTAAAGGGATCGTTCACCCAAAAATGAAACTTTCCCATTAATTAACTCACCCACAGGGAGGCTTTCTTTTTTCTGTAGAACATTAAAGAAAATTCAGCTAAAAATCTTCTTTAATGTTATACTGACGAAAAAAAGTCACCTACATCTTGGATGACATGTGGGTGAGTAAATTAATGGGTAATTTCATTTTGAGTGAAGTATATCTTTAACGTGATGATTTTATAATGGCGGAAGCACTTGAGCTGGCTTATTGAAAATGAAAAGTCCCTGTGCATATTCCCTATTAATGCAAATATCTTCACAATGGAAACACCTACCTACTTTCTAACCCTAATGGTGTTGTGGGTAAAAAATCTTGAACTAATAATATTAATCACGTGTTCAGCGATTGGCACAGTAAGTAATGTATCTAAATGTTGTCTAACAATTGTTTAAAAATTGCTCATTGTTGTTACTTGTGCTGACTCTTGTACTTAAAATAATAATCATGTGCTTCCTTTCATTTGAGGTACTGTACAACAACACATTTCCTTTGCTGAGTTCCCTGGTCAGTGGTTTAAAGACATTTTCAGTCCAGACCTGCCGTTTGATTATTCCATCAATTTTTATGGTAAGTAATTGTGGATTATTCATCACCACTCATTACAGTAAACATTCTGTTGACTTATTATGTTCTCTGTAAGATCTGAATAGTCCTTAAAGAGATAATTCACCCCAAAATGGAAATTTATTCACTATTCACTCACCATCAAGTGATTCCAAACCTTTATGAGTTTCCTTTTATCTGTTGAACACAAAAGAAAATATTTTGAATAATGTTAGAAACTGGTAACCATTGACTTTCATAGTAGAAAAAACATATATTATGGAAGTCAATGGTTACTGTTTTTCATCATTTTTCAAATTATCTTATGTTGTGTTTATCAGAACAAATAAACTCAAACAGGTTTGTGACAAGTAAAGGGTGAGTGAATGGTATAGTTGTATCCCTAGTTTTCATGCAAGTGCAGTAAGAGCACAAACAGTCAGTTCATAGCTCAGATTCAACTGTGTGATTCTCACAAGAGGGCAGACCAAAATATTTCTGCAAGTGAAGTTGCTCATGTTGTTTCTTTGGCTGCCCCTAGATTTATCTTGAACTTACAATCATAATCATGTGCTTGCTTTCATTTGAGGTACTGGACAATGATACACCGTTTCCTTTGAGTCCTGGAGTTTCATAATTTCATTAATCTTTAAGGTAAATGTAGATTCATCACCACTCATTACAGTAAACCATAGAGATTACACAATACTCAATATAATATTGATTCGCTCAGTACAACCTCCACGCATATATGGAAATTGTTTTTTTTTTTGTTTTTTTTGCATTTAAATTTTTAATTTCATTTCAATTCAGGTTTATTTGTATAGCACTTTCCACAATAATTATCGTTCCAAAAAAATTGTATTTAGCTTTTCCCCCATTCCTTCAATTAATCGCTCAACTGGCTCTGTGAGTGTTAAAATGCATGTTCATGCTATATTGTATTCATTTTGGATGGTATTTTGTATGTTGTTGTTTTTTACCTAACATATCATATATCAAACCGTACTGAAACCATGACCCTAAAACTGATTGTATTTGTGCTACAGTTGTTGCTTTCATCTTGAGTATTAATTGGTATAGCCATCAAAAAAGTAAAATCTGTCAAATACTCAAGCATGTAAAAGAGTTTGTCAGACTAAAAACAATTTTAAAGAAATAATTAATCTCGAAGTCTAGATTTGAAACTCAAAAGTCACAAAATGTTAGGTTGAACTCACCGCTTAAGGCAGTAGTTCTCAATTTCAGTCATTGGGAAATGCCACTTATGGCTAACAATGTGATGTCTTTGTCTGTATATATTTCTGATTACAACAGATGGGTGCAAAATTCCGTCAGATTACAACCATTCCCCTGGAAAACACCTTTATGGGACAGTTGGACAAATTTGGACCACAACTTGTTGCTGCTCTTTAGAAGAAAGGAGGTCTTTCTGGCCAGAACATGGGATTTTGCAGGAGGTATGTATATAGTTGTATGTATTGTTCCTTTTCTTTCCCACAGGTATTATTGTCAGCACAGTGGTGTTAAAGGGATAGTTGACAATTTACTCACACTGCACTTGTTTCAAAGTTGTTTAAGTCAGTTAAACACAAGATTATATTTTTTAAAATTACTGAAAAGATGAGAAAAACCCAAAATAGCAACAGGAAACACTAAGGAAACAATTATTTTAATATACTTTTTTTGGACAAATTATTGTTATGAATGTGATTTAAAATGAGTCTGCATGTTTGAGTCAATCTGTCATATAAAAATGTGTTTAACACGTTAATATTTTAGAGAAAGCAAACCACCCGCAGTTAAACACCATTTTTAAATAGCTGACCTGCAGTTCGGTTATATAGTGGGCATCTGTCCTTCTGAATCAAGTGAAATGATGAACTTTGTTGTAAAGAATGCATTTATATTCATTAACGCATTAGTCTGTTATTTGTTCAAATCAGTATTTATTTGTTAAAACTTATGTAATATTAATAAAATAATAATAATAAAAAAAAAATACTAGCTGCCTTGACATGTAGTTCTCAACATATAGCTTCTATTGTTTGCCCTTCAATTATTGTTCCTTAAATTTTCTTTAATTGGTCTTAAATTTACCCTCATAAAACCTGGAGAAACCCTGTAAATATTTGTAAAGTTGTACTTGCAGATCCTGCACAGAAAATATATGTTTGCCAGTGTGATGTTTGCCAATATGCAATGATAAATGATTATGTGCACTGTACCACAAGTCCTGTACTTGTACAGTACAGTCAAAATACCTCTACCACTATGCCCTAATTTTAATGCATTGTTTTATTGTTATTATTGTTGTTATAATATTCCAGAGGCTTACATGTGGGTGTGGGGAGGGCTGTTAGGGTTTTAGTTCTAATTGCATTTGATTTCTATAGACTTTTGACAAGATTATGTTTCAAAACACAATGTCTAATAAAAGTTTATTTTTAT
Source organism: Danio jaintianensis (assembly GCA_903798115.1). Classification (NCBI taxonomy): domain Eukaryota; kingdom Metazoa; phylum Chordata; class Actinopteri; order Cypriniformes; family Danionidae; genus Danio; species Danio jaintianensis. The sequence goes on from CAIGQV010018170.1 coordinate 11,102,979, forward strand.
TTAACTATAGGGCAATCAAAAAGAAGGACCTGACAAATATCACCATGGGCATATGTGTGATCAAAAAGGAACGAGGAGATTTTGGAGACTATAATGACATTGGTGTTGTTGTTGAAGGAACACTGATTCCTGAGCAGATCAAATCTGTTGCACAAGCCTATGGACTGATGCTGGGGGCAATTTATCTGCTTAATTTGGCGTACCCAAAAGAACTAAAATACTACTATGAGTTTGCACAGAAAGTACGTATGCAAATGGATTCTGACAGGCTCTCCCCAAAAGTTCTAATCAGCCTGTACTCAACAACCATGTATTGTTTTAAACAAATTGCAGTTTATTGTAGATAAATTAATTCTTTTTACTTTGTGCATGTGTGTGAAATGAATTTGCTGTAGAAACTTGTTGCCTGTACCTAATTGTTTTTATTTAGACTTGTATACTTAGTTAAAACATTTTACAAATTGTTTGTGTGTGTGCGCATTCCATAAAAAGTGCAGTTTGTTGTAGTTGCTAAATCCTTTAGTAAGTTAATTCTTTATTAAGTTAATTATTTTGTGTATTGGTGTGAAATGAATGTGTTGTAAGAATTGTTGGTTTAAATGTAGCCTGTACTTAATTGTTATCAATTCAAGACGTGTATATTTTCATACGTTTTAAAAAGTGTGTGCCTGTCTGTGTGTGTGTGACAACAATTGCAGATTGTTCCAAGAGTTCCATCAGTTAATACATTTGTGTGTTGATGTGAATTGAATGTACTGTAAGCACTGCTGTTTTAAACATTGTGCTGTTGAAGAACTTTCGGGCAGTGATTTAAGTTTTGTTAGAAATTGCATCATAAAAAGTAATTAAAATGAATTCAAAACAAACTTGGTCATGTGTCATTTCAAAGTGTATTTGCAAGCATTTCAATTATAATTTTGGACATAAAATTAAAATATATTAATTAGGAATAACAATTAAATTGTATTGAACTTACTGAATTTCATTGGATAAATATAACTAAATTAAGTTGAGTAAATCCAACTTAATTTGATTGTTTAAATTCAGCACATATAAATTGAGTAAGTGTAACTTAATTTGTTTGTTTAAATTCAACCCAATCAAATTATTTGCAACAGCTTGCCTTAATAAAATTAAGTAAATCCAATGAATCATTTTTTTCAGTGTACTTATTTAAAGATTTAGAGTGCCATCAAAATTTATCATTTTATTTTGTTTTATTTCTGAAAAATTTACTGTGCTTCTACATTTTTAACAAAACTGTAAATCTTTAAATTAGTAACACACGTGCTCTTTAAATTTTTATTTTTATTTTTATATATATCTTATCACTGAACCCTATATTTGTGCAACGTGCAATATATGAAAAGATCAAATTCTGTTTGTGACATAAAATCTGAGCTTGTGACATAGAAATGCACATTACGATTTCATTATGACTGAAAACAAAACCAAAACAAACAAACAAAAAATTTAATGTAAGCCAAATTTGTACTTTTTTTCTAGTTTGTTTGTTTATTTGGACCAAATGACCCAAGTATGAACACCCTAAAACTAACTGAAAACACAGCCAGTGTTAATCAAACTAAAACATTTTGCAACACACGTTCCAACAGCACCCATTTGCACCTTTATTGAGTTTACAATGTTTTATTACGCCTAAAAACCCTCTCTAAAGATGCTAGCCCACACTCGCTAAACATCTATAAAGGTATATACCTCACAGAAGCAGCCCCCATCTTTAAAATTCTCACTAAAAACATGAGACTGATGTGAAAGTGTTTTAATGTTCTTTACTCAGCTGCACAAACTGAAAGGTAATGTAATAAAGCAGCAAAGCTTGAACAATTTTCCAGCCGGTCAGCTCTAAATATGAGTTTCCTCTCTAATGACTGCATGTCTACATTTTCCCTGAAACCTGCATCCAAGCCTGGCCAAGGTCAGCGCTGCTTCATTTTCATTCAGCAATGGGCTCCAAACTCCACTAATCACTCACAGAGCCACTAAACTTTCAAGATAGCCATACTGTAGCACAGTGAACGTGTCAAACATAGAACCGATGACCTTAGTTTAACATCTTTACCCTTCCTACGCATCACATGTGAAAGAGATCATTAGATTTGACTTACCTTTGTAGGTGGTTAGCCAAACGAGGAAAGAACAGGAGAAAAAAAAAAAAAAGAGAGAGAGAAGGACATAATGTTAGAAATATTATGGGCCACATTTGACAGTGCAGAATCAATAGAGATATATTTCACGCACTGTGATTAGATGATGTTGCGGGTGTCGGTTAATATCAATTGCAGTCATAGGTGAAGACATGAATTGCAACAAAATTAGTCATGCTTAAATTCAAATTGTCAGCACATGCTTTACCAGAACAAGATTGCAATATCAGAAAACAAGTATTTATTAAAATAATAGTACAAAACGTTAAAAACAAATGTTAAAGGTACTGTATGTAAGTTCTTGACTCTTCTAAAGCATAAAAATACCTTAACATGTTTGCAGATATTTAAGAAATATGCTAAGTGAACATTCTTGTTTATCTGAAAAACAATGTTGAAGTCAGTTATTCTGCTTTGAAAATGCAAGTTACGTGCCGGAACGCTGTCTTTGTTTTGGTTCTTTTAACCCACCCAATGCCACTTTAGCCAATTATATTTCAACACCCCGGGTTGCCTTGTTGGAAAACAGCGTATTTCATTCATTCATTCAGAAAGGCTCTCAAAGCATGCATCCGTGACCGATGGACAGAAGCAGCCCCAAAATGAGACGCAGATTCAGAGTTCCACATGAGGTCATTAATTTGCAAATACTATAAAGATTATGAACGTAAACATTAGGTGAGCAGGTTACATTGTAACCCCACGTCCTAACAACATGCTACGTGATGAGATTTGCGATAAGCAATTTGGCTGTTTGCACCAGACGAAACACCACAGAAATTTAAATACAGCCATTCAGAAGCACAGAATATGCACTCACTCACAAAATGGTAAGGTTTATAAACTAATTAATACATATTAAACCTCTTTACTATTATTAAATGTAGATGCTGAAGTCACAGTTCTACTGACGGTTTATTTTATTTTCAAGATCTGAGGTAAACTATCTGCTGCTGCTTTCAGTAGTATGGCAATAAATGTCATTCAAACTCACATTCTTAGCATTTAACACTGAATAAAGCACATGAGGTGTACCTGAGGTGATCAATGTCAGTTTTCTGTTGTTCAGCTGCAAGAAATAGAAGCCGTTTCTAATATATCAATATTAAAGTGTTAAATATTTCATAAGGATATATAATAAAAGTTAAAATCTACAAAATTATAATCTAAAAACTTAAAGTAATTATTAAAATAAATGTAAAAAATTACACCACTTCTAGTGATGTTGGAGTTTGGGGGAAACTATTGTATATTTTAATAATGTTTATGTTTTTATTTAAATGATTAAAACATTTATTTTCAAATACTTTTGTAATTAATTATTTTCTTTATATATATATAAAAAATGCAATAAGTATGTTTTTGCTTGTATATATATTTTCAATTATAGCTTTTCAGAATAATATATTTTATATTATAGAATAATATTTATGCTATAGAAAAGTGGAATCAGCAGTTGGAATCTGCATCGACAGGTCACACTTACCAAAACAAAATCTGAAATTGGATTTGGCTAAGAAAATTTAAATTAGGTCTATGTAATAAAATATTAAATAATTATAACAAAGCATTTTTGGTTTCGGTTTTCTTTTTTATTTTGGTGCATCCCTAGTTCATTGAGCTTGTAATCTGCTGACTGATCCATTTGTGGGTCAACACTGGCTATGTTTACCAAGTTTTGTCAATCCAAATAAATTGAATCCAATCGCAGATCAGTTTACATGTACTCTAAACATTGTAATCTGTTTATATATTTGTTTATATCTGTTTCATATGCATTCCAATTATTCTTCAGTCATGCTGTGACTGCTATTAAAACCATTAAAGCAACAAAAATGCAAAAAAATAAAAAAATAAAAAAAATAAAATAAAATGTAATTATTCAATTATTAAATAAACAAGTAAATAATTTATTGAATGAATAAATGGAGTTTGCATGTTCTCCCCGTGTTGGCGTGGGTTTCCTCCGGGTGCTCCGGTTTCCCCCACAAGTCCAAAGACATGCGGTATAGGTGAATTGGGTAAGCTAAATTGTCAGTAGAGTATGAGTGTGAATGGGTGTGTATGGAGGTTTCCCAGAGATGGGTTGTGACTGGAAGGGCATCCACTGCGTAAAAACATATGCTGGATAAGTTGGCGGTTCATTCCGCTGTGGCGACCCCAGATTAATAAAGGATCTAAACTGAAAATAAAATAAATGAATGAATAAATAAATAAATCACAAGGTAAATAAATTTCACAAAAGGTTTTAATGACAGTGAACTCAAAGGCTCACTGACTTATGACAAGCCATGTTTCAGGTAATGTGTCTTTAAATGAGAGAGGTTTACATTCTCGAAGTAGATCAGGATTCTCTTCTCAGCGATTAACAGGTTAAATTCTGCTTTTTACCTCATACAAATCTCCTGTACCATGCCACATTGAACTACAATTGCAACACTCTATCGTTTGAGCTAAACTTGGTACCACTTCAACATTATTGTAATGAATTAGCGTGATTGCACTTGTCATGTTTCTCTTTACATTTTACATATATTTAAGAAATGGTTACGGTTCGGTTTAGAGGTAGGAGTGGAATTATCAACTCAAAATCTATTTTAATGATATAGTGTTAATAAAATCATGACCTGTCAGCAGATTTTCTTCTATATACTGTAAAATGGTTACATGTAAGACTGAGGGAAAAGTAAAGAGATCTAAAAGTGAAATAAGTGTATCGATAAAACAATACAAGTACATATCTATAGTATCGTCAGCATTACCAAGCAAAATAGAGCTTTGTTTAAATGCAATGTGTTGACTTTTCAGATGAACACTTACCTAATATTTTCCCTATTTCCAAATATTTTGTATTTGGCAGAGGCTTCAGAACGTTATTTACAGTTTATTCAATGTCCACATTTTATCAGTATGTTCTCACTGGGATTGAACTTATGATTGTTGTGCTACTATAAAAAGGCCTTATGCATTTTCATAAAAGTTTTTCTGAGATGACTTACGCCCAGTAGAATCACTATTTTAGTAAACACCCCTTGGGGTCCCTATACCTGTATACCTACAGATCTGCCTACTTAGAGAGCTTTTTACTGTACTGTAGGTACAGTTCACTGGGGGAAAATGGCAAAGAAACCATTTTTCTAAGAAACTGCAAAAAAAGCAAGTGAACTAATATTAAAAATGAAAAACTAATAATAAAAATTAAAAGAAACATTTAATTGTTAAGTAGAAAAAAAACCTACACTGTAAAAAAATATGGTAAAAGAAAAGAAAAATGGCAGCTGTGGTTGCCAGTATTGTACCGTTAAAAATACGGTACAAACTGTTATTTTGTCATTTCTATGGTAAACTACCATATTTCATTAATTTATAGTGTTAATATATCATATCGTCATGGTTACGTCCGTAACCCACGTTCCCCGAATAAGGGAACGGAGACATGCGTCTGGAACAGACTATGGGAGTACGTCAGACGACCAATCACTCTGAAGAGTAAGAAAACGGGCCAATGAAATGCCAAATTGCATTGGCAGAGCTCTGCTCCACAGCTGGCAGCAATGAGCTATCAGCGCTATATAAGCTGCACGCTGTGGAGTGAGCCTCAGAATTTGCCTGCTGAAGAGCCGATCACTCAGCTAATCAGCTGGAGACTCAGCTGCTGTGGCAGTGGAGACGCATGTCTCCGTTCCCTTATTCGGGAACATGGGTTACGGACGTAACCATGACGTTCCCCTTCATACGGGAACTTCAACATGCGTCTGGAACAGACTATGGGAGACTGTATGGAAAACGCCACAGCAGCTAAGCCCGTCACGCTCCTGATGTGAAGTTTGCCAAGCATAGCGTGAGCGCACAAGCATCACCAAGAGCGCAACCTTCCAACGTCCCCTAGGCCCTTAATTACCATTACATGGGAATAATTACAATTTAGATCGGGGGTCGTAAATGTGCTTTTACCTAGCTAATATAGTCTAGGGATTTTAGAAATACGACAGTACGTTGGGAAAGCGTGCCAGTCCCCGAAGGGGGAGGACGCTGCGGAGGCCACCTGCTACCCAAGAGGGGAGACTTGATGGCAATAAGGACATATGGACTAGCCCTATGGAGGGGGAGTGCTACATATGATAAGCTGGTTAGCGGGTAGGGAAGACACGGGTCCGCCTGGTCAGGGGAAACACTCCGTGGCTGAATAAGCATATGGGATCGCCATCGGGGACCGCGCATAGCTGGCACCGAACCTCAGCATGTGGGTAGACCAAGAGTGGGCATACCAGACATCACACTGAGCCAGGCACCCGGCTCCTCCGCTGAGTCGGGTGCTGGGGGCCTTGAAGGAATTCTCTAGGGTTCGCCAAGCGGGAAACTTACTAGCAGAATAGAAAAGGCGCACGTATCTCCGGGTTAGGGAGCATGGCGCAGCAAGCGTTTTTGACACCGAGTTTAATTTCGTCCCGATTGACCGGAGTGACCCAGTAATCGGGAGGAAACCGACTCCACTCGAGGATTATAAAATCTCGTGAATGTGTTAGGTGTCGCCCAGCCCGCAGCTCTGCATAATCTGTTAAGAGGCGCTGCGTACTCACGCCGAAAAGGAGGCTCCGCTTTTTATTTATTTATTTTTTTAAAGTGTGCTCTCTCTCCCGGGGGACACAGCTTGCCCTGGCACATAAGGCGAGGGCAATGGCATAACTATAAAATGGACCAACCTCTGCTTTGATACGGCACTCCCCTTCTGCCGATCATAACAGAAAAGAGCTGCTTAAAGACGTATGCTCTACGTGTCACATTAAGCGCAGTGCGCGGACATACAATAAAAGGGCTGGGTCTGCCTCCTCCGCAGACAGCGCTTGCAGGCTCACTACCACTTTTAATATAAAAAAGGGGTGGTAGGAACCTTGGCACAAGCTGAACCGGGGTCTCAGGTAAACGTGAGAGTAGGCCGGTCCATATTCCTGGCACGATTCACTGACCGAAAATGCCACCGGAATCCTAACCCTCCTGCTGATACCAACGCGACCAGCAGAGCTGCCTAATCATATCCGCAGGGGCTAGAGAGATCCCGAGAGGGCAAGATAGGGGGGCGGGGATGGAATTAACCATCTCGCGCCACGCACCTCTGAGGAACCGGCTGATAAGGTTATGCTTTCCCAGCGCGCTACCATCCGCCGCCACAGAGAGCGGGGATGGCAGCATGCCAAACCTTCAGTCTGGAGGGTGACAGCCTGCGCTCCAGTTATCCTAAAGGAAGAAAACACAACACTAATCTGGCATGTCCGGGGTTCTTCTCAGAGAGAAGAGCTCCAAACAACGAATAGACTCCACTACAGGACATAGGCTTGCCTATACAGGGTGCTCTAGCCTGAGTGACGGTGTTAACCATCTACTGATAGGTCACCTAAGTCTACCGCGCTCTGTCTATAAACCCTCAGTGAGGGTTCCAGAACGCTGCGCGGGTGCCAGAGGGTGCCCGTCCCAGAAAAAGGAGTACTTCTTCCGGGGAATTCGTCAGGGAGGGCCATCACGAGGAGTGTGAGTCTGGAACTCGGGTCCGGTTGGGCCAAGGAGGCGCAACGAGCGAGACCCGCACTTCGTCTCCCCGACCTTGCACAGAGTCTGTGCGCGCAGGCTCACTGGGGAAAACACATATTGCGTAAACCCGGGGTAAACCCAAACGGCTGACGTGCGCTATCGCAGCTATGCTGGCCGTCCTAACCAACACATGTGCCCCCTCCCGTACCGGTAGGAACCGGCGGAGAGGGAGAACACTGCCAACAACTCTAGGCAATTGAATGCCAACGCAACCGAAGTCCGATTTACAAACCTGCGGCTGCATGCTCGAAATACACAGCCCACCAGCCCGTACTGGAAGCATCCGTCAGAATGACAGCATGACTGGACACTTGTTCTAAGGGCACCCAGGCCCGTAGAAGGCAAGGTCCATCCAGGGGCTGAAGGTGCGGAGACACAGCGTAGTGATGGACACCCGGTGCGTCTCCGCGCGCCATGCCCATCTGGGGACCCGATCGCGAAGCCAGCCCTGAAGTGGTCTCATATGAACAATTGAGCGGCGTGATAGTGACTACAAAATGTCATATGCCCCAGGAGCCTCTGAAAAACTTCAGTGAAACCACTATAACTGCCGAATTTAAACGGACAGGACAGCACTAGCCCAGCGCGCTAAAAGCGCACCGTGATGGAGACCGGGTCCAGCTCCAACCCGAGATGAGAGAAGCTCTGCCCGGGGGAGAGCTTGCCCATTCTCGGTTGACCTGAAACCCCAACAGGCCGAGGTGCCAGAGCACCAGGTCCCTAAGCATAATCGACTAATTCAAGGTCTGAAAAAATTAACCCAGTCAAAGAATAATCAAAAATGCAGATGCGCGTGTGTCAAAGAGACACAGGGCATCCTCCACGCATGGAACAGGGAGAGCCCGAAGGGGAGGACCATTTACTGCCATGCCACCTCCTTAGGTTCGCTTCACGGTCCGATTACCGGACTTTACGGCGACCTATGATGGGAGCGTCAACTTCCCGCGGCGAGGCTCGGCGCGTTCACTAGCCAGTGTAACGGGCTGTGACGGCGGAGCATTTTGGAGCAGCGGGAAGAGCGCTCTCGGCGAAGAACAGTCAGACAGCACGGCTGATCTCTCACCACCGAGGACTCCTGGGTAAAGTCCCCGACAGTGTCGCCGAGTAGGCCTGCCTGGGATATGGGCACACCAAGAAAGCGTACTTTGTCGGTGCAGCGCATATCTGCCAGGGTAAGCCAAGGGTGGCATTTCCGGACCACTGTGTGGCCATCGTCCTCCCCAGGGCACGGGCGGCCGACTTGAAGGTCATGAGAGCATAGTCGACCACCGTGCGGTGCTTACGCATAAGCCTGGGGAAGAACCGCCCCTGTGCAGCACAGCAGGTGCTGTGGTGCAGGGCAGAAGCGGCATGGTCCGCAACGGTGTGGGCTCTGGCCATGAGAGACACAGAAAACCCACCCGCCTTGGACGGGGGTCTCAGCTTACCCCTCCAGGTGGCGGCCAACAACCTGAGGAATAGCTTCATACCCACTGGCCGCCTCGCCATCAGGGGAGGTGAAGGCGGAAGCGCACGAGGACCGGGCAGAGAAAAACGCCCTCTATGCCAGCGTGCGCTCGCTGTGCGCCCCTGGGAAGAAGTGGACGGGAGCTGGAAGATTCAGCTCGCACGCCACACCTCTAGTCGGTCCGGCGGTGAGACTGGGGGACAAGCCATCTCCAGCCACACCGCCGAAGCAGCCCAGGAAGCGCAGCCATCATGTCTGATTCGAGAACCGTGACTACGCATTGCACCCCGTAGGATGGAAGCGAGCCCGGTGTGTCATCTGAGCAAGACAGCTCGCCCTCCGATGTCGCGATGGACATCTGATCTCCGGTGTCATCAAGCGGAAGCGCGGGCATCCCGGGGGATGAACCGCACCACCACTCGAAGCTTGGATGGAGCGTGCTGTGGAGGAGTGGGGGGTCCGCGGGCCCGGAGGCGACGGATAAGCCCCCACTGTAATCCTCAGATCTGCCCGCGTGCTAACCGCTTTTACGAGGAGCAACGGGGGTGGCTTGGAAGTCGCGATCTCAGCTGTGCAACAGCCATGCTCTCACAGTGAGAGCATGAGCTGTCCGCGAGCACCGCATCGACATGCTGGACCCCCAGACGTGTGATGCAATACCCGTGCCCATCATCCGGAGATAGGAACCACCGCATCCAGAAACGCACAGTCAGAACAGCGTCTTGAAAAAGACGTGTTGATTGACTGTGTTGCTCTCTTAGGGAATCTGCTCTTTTAGTGTGAAACTGCTCTTTTGTGAACACCAGCGAAACGCCCAGGGGACAGGAAGCCCAGATCAACTGCCGCTGTCGTGTCATCTCCCGCACCGGTGAGTAAACTGGTTTCAGTCTTGAAATCAGGTTGGCAGATAGAGTGTCTTCAGTCTCGTGAGAGGGTCTGAAGCAAATAAATTCTGAGGCTCACTCCACAGCGTGCAGCTTATATAGCGCTGATAGCTCATTGCTGCCAGCTGTGGAGCAGAGCTCTGCCAATGCAATTTGGCATTTCATTGGCCCGTTTTCTTACTCTTCAGAGTGATTGGTCGTCTGACGTACTCCCATAGTCTGTTCCAGGCGCATGTTGAAGTTCCCGTATGAAGGGGAACTTTTGTTACACAGACAAAAACACAACCATATGGTGATAAGAAAGTTATAACAAAACAATGCTCATCAAAAACAAAAACTTTTCCCACAAGCAGAGAAACATATTAATATATAATGAAGACGCTCAGTGTCATTCACACAACTAATAACACATTATTTAACTTTTGTAACATACAACTGATGGGGAAAAGAAAAACAACAACTAAAATAAACCATAGTAATGTCAACAAAAAGCATAAAAAGTCAAGTGTCATGCAGGGAATTCTGGGAAAGTCAATTTACGATGATTCACCAAGGAAACTTGCTGTTAACCAGGTTACACATTTTTACTGTAGTATTTTTAAAAACACAGCCATTTTTTAAAGTAAAATGTACTCCAGTAATATTAGTTTTGTGCAACTTTTATTGGGCCAAATTTAAAAGGTTTGGGTCACATTTACTGTCGTTCTGCAAAGTTTCACAGAGAGAAATCCAGATATATCAACAGAAATCCAGAATTTTGTAAGACAGGGACAGATTTTCTCATGCAGATTTTTGAGCAGATTTTTTTTATATAATTTTTTTTTTTTTTATAAAAATAGACCAAATCCAATCCTAATTCACTATTTTACTCAATATTTTACCCCACTATGTATCATTAGCACAATGTTTGTGTCAAATTCTATTGGAATCAATCCTGGAGTTAGGAGAGCTATTTCTGAGGCACTCATGTAGAGCGTCCCAAATGAGGATCTACTTCAGATAGGAGGACACTGTCTTAGTAGACAGATGCCTTTTTTTAACATGATCTCATAAGTATGCATACAGTATGTGCTTTAAATAAAACCGTTTCTACCGCGTAGAAGACGCATCCCAATTCACATACTTGTGCATGGTTCTAATCCATTTTTAAGTATGCATAGCGCAAGCAATTAATCAATACATAACAAATTCCAAAAAGAATTGAAATCCCTGCACTGTAAAAAATATATGTTAATTAATAGTTTCCGTATTTAGTGATTCACAAGTGTTTTATGTTTATTTACGGTTGTGAATTGCATTATGAGACCTTGATCTCTGCTCTGTGGACTTTTGATGTTGAATTTTCAACTCTAAAGTTTAACAAACTGACTTTTATTGACATTTTAGTACTTTGAAATAATATAATGTATAATAAATCATATATAGAGAAATAAGTCTGTAAAATAACAGACTTATGTAGAATGTACTGGCAGTTTATTACGAGGTTTTTGTATCATAATATACAACACCAACCTAGAAAATATATAACTTTAAACTATTAAAAATGTCAATAAAGGTCACTTTTTTGAACTTTTCAATGTTAGAAGTTGTTGGAAGAAAGATCAAGGTCCAATAATGCAATGCAAAAGCATAAATAAACACATGAATCACAAAATGAGGAAACCTGCTAATTTACGAATATTTTTTACAATGTGGATGATGCACTTATTTAGCTGAAAATGACAAAATAACCTCATAAATGTCATACATTAGAGTACACAGTGTATAAATACCTATTGAATTATATAAGTGTGTATATTTACTGATAAACTGACACCATCTAAGGTGTAAATTTACATTGAACAACTTTACTGAAGTACAAATGGTTATATGCTAATCAGAAAGCACACAGTGTCACTCACTAGGGTTTAAACACTAATGTTTATAGAATATAACATTACATACATTTGTTTCCAGTTCAGATTTAGATTAGTGTTTATATGAATAAATCTAAGTAATTAAATATTACACAGCTTAATTTTTTCTATACTTGTAATCTTTGCGTTAGAGTTATTAGCATCGTGCTAATGGTTATATGCTAATGAGAGAGCACACAGAGTCACTCATTTGGTTTTAAACACTAACAAGTTTACAGAATGTACACACGTGTTTCCCATTTAGATTTAGGTAAGTGTTTAAATGAATAAATCCAAGTAAATAGATACACTGCTCTATTTTTCTTTACTTGTAATCCCTGGGTTAGTACTGTTTTTTTAGCATTGTGCTAACATCAAACTGAATAATCCAGCAAGCGGAGCCCTATTTGTGTGGTGTTTCTCTCTACGTAGAGATTTATACATCTTTCACTTGAGAGGTTTGTTTACAGCTTGGATGTTTTCTTGAAAGACAACAGATTCTTTTTTAGGCAGTAAAAAGCAAGGCAGCTGAATAGCCGAAGAAGCTAATAATGCTATGTTTTCACTGTGGCAGAATTCTCATTAATATAAGAGTATACTATTGAGCTCTGAGCTATTAATACTAGACATTAATCATTTCCATGGCAACATTCATAACAGTAAAAAAAAGAATGCATGTGTGGCTTTGTTGCTAATGGCAGCAACATATTTAACCACTATTAATTTACCTTTCTTGCACAATGTTTATGAAACAATTACAAAACGGATAGTTCCAGTCCTATGTATTTGATTATTGCTATGTAATATTATTATTATTATTCTTTTTCCATGATTGTTTATGAATTAATTGTTTTTTCCAATAGTCAGTTCTCTTCATTTAATAGCTTTTCTCTTGAATGTGCTGCTTCCACTAGTGTGCGTTTATATTAGAGCTTTAAACCAATCACGTCGCCAGGGTCAAAGAAATCTACCTTGAGGCCTTCAGAATCTACAGTGCAGGTGTCTGTGGTTTAAAATAAACAGCTAAGAACCAATTGCTTTAACCAATCAGATTTCGAGTTGGCTACAGCAGGGCCATCTAGCAGGTGTAATGTCAGCATTTTCTCATTTTTTGAGATTTCACTGAAAATAATTAGTATTTTCACAGTATTGCCACTGTAGATTATCAGTGCATTCTAGAAAAAAAAGCAATATTTGCCTACTTTAAATCTAAAAATAGTACTAAATGACCATGAAAAACACACACACACACACACACACACACACACGCACGCACGCACGCACGCACGCATGCACACGCACACACACAGATGGCAGCGGCATTGGGAAAGACACATCATGAAGATGGAAAACCGGTAGTGTGGGGCAGATTAATTAATTGATTTATTATTATTATTATTATTTTTTTTTATTATTATTTTTTTTTTGCTATCTGCATTGTTCTAATGATATTCACAAGGGGAATCCTTATTTATGAGAGTCATGTGGGAGTTAAAACACATGCATACTATTTTCTTGGAATTTATAAATAATAATTTAGATATTTATGCAATAAAAAAAGAATATTTTATAGCCAAACTGCGAGAATGTAGCCTATGAAAACTTACGTTAAAAGAGATTTTAAAACTTATGTTATTATTATTATTTCTTTTTTTTTGGGTTATTGAAAGTAGTGAGTTCACATTCAAAACAACTTTTTTTTTTTATGCATTTTTTTATACATTCAAATATATATAAGTTACTTTGGGACAAAATACAGTAAGTTGGCAGATTTGTAGTGACAGTAGTCTGTATTAGATCGCTGGTGATTGTGACAGATACATTGAGAAAATGCCTGCTTTTTTGCTACACTATTATTTCTATAGTGTGTATAATTTGTTTTATGTCTTAAAGCTATGCAGATTCTGTCTAAATAGTTGGTTTTGAATTGGCTGCAAGGGGGACATGCTAAAGTCCTGCCTAGGGCACCAAATTGGTCATGGTTATCATCAAAATATTAATTCAAGTAACATGGATTCATGGCATTTTCTAATACGGCTAGGGCTAGGGTTAAGGTCCTTGCACACTGAAGTCTAAAATTTCCGTATTCATTTTTTCTTCATTTTTATTCATATCCAAAAAATGTGTCATGTACACAAACCTTGCACACTGAGTCTGATGCGTATTAATCAATCCATTCCGAAAAAACGTAACACATTTCAGAGCCAATTCAAGCACAAGCAGTGATACTCCTCTCTCTTCTAGTGTTCTCCTCTCTCCTTCTCCAAAATAGAAAAAAAAGAAAACAATAGGCTACATATTGTGTTCATCTAATACTGCATAGAGGAAAGAGAGATCAAAGATCTACGCTATGATTATCCCGAAATGCTAAGTTTATTTCAGGAAATCAGTGGAAGTTTGATACATTGCTTGTGATATTTCACACATTTACTTACGGAAACAAATTCTGAACAGAGACTGGCAGTACCTATAGACATTATGATAGATGGCGGCCAAGTTGACGTATCGGAGCAACGGACAGAAAGCGGACCATGCTTTCTATTATAATGTCTATGGGCAGTACGTCAAATGTATGGACACACACACACACACACACGCACACACACGCATGCACGCACACGCACACACACACACACACGACACAGCAGCAGGGGAGAGAGGTGCGCCAGTCTTTGAATCCAACATAGGGGTTCTCAACTGTCCGCCACATTCTGTCTTTATTTTACTGTTTGCCATAAAGTTATCTCTGGCTCAAATGACGGCATTCTGTATTTAGCTTTTCGCTTGTATGGTGGCTTTGAACTGTCAAAACCCCCCTCAAAGCGCTTTTTAGGATGCAAAAAGCAGAAAAAACATTGAACCCGGTTTGATGTTTTTATGACGGATGAAAGTTTCGGAGGCAGTGTGACAATACAATTGACACAACGTGAGGTCGAATTTATTGTTTAACGTGCAAAAATTACAGATAAAGATTTCAGATTCAGTGTGAAATAACCTTTAGTCTGATTCACAATATACCAAAACCTCTCATAACTTAAACTATAGCACTAACTATAATAAAACACCATCTGACTAGCTTTATCTCTGAAAGCTGCTGTCATTTTGGATGCTTTGATGCTACAAAAAAACTGAGAGGACATCTGATTTATTTTAGCCTTTCATTAAACTTCCAACTTGTAATTATGAGTTCAACAAAGACACAAGGGTTTACGAGTCGAAAACTCATAATTACAGTGATTCTGACATCCTCTGAAAACAGAATATATTCCTGCTTTCCAGTGAAACAAAACATGTCTGTTCGAGCATCACATTTTAACCTGCGCTGGTTTCTTTTTTCTGACACTAATTAACCTAAGCAGTAAGAACAGCCTGGATCCATTTCATCCAAACAAAATTATATTTCAGACATGCACGCTCTAACTTAAATCACTACCAAAGCTCAAACTCTCAATTGATTTCTAAAAAGCAGGTATATTTGGCATAAAAAAGTGTTAGAAAGTCCACATGAACTAGAAGCTGCAACATTTTTTCTTTCGTATTATGACGCAGCACTAGAGAACGGAATAATAAATGAGAAAACAGTGGGCGTGGCTTGTTTTTTCCTACTGCAAGATGACTGAATGTAGTGAAGTAGGCATTTCATTCAGAAAGATCAGGAAATGGGTTTCGGGAGAGTTATTACAACCTAACAGACACTTCCTCCTCACTATTTATGTTCGTCGTCATAGCACTGTGAAAACTGACAGTTGGAGGGGCGTGATTAAGTATGTTAACCACGCCCAATACCTCAGACAAACATAATCTGAGAATTTAACCGGAAACAAACAGGAAAATTTGCATTTTCAAATTTCAATTTAAGATTACAAGGGTAAACAATAGTTTTTTTTCTTAATGACATGCGCAGATGAACTGTTCACCACAAAGCTAGCAATGTGAGCTAACTCAATCAATATGTTAGTTTTGATTTCATGTGTACTTTAAAGGAAAGACTTGAGTGCCCTGCAACAGTTTATAGAGCTCTGACATATGGCAGACGGAAGATAAATGCGAAAAGTCTCTTTTCCAATCAGGTAGGTAGGATAAAGTGGTAGACAAAGGCCGCCATGCGTCACAAACCGTAAATTATTTCAATTTGTACCGGGCCAGCAAGTTGTTATAAGCCTAAAAAGGTCAAAAGCGTGGAAGCAAGTGCTCCTCCCTTGTCGGTGATGAAGTGTCTTTTGCAAAACTTCAGCAGCACAAACTGTAGTACGGCTGCTTTTATTCTATTCCAAGTGAAAAGGTCAAGATAACTAAGATGACCGGTTAAAAGGTCACTTCTTACTCACAAATAAAGATTGCCCCTTCATATCTCAGACAAGACTGGCTCATGTTTATTGGTGTTGGCTCACTTCTAGCATAGCTCAAACTGAATTCTTTTTGGGTCAACCATGCCTTTAAGAACATTAATGAGTTAAAAATCACATATTGGGGGAAATGTGGCATTATGGCATACGATAAAGCAAGGATTAAAATAAACTTTAAAAATGCACACTCAAACAAGTATCATAGAGAACAGACATAGTAAATGCATTACAGTGAGCAACCTCCAAACAACAGCCTAGCAACCATCCAAAGACACATATCTGCATAGCAACATTTAAGCAAATAAATGACATTTATAATAATATTATATATTATTATTATTATTTTTTTTATTATTATTATAGGGACTAAGCTGAAAAGAAAATGAATGAATGATTTATTATTATTATTATTATTATAATTATTATTTCTACACTGTAAAATATGCAAATAAATTACTGTAATAATACAGCAGCAAAAAGTAAAAAAAAAAAAAAATATATATATATATATATATATATATATATTAAAAATATAAATATATTAATTTTACTTATTTGTCCATTTAATTAACAGTACGTGGTCATGGCAAAATTCATATTGAAGTTCACAAATACAAAATACAAATGTTTAAAATTGAGTATCCAATGGATTCTTGTTATTTTGAACTTATCGAAGAAAAGAAGTGGATTGTCGTTAAGTGCGAATAAAGCACTGTTTTCATCCAACGAATCAAAGAGAACAAAATAGTCACTTCCTGATTAACTGGCGCCAAATATCAAAAGTAAAAACATAATTTGCTGCAGTAGGAGAAGCTGCGTGAATTTTTTCTTTATTTAATAAATGACTTGCACCTCAGAAGACGATGCCGACATGCAATGAACGCGCGGTGGCGTTTGAAGGCGTGAGACGCGGAGCACAGACGCTCTTGACAATTCTTGAGGTAATTAATAATATAATAACACTAGTACTGAAATGATTAAGGTGTTTTAGAATGACCAAAACAACATTTCAGATGTTTTACAATGTGCTCAGCCTGCTGGTTTGTCCATTCACACAGATGTTCATCATCACATGATCTCTTATAACAAAATCACATGACCTTTTTTAATGCGCATACTGGAATTTGTTTGGTAAAAGTGTTTCCATCATAGTTTATGCGCACCTTTTCTTATCAAATAAAAAGTTTATCCTATTCAGTTATGCGCATACACTTTTTATGCGCATTTTCAAAATTAATGAGCATCTTGGCATTTCCATCAATCTTTTTTTTTTATGTGCATATCTAATACGTGGATGGAAACATAGCTACTGTCTACTGTAGAAGCGACTACGATTTTTTTTCTCTTTTGGGAAACGATTTACGCATTTGTTAAGGCCACGTGAAGCAATATATTTAATGTATAAAGCTCAAATATTTATTTTGTTGTGGGGATATTTTTTTTTATTGTCTTACTGTTCATTTTGTTATTAAACATTTTAAAGGTTTAAAATCAGTTTTTGCCTTAAAGGTGCAGTATGTAAGTTTGACACCCAGTGGTTGAACTAGGTATTGGATTCCTGGATCAAAACAAACGCAAGTGCAGGTTGCCAGATTTACGACCAACAGCAAGACTATCGAGCCTAAGGGCTGATTTAAACAGTGTTGTAAATAAAAGCAATGGCACACAATAGAAGGAATATTTCCCGTATTAAAATGATTTTTTGTTCTAACCAACACCTCAAATTGATATATTAGAAACGGCTTCTATTTCACACAGGTGAACAACAAGATAAACTGATCACCTCAGGTACACCTCATGTGCTTTATTTAGTGTTAAATGCTAATAATGTGAGTTTGAATACCATTTTACATGACATTTATTGCTACTACTGAAAGCAGCAGCAGAGAGTTCACCTCAGATCTTGAAAATAAAATAAACCGTTTGAAATTGAACTTTAGAACTGTTACTCACTATCAGTGATTCAGCATGTACATTTAATAATGTTAAAGATGTTTAATATGTATTAATTAGACTATAAACCTTACCATTTTGTGAGTGAGTGCATATTCTACGCTTCTGAATGGCTGTATTTAAATTTCTGTCGTGTTTCGTCTGGTGCAAACAGCCAAATTGCTTATCGCAAATCTCGTCACGTAGCGTGTTGTTAGGACACGCGGTTACAATGTAACCTGCTCACCTAATGTTTACATTCGTAATATTTATTTGCTAATTAATAACCTCATGTGGAACTCTGAATCTGCGTCTTGTTTCGGAGTCTGCTACTGTCTACCCGAGGTTGCATTTCGGTCACAGACGCATGCTTTGAGAGTCTTCCTGACTGAATGAATAAAATATTTGGTTTTACAAACAAAGCAACCCAGGGTGCTGAATTATAATTGGGTAAGCTGGCATTGGGCAGGTTAGAAAAAACCATAAACAAGACACTGTTCGGAACGGAACGGCCATTTTCAAAGCAAAATATCTGACTTCAGCATTGTTTTTCAGATAAACAAGTATGTTCACTTGTTTCTTAAATATCTGCAAACATATTATGGTATTTTTATGCTTTAGAAGAGTCAAAAACTTACAGCACCTTTAATATAAATTATTTCATGTTAGTATTCTTAGGCTTTATTGCAGTCTTTATCTCAATGGACAGTGAATTTACTTAACTAATAACACAAAACGTACAAAAGTAGCAAACATTACTTTACATGCTTTCATTAATCTGTATATCCAGCATGTATAGCTCTGGGCTCAAAGTTCTCAAAATATAATTTTATCCTACATTTTTAAAGGAAAATGAAGGTGTAGGTTATATAGGTGGCTGTTAAATGCAGAGCATCTCTTTAAAAAAGGTGAAAAAAACACCTGCAAGCTCTGAAAGAGATCAAACCCCAGCCAGGTAAGGAAAAGTAACGCAAAGGTAACTCAAAAGTAATATAACGCATTACTTTCCATAAAAAAAGTAACCAAGTAACGCAATTAGTTACTTTTTTGGGGGGTAACTCAATATTGTAATGCACTACTTTCAAAAGTAACTTTCCTCAACACGTGACAGTCCCATGGTGCATTTTTGTTATCACATGATCTGTTAAAACAAAACTTTTTTTGATGAACATGTGGAATTTATACGATATATGCTTTTCCATTATTTCTTATTGGTTAAGTTTGCTATCCTACTCAGTTGTGCGCATATGTTTTTTAAGCCCATTTTCAAATTTTATGCACATCTTCAATTTTCATTAAGCTTATTTTTGTGATATTGCAAAATACATACTGTGACATTCTTTAGATACTCTCTATATGTGACACCTGGACTACAAAACCAGTCATAAGAGTCAGTTTTATTGAAATTGAGGTTTTTATACCATCTGATTTTACATCATTTTACATCATCAATTTTACATCACTTGTTTTGGTTTTGTTAGGAAAGCTAATAACATGCCTGGGATACAACTATTTAAAAATCTGGAATCTGAGGATCTAAAATATCTAAATACTGAGAAAAGTGCCTTTAAAATTGTTCAAATCAATCAATCAACCTTTATTTATATAGCACCTTACTACAACCAAGGTTGTCCAAAGTGCTTTACACCAGTACACCAACACAACTAGAAAGCAAACAATGCAAAAAATAATACAAGAAATGTTAATAAAATGCAGCAAAAATTAAAACAGTGTCAGTGATACTATGCATTAAAACCCATTTTGAACAAGTGGGTCTTAAGCTTGGCTTTAAACGGTGGCAGGTCAGTGATTGTATAAATCTCAGTAGTAAGGGTATTCCAAAGTTTAGGACCTGCCACTGCAAAAGAGTGATCACCCCACTACTTGTACCTTGACCATGGGACTTCTAGCCAGCAGATCGCAAGGCTCTGGTGGGTTGGTGAATGTGCAGAATTTCACATAAATAAGAAGATGCAAGGTCATTGACTGCATTAAAAACAAACATCAAAAGTTTAAAATCAAGTCTAAACTTTACAGGAAGTAGAAAATAGGTGTAATGTGTTCACAAGTTTTGTTAACATACAAGCAGCAGCATTTTCAAGTTGCAAACGATGAAGACACGCTTGGTTAACTCCAACATAAAGTGCATTACAGTAGTCCAAAGTAAGCTAACTTAAGCATGGATGGCTTTCTCAAGATCACCCTTGCTCAGAAAGGGCTTGACTTTAGCGAGAAGGCGGTGCTGAAAAAAGCTTGCCTTAATCACTGAGTCAATCTGCTTATCAAATTTTAAACTACTGTCTAGTCTCACACCCAAATTAAGATCTTAGTAATGCATTCTCAAACTTTTCATGCAATAACTGCTGGGTTTCACACAATCGATTTGTGCTGGGACAAGATGAAGGACTTACATTCATTCATTTTCCTTTCCCTTATTTATCAGAGGTCACCACAGTGGAATGAACCGCCAACTATTCCAGCATATGTTTTACACAGCGGATGCCCTTCCAGCTGCAACCCAGTAATGGGAAACAGCCATACACTCTCGCATTCTCACATGCACTCATACACTAAGGCCAATTTAGTTAATCCAATTCACCTATAGTCTTATATATATGTATATGTCTTTGGACTGTGAGGGAAACCGGAGCACCTGGAGGAAACCCACGCTAACATGGGGAGAACATGCAAACTCCACAAAGAAATGCCAACTGGCCCAGCCAGGACTCGAACCAGCGACCTTCTTGCTGTGAGGCGACAGTGCTAACCACTGAGCCACTGTGCCGCCCCAGCATGAGAATTTAAGCAAGTTTACAGCTTTATTATTGAAATACGTTCTGTCAAACTACACAGTTCTGCATCTACATTAATAGAGACATTATCTTACACTCACATTAGCAGATCTTTGGGAATGCTGAAAGGGTGACCTGGAATAACATTTGCTTTTAAAAATGAAAGCGTATCCACTCTGCAAGATGAGATCAGAGAGGAGCCATAGGGAAAAAGCAGAGCAGAGCTTTAGGGCAGTATGACATCATCCTGTGACGGGCACCAGACACCCCCCCTGAGAGTGTGAAAGTGCTGGAGTGCCATCTTGAATCGCAAATGTTTAGATGATGTCCCTGCTTCAGGATCTCTGATGTAAGCACATCAGCACTCCAGACACAGATCAATCAGTGAATGAGGGAGAAAACTGCCCATCTTCTTCAGTAGGAGAGAGGGAGATAAAAAAGACGTAATGATTCAAGCTCACACTTGGAATGCATTCAAAACTAGTTGTTTTCCACATTTCCGCATGCAGGAAGGCTTGTTTGGAACTAGGTGCTCAATATGTACAGTTGGAGGCAAAATTAATAGCCCTCCTGTGGCCCTCCTGTGGTATTTTTATTATTTTTCAATTACTTCCCAAGTGATGGTTAACAGATTAAGGAAATGTTTACAGTAATCTATATAAATAAGACTTTTTTCTGAAGAAAAAAAAAAAATTATAGTTTGGCTGGAACAAAAGCAGTTTTACATTTTTTATAAAAATGTTTATGGTCAATATTATTAGACCTTTTAGGAAATATTGTATTGTATTGTATTGTATGTATGTATGTATGTATGTATGTATGTATGTATGTATGTATGT
>CAIGQV010018170.1:11131005-11151001 GCA_903798115.1 Danio jaintianensis
TATTATTATTATTAATAGTAGTAGTAGTAGTAGTAGTAGTAGTAGTAGTATGTATGTATGTATTTATAATTATTATTTTATTATTTTAATTTTTATATTTTTATTAGTATTTATTATTATTATTATTCATAGTAGTAGCAGTAATAATCACAACAACAACAACAAAAACTAATAATAAAAAATAAAAATTAATAATAATAATAATAATAATAATAATAAATAATAATACTATTATTTCATTTTTTTATTGTGTATTTTTTACATTTATACATGTATAGAATTTTTTTTTTTTTTTTTTTTATAAGATTTATAAGAGATATATATTAATAACATTTCTTTGGATATGCATTGTAAATGACATGGTTTATATGTATGGTAGTCATTCAGTATCATTATATATCTCTTATGTACATCTAAAAATATTTCACTACCATCTGCTTGAAATTGCCTAAAACTGTGTAACAGAGCATATACCAACAGTTGGGTTCAAAGTATGTGCCAAAAATTGTTGCTATGTTTTACCAAATCATTTGGTAAATTCTTAGATGAATAATGCTCAATCATTTGAAACCAAGTACAGATATTTTAAATAATGACAATGTAAATAATTATATAATGAATGTAAATACCCATATATAACCCCTTCAAAATACAATATAATAAAGGCAAACACTTGCTCAAACCCATACCTAATAAATCCAGAAAAAAAAGAAAAAAAAAAAAAGATTTTTCCAGTGGTCTCTTCATTTTCCCTATAGCTATATATAAACAATTGATTTAAAAATATAGTATGGTATTGGGTTAAAAAGTAGAAGAAGAAGCACACCCACCAACCAACCAATCACATAAATCAATCACACAAATCAAATAAATAAATAAATAAATAAACAAACAAGCAAGTTTCTATGCACTATTTAGCAGCATGGTATTTATCAAAGTATTACAGTACTCCCATTTGAATCCAACCCTGTTTAGCACAGTACTATTCTGTATGGATAAGTACTAGAAATCATATAATTCATTGACACATTCAATATTATAAAAACCACTTATCATAAGAAATATATCATGGAAGTGCATGTCTAAAGGAAATCAATGAGTTTTGCCCTGCGTCTATGCTATTGATTTGAAGTGTATGGCAGAGGAAGGAGCACAGCACAGGTTTTGTACAGCCCTAGGCGAGATCACTGCCAGACCTTTTTCTTTTCTTTTTTTTTTGAAGAAATCACTAGAAATGTGGTGTACAAGGATTTAAGTAAGCAATACTAAAGAAACTGCGCAGCAATTAACTTCTCTTCAACAACAAGAACTGTGTTTAAAATATGATACAATTTTAATTGTTGATATTTTATGTAAAAAGTAAAACTGGATGGACGGATGGATGGATGGATGGATGGACAGATGAATGGATGGATGCTGTAGACAGACAGACAGACAGACAGACAGACAGACAGACAGACAGACAGACAGACAGATAAAAACACAGAAAACTTGATTTTCAATATTTTCTAGTAGGTTACATATTAAAATCATTCAAACATCTTTCCCAAAGCCTCTCTACTTAACGGTTGGTCTTGCATGTCCACCATGTTTGTAGTTTGTTAACACTTTTTACCTGTGTTTGTAGTTCTAGTCGAATTTTACATCCAACACGGAATGGACAACACAATTAATCGTTTCTGAACCGAAATCACTATTTTCAAATCACAAAAGCTGCCATTATTTCGGTGCATTATCACATATGGTAAGAACTATATCGTTTTTGACAGTTCGTTGGCACATTACCCTGAACAATGTGAAAAATGTATCACAATCTAAATGTGAAGGTTTCCTTGTTGACCTTTTGGCTTTAGAATTATTCGTTTTCTTTGCACTTAATATGGCAAAAACATTGGCTGTCGTTGTGTAGGTTATCGTCAGTGTTTTACTGATGTAAATATGATTACAGTGTGTATAGATTCTTAAGGAAGTTTAAGATTTCATATATAATTAATTTAACTGTATTTAAGATACACTAGTTATTTTCTTCATTTTTCATGACAACTGACAACTTTATTTTTAAAAATGGCAACAATGTTTAAGAGGATTTAAATATATTGTAGCATAGTAAAGCGTAATTTCTGATTATGCTTGGTCTTTCATTGGCGCTGTTAAAACCACCACATCAAACCTGTAGCTCTTTTATAAAATAGTAGTAAATCTCAATTTTAATCAGAAAAATTGCAATTAGATTTTTTTTTCCCTAAATTGTTTAGCCATAATTGTAGCCAACATTAATGGTTGGAGTACGGACGGTTCTACTCTTCAAATAATCTACATATGCACTTTGGCATACTCTTTTCAACATACTCAGTCAGCAGCTAGCTCTCTGCCACTCTCACATGGTCGCCACTGAAGCCAAGCAAGGCTGTGCCCGGTCAGTACCTGGATGGGAGACCACATGGGAAAGTTAGGTTGCTGCCGGAAGTTGTGTTAGCGAGGCCAGCAGGGGGCGCTCAACCTGCGGTCTGTGTGGGTCCTAACGCCCCAGTATAGTGAAGGGGACACCATACTATCATTGAGCGCCGTTTTTCGGATGAGACGTTAAATCGAGGTCCTGTCTCTCAGTGGTCATTAAAAATCACATGATGTCCTTCGAAAAAGTGTAGGGGCTTAATCCCATCATGGCCTCCTAACCATCCCCATATCATAATTGGCTTCATCACTCTGTCTCCTCTCCACCGATACGCTGGTGTGCGGTGTGGCGCAATATGGCTGCCGTTGCGTCATCCAGGTGGATGCTGCACACTGGTGGTGGAAGACTCTCCCAAAAATGTGTAAAGCGCTTTGAGCGTCCAGAAAAAGCACTATATAAATGTATAGAATTAATTATTACAATTTGGGACATACTAACTATTTTCAAATATTATTTAGGATGGATAGTATGCAAATTGGGATGCAGAAATTGTAAATTTTGATTTCATGTGAACTATAAACACAAAAAGTCAGATGTTCATGACGTCCACGTAGTCCATTCCTACTCCCCACTTCTTTGATTGGCTTTCGTGCAGGTCGAGCATTCTGGGTTTCAATCTAAATCCAGCAGGACAGTTGGTGCGGTCGGTGGCACCTCTGAGGTGTGGAGTAAGAGTGGACGTAAATCAGCGATGTGGACTGTTAACCAATCAACAGCTGTAAATCAGCTAGGAAGCCACAGGGCTTTGGAGGACAGAGATAATATGTAATGCGTGCCAATATGTAATCTGATATTGACACGGTATTCTCATCGGCCTAATAAATCTGCCAAATATAGGTCTCTCAAGGTTTCCGTCAAGACAGGAGAGGGAAGTGAGGTGCAAAAAAAGCACAATTTTTCGGAGCAGCAGTAAGTCTGGTTTGACAGTATGACAGTGTTAGTAATTAGTCTGAAGTTTAAGCAGAGCACAGTGAGTCAGAGTCTTACTCACACTCGTATTATACACACAAGTGGCTCTTCTGTCTGAACTCAAAGCACTGAGTTTAGTGTCATTCACCGGCGTTTCTCAACCTGCCAAATGTCATCGGCTTCTTAACAATAACACTCAGGTTTTCATCTGATTAAACAAATTAAAAACAAGGCAGAAGTCATGATTATTACGTGCACCGGTAATCAGACTCCCTTATTTCATATCGCTGTGTGATATGTGATGGCATTTAAGACACACAGCAGGAATGATGTCCTGTCAGATGGAATAAATTATTATTTTGACTAAAAAGGTTTTTTATTTATTTTGTTAGTTGGCCTGCATTTTAACGTAAAGAGAAAGTGTTATACAGTTGAAGGCAAAATCATTACCCCGCCTGTGTAATGTGTTATTTTTTTTAATATTTCACATGTGATGTTTAACAGAGCAAGGCCATTTTCACAGAATATTCTATAATAGTTTTTCTTCTGGAGAAAGTCTTATTTCTTTTAGTTAAGCTGTATTAAAAGCAGTTTAAAGCAGATTTTAAAGTAAATATTATTATTATTATTATTATTTTTTTTTTCTGGCTACAGAACAAACCAGTGTTCTCCAATGAATTAACCTGATTAACCTAGTTAAGCCTTTAAATTGCACGTTAAGCTGAATACTAGTATCTTGGATAATAACTAGTAAAATAATATGTACTAAGTACATGTCATCAGGGCAAAGACAAAATAAATGAGCTATTTGAAATTAGTTATTAAAACTATTATATTTAAAAATGCTACGACACAATGGCACAAACTATTACTGCACAAAATGCTATGGCACAATGACACACACTATTACGTTTGTGCCTCACACAAGTGAGTGGGCTTGACAAACCACCTGTAGAAACACTCTTCTCTTTCTAAAAACATCCCCCCTTCTTACTCTAACATTTAATTATCTAAGCACTAACAGTTCCTTTGTATAATTAGCACTTGTGTGTATTGCCTCTTCTTGTTGAATCGCTGAATGCCTCCTCAATTGTCAGTCACTTTGGACAAAAGCATGCTAAATGTAAATGTAAAAATGCGTTGAAGAAAAAATCTTGTCTCTGTTAAAGAGCACTTGAAAAATATTTTTAAAGAATTACAGTTTTACAGGACGGCTAATAAATTTTACTACTGGAGAAAGTGTTATTTAGTAAGAGTGATCGTATACCATTATTGAACGTTATAACTTAAACAGATTTGTAATAAAATATTTTAAGTATACATAATATACTATTGAATTTTTAGACCTTAAAAGAGTTTTGTGTTGAATGTTTAAATTATTTGTACATATGTGAAATTACCATACTATTGTTGAGTTAGCATAACTTGAATAGAAAAGAAATAAGGTTATGTAATAAATTATACAATAGTAACCTATAAATAATAATAATAATAATAATAATAATAATAATAATAATTATAATTATTATTATTATCATCATCATCATCATCATTATTATTAATAATAATAATAATAATAATAATAATATTGTTATTATCATCATCATTATTATTAATATTATTAATAATATTATTATTATTATTATTATTATTATTATTATTATTGTTGTTGTTGTTGTTGTTGTTGTTGTTGTTGATATTATTATTAATAACAAATATAATTCAAGAACAAATATTTATATGGAAAAATTCATTTAGTTTAATGAATTTGGTTCGAAGTAATTTAGTTTATTTCAGTGATACTTTTAGAAATTAATATGAAGTTTTAGACAAACAATATTGGAAATATAGCGAAAATAAAGTTTTGTACATCCATATAGTGCAACATTTATTTACTATTTTATTCAACTAAATGCACTTTTTTTGTTAACTACATATGCCTGCTATTTATATATTTGTAAAAAAAAATATTTCACTGATATAAAAGATAAAATATAGTCTGGCTGGCTGCACTGATGATATCATAGATATGTTGAAATGCTATGTGTCTTGTGAGACTCGGTCTGAGAAGCAGAGGCTGAGAACCACTGTCATACACTCTTACAAATCAGCCTTGACTTTGCACATCACTTTGCTATATTGCCCCATCAGTCTCTGAGGCCTGATGAAGCCTCATCTATAGATCTCTCTCTAACTTGCCAAGCTGCTTGATGGATGAATATCCTGCAAACCCATCCCTCTAGTTCATATGAAGCGCTATAGCTAACAGAGCCAATTAACACCGGCTGTCTAGAACAAAAACACAGCCTGTATGTGTGCTAATGTATTGCACAATATGTATGCGTAGTAAATATCTAGTTTGAAAGGAGTATAAACTTTATTCTTTCAGAGTTTAAACTATATTTACTAAACCTTTCTCAGGTTTTTTTTTTGTGCATTACCAGGAACAAATGATACTTAAAATATAAAAAGGAACACTGATTTTAAACAGTAATACCATTTCATCAATTTACTGTATTTTAATCAAGGAAATATAGCATTATTTAAGGAACCCAGAATTATAAGTATTTAGAACATTTTGACAATTTTTTCTTTTTTTTTTCCACTATAAAGAACTTTTTGTGGAATGAAAAGGTTCCATGGATGTTAAAGGTTTTTCAATGAAACATTGAAGGCAAAAAATAATCTTTATAAAAGGTTTCAAAAGTATTTGTTTTCACCAATCCAATAGGATCCAACAAGAATGTTTTTAGTTCCTCAAATGCCCTTTCAGTGCAATGTACATACAGAATATTTATTTTTAAATGGATAGTTCACAAAAAAAAAAAAAATCCGTAATTACGCTCTTTTTTAAGAGGTTCCATTATGACTTTCTTCTTCTGTTGGACCCAAAAGAAGATATTTTAAAGAGTGCTGAAAACCTATAACCATTGACCTCCATAGTAGGAAAAACAAATACTATGGGAGTCAATGGTTGCAGGTTTTCAGTTTTTTTCAAAATATATTATTTTGTGTTTAACAAAAGAAAGAAACTTATAAATGCTTGAAACATGTAAAGGTTGAGATAAATTATTAGTTTTGGGTAAACTATAAGAGTAGACTGTATTTAAATCCGACATGAGTAAATGTTATGCTACAATGTGTTTGATAACAGAACAAGTTTGAAAGCAAATACTGGCTGAGTCAAGCTCAATCCCTTGCAACATCTAAAATGAAACAACAAGTCCTAAACTGCTTACTAAAATGAGCCATGGCTTCATAAGGATAAAAGAGGATAGGAGTTGTAGGAAAAATTTGACCGAAAAACCAACTAGACTGAGACGCTGGGAATGAAACATCACACTGCAGACAGAACAAACAAACACGGACAAGAGCGCGCATCTAGAGCACATATTCATGACAGTCTGGAGTGTAAGATTCTTATCACGTTATTACAGTTTTGGTTTAAGCTACTTTAATACTGTTGCTTGAAAAGAAACAAGCTACCAAATTAAAGCAGTTACAGTAACTGTAGTTGGTTGGTAAAGATGTGTAAGTCCTACACACAGGAGCAAATAAGGACAACATCTCAATCTTGAAATACACATCTGAATTGTATGTGCAGGTGTGGTAAAACCATGTCAACATTTAATCCTGAGGTCAAAAGCTGCTAGTTAGAAACACCATAAAGCAATAAAAGAGCTCAAATCTTTGAATAGTGGACAAAAAGTAACAGATGCTGCTTTTTAGCTTTTTTTTCTCTAACATATAAAAAGAGATTCGACAGTGAACTGGATCCAGGCCCAAATCATTCCTGCTGTAATCCCTCTATCATCATTCCCCTCTTAGGGCTTAACAAAACAACCATATTGTTCAAATACTCATTAAAAAAAAAAAACACTGGATGATACTGATAATACCGTGGTATGCATAGTGGTAATCCTGGTTTTCATATGAGTGGTTCAGATGTGGTTTCATTTGTTATAGTCTGTGTGAAATCGAAATTAACTATGTTTATGTTGCTAGTCACATTGTTAATCTTAAAGCAAACAATTATCCCATGCAAGTTAATCCACTTAAATTGTATTGTTTTGTTCTGATAATCTTCAGTCAAAACCAATTGCTTCTGCGTTTGGATGTGCGGTCCTTCTCTGTTGATGTCAGTTTGACAGATTCAGCCACAATATTCTCAACCAGACCGTTCTTACAGTTAGTTTGCTATGAGTGAATGATGCTCATTAAGTGAGAACTCAGTATTTTGATGTACTTCCAACTGAAACGGAAATAGTAAGTCTCAGCAACTTCTGGTTCACTCAGACTTTAAACAAATGAAATTAAATGGAGAAAGATCATGTGTGTAACTTTATGAACACAAATCTGATAGACATTTTTAGTTGTAAACCAATGACCAATAAAAAAAATGACAAAATATTGAAGATTCAAGCTGAGCAATTTGCATTTATTCATTAATGTTCCTTTGGCTTAGTCCCTTTATTCATCAGGGGTCGACAAAACAAAACAAAACCAAACCAAACCAAAACAAACCAAAACAAAACAGTAAGATAAAAATAATTTAAAATAATAAAATAAAAATAAAATTAATAAAAATATAACAAGATAATTTTAAATTAATCAAACCAAATTAAAACAAAACAAAATTAAACTAAAAATAATATAATATAAAATAAGATTAAAAAAAATATATATATGATAATATATTAAATTAATCAAATAAAATCAAAACAAAACTAAAAAATTTACTCAAAATAAAATAAGATAAAATAATATAAGATAAAAATAAAATAAAATAAAAATATAATAAAAGATATTAAATTAAATCAAAACAAAATAAGATTTCACTAAAAATAAAATACAATAAAATAAGATAAAAATAATATAAAATATACTAAAACTAACCAAAAAAGTAAAAGAAGGCTCTCTTAAAATAAAATAAAAACAATCGTAAAATAATAGCATGAAGTTTTGCATAGGTTGCCACCATGCACAAAACAGTCAAAAATGGTCTTTTTAATTGGCCAAATGTACTATAATAACTGAGGATATGGAGCTTGGGCTAACTGGGTTTTGGGGCCAAACACGGCGCTTTAGTCAAGAGGATTGTGATCAGAAAGAGGAGGCCATTAGCACTGTGCAGTGTTATCTGCTCTTTGATCAATGTTGTAATACAGTCTGCATCAGGCCCAGGGAAATTAAATGAAGAAAACTGTGGAGAAGAAAAAGAATCCCCCACCGAGGGACGTATACATTTTCTCTGCAAGTTAAACGCTTTCATGCAATTCAATCTGTCTGATGTCATGCTGTTAGTGAGTGAGGACGTGTTTTTCTCTGAAGACCGAAAGACCACTTATATGGCAGGATAGAGATCACTTTGGCTGGTTAACTTTCACTTGATTTACTGTCTTTGAGATTAATCAATATTCAAGGAATTGGATGGGGGGGGGGGGGGGTCGTGTTGTGGGGGTGAGATGGTCATGTAATCTCACTGTGATGATCAAAATTTTTACTGACATGATCTGAAGAAATAATAACAGTAAATAATAAAACTGATTTTAATTTATTTTATTTATTAATTTTCCTTCAGCTTAGTCCCTTTATTCATCAGGGGTCGCCACAGTGGAATGAACCGCCAACTTATCCAGCATATCTTTTACACAGCTACACAGTGCTAACCACTGAGCCACCGTGTCACCATTTGATTTTATTACTGAACTTATTTAATAATAATAATAATAATAATAATAATAATAATAATAATAATAATAAACTGTAACAACAATACAATTTCCCAGTACTGGGTTGCGGCTGGAAGGGCATCTGCTGCGTAAAACATATCTAAGAGTAGTTGGTGGTTCATTCCCCTGTGGTGATCCCTGATAAATCAGGGACTGAAGGAAAATGAATGAATGAATGAATGAGCAATAATACAAATATAATATCTGACAAATTACATTTTAAACACTAGTTGATTTTTCAAGACACGGATTTTTCAGGACACGGAGGTGAATTTTAGTACAGTGGATTGGCAAGATTAAACACTAAATAATAAATATGGTCACAGTTTACTTTAATGTACAATTATTGTTATTAACAACTCATAACTATAAGAATTTAGCTCAATAAACTACTAGAAGTCATTTGCTTTTTATTAATAGTTAGGTGGGTAGTTAGTTGGTTTTAGGTATTGGGTAGGATTAGGGATGTAGAAGAAGAAAAAAAAAAAAAAAAAAAAAAAAAAAAAAAACACATTTTATAAGTGCTAATAACCAGCAAATATCTTAATAATAGGCAGGTAACAAGCCATTAATTAATATTGGGAATTTTTCAATACCATGCTTTAAAATACAGTAAATTTTATTGCATGGATGTAAAGTGATATGATTTATTCTTAAGGCCTTACACAGTAGGGATCTAAACACATTTGCATATTTTATAACTATTACGGTAACAAATATAGTACAAAAAATATTATCTTATTTCAATACAGTTTTACATATATATACACAGATATATACAGATATATACAGATATAGATATATACAGATATATATATATATATATATATATACACAAACACAGTTAATAATATATAATTATATATTATAATTATGATTGTGCTAATCAATTAATCTTTTAAAAATATTGATATTTATTTTAACATGCATGTTTATTTAAATCAAGAATCAAACTAAAGTGCTTCAGGGGTTTTTATATGTATTTATTTGTTTGTTTATTTTTAATGTGTGTTTATCTTAATCTTGATTAACGTAAACCAATGGCAACTTTAGATTTTAAATATATATAAATAAATGCAATAAAATTAAGACGTTGTAAAATTATTACACACATACACATTTCTGAAAGACATTCAATGAGCATTTAAAAGACACCACTTTACACAGAAACACAGTAAACCTCCAAAACTGAACACAAACCTTCATTTAAGCTTGCGTTTAGCTCAGTGGTCATTTCAAATGCTCTGGCTACTGTTTGTACACACAGTGTTTCGGCAGTGTTTCATCACATCTGCACAAGGCTAAATTTTTTAGAAGGGAAAAGTGATTGTGAGTTGAGGGCCATTTCCCTCCGAACATCTCCTCTAGCTGTAAAAGCAAAGAAGCTCATTTTCCAAACACAGAGATGGGGGGAAATGTGTGCAAAGGAGGCTGAAAATGATAGCCTTGCAATCTTCGCAGTGTCCGTCATGCTGTGAGCAACATTTTGCTTTAGTCAAAACTGCTGCAATAAACAATGGAGAAGAATGTCATTTAGTTGAATCTCTTTACCAAAGGTGATAGAAGTAGATGGAAAAACACAATGGTATTCGGTTTAAACTGTAGCAGTAAAGTGCCTGTTTATTATTTGATTCACTGATAAAAGAAGTGACCTGTTTTTGTTGTTTTTTTGTTTGTTTGTTTTTTAGCATTAGCATGCTAATTTTAAGGGTTAACTGGACATTTTTCCACCATCAGTTGCACAAAAGCAGAGATGCCCAAACTAGGGCCCGCATGCCAAAGTTAGCGCATGGTAACCTTTGATTTGGTCGGCCATCTCATCTGAGAAGAGAGAGACAATGATGGGGATGCTTTAGAGATTGTCACTTCAAATGTAATGTAACCTTTTATTTGTTTGCTTTATTGTTAAGCTACCAAAAAAACTAACTGAAATTAAATGTTTCAATTTCAATGCTGTAATTTAGTTGAAAATGTACATACTGTCACCCGACGGATAGAAGACAATGCAGAGACTTGTGAGCAAATCAAGGCAAAGGCAGATTCTGCTTCACTAGTCTATTCAGCATTAAACTCCACTGTGATATAAATGTGATTGGTTTTTTTGCAATAAGCTATAATAAAAAAAAAGTTATACTGCATTAGTTAATACGATTCAATGTGATGTTTATTTTTAAATATTATGAAAAATTAGGAAATATGGGCGACACGGTGGCTCAGTGGATAGCGCTGTCGCCTCACGGCAAGAAGGTCGCTGGTTTGAGTCCCAGCTGGGTCAGTTGGTGTTTCTTTGTGGAGTTTGCATGTTCTCCCCGTGTTGGCGTAGGTTTCCTCTGGGTACTCCGGTTTCCCTCACAGTCCATGCGGAATAGGTGAATTGAATAAACTAAATTGGCCTTGGTTTATGAATGTGTATGAATGAGAGTGTATGGGTGTTTCCCAGTACTGGGTTGCGGCTGGAAGGCCAACTTATCATATGCTGGATAAGTTGGCAGTTCATTCCGCTGTGGCGACCCCTGATGAAGAAAGGGACTAAGCCAAAGGAAAATTAATGAATGAAATTAGGAAATTACCCATGGCAACTTTAATTCAATTCAATTGAATTCATTTTTATTTCTATAGCGCTTTTACAATGTAGATTGTGTCAAAGCAGCTTCACATAGAAGATTATAGTGAATTGAAATGGTGTCAGTTCAGTTTTTAGAGTTTAAGTTCAGTTCAGTTCAGTGTGGTTTAATTTTCACTGCTGAGAGTCCAAACACTGAAGAACAAATCCATCGATGCGCAGTTATACAAGTCCCAAACCATGCAAGCCAGTGGCGACAGCGGCGAGGAACGAACTTCACCAATTTGCGAAAGTGAAGGAAAAAAAACCTCGAGAGAAACCAGGCTCAGTTGGGCACGACCATTTCTCCTATGGCCAAGCGTCTTGTGCAGAGCTGCAGTCTAGGCGCTGGAGGCTGGAGAACGCTGGACGTCAGCGAAGACTCGTCTGTCACTGGGGTCTCACAGGAATCAGTCTCATGCTCTCCACTCCTCCATGACCACCACAGCAGCTGCTCAGGATACGGCCTGGTCCGGGATTATGGAAACCTTGGGATCATCTCTTCACAGGTCTTGGATTGCATTAGTGGCACTGCATAGTCTTTAATGTAAAGTAGTTTGGTACATTTATCTTTGGCCCACGGCTCTCAATGATATTTGGTTTTTGGCTCTTCATAAAAAAAAGTTTGGGCACCCCTGCACTAAAGGCAAGGCAAGCTTATTTATATTGACCTTACTCTGCGATGCGGAAGTGCGGTCGTTATTGCGATTGTTTTAGTACTTCCGATTCAGCTGCCTATCGGAGAAATGACTAGGAATAATAAATGGCAGAAAACGGTCAAACTACTTCCTCTACAAACAAGTGGGTTTCACGACTATACATAAAAAGTAGAATAATATAATAATAAAATATGATTTTGCAACATCAAGCAGCACAACAGGCCACTTTTAACGTTTAATAAGCAATGGAAGCAAATGAGACTGGAAGTCTCGAGCCAAAAAGCTTCCAATGGCTGTGCCCGCTCATACTGTACTTGAAAAATAAGGTCAATAGCACATTTCATACACAATGGTAATTCAAAGTGCTTTACATAAACAAGAATAAAAGAAACAAGCATCAAAATAAAAACAACAATAATTTTTTTTTAAATGTTAAAACAGAATGACAGATGTGTTTTAAGTCTTGATTTTATTGTGCCTAATGTTGGAGCACATCTGATCATTTCTGGAAGCTGATTCCAGCAGCGGGGGGCGTAGCTAAAGGCGGATTCACGTAACCACGAACCACGAAATCACAATATTACATAACCACTGTGATCATCATAAACTGACTGAGGTGCCGTTTCCATTTTAAAACAATTACTGTTATGTTTACGCCTGGCGTCCATGCTATTCTGGCATGTTTGACCCATGAAAAGTTTTTTTTTTTTTAATCCTCCTCTTGCATTTCAGTATAGACCGATTGAAATGCAGAGCTTTGAAAACGGAGGCTGTACCACAATCACTCTCTGGTCTTCTGCACCACAGCATATCGTTCCCTGATTCGTCAATCCCCTCTCATTACGAAACTGAAAGGTCCCGTGAAGTGCTTTGAAATGTGCATTCTTTATTCAACGTTTGACGTAATCTCAACTTAAACATAAAAAGAGGGTGGGACATAGAGTAGCCATTATGGATGAGGAGCATTTTAATGAAAAAACACAAACATACTAGTGTAAACACAGCATGAGGTACTATAGCAGCAGTGATACTGGAGATTTGAAACACTGGTAAAGCCAGGGGTGGATTTCCTTTTTTGTGACATAGGAAAAGAACACTTTTGTCATTCTTATTTCTATATTCATTTTACATTTAAAACATTCACCTCATATCATTAATGCAGTTGCAAAGGAGGCTGTCAATGTACAGCAGATATCTCTAAATGTCACTTTAGATGCTATTTCTGTTTTTGGATGTGACACTATAGCTATGTTACCATCCAAAGATGCAAACTAGACAAAGTTTGCGAATAAAGCACAGTTTCCATCCAAATGAGTCAAAGAAAACAAAATCATCACTTCCTGATAAACTGGCACCAAATATCAAAAAGAAAAATGGAATTTGCCGTGCTAGGAGAAGCCACTATGGGCCTTTTTAATATTTTTTTATTTTATAATAAATTACTTGAGCTTTAGAAGACAAAGCTGAAACGCAATGAACATTCGATGGCTTTTGGAGGGGCAAGACCGCTCTTTGGGAGCACAGATGCTCAAGACAGTTCTGGAGGTAATAATACTGAACTACTTTGATGAGACTTTGACTAAGGGATTTTAGAATAAGCAAAACAACATTTCAGATATTTTACAATATAGTAACTTTATTAATGCTATCTCACTGTTTGTTATCACATGACCTGTTAAAACAAAATCACATGACTTTTTTGATGCACATGCTGAAGTTATTTCTTGAAGGTCTTTTCAGCATAGTTTATGCACATTTTTTTCTCATTAGATAAAAAGTTTATCCTACTTAGTTTTTTTATGCGCATTTTCAAAATGTATGCGCATCTTTATGCAATATTCCAAAATGCACATAAAAATAGGAGAATGGAAACATAGCTATGATTTCAAAAAACCAGTTACAGTGGAATAAAAACAACTAATCTCACATGATTCATTTCCTCTATATTAAATTAAGATACAAACCTTTTGAAAACAGAATCTTAATGCCACACTTGGGCTCTGTTGACAGTTCCTCAAATGATTGCTAAAGCTAATTATTATGATGTTGGATATATATATATATATATATATATATATATAATTTAGTTGAAAAATTATTAGCCCCCCTATTTTTTTCCCCAATTTCTGTTTAACACATTCAACCCATTTCTAAACATAATTGTTTGTTCTGTAGACAATCGAAATCAAAATATTGCTTAAGGGGGCTAAAAATATTGACCTTAAATAAATTTTTATTTTTTTATAAAAACTACTTTTATTCTAGCCAAAATAAAACAAATAAGACTTTCTTCAGAAGAAAAAAATATTATAAGACATACTGTGAAAAATTCCTTGCTCTGTTAAACATCATTTGGGGAATAATTGAAAAAAAATCTAAAAATCACAGGATGGCTTTAACTGTATATAAAAAAAATCTGCATGTTAACCACTGTCATTGAAAAAAACAAGCAGGTTTTATAGTGTAGTAATAAAAGCTAACTAAACCAGACAACCACAATTAATTTTTACGATACGCACTGCAAAAACATGAGGTGTCAGTCACTGATCAACAGCTTTCAGCATTTGCATAAAAAGCCACACGAGAT
Organism: Danio jaintianensis; assembly: GCA_903798115.1. Taxonomy (NCBI): domain Eukaryota; kingdom Metazoa; phylum Chordata; class Actinopteri; order Cypriniformes; family Danionidae; genus Danio; species Danio jaintianensis. The sequence continues at coordinate 11,145,950 of CAIGQV010018170.1, forward strand.
TCATTTCAATTTCAACATTAAGCAAAAGCCTCAGTCTGTAGGTTCAGCATATTTCTCGAAATTAGTTTGATGGGTAATTGCATTCTTGTGATGCACATTGAAGACTGAATAAATAAATACGCCTTAAAAATGCAGAATAGCATAATTCTTAATGTGCCGTGTCACCGGGCTGTCGTTGAAGATCACGATGTGAATGACAACTCTGTAATTGTTATGGGAGAATGTGGCCAAGACTCTATAAAACTGTTACCAGGTAATAAACCGAGAGACAGATTTGTATCAAAAGTTTTCAACAGCTCCCGTATGTGTTGAGCCCGGGCCTGAGAGACGAGGCCAGAGGGAACTCAGATAAATATTTATTTATGACAAGCGCTGTAGCATTCGCCATCCATCCACAAAAGCGGGATTTCACAGAAATGATAAATCGCTTCTTTGTGCCCTTGAGAGTTCAGCGTCCTTTCTCCTATTTGTCTCTGCTTGCTTATTCGTATTAGATATGGATTGACATGTCATTCCTGTAGTTTTCTGTTTTTAATCCAAAGTTTAAAAAAATTATAGTTAAATAAATAAACTGGGAATACCAAACAGAACAGTATCCACGTGCAGGAAGAAAAAAGAAAGTGAAGTCTTCATGATGGATTTTCACATTAATTGCCACTTGATCTTTAAGTCTCAATCGAATGAATGAATAAAAGAATGAAAGAATGAAGGAATCAATCAGTCCATTAATCAATCAATCAAATCAATTGAGAATGAATGAATGAACGAATCAATAAATGAACAAATCAATGAACAAATCAATGAAGCAACCAAGAATGAATTGGAATGAATGAAAGAATGAATAAACAAATCAATGAATTAATCAAGAATGGAATGGAACGAACGAATCAATGAATGAATGAATGAATGAATGAATGAATGAATGAATGGAATGGAATGAATGAAAGAGAGAATGAACAAATGAATGAACGAATCAATGAATGAATGAATCAATGAACAATCAATGAATCAATCAAGAATGGAATGAACGAATGAACAAATTAACAAATTAACAAATTAACGAATGAACAAATCAATGAATGAATCAAGAATGGAATAGAATGAATGAAAGGGAAAATGAACGAATGCATGAACGAATCAATGAATCAATGAATAAATCAAGAATGGAATGAATGAAAGAATGAACGAATGAACAAATTAACAAATCAATGAATGAATCAATGAATGAACGAATCAATGAATCAATCAAGAATGGAATGGAATAAATGAATGAACAAATTAACAAATGAATGAATGAATGAACAAATCAATGAATGAATCAATGAATCAATCAAGAATGGAATGAATGAAAAAATGAACGAATGAACAAATGAACGAATGAACAAATCAATGAATAAACATCTATGAATGAATCAATGAATAAATCAAGAATGGAATGGAATGAATGAATGAAAGAATGAATGAAAGAATGAATGAATGAATGAATGAATGAACAAATCAATGAACAATCAAGAATGGAATGAATGAAAGAATAAACAAATCAATTAATGAACAAATCAATGAACGAATCAATGAATCAATCAAGAATGAAATGGAATGATTGAAAAAACGAATGGACGAACCAATGAACGAATGAATCAATCAATTAACAAACCAATAAATGAATGAATTAATCAATCAATCAATCAAGAAACAAACAAGCAATTTATTATACACACACACACACACACAAACACAAGCAAAACCTATTCAAAGAAATGTTTCCAGTCAAAATAAATACATTTTACTTGGATTAACTTCCTCTTTTAAACGAAAACACAAACAAGCCACAAAAAAACCCTCTGCAACAATCCAGTTTTTTCACTAATGGTTTTCATAAATAATTCTACAAGAAATAAATTGAAAAAGGAAATTTAAAAAAATGTGTATTTTGAGGGTAAATAACAAAACATTTCAACTTGCTTCATTCGCTTACTAAAATTGCTATTAAAAATGTTATTATTATTATTATTATTAGTGTCTGTCTGTGCTTGTGTGCGTCTGTATTTGTGTCTCTGTGTGTGCATGTGTGCGCGCTTTACTCATACACACTATTAGAGGTCAAAATAAATCACTGGCTGACCCTTGTTTGTCAGCAGCATTAACATCTCCCAAACATTTTCTTTGATTGCGGATCAGCGCTGCATATCTGCTTTGAGATATTGATTTGCATCTTGTAACAAAAGATGTCATATAAGAAATAGCCTGAAGAAAAAAAAAAAAAAGCAATAACATGACTCAAAACAAAAGGCCAAATAAAATCCTGCTCCGTGCAGATGACAAAGCGGTCAGCCAACGGATTGACAGCACAGTTTATTTCCATGCTAATATGTAAGCTCGATTGTGAACGGATGACATGACCCTACTGAAAAATCTTAATTTCCAAGAACAACACGATTTCATTTTTCCATACATCGCATTAAGGACGCAATAAAAGCAAAACATGGCTCTTTTCCGAACACAAGGTGCCCTGCGGATTTACTCTCTTCACCTTTGTTGTTTTCTACAAGTATTGCCGTCCGGGTAGAAGACAAAATAAAATATAGATATCAGAAAAAAACGCTTTAGGAGCTTAAAGCTGCAAGAATGTCAACGTCACTTTTTTTTCTTTTTTTTTGCTAGCCCATTACCATAGCTTGAAGCAAAGAGGAGGCAAAAAAAAGCAATAGAATGAGATAGTCCTCTAATCTTGGAGCCCACTCAAAAAGCATTGAATGAAAAGGCTTTTACTGCCACGCAGATGCTATGCTGTGAGAGGTTTTATGTTGAGTGATGCCCAAAATATATTGACATCAGATTTGTTTTCAACCGGTGCACTTTAGAGTTCTTCTATAGGCTCAGACATCGCACTTAAAAAGACAAGCTCCTGCTTTATCTGAACATATCTCTCTTTTTTTGCTTTCTTCAGGCACGGACGGACACAGTGTTTACAAGCTATAAAGAGGCATTATTTTGAAAGGTTTGGGTCAGGTGGTTGAGAAGCATCAATAAATTTGATACACAGCTAAAAACAACCTTCAGAATTACAATAAAAAAACCAAACAAACAAAAAAAAACAGTAAGAGCTCAATGCTGTGATTCATTTTGGAACCAATACACTTATGTCTCAAGTATTAATCATGATAAATAAATACCCTTGAAGGGATAGTTCACCTAAAAATGAGAATTTACTCAATACCACTTAACCACTTATACGCCCAAGTGGTTCCAAACCTTTATGAGTTTTTTGTTTTTTTTAATGTTGAACACAAATTGATATACTTTGAGGAAAGCTGAAAACGTATAACTTATATAACTAAAAAATAACTATATAACAAAAAAAGTTGACAAGTTGAAAATGTAAGGCAACTTGCTGCAGTTATTTTTGAGCTGACTCAACTTAAAAAGAGTCAAATGCAGTAGTTGGGTTAAAAGTTGTCAAAAAAAATTTAAAAAAAGTTGTGCCTTCCAACTTAAACTTTTTTTTTTTTTTTTTTTACAGTGACATTTTGTTTTATGGAGGTTACAAGTTTTCAGCTTTCTTTAGATTATCTTATTTTGTGTTTAAAAGAATAAAGAAACTCAAATGTTTGAAACAAGTGAAGAGTGAAAAATTGACAACTTTCAGTTTTGGGTGAACTAACCCTTTAAGTAAGAACACTTTTAAATTTGTTAACCCAATTGTCATTAATTGTGTGTGTCACAGAGATAGACAGACAGACAGGTTTGTTTTAGTGAGGACAATACACAAACTTCCATTTTTTTAATAAATATATCAGGTTAATAAAGGGACTATGGTCTAACCCTAACCCCAACCCTCACAGAAACAAATGCCAATCATTATATGCTAATAAAAATGTGTTCTAGTCCATTTATAAGTACTTTTAATTAGTGAGGACAAGTGAAATGTCTCATTAGTGGGTCATTTTGATATAAGTGAGGACAATTGAACCCTCACAAGTATACATGTACACACGCATGCACTTTACTGTCATTTTTTATGGCACAAGCAACCATTCATTCTGAAGTAATCCAGGAACTCTAATAAACTCTGATAATCTTCAATGGCTTGTCTATTTTAATGAACGGAAACTGTAGTCATTCGCAAAGTGAACTTACTGTTAAGTCAAAATCACAAACACTAACTGACAAACCATTTATCAATGCACAAATTACTCATATATCGCAAACAGCCAAAAATGATCTAAAAAGTATCAAATGCAATGTATGTTTTAATTCATTCAATTTGAGGCTCTTGATTCAGATTTGAATTCAATATATTGTATAAATACACACATTTTAATGAATATACTGCATTGTAAATCAAATGTGTACATATATTTAGCTGATATAGCATGAGTAGAAACAGAATGGCAAGCTGCACTTCAAAGTAGTTTCCAACATCGAAAATTAAACCTGGGCAAATGCAAAGAGCATAAAAAGTACACGTCTGTGTTACACCATCAGTCTCTGTCTCTCTTGGAGGGGAATAACATATAGCTACTTTATGACTGTTTTCCATCATTGAAGTATGGAAGAATCTAGACTGCTTTCCCTGAGTGGTCAGTAATCACCACTTTTGAGAATGAGATCTCCAGGAGAACAGTCCTAATGGAAATTGTGCGCTTGTCTAGTCCTATCCAGACAATTTCACTCTATGTTCATATATTCAGCTGCAGACTTTGAGCCAAATGAATGCCAGAGGGAGCAAAAGGAAGTATATCTCTCAAAATATGCCTTTGAATATTGGTTGATCTTGTGCCAGAAAAGCGGATCGGATCACGACATCCTGACCTTTATATCCTGTCTGAGCTGGTCTTAACGCATTTTCCCAACATCCTTAAAAAAAATGTTTAGTCGTAGTTATGCCACACAACAGTGTTTTACAAAATAACTAAATCACTTCAACAAAAACCCATTATTTTGTGGGACACAGAGTGATCAAAATTAAAGAACATCAATGATTGAACATTTCTGAAGGTTACAGTAGTAAAAGTGGTAAAGTAAAACTAGTGTCCCACAGACATGACTGGT
>CAIGQV010018170.1:11151011-11164898 GCA_903798115.1 Danio jaintianensis
CTAGGACATTACCAGTCTCTCAATGACATTACTAGTCACTCACAGACATAACTAGTCTCTCAAAACATTACTAGAACATCACTAGTCTCTCACGGACATCACTAGTCTCTCAAAAAACATCACTAGGACATCACTAGTCTCTTAAAGATATTACTAATAGATTACTAGTCTCTCACAGACATCACTAGTCTCTCAATGACATTACTAGGACTTCACTACTCTCTCACAGATATCACTAGTCTCTCAAAGTCATTATTAGGTCATCTCTAGTCTTCAAAGACATTCCTAGGACATCACCAGTCACTCACAGACATCACTAGTCTCTCATAGCAATTCACTAATCTCTCAAAGACCTTATTATGGCATCACTAGTCTCTCATAAACATTACTAGGGCATCACCAGTCTCTCTCAGACATCACTAATCTCTCTCAGACATAACTAGTCTCTTTTGCACTGCTCTACACTACTCACTGCTGGGGCTTTCAGTCTATATGACACTGTACGTGTAGATACAAATCGTCACCCAATTCAGTGCTGAACTGGTGAGCTAATGCACCTGTAGAGTTGAACGGATTGCTCATTGAGATTCTCTCCATTATCCTGTCCTCTGATGCATTTGTCTTTCATGGAAGACCAGCCTTTTTGGGGGATTTAAATGAGCTAGTGACATTGTAAAGATGCAATATTCTAGAAATCACAGATACGAAATAAGCAACTTTTCTTGCTGTGGATGAAAGGTTCATCCTTTTGGCCTTCATCTAGACAACCTGCTGTCAGAGGGCTTTTGCAAAGTCAGTGAAAGCTGGAAAGTTCGGCTGTCAGTTAAATATGGTTTGTTCATCCAAAAATGAAAATTATGTTATTCATTATTCCCTCATGATATTCCAAACCCCTGGAATCCCTTAGACTGGGCACATAAAACAAAAACAACTTTAACATTTTCTTATCCACAGAAACAACTGAAGACACATGGACAGTGTTGAGGGTGTTTTTTGGTACCTTTCTGGACTCTGACCGAGTCGGAAACCTTGCAATTTTTGGAGGATTAGGGAACTCTCAGATTTCACCTAAAATATCTTAATTAGATTCTTTAATCCAGGATAACTTAAAAGTTAATGAAGTAGTGACCTAAAAATTTTGGAAATTGTAGGTTGCTCTCTAATTTTTATCACCACTCTGTGTGGGTGTTTGAGTGTGTGTGGCTGTGTATGAAGAGTATCTGAAAATGTATTCTAAAATTAGCATTTTTCTCAGCCTCCCATGTTTATTTTCAGTTGTTTCACTTCAAAAGACAATAAAAAGTACCTATTCTTTGCCATCATAGGAAAACTATTGAACCTACACCCAGAAGTCTAAAATAAATGCTTGTCTTCGGTTTCAATGGTGCCAGCAGCAAAAATCTGTGGACAATGTGAAACATGTATTGTTCTCTGATGAGGCCACCTTCACTGTCTTTCCCACATATGGGAGAGTTACAGTGTGGAGAAGCCCCAAAAAAGCATACCACTTAGACTGTTGCATGCCCAGAGTGAAGTATGAAGGTGAATCAGTAATGGTTTGGGCTGCAATATCATGGCATTCCCTAGGTCCAATACTTGTGCTAGATGCTGCACACTGGTGATGGTGTGGAGAGACCCCCTCTCATGATTGCGAAGCACTTTGGGTGTATGGCCATACACAATAAATGTGCTATATAAATACACATTACATTACATTACATAGGCAAGTCACTGACAAGGACTACCGAATTATTCTGGAGGACCATGTGCACCAATTGGTTCAAACATTATCAGGGTTCTTACACCTTTTCCAACTTCAAATTCCAGCACTTTTCAAGCACTTTCAATGTGCATTTTTATGCTTTTCCAGCACCTAACAACCACGGTAATTTATGTTTTTATGCTGTATGTACTTTTTCACATTTAAATTCAATTACATTCAATTAATCTTTATTTCTATAGCGCTTTTACAATGTAGATTGTGTCAAAGCAGCTTCACATAGAAGATTATAGTGAATTGAAATGGTGTCAGTCCAGTTTTTAGAGTTTAAGTTCAGTTCAGTTCAGTATGGTTTAATTTTCACTGCTGAGAGACTGAAGAACAAATCCATCGATGCGCAGTTCTACAAGTCCCAAACCATGCAAGCCAGTGGCGACAGTGGGGAGGAACGAACTTCACCAAATCCATTGTGCTATTTAAAAAAACACAATAAAACATTTCAACTTAAATTGTTGAATACTTTGGAGCATAGATTTATTGGGATAGTTCACCCCCCAAAAAAAGTTCAGTTATTGGATGAAGTATCTTTTTAAGTTTTGTTTCTTTCTACCTAAAGTTGATATCTCAAAAAATGAGCTTACAGTCAGATTTTGTTTGGGTGTAGTACCAAACTTTCATGACCAATCGTTTTTGGTCAATTCATGTAACAAATTAAATCCTTATGAGTCCAAGAATATTCTTGCTGCTAATTAATGAACTGTTCTTATGTCAACTATTTTGAAAATCAGTCACCAAATATGGAAACCATAGTTTGTAAGCTTTCATCAATATTTCTTTTTATTATTGTCAATATTACTTTAGGTTAGGACTAAGATATTGTTGTAACTGTATGCAAATGTCACACCTGTCAAATGGTGACGGTTAAGGGGTTAAAGGAAAACATGTTTTGGATTTGGTCCACGTTTTAGCCACAATTTGTAGTTTTCATCCTCCAGCCAACGAGCATTGAAACGGCAACCTCCTGGCATGTTTTTCACCTCCCACTCTGCTCCAACAGAGGGCGCACATCCATTGGAAGATTACACCGCTACAGCCACAAGCGCGGACTCGAGCGGAGTTAATTTCGTTATGTGCAAAATGCATTTTTAGCTAAAAGGAAAACTAGTACTCCGTAAAATAACGAATTATTATGAAAGCAATGCCAGGGCTTCGTAGAACTGGTGCTCCTAATTTAGGCGCACCCACCAAAAATTATGAGCACCGTTACTATAATATAAGTTTTATATTAACAGATTATTATTAACAGATGATTGAAATCAACATGCAGTAAACGCACTACTTGACGTGAATGAGATTAACTGAGATAACGATAATAACTGTGCTGTTCTCACGGGTAGTGTCTGATACTGCACAGATGATCTTGACATATAACTTATTATTTGCATACGCGATCTTAATAGCAATAATGGTCTTTTCATGAGCTGCAATATTAGCTTAATTTAAAAAAAGCGAATCCAAGCCCTTTTGTGATGGTGTACGCGGTGTTCAATTTTACATATAGCTGCCAGTTGCATGACTAACAGCATCCTGACGATTAAATGAAGGATTAAACAGAACCTCTCGCACTTAAAATGTGTAGATTCAGAGATAAACAGTTACCTGCAAACTTCGTCTCACCGGCTTTTCAGTGAAAGCTTTAGTCATTTTCATAGCGGATTTGAAGCCACTGGAAGTCTTTTATTCCCTCTTTGAAAAGTGTAGATGGTGGATTAACATTCACCACATAATCATTAATCAGATGTACCGTTATTTGTGACTTTAGGTGGTTTCTAAAACAAAATCTGTCAGTGTTATTTTCATTCTCTTGTATCCAGACCTTTACATTTTCGAGGCTGTCACTCCCTGTCACCTGAAGGCAGACATTGACTGAGTGATTGACAGCTGATATTAACCAATCCATTCGCGTTCAGTGCTAGAGCAGTGGGCTAATCAGTAGAGCTTGAAGGCGGGGCAAGCATTGCGGGCTTTGTTTACTGCAGCCAGTTGACATGACAACACAAATGCTCAGATATATTTTGAGGTCGCATAGATAACATTTTGGCGCATATGCGACCAAAACAGTCGCAATTTCGAGCCCTGAATGCAATTTTTAAATTCAAACAGGTTCAAGCACTTTGTCCAAAATCCAAGCACTTTTCTAACCTTGAAAACACTATATTAAAAATCAAGCATTTTCCAGGATTTCCAGCACCCGTACGAACCCTGCATTATATACTGAAGGTGGTGCCATGTATCAGGATGATAATGCACCAATACACACAGCAAGACTGGTGACAGTGGTTTAATGAACATGAAAGTAAAGTTGAACATCTCCCATGGCCTACACAGTCACCAGAACTAAATATTATTGAGCCATTTTGCAGTGTTTTGGAGAACCAAGTCAGGAAACGTTCCACCAGCATCACAGTGACCTGGCCACTATTCTGCAAGAAGAATCCCTCTGGCCACTGTGCAGGACTTGTATCTGTCATTCCCAAGACAAAGTGATGCAGTATTGGTCGCAAAAGGAGGCCCTACATCATTCTAATAAATTATTGTGGTCTAAAACTAGGTGTTTCAGTTTCATTGTCCAACCCCTGTAATATATATATAATAGATAATATAGTAGTAACATTTGTGGAAATAAAAAGGAATAAAATCACATCAGTCCCAAGTGCCATCATTTAAAAGTTGATTATATTATATAAGCCACAAATAATGCATTTAGGAATTTTGTATTTAAAGCAAGTGAAACATATAATTCTGATCTAGTTACAGTGTCCAACATATTTAATGAATCAAAAATGGGATTGCACCAAAATCAGTCTACAGAAATTCAGTGCTGCCTCTCGACAGCATAACAACTGCTCTTTAGCAATATCCCGAACACTCGCTAATTTATTCTGTTGCATAAATGTATTTAGGTAGAATTATTACCAGCACAGGTGAACAGCGGAAGGTCGATTTAATTGTGGAGCTTCGCCGTGGACCTCTGTTTGCACACATCGGCGTTTAATAGAGTGAAAGGATCAAAAATAATGCTTCTGTAAACAAATAACAGACTTGCGAGACGCAGTACGGCAGTCTGTAAACAACCCAGACGCAACGAGGAGCCAGATGCTTGGGGGAAAAGAAAAATTGAAATAAGCTTAGATTTTGTCTGTTTGCTTTCAACTCTTGTCCTGATGGTTCTATCACAGGTGCTCATCAAAGAGGGACATCTTTTATAGAAAACCCTTTGAAGTCGACCACATTTTGCTGCTAAATTTACTAAAAGAGCATCAAGGCATGCTGAACGTACTGTAACAGATAAAACACATTCCTGGACATGATGCTCATTTCTACAAAGTCTCTAGTGGATCAACACATTTTCATCTCAGAATCTCTGTGATATAAATTTGCATGCTATTAGGGTGTAAAAAAAACAAATGTTCAGCGAAGAGAAAGTACAAACATGTGCGCACATACAGAGATAGATAGAGAGAGAGAGAGAGAGAGAGAGAGAACATCTGCATTAGTTCTACCATCAATGATTTATATAAATGTGTTTTATTTTATTGTTTTAGAGTATGTACACTGTACATATTTCTTTACTTTATTATTATTATTATTATTATTATTATTATTATTATTATTGTTATTACTATTACTATTTACGATGTCTTTTTTCTGATATGTATGCTTTGGCAGTATATACCCATGTATGTCATCCCAATAAAGTGAACTGAACTGAATTGAAATTGAGAGAGAGAGAGAGACTTTGACTTTAAATAGACTTTTAAATTACAATTGAACCTTTTTTTCTTTTTTCCCTTACTGATTATATGATTGTATATAAATTAGAGGACAACCTTCCTTACATTAAAAAGGGGGAAATAAATAAATAAAAACAAATACATAAATACCAGTTAAACATATATTTCTAAAGAACTATCAATGTTAGTTTTACACAGACAATTATTCACCAGCTAATTAAAATGAAACTCTCATACTCTTTAGAGAGTGAAATTAGATTTTTCAGCCTTCTTTATACATTTTTTTAATCTAAAACATAATAAAAAGATGCAAAACAAAGCTCATCTTCAATAACAGAACACAAACTGCTTCTATGACACCATATTTCTTAAAGGTGATGTATGTAAGTTTTTGACTCATCTAAAGCTTAAAATCCCATAATATGTTTGCAGATAGTGAACCAATGCCAAGTGAACATTCTTGTTTATCTAAAAAACAATGCTAAAGTCAGATATTCTGCTTTGAAAATGTGCGTTACGTGCCGGAACGCTGTCTTTGTTTTGGTCACTTTAACCCGCCCAATGCCAGTTTAGCAAATTATATATCAGCACCCCAGGTTGCCTTGTTGGAAAACCTCGTATTTAATTAATTCAGTCAGAAAGGCTCTCAAAGCATGTACCCACGACCAAAAATGCGACCTCCGGTGGACAGTAGCAGACTCCGAAATGAGACGCAGATTCAGACTTCCACATGAGGTGGTTATTAATTAGCAAGTAATATAAATATTACAAACATTAACATTAGGTGAGCAGGTTACATTGTAACCCTGTGTCCTAAAAACACGCTACGTGGCGAGATTTGCAGTGATAAGCAATTTTCACCAGACGAAACACAATAGAAATTTAAATACAGCCATTCAGAAGCAGATTACTGCACTGAGCTCCAGCGAAATGGTAAGGTTTAAATCTAAATTAAACCTCTTTAACATCATATGTACATGCTGAATTATTGATATTTGTTGGCTTGCACAGAGTCACAGTTCTGAAGTTCAATTTCAACCGATTTAAAGTAAAAAAGTAAAAGTAAAAACAACATTTGTCTCATCCATAAAGCACAAAGCACTGTTACAGCACCAAATATTTTCAAGTGTCCAAATCATTCATGGGCTTATATTAATTAAAATCAGTCAAACCCCTTGTACCATACTTGAAAATACAACCACTACATTATGCTCTACATTGTGTTCAATTGTCCTTTCTTCTGCTCATCTTAACAGCCATTTTAGCCTGTCCTTACAAAATTCAACAATTGACAAGGAAATCTTTTTTTCTGTACATACTTAAAACCAAGAATAAACATTTCCAAGGACAAAAGTATCACAACAGCTTGCAAAAACACTTTCCAACAGTAGAAACAAGGGACCCAGCCTAACACATTTCACAAAAGCATGAACAAATGGTTTCTCTCTCATCGCAAAAAGGCAGACATTCAGAAAGAGAGAGAGAGAGAGAGAGAGAGAGAGAGAGAGGTTAGGGAGTATACATAATGTTTATGTTCTTTATATACCTGCTGTTGCTGTTAATGAATCGTGATACTCTTCCATAGATCCAACTGCAATGTCATTGTTTACTATGTGTAAACTGACCCTCTACCGTATCCTCCTCCAACAGTCTTGATGCATCAGCAGAGAAGTAAAAGCTACATTAATAAATGCATAATAAATAAAGACAAATTGCAGTCTTTAAGTGCTCTAAAGCTGTAGCGATAATAAATGAGATGAGGGAAAATGTATCTTCATCTCTTCTCAATGGCTTTTAGAAAATTAGCAATAAAACAATAATTTCAGAGAAGTTGTAAGACTAAATAAACTCTACTAGAGATGCAACTACCAGAAAATATTCTTCTTTGAAGACAAATAACTCATGGTTATTTTGAAGGGTGTTGAGGGCATAACAATGTCTTAGGGTGCTTTCACAAATGTGGTTTTGTTCATTTGTTTTGGACCAATTTTAACAAATGATACTTTGTAGCTATACATACTGTATGTTGATATTCAATAATTCTATATGTTAGCAATGAGTACATCCAGGAGGTTGTTATCACAGTAGAAAGTTCAAAGCCAAGTGGATGTGAACGTTTTCAGTGACGGTCAAGGTATTTGATTTTCCCGAACGAGCCCGCGTTATTTAGCGGTTGTTCTCTCTGGATAACACACCTTGGAACGTCACAACTGACCAATCAGGAGGAGTATTTCAGACCACAGTGTAATAACTTGTGATAACGAACATGCACAATATTGATATAGCATATTCAGATTGTTGTATTAGCAGTTGTTGTTCATCACAGCACCAAATAAAGAGGGCTTTATTGTCAAATGTTAATATTTTCAAATGTTAATCTGGTCTATGACAGTGCTTTTGTTCCTTAAATCCTGGACAATAAGGCATTTATTAACATATGTTAATTAAGGTCAATGTCAATGCAATGACAACTACAAAATTATATATTAATCTTAGGTGATGTTAATTTCTTAGGTAATGCCTAATACTGTAATTCATTCAAATCAAAAGTCGTAGTTGTTAAGTAATAAAGTAATAAAATGCTGTTTTATTTTTAAAATGAACTTTAAGATAATAACAACATGGCTATTTCTCACTGTTGATTTTAATGAATGAACTAATGTTTACTAATCATATTTTACAGGAAGGTATGACCTATTGTACTTTATCATTCTTTTGCAAATTAAATTTGTTTAAAACATTTATTTACTCTGAAAATGCATACAGTATACAATAAACAATACACAAATTATTTTTTGATTATTATACCTGCCAAAGTCATATTTTTTGCAGCTTAATATCATGATAATATACCATAACAAAAGCTTTAGCAATTAATCGCAAAAGGAAAATGTAATACAGTGATCCCTCGCTATAACGCGGTTCACTTTTCACGGCCTCACAGTTTCTTTTTTTCATGCAATTTGACATGCTTTTTTTCTACAGCGCATTGTGTTCTGCATCCTGATTGGCTGTAGACCATTGTCAATTAATCTCCTCTGTGCCGTGTCTCCTGTACAGTACAGAATGTGTTCAGCTTGCCAAATTGACATAAATCTTCGATTGCTAGCAGTGTGACCCTGAAGCGCTGTACTGTACGTTTACAAGTTTTCTCCCCACAATGTCGACGAAACGTTCTGCACTGTCAAAGGCACCTGCAGTAGCGCTCAAAAGGCAGAGGAAGATGCTAACCATCGCACAAAAAGTTGAACTTCTGGACATGCTAAAGGAATGTAGAAGTTACGCGGCTGTAGGGCGCTATTACGTAATAAATAAATGAAGATTAAATGGTTTTGATCTTTGGTTTCATTCTATAATACTTGATTTATTTTTCTACGAAGGTTTGAACTTTGAGAGTGTTTAAACGAGAGAGAAAAGTGTGAAAACGTTAATGCCTGTCTGAGAAAAGTGTATAACGTGTGTAGTGAGGGGTTTTACAGCCTTAAAACATTTATAATAATTGTCAAAAATAAAGTAGACTAATTTGCGGATTTTGCCTATTGTGGGTTATTTTTAGAACGTAACTCCTGTGAATAACAAGGGACTACTGTACCGCCAACACCCTAATTGTAGCCTTTTTCTGCGGTTTCGGTTTCTTTTCACAACACACTGATTGCTGTGCTCTGACCCAGTTGAAACGAACCAAAATGCAGTCATGTGACAACATCCATCACTCGTTGGCCAGATGTGTTATTGAACATATTTCCTATAGTGCTTTTCGATTGATCAGAATTAATATATTCAAATATTCCTATGGAATTTGTTCTCTAGGAAATCTAAAATACACCCTCTCATCTCCTTTATCCTCTATATCTGGCTTCTGTAACTCCTATGGTACCAGTGAGGGGCCACAGCATGGGCACACAATAGCTCAGTTCCTGTCACAAATACACATTGCACTGATGACCCTGGGCTGGTACGGGGCATCCAGAGCTGAGCCAGCACTCCACTTTCCCTTGTCAGCAAGTCCGGGTCCTTTATCAGTCGGGCTTAATTACAGAGGAGGGGTCCTCATGTGGGCAGAGAGAGCTGACTGAACATATAACAACTCCATGAGAGAGAAAAAAACACATGCAGTCCAGTAGTCCAAAAAATCTGCACAGGTTAAAATCAGCGGTCAATGAAGTACATAAAAATCAAGCACTTAAGCAAAAGTACAGATGCAAAAGTGTAAACTAAAGTTTGCCTTTTCAATTTTACCTGAATCAAACTAGAAAAGATACTTAATGTGAATGCGTATTTAAATTAAAATACTGATATTATTGATAAATATTTATTTATATTGAACTTTTTCACTCAAATTTTGGCAAAAATTACTTTTATAAGGGGTTTAAAAAACATGTGGCAACAGTGTGTGAATGTAACCAGCTTCGAATGGTAAAAAATGCTTAATTTTATAATTACACAAACAGTCTTGACATTCTCCCTTTGTACACGTCATTCATAGTGGGAAATCCCCGCCCATTAGTAACAATCTCTCCCTCATTAGCATAGGATGTTAGTCTTGTTTTTGAATCTGCCACTATGCTGAGCCATAGCCATTTGTAGCCCAGCCCTCTTTTTAAAAGAGCACAATCTCATTTGAATTTAAAGCGTTCAATTTGGATCAAAGCCTAAACGGGGCTGTTTCAAAGAGTTATACAAATTATTTGTGGGGTATTTTGAGCTGAAGCTTCACATATTATGTACAAACTCTTAGGATATGATCATAGACTTATTTTATATCTTGTAAAAAAAAGTCCCCTTTAACATTATGGAAAACTATGGAAAACATAATCATGTCATATATGTTCTGCAGCAGCAGGGAAAATGCAAGAGCAGTAGTTTGAGTTACTTCAACAATATGTTACATTTTTAAATAAAACCTACCAAGTTCAGATGGTATTAAATAACATGTCCACATCCAAGCATTCCATACTGTGCAGTTCATTTAAATCAGTGAATTGTCAATTGGAGACTCATTCTGACTGGATCCTTTCAATCAGTGAGTTATTAACTGAAGTCTTGCTCTGACCAGATCATTTGAATCAGTGAGTTGTTAACTGGAGACTCGGTCTGATATGATTTGATTCAGTGAGACAGTTAAGTGGAGATTTGCTCTGACCAAATCATTTGAATCAGTGAATCATTAAGGGGAGACTCACCTCTGACAAGATTATCTGAATCAGTGAGCTATTTCCTAGACTCTCCCTCTGAGATGATTTGAATCAGTGAGTCATTAACTGGAGATTTGCTCTGACCAAATCATTTGAATCACTGAATCATTAAGTGGAGAGTAAGACTCGCCTCTGACAAGATTATCTGAATCAGTGAGTTATTAAGTGGAGATTTGCTTTGACCAAATCACTTGAATCAGTGAATCATTAAGTGATGACTGGCTCTGACCAGATCATTTAAGTCAGTGAATCATTAAGGGGAGACTCGCTCTGGCCAGATCATTTAAGTCAGAGAATCATTAAGTGGAGAATCACTCTGACCAGATCATTTAAGTCAGTGAATCATTAAGTGCACAATCACTCTGATCAGCTCATTTAAATCAGTGAATTATAAATTGAAAACTCACTCTGACCTGATTATCTGAATCAGTGAGTGGATGAGCTAGGAAGAGACGCAAAGCAGATCAGTCCAATTTACAAATGAAATGTTTAGTGTGATTTGAGAACCATTTAACAAGTAAAAAAAAAAAAAAAAAAAAAGCATGTTCACGAGTCAGAAATGGCTATATTTCATCCCTGAATGGGTGGCATTTTCTCCAGTTCTAAATACTATTAAATGTAGTGGAGTAAAAATTGCAATATTTTGTTTTGGAATTCAGTAAAGTAAAAATTAAACTGATTAAATAATCAATAGTGTAGTAAAATAAAACTATGTTCTCTCCATCATTGTTTAAAAATGTTTCGTTTAAAACAAGCAAAAAAAGAAAAGAAAATAGATACAGTTGAAGTCTAAATTATTCCCCCTCCTATGAATTTTTATTTTCTTTTTCAAGTGTTTCCCAAATGATGTTTAACAGAGCAAGGAATTTCTCACAGTATTTCCTATAATATTTTTTCTTATTTGTTTTATTTTGGCTAGAATAAAAGCAGTTTTGGGGCGGTGCTGTGGCGCAGTGGGTACCTCACCTCACAGCAAGAAGGTCGCTGGTTCGAGCCTCGGCTGAGCCAGTTGGCATTTCTGTGTGGAGTTTGCATGTTCTCTCCGTGTTGGCGTGGGTTTCCTCCACAAGTCCAAAGACATGCGCTATAGGTGAATTGAATAAGCTAAATTGTCCATAGTTTATGAGTGTGAATGGGAGTGTATGGGTGTTTTCCAGTGATGGGTTGCAGCTGGAAGGGCATCCGCTGCGTAAAACATATGCCGGATAAGTTGGCGGTTCATTCCGCTGTGGCAACCCCTGATTAATAAAGGGACTAAGCCGAAGAGAAAATGAATGAATGAATGAATAAAAGCAGTTTTTTGTTATAATGTTTTGTTTTTTTTGTTTAGTTTTTTAATGTCAATATTATCCCCCTTAAGCAATTTTTTTTTCCAATTGTCTACAGAACACACCATCATTATACATTAACTTGCCTAATTACCCTAACTTGCCTAATTAATCTAATTAAGCCTTTAAATTGCACTTTAAGCTGAATACTAGTATCTTGAAAAAAAATATCTAGTAACATTATCTACTGTGATCATGGCAAAGATTTAAAAAAAAATCAGTTATTAGAAATTGGTTATTAAAACTATTATGTTTAGAAATGTGTTGATTTCTAAAAAAATATATATATATCTTATTTACATTAAACAGAAATTGGGAAACAATTATACAGGTAGGCTAATAATTCAGGAGGGCTAATAATTCTGACTTCAACTGTATATATATATATTTTCCACTAAAAACAAAGATAATGGTTTCAGATCAAATGTACATTCACAAAAGGTGAGGAGATTATCTCTTAACAGTTGCTTTCCTAAGAATGAGTGACAGAAGGACATTTGCCATTCCACAAATCAGATAATGGACTGATCAGCAGACTCAACATAAAGGGATTTCCACTAGAGCCACAGGAAGCTGGCTGTTCCTAGAAAGCGATCGAAAAACTTCAGCAAGGCCTGTGTAAACATTACAAGCAGATTACAGCTCCAGTAAGCTGAATAGACAACACCTTTGGAGGAACCAAAAAAAGCCATTTCCCTCAATAAACGCTTAGCATGCTCAAGAATGACAGCTTATGTTATACAGAACTTGATCCAGCGAGAGATTAATTGCACAAATACAAGGTCAATGACTAAACGGAGAAAGAAGACAAGATGTGAGTCTCTAAACACATTAAAGAAAGCCCGGCTTTGATCCGATGTAGACTTCTAATCCCATTGCAGGGGCAAACAGAGGTGGAATCTCCACGGAGTACTCTGTGATTTGTTTGAAACCGTACTCCGTTTGCTACCTGCTACTTTCATCCGTCTCGCTCGGTAGATTGCTTAGCATGTGTATAAAATGTTCTGAAACAATACTTGTGCATGCATTTCTCCCTTTGCATGTCATGCTGTACTGTACTCTTGCGGCATTCAGATGAGAGTGTGGCTTTAAATATTTAACAATGACTTGCATCTTGCCTCGCGTATCAATTTGTTTCAGAAAAGTACACACTGTGCTGGTGATGGGAAAGAACATACGTTTAAGAACAAAAAAAATGACTTAACAACAATGACTTAACAATTGATCATGAGAACAGCAAATCAGCATATTTCCAACGAATCATGCACTGTAAAAAAAACATCCGGAAATTAGCAGTTTTCAGTATTTTGTGATTCATGTTTTTATTTTTTCAATTTTTTAATGCTTTTGATTGCATTACAGGACCTTGATCTTTCTTCCAACAACTTTTAACCTTGAAAAGTAAAAAAAAAGTGACTTTTATTAACATTTTTAATAGTTTAAAGCAGTGGTAGGGAACCTATGGCTCGCGAGCCACATGTGTCTCTTTGACCAAAAATGCGGCTCTCCAGCAAACTTCCTTCAATCATATTTTACGGTTTAAAAAATTTGAACTGTCACTAGAAATCAGTTTCCTATTAAAAAAAACAATTCCCTTTTTATTGTATTTTTTTTACAGCGAAATGATTAAGAAGTTAACAATAAAAGGACGTTTCAACCAATGCGCATGTGTGGTGCTGTGAATAAACTTGAATCAACACCAATAAAGGGCAAACAACTTACGTTTCTATGGTAACCTTGTGCACGTAAATTCAAACAACATTCATGAGTGATGATGGCACAAAAACAAATTCTATAATTTGTCCTTCATTTATTCTTGTTATATATATATATATATATATATATATATA
>CAIGQV010018170.1:11180336-11190793 GCA_903798115.1 Danio jaintianensis
CTTACCTGCCTAATTCAGATAAAAACAGCACATAGAAAATCCACTAGGCAAAATGTAAATGAATGAATGAATGAATGAATGAATATCCTCAAAACATTTTTGCCATTATCCCACACCCTCACATTTGTAATTATAAAAGTAATCACCAGTTAATACATGTTAACAATTTTTTTTTTGTGTTATGTTAAGGGTTAGTTGGGTGGAAATCATTCAGTACCTCAAAATTAGATTCAAATCAATTCATCATGATTCTATTCAAAGAAATCAATTCACTTTATTTATTGATTTTTTTTACAATATACAATTCTTGCCTAAAATAGATTTGTTTCCAGCTTTCAAGTTTAGTGTTACTTTTTTATTTGAGTTTGACAGAACAAAAAAAATCCTACTGCATCAAAAACAGATTGGTGATTATTATAAAAACAAATGCCCATTAAGCTACTGTAACTGCAACCACTAGACATACAATGACCTTCTATAACTGAGCAAGGTGGTCTCGAAATATTCCTCAAAAACTAGTGAGTAAATACAAAACAGATGGTAGTAGTAAAAGAAATTACTCAAAACAAAATTAAAACCTTTTTAAAGATAAATAATATTTCAATAAAGCATTAAAAAAAGCTGTTCCCCTCAAGTAAGTTTTGGATGCAAATGCAAGCCATAGAACACAAACTGCTACAATTGAATATATGCGAACATGTGAGGTGTTCTGTCCTTTGATTAGGTGTACAGTACTACTTTGAATTTGGATGAATCAATCAAATGCAAATCGATAGAAGACATAATAACGATTTATGAAAGTAATTCAAGTTGCTATAGAATGAAAATCTGGATATTGTATACTTAGGCATAGCTGAATAATAAGAGTTCCGTACGTAGAAGTGACATACCATGATACTCAAACACCATTGTTTCCTCATTCTCATGCAAATCATGTAATCCTGGTAAAAAACGGGAACATTTAGAACAATTGGACTCTGATGTTACTCACAGTATCTCTAATCAGCACACCCTTAGCAGCATTTGAAATTGGTCACAATGTTTCATATTGAGATTACAACAATGGTATTTTTTCCCTTATTTTCAAGGATTAAAAAGGATTATTATAACATTCCCTTTGCATGTGAAAACAAGACATGCATTAGAGATCTGAGATAATGCAACAGGCATGGAGAGGCAACGTCTCATTTCATTACAGCTCATCAGAAAATGGGTAAGATAGATTACTAGTAGGGAGGCACTATATTATCACACATTATCGGAATCGGACTATATCCGCATATAAATTATTATCGCATCAGCTAATATGTAAAAATTATGCCTATGCTAGAGGAGTGTTGATTATGCACAGACATTAAGACATTAACTCACTTTTTTAAGAAGTGATAAAAGAGCCAATGTGTCAGCAGTGTTGAAATTAGTTTAAATATATCGGCATATTGGCAAAAAGCCAATATCCCTATATATTCCCTAATTACTAGTTTATTCAGCGTATGTAAAAATGTTAGATTTTATCCTAGGGACAATTCTTTGGATTGTAAATAGACATTTCTTGAGAATTGCTGCACTTACCTAAACCACATACCTTCTATTTAAATATCAGAGAACAATTTCAACATGCTGTATCAGTGCATTCTGTAACACCTTTAAACAGAAAATACCAGCGAATGTACATATACCATTTAACTATAACATGTTAAAACTAAGTGTTTACATGACATTTCAAATCAACTAATACATGTTTTAGCCCGAGTGACATCAAACCTTCAAGTGCACGTAAACACATTTAATGATGAGTATCCGAACAGGTAGTTCAGGCATCCGCTGAGATAAAGTTGACATTTCCAGGCGCTCATGCAGAGTAATGGTTTTGAAAGCACCATACAGCCTAATGTTTACACTTTTCAGAGAAATCCATTCATTTCAATAGCTTACTATTTACTCCATACATTAAGCCGGGATAGAAGAAACTATTTTAGCATCTAAGCAACACACATCAACCTTAAAAGTACAGATTTTTTGTTGAAAGTCATATTTATGTTCAGCATATTGAACTGCTATTATATAA
Source organism: Danio jaintianensis (assembly GCA_903798115.1). Classification (NCBI taxonomy): domain Eukaryota; kingdom Metazoa; phylum Chordata; class Actinopteri; order Cypriniformes; family Danionidae; genus Danio; species Danio jaintianensis. The sequence continues at coordinate 11,182,405 of CAIGQV010018170.1, forward strand.
TTCAGGTATATCGGCTAAAGTAATAGGCCTAAAGTTGTGAGAAATGCATATCATTTGGTCCGTTTCAGAGCATGAAGTCTGGCCTTCAAAGATAAATGGAGAGCTCTCACTATGGGCAAGGTCCAGTGATCTTTTCTTACAAAAGCAAAGAAATGGTGTTGGCGAAACCTTGTTAACTGCGGTCCATTAACACTCACCCTTGGGTGTTACACTGGTATTTATGGGAAACGCTCTGCTGTCTTGCTAGAGTAAATCTAGATGACTAATATCAGCTGCATGGGGAACATATGCACGTTGAGCGGGTCAATGAAATGCCCAGTGGTAGGTTGGTTAGACAATGTCTTTGCAATGTTATTTACAATGGAGCTACATCTGGGGATTTAGGAAGTAAATTAGCTAAATCTCAATGTGCAATGCCACTTGACAGGACCGGATGGTCTAAATGATGTAATACTGGTTTCCTTAATGGGAAGAGACATGCATCAAATCTGTCGTTAAGCAGATGCTCTCTTATTCAAGGTGACAGTACTTTTTTTTTTTTCCAGGGACAAAATCCCTAGAGCAACCTACAGGCCTTTCTCAAGGGCACAAGTGGGAAATGGTAATTTCCCAGATCATGAATCACAACCAGTAACCTTTTCTACTAGGAGAGGAGTCTGACTCACAAAACATTCGGAAGAATTTTATCTTTTTTCCTGTCAAGAGGACAGTTATAATAATCAATAATATTATTATTATTATCATCATTATTATTATTTATCTATTTATTAATATAAGATTATTATTATTATTATTATTATTATTATTATTATTATTACTACTATTTTTATTTTTTTATTTTACATTTTATTATTATTTTAAAAAAACAAAGAATATTTTTCATTCCAGAATTTTCTTTTATGTTTTTAATAATAATAATAAAATAAAAATATGATATTATTATTATTATTCATTCATTTATTCATTCATTCATTCATTTTCTTTTCAGCTTAGTCACTTTATTAATCAGGGGTCGCCACAGCGGAATGAACCGCCAACTTATCCAGCATATGTTTTAAGCAGCGGATGCCCTTCCAGCTGCAACCCATCACTGGGAAACACCCATAAACACTCATTCACACACATACACTATGGACAGTTTAGCTTATTTAATTCACCTGTAGCGCATGTCTTTGGACTTGTGGGGGAAACCCACGCGAACACGGGGAGAACATGCAAACTCCACACAGAAATACCAACTGACCCAGCCTGGGCTCGAACCTGTGACCTTCTTGCTGTGAGGCGATCATGCTACCCACTGCGCCACCGTGATGCCCATTATTATTATTATTAATTTAATAATAAGATTATTATTATTACTACTATTTTTTACTGTTATTATTATTAAAAAACTAAGAACATTTTTCATTCCAGAGAGATAGCAGCATGCTTGTATTAAAGATGTTTGATAATTTTAGTGTAAATTATTAAGCTTTACAACATTGTAAAACTAGCGACTGTTCATTCATGTACTCAAAAGGTGTTTTCTACCAAAAATTTATGAGTTCTCATTTTCTAATTTTGTCATTGTTGTTGTTTTGCATGCTTAGAGATACAAAGTAAAAAACAATTGCATCAACTCTTTCCCTTTCAGCATTTTTGATGCTTTTCACCTAAATTTGATGGCCCTCACAATAGTTTCAGCTATGAACATAAGATCATACTATATACATATATATTAAAAATAAAAATAAAAATCAACCTCTGCCTTTAAACAAAAATAATAATGTTAAACGTGTCCATGTACTGTATTATCACTACTTTAATGCATGTAGGTTTCATCTCAAAACAAATAAAAAACTGAGAAAAAAAGGACATGTGCTAGAGCTTCATTTACTGGAACACACCTAGAACAGATTGCATTAAAACTTGTCAATAGTGGGGTAAAATTGTCTCTTAATTGATGAGAAATCTCATGAAAAGGGTAAAAAAAAAAACACTAGAGTGCAGGAAGGGCATCTGTCAGTAAAACGTGCCAGAGTAATTGGCAGTTCATTCACTGTGGCGACCCCTGAAAAAGAAGCAATCTAAAAGAAAGAAAGTGAGTGAGTGAGTGAGTGAGTGAGTGAGTGAGTGAGTGAGTGAGTGAGTGAGTGAGTGAGTGAGTGAGTGAGTGAGGATTTGAATTAGGGCTGCTTGTTATTGGAAAAATCTGATATTGCAATATTTTATTTTTCTGCTGTAAATATTGCGATATGAATACAGTTTCATAGGATAGTTTGAATAGCACTATTTGACGAAATTGAATAATCCCAATGCAAAAAAATGCTTTTCTTACATTGCTTTGTCTCGTTCCTAGTTCAAATATCTAAAAAAAAATAAAAAATTGTAAAAAATAAAGTATTGTTTTGCTTTTAACTTCAGAAGAAAGAAGTCAAAAATAAGAGTTTTCCCTTAAAACAAGTCAAATTATCTGCCAGTGGGGTGAGTAAAATTAGCTTGTTTTTGCTTTGAAATGTAGATATTTGGGGCAGCACAGTGGCGTACTGTCACCTCACAGCAAGAAGGTCACTGGTTCGAGTCCCGGCTGGGCCAATTGGCATTTCTGTGTGGAGTTTGCGTGTTCTCCCCATGTTCGTGTGGGTTTCCTCTGGGTGCTCCGATTTTCCCCCACAGTACAAAGACATGCGCTATAGGTGAATTGAATAAGCTAAATTGGCCATAGCGTATGTAGTGTTTGTGTGAATGAGTGTATGGGTGTTTCCCAGTGCTGGGTTGTGGCTGGAAGGGCATCTGCTGTGTAAAACATATGCCAGAATAATTGGCAGTTTATTCCACAGTGGCAACCCCTGATAAATAAGGGACTGAGCCAAAGGAAAATAAATAAATGAATGTAGATATTTGAACTAGAAACAAGTTTTTAAAAATCTATGCGAGGAAAATTTTTTTTGTTGTTTTTTTGTGCATAAATTGTATAATTTCCATATAAATACAGTAATTAAATACAATTCTGTAGCTCCTGGTCAACTATAAGATCAAAATTGCATATCTTGCGATGTGACTATTCGCGATGTGCACATTGCGATATCAATGCTGAAGCAATACATTGTGCAGCCATAGTTTGAATTTATTCTGATAAGCTAAAAAAAAAATAATAATAAAGTTAAATCATCATTAAATCATCAATGCCAGACACCGATGGTCCTATCAATAACAATGCCAGTTCTCTCTAGACTTAATTATATGGAGTGAGATCAAAACATGCCAAACCTGCAAAAGACCATTATGTTGACTTCTTTCATAACGATTTATGTAATGTTATAATAGAAAAAAAGAGCTAACCGAATAAATGGCATAAATTAGGTCTGGAAAAGCTGCAACACTGGAGGAGGATGGATAATGAAGTGACCTCAATACCCGCTTGACCAAAGACAGCTGAGGTCTCGGGTCAGAGTTCTGCTATTTTTGTGTCTCAGCTCTCCGCTTGGCATTTGACTCTCTTGCTCTGCCATTTTGTGAAATAAATCTACAGAATCAGACTTTTTAGAGGTTGATTACTGTGAAAAGGCAGAACTCAAAGGTTTCCGTATGATGTAAAGCTCAGTGCAACCTGCTTTCTGTCCTCACTGTCAGCTTGTACAATACAACAGAAGAGAGAGAAATCAAGACCGACCGTTTCATATCTAGTGTGTTTTGACGGACTGTAGGATGAACATTACAGGACTGACAGCTTTGACCTGCTGATCAATCCTGTCACGTTCTGGCATCCACATTGAAGGGTGAGTTCACCCCCAAATACTTGGAGCATAGAAGACCTGAAAATGGTTATTATTTTTATTATTATTTGCCATACACTGTAAAAAAAAATGCAGTGTTCCACACAATTCATTCATGTTTTTTATTTATTTATTTATTTATTTATTTATTTATTTTTAACAAATTTAATTAATAAGTTGTCTCAAAAAAAAAAAGTAAGAATTGTGTATTTAACTCATTTTAAATAAGTGGTTTGAACAAGCAGCAAAAATCTTTTTGAGTGTAGCAACTAAAAAGACATTAAAAAATAATTAATAATAATAATAATAATAATAATAATAATAATAAACAATATCAGTGAACTTTCATTGAACAGTGAACTAGACATTTAACATGTTTTAATGTTTAAAGTTTCAGTTGAATATATTTCATATGAATTGTAAATAAAATAGGGGCGATACGGTGGCTCAGTGGTTAGCACTGTCGCCTCACAGCAAGAAGGTTGCTGGTTCGAGTCCCGGCTGGGCCAGTTGGCATTTCTGTGTGGAGTTTGCATGTTCTCCCTGTGTTCGCGTGGGTTTCCTCTGGGTGCTCTGGTTTCCCCCACAGTCCAAAGACACGAGGTACAGATGAATTGAATAAACTAAATTGGTCGTAGTCTATGTGTGTAAATGAGTGTGTATGGATGTTTCCCAGTACTGGGTTGCAGCTGGAAGGGCATCCGCTGTGTAAAAACATATACTGGATAAGTTGGCAGCTCATTCCGCTGTGGCGACCCCTGATGAATAAAGGGACTAAGCCAAAAGAAAATGAATGAATGAATGAATGAATGAATGAATGATTTAATTAATTAATTAATAATCAGCAAATAAATCGCACAAGGAACAAATGAAAATTTAAATCTGTTGTTCCTTGCCAAAGGGACCCTATACCGAGATCCTGAGGGAAGGATTTGTAGTAAATCAAAAAGAGGAAGGGATATATCAGATGTAATCTGATGAGCTTTCTTTAACACCTGGATTTCATACAAATTGGTAAACCCCAGAACTTTCACCCCTAATACTTTGCTGCAGGTATTTAAAACCTTAGACAGTGAGTTCTTCTGTTTTACTTTTAAAAGAAGCAAACCAACAAATACGTTTAAGTCTATTGGTTCATTCCTCATATGTACCAATTGAATACAGTGTTGCTTTTACCACCACACATATACAACTGAAGTTACTGTTTGTCACTTCTAGTTTTACAGTTTACACTTTTTTATTTTAACAAATTGCTGTTGCTACTTAAATCCTGTGATTTAATTCAATTCAAGTTTATTTGTATAGCGCTTTTCACAATAATTATTGTTGCAAAGCAGCTTTACAGAAGGTGCACATTATTGCATTCCATTCAAATTCAGAAAAGTTAAGGTTATTAGTTACCATAACTTTATTAGTTAATAATAACTTTAACTATAAATTAATAGCTTTTAACAGTTAAAGTTATTACATATAAGCATAATTAACCTGCAGATTTAATTATATGCTAGATCTTTTAGTATATGCCATTTCAGCTGATGTGTGAATAAAACTTCACTAAAGATTAGAATTATATAGTCAGCATATTTGCTCTACCCTGTCAGTGGTATCCCAATCAAATAATGTATGTTTAAATAATTGTGTCATGAAATAAGTTTCTTAAATCCATCATGTAAATTATTATATAATAATGACAAATGGGTGATTTTTTTTAAATCCCTAAAAAAAAAAGGTTTTACTTGTGGCAAAGCCACAATATGTTCTGTAAACTTCTGTTCAATAAAAAAAAAAACTGAAACAAACAAACATTTTTTTTCCCAGTGTAATGAAAGCGCATTGAACTGTGACTGAAACAGAGGCACATATCCACCTTTTTTCCCCTAAATCCATGCTGCTTTGTGTACATTACGCTAGTAACTTCCTGTAAACTGTAAACAATCAGCAGTGTTTTTTTTTTTAAATGGTAAAAAAGATTAGGTGTCATTATTCTCATGTGTTAAGATTATTATTAGGATTAGTTGTTCTGCAGCAATATTACAATAGTGAATACTGTAGTGAATACAAAGAGAAAATAATAAAAACAGTGAACTCAAAAGATCTTTAAACACAGATGTGCTTGTGGTACTAATGTCACTTAAAAATACAGAGCATTTACATTACATTATTTTCATGAAGGATAAAATAAACCATTAAGCCAAACGTAACTCTAACTCAGTTTTCACTACAGATATGGATTATTTGTAGTGAAATCTAGTTATTTAAAATGATTTGTAACTGTAACTGTAAATGCAACCCATAATTTGAAACACTACATATGCAGAAAAAAATTGACAGAATTAAGGCTCAATATTGGCGAACAAATGACATTGCAATGTTTTGTTTTTCTGCGATATATATTATGATATGAATATAAGTTATCCAGATGATTTTTTATAGCTCTATTTGAAAATAATAATAATTTTAGGCTGCTTTCATTGATCATAGGGCAGTGAATCTGCATAAAATATAATAAACATTGTAAGCTGATAAATATAATAAATAGAATAAAGTAAAAAGTATAGTCTTCTATAGTCTTCTTTGTATAAAAAGTAATACAATTAATCTTTACAAAAATAAACAGAATTGAACAAATTCACTTGAAATAGGACAGCCACAAGCCTTAAAACATAAGCAAATGAAAAAAAAATCCCTCTATTAAAGTTAAACTTTGCAATGATGACACAATGTTCTGAACTGTAGTTCCTAGTCCACTATAATGCCAAATCAACATTGATCAATGCTGAAACACTACATTGCACAGCTCTAAACAGAATCAACATTTTTCTTTACCATTTTACTCTTAAATAATGCAATACTTCAGATTTTGGCAAACTAAATTTACTTACATTTCTTAAAATTCATCTCAGAAAAAAACTAAAATGTAGTCAAAACTGTATGCACTGGATTTTAGACAGTCAGCAGATTTAGCTGAAATCAGTATTCAGTGTATCTAATTTTCAACAGCAGCATGATATCACAGCCAAAGTGACACATTTGTGCAAACTGAAAGAAAAAATAAAAATACAATTGTGGTCAACCACTCAAAAATAGCAAAAGGCATTTCTGTGACAAGTGGCAATGGCTTCAGGCGTGTGGCCGCACAAACAGAAATCATCTAAATGCAAAATGTGAAGCTTCCTCAGCTTGGTTCAGTACTGTAGCCTGACTCGGTCTGGAAATAAAAATTATGCTGAAGAATAGATTTCAGTGGAAAGCTTAGGACGAAAGAGGAGGGTAGACACACAGAGCGAGAAAGTACAATAAATCTAGGACAAACGCTGACTGCAGGGTGAAGGTTGGAGAGAAGAGAAAGAGGCTTGTACTGTCTCCAAAAACGCTGGTACCCATTGTGAAGCAGCAAACAGAGGATCAGTTGTGAGTGTCCTCTCATGCAGAGAGAGAGAGGGAGAGGGAGAGAGAGAGAGAGAGAGGGAGAGGGAGAGGGAGAGGGAGAGAGAGAGAGAGAGAGACTCAGCCAACAGAATACTGATAACAGCCATATTATCAACACTGCACTTTAATCAGTAACAACATAAAAAGTAAAGTCAACATATTCAAACTTCACAGCCTTAAAGGAGGATGGGACAATGGGATGGATGGAATGGAATGAATGGATGGAGGAATGGATGGAATGGGAGGAATGGGAGGGAATGGAGGAAATGGGAGGGATAGATTGGAGGAATGGAGGGGATGGATTGGAGGAATGGATGGAATGGGAGGGATAGATTGGAGGAATGGAGGGGATGGGAGGGATGGATTGGAGGAATGGAGGGAATGAGATGGATAGATTGGAGGAATCAGAATCAGAAAGAGCTTTATTGCCAGGTATGTTCACACATACGAGGAATTTTTTTTTCGTGACAGAGCTTACAGTGCAACAGAATTACAGAGACAGGACAAAAAAACCAGATAATAAATATATTTAAAAAATAAAAGTAATAGTGAATGCAAATATACAAATTGACAAGTGTATGTACAGGAATATTACTATATACAATGTTAAATGGCAGCTGTTATGTGCAAATTAGCATGTAAAATGTGTTGTTAAATAAGTGTTTGTGTATAAAAAGTGTATAGCATGTTTGTTCCATAATTACTATCATTCAAGTGTCCATGAGATGGATTGCCTGAGGGAAGAAACAGTTTCTGTGTCGGGCTGTTCTGGTGCACAGTGCTCTGTAGCGTCGACCAGAAGGTAAAAGTTCAAAGAGGCAGTGTGCTGGGTGTGAGGGGTCCAGAGTGATTTTGGCAGCCCTTCTGCTTGCTCTGGATAAGTACAGTTCTTGGAGAGTAGGGAGGATTGTACCAGTAATTTGCTCAGCAGTCCGAACTATTCGACGTAGTCTCCCGGAGGTCGGATTTCGTAGCTGAGCTAAACCAGACAGTTATTGAAGTGCAGAGGACTGATTGAATGATGGAAGTGTAGAACTGTTTCAGCAGCTCCTTCAGAAGGTTGAACTTTCTCAGCTGACGAAGGAAGTACAACCTCTGTTGAGCTTTTTTGACAATGGATGGGAATGAAGGGAATGGGAGGGATGGGAGGAATGGGAAGGATGGATTGGAGGAATGGGAGGGATGGATTGGAGGAATGGAGGGAT
>CAIGQV010018170.1:11193909-11216483 GCA_903798115.1 Danio jaintianensis
AAGGAAGGATATAAAAAAGCAAGTAAGTAAGGAAGGATATAAAAAAGCAAGGAAGTAAGGAAGGATATAAAAAAGAGGGTAGGAAGGAAGGAAGGAAGGAAGGAAGGAAGGAAGGAAGGAAGGAAAGAATAATCCTTGTACCATAGAAATCCACTCTTTGTATTAAAGTTGGTTATTATATATTTTGAGAAACTTTTATACCATATTTATTTTCAATTTAAATGTCTAAATAAACTACCAAATAATAAATGATCTACTAAATAAATGAAGTAATAAATAAATATATAATTACTATTGCCATGCACTTCCACATTATAATGCAGCTGTATCATATACTGTACTGTATTTAAAGAATTGAAAAATCAATACAACGAGCTACAGTATAACAATTCATTTCAGATTCGGTCTGTGCAGATACTAACCAAAAATGATGTAAGCCCAGTGAAAGGCTTTCTTAAATGTTAGAGAATGCGACCACTGTTACCAAAAGTAATTAAATTATAGCTCTGCTCTGCAGGTGTACAATAATAAAAAAGGCTCCTGTACTTATCTGATCTCACTTTCTTTCATGATAAAATTGTGATGGACCACTGCTGAAAATAACAGTTATGCTAGGAAATTATCCTGAACCTGAGGGCACGAACAGCCTCGAGAAGAAATGTGTGATAAGTCTGTGCATTCATAAATACTACTGACTTTTTAATCAATGCAAAATCTAGAGATGCAGATAGTAATAATATATTGCATATGGACACAAAACATGCCTAGGAAGACTTCAGATCAGTGTGTTGATAACTAGTATGCTTATACAGTTGAAGTCAGAATTATTAGCCCTCTTGATTTATTAGCCTCCCTGTATATTTTTGTCCCTAATTTCTGTTTAAGGGAAAGATTTTTTTCTAATAAATGAACTAATTTCCAATAACTGATTTATTTTATCTTTGCCATGATGACAGTACATAATAATTTACTAGATATTTTTCAAGATACTAGTATTCAGTTTAAAGTAGGGTTGCACGATATTGGAATTCGGTACCTATCAGGTACCTATCAGCTATGTAATGCTGCATCACAATCTATAAATGTACAAGAGATTAGGCTGTTACAGTGTTTACAGATGGCACTTCTTTGTCAATGCAAATGGATTTACGCCAACTCTCTCCACACTTCTGCTACTTCTCAACTCAAGCCACTGTTAAATAAGGATTTCTATTAAAGACAAAACCTGTAATTATGTATTATTATGAGCAGCGCCACCAAGTCAGGTGCTGGTGCCACCATCTGTAAAACTCAGAATGCTTTCAAACAGTCTGTGGCCCTGTGCCATTTTTTATTTTGTCTTGCAATGATTATGAAAACACAATGCTGTATTCTGGTTCCATCATTTAAAGTGATGCTCGCCTTTCTTATGCAACCTTGAAATCAGTCAAATCCAATGAGGTTATAGAGCTACGGACACTCAAGCACATAACTGTGTTCAATACAGACAAATTCAGGCTACTTTGGGCTTAGGGTGTCGCTCAAATGGACAATCTTTGCATGTTTTCTCAAATGCAGTTTATGTCCTAAATGAGTATAAACAATGAACTATATAATGAACAACAGTATATAAATTATTTTTAGCCTTAAAGTGACACGTCCAGTTTATGTTGTTAAAAGAAAACAAGAAAATCATTCACTGCTCTTCAATGAGCAACTATATTTAATTAATATTGTAAAGACTATACTGTGTTTTATTTGATTACATTTGATTGTTTGATTTAATGTCTTTGTCGAAGCAGATATTTCATATTTTTGGTAGGCTAAATTGTTCAATTAGCATGTTTTTGTTTATATTTGTTCAGTTGTTTGTAATTGTTTCTTTTTACTGACTGCTCAGTTTTACTTTCGGCTTTTGACTATCGAATTTTCACTATTGTTTGTTGGCAATGAAGCTGCTTTGAAATAATACAATGAGTTGGGGATCATTCAGTTTTTTTTCTATAGTTTTTTATTAAAGGTGCTGTATGTAAGTTTTTGACTCTTTTAAAGCATAAAATACCATAATATGTTTGCAGATATTTAAGAAACGTGCTAAGTGAACATTCTTGTTTATCTGAAAAACAATGATAAAGTCAAATATTCTGCTTTGAAAATGTATGTTACATGCCGGAAAGTCTATCTTTGTTTTGGTCCCTTTAACCCAATAGCCCAATGACAGTTTAGCCAATTGTATTTTAGCACCCCGGGGTTGCCTTGGTGGAAAACAGAGTATTTCATTCATTCAGTCAGAAAGGCTCTCAAAGTGTGCGTCCGCGACCAAAATGCAACCTCCGGTGGACAGTAACAGCCTCTGTAATGAGACTTAGATTCAGAGTTCCACATGAGGTGGTTTTTAATTAGCAAATAAAATAAATATTACGAACGTAAACTTTAGGTGAGCAGGTTACATTGTAACCCTGTGTCCTAGCTACGTGATGAGATTTGCAGTGATAAGCAATTGGGCTGTTTGCATCAGATGCAACACGACAGAAATTTAAATACAGCCACTCAGAAGCACAGAATATATGTGCACTCGCTGCACTGCAACGAAATGGTAAGGTTTATAATCTAATTAATATGTATTAAACCTCTTTAACATTATAAAATGTACATGCTGAATCACTCATATGTGTTGGCTTGTACTGAGTCACAGTTCTTACGTTCAATTTCAAACGGTTTATTTTATTTTCAAGATTTGAGGTAAACTATGTGCTGCTGCTTTCAGTAGTATGGCAATACATGTCATGTAAAATGGAATTCAAACTCACATTATTAGCATTTAAAACTGAATAAAGCACATGAGGTGTACCTGAGGTGATCATTGTCATAGTTTTCTGTTGTTCAGCTGCAAGAAATAAAAGCCATTTCTAAAATATAAACTCCAGGTGTTGGTTAGAACAAAAACTCCTTTTAATATGGAAAATATTTCTTCTATCATGTTGCTTTTATTTACAACATGACTCAAATCAGCCTTAAATCAGCCTTTAGGCTCGATAGTCAGGCTCGCTCCAGTTGGTGTCGTCAATCTGGCAACCTGCGCCTGCCTGTGTTTTCAACCAGGCGTGCAATACCTAGTTCAACCACTGGGTGTCAAACTTACGTAGTGCACCTTTAACACATCATGTGAAGACCATATGCTGGCATAATGAGAAGAGTTACAGATTTACATAGATGAGTTTTTATTTTATAGGAGACAACATTATTTGTTGTGCACTTAGATTTTTTGATTTTGCAGATATTGTGCATTTATATAGTAAACAGCTACATTACACACTAAATGAAAGGCACTTTGAAAAAAAATACAATACAAAAATGATGGAACTTTATGAAATGCATGTGTCACCCAAAACATGGCACGTCACAAATGATTTCTAAGCAGCCAATGGGGTGATTATACTGTACATTTTGAGTTACGGTTCTTTATTGATGATGGAAGACTCTTTTGCAAACAAATAAATATTATATCACAAGTAATGGTGTAAACAACCAGAGGAATTATAGTCATGTTAAAGATCTTGAAGGGTAGTCTTGTCCAAATTTGCATAATCCTTTGAAACCAACTGGTACCAGAAGTCACCCAGATCCAAACGAAATCTTATACATTATGCAAATGAGCCACCTGTTTAATAAATGATCAAGCGATCTAAACAAGTTCATTAATCATGAATCCAATAAAATCAATGATTCATTTCAAGATTTTTTTTAATTATCTGCTCCATTTAATTTTTGTTTATTAAAAAGATTATTTAAAAAATCTATTTAGATAATTTAGATATTAAAAAGTCCATTTCGATTTTTCCTTCATTCATTAATTTTCTTTCGGCTTAGTCCCTTATTTATCAGGGGTCACCACAGCAGAATGAACCACCAACTATTCCAGCATATGTTTTTATGCAGCGGATGCCCTTCCAGCTGCAACCCAGCACTGAGAAACACCCATACACTCTCACATTCATTGAGATTGCCGCATATTTAGATTTTTTATCTCCCCAAAAAAAACATAATTCAGAATCAACAAGCTACTTTCTGTCTACTTCTTGACCATCTTTGTGAAACAATGTTTTGTTGGAAGAAAATGCCAACTGCTATGACAAAAAAAATGCATGAGAGTGGACTTTGAATACTACTTTTGAAGTAATTTTGGTAAAAAAAAAAAAAAAGAAAAAAAGTATATATACATAATTAACACATCAAATTATCTGTAATTGTCCAAGGTATAGTTATATGTGGTAAAAATATTTGCTACTAACGCAAGTATTTAAGTAATAAGGTAACACTTTAGAATAATGGTCCATTAGTTAATGCATTTACTAACATTAAATAATTATGAATAATCTTGTAAAGCATTTATTAATCATAGTTAAACATTTACTAATGCACTATTAAAATCCAAAGATGTGCTTAACATTAGTTAATGCATTGTGAGTTAACATGAACAAACATGAATTAAAGTTATTTAACTTAAATAACATTAACAAACGTTAACAAAGATGAAAAAAATACCATAATAAATGTATAACTAATTGTTTGCTCATGTTAGTAAATACATAAACTAATGGACCATTATTTTAAAGTGTTACCTAAATGCATTAATGCATTTTAAAAATACATTTAACGTGTATACATGGCCAGTCTAAACCAACTTTATTTTTTCCTCATTGTATGGTTGTTTAGTACACCTGTCCATGAATGAAATAATCATCTCGATACATGAATCACAACCTAACAATAGAGAACATTAAAACAAAGCCCTTTGGCCAGTAATGTCAAGCTCAGGTTAATCCATGCAGTAATGTTTCCTGAGTCATTAACCACATCAGAAGAGGCTTGTAGCGAGAAATAACCTGAAGATGTGTTTTTTTCTTCCCTTTGTTCATCACAGGCTCTTTAAACATTTCACAGACCATTATACAAATCTCATTTTGACTCACACTAGAACTGTGGTGCTTCAGAGAAAGTTTTAATAGATATAGATTTTGTTTAGCCCTCGGAAGGGGAAAAAAATAATACTATAGAAACAAAATGTGTAGGCAGACAATGTTCCAAAACCTAAAACCTCTGAGTAAAGGCCAATTCACACAGCACAGCCAAACTCCAACAAACAAATCAGTGGGTTACCCCTGTTGGAGACTATTGCCATTGCTTGAAGTTTGCTTTCATCCAAATAAAAAAATAATAAAAAAAAGTTCAATATGCATTCGTTGGTTCATTAACATCTAAGCAGTGTGATATGATTTTCCAACAAACCACAAACTCTGACTTAATCTAATTAGGGACCAGACAGGCTACACATACAGTTGAAGTCAAAATGATTAGCCCTTTTTTTTTTCAGATATTTCTCAAATGATGTTTAACAGAGCAATGAGTTTTTCCACAGTATTTCATATAATTTATTTTTCTTCAGAAGAGAGTCTAATTTGTTTTATTTTGGCTAGAATAAAAGCAGTTTTTAATTCAGAAGGGCTAATAATTCTGACTTTAACTGTAAATGTCATTTTAGCCCCAAGAAGGACCATTTCATTAATGGTTTAAGTATTGTGCATGGCAATAGTTTTTTTAACATTCTAAATACAATGGCCAACTCTAGGTGTCTTGTCACTGCACTCAAAAATATATAAATATATTTGCTGCTTGTTCAAACTACTAATTTAAAATGAGCTGAAACAACACAATTCTTGAGATTTTTTGGGGACAACTTAATTGCTTTATGTTCAACCCACTTAAATTTTTAACGTAATTGATTTGTGTCGGTACAACATGAATGGATTGTGTGGAACAGTGTGGGAGTCTTTTTTTTTTTTGGAAAACTAAAAATATGTTTATTAGAAAACACACACTATGCTTATCCCTAATAGAGAGTTATTTGTTAGCGATTATTCAAATTATAGGTCATATAACTTCTGATCAGTTTGGTCAAAAAAATAAAAAATAAATAAATAAAAATCACAGTACATTTGTATTTAGAATTGGACCAGCACAGAGTCAAAACTTTAATTTTTAATTGTGAAATGATGTGGCTAGGAATAAACCGCCAACTTATCCAGCATATGTTTTACGCAGCGGATGCCCTGCGTTTCCCATCACTGGGAAACACCCATACACTCCCATTCACACACATACACTACGGACAATTTAGCTTATTTAATTCACCTATAGCGCATTTATTTGGACTGTGGGGGAAACCGGAGCACCTGGAGGAAACCCACGCAAACACGGGGAGAACATTCAAACTCCACACAGAAATGCCAACTGACCCAGCCAAGCCTCGAACCAGTGACCTTCTTGCTGTGAGGCGACATCGCTACCCACTGCGCCACCGTGCCACCCTTTTATGACAATTTGCATTTGTATAATGATATTATTATTATTAGTAGTATTATTTATTATATGCATATTTATATTGGTTTTAATAAAAACAAGTTTAGATTTGTCCACCTGTCGGGTTTTGGAGACGTATGCATCACCATATGGGGCATAAGAATAGGACGTGTGTTTAGATATAACTCTGCTTTTTGACCACACTTCGTTATTATTGTTCATTTATTCGTTTGCTTGGAATTAGAACTGAATTTAGAATTAATTTTGAAACAAATCTTTGCGCTTAACAAATTAAACTAAATATGTATGCTAATGGATGTCTTCAGTGGAGCGCGTGTTTCCTTATCCATGAAAGTAAAGAGTAAAAGTAAAGTAAAGAGAAAGTAAAGAGGCCGAATGGAGGAGGCTCATTCTTTATCCTCGCTGCAGATGGTCTGTTTAACCGTTTTCTCGCTAGTGAAGCATTCAGTTTTTCCACTTACAAAGTCCGCCATGTAAATAGTAAATGCGCCATGGCGGGACGCAACTGACCCTTAATGGGAATGGGAGATGAGATGGTCTGATTGGTTTAATGCACGTTATGCTCAAAACACACCTATAACTCATTAAGAGAATAAGCACAACCCTGTTAGACCATGCGCCAAGGCGCAAACCTTATTTTTTGTCTAGACGTTCCGCCTAGATCGTTAAAATCGAGCCCTACATCTCTAAAGAAAATCTTGACATCGTGACACCCAAACTCATCATCACTCATACTGGCCACACCAATTCAAAACCAATGATTGAAATAAGAACAGTTTACCTCAGTAAAACCAGAAAACAACAACAAAGGAAATTTGACACCAGATACTGTATATAAACCAAGCAAACACGGTTTAATTTTGCAAATCAGAATAAAGCAGGGACACAGTTTTAAACACTGATGTCTAAAATACTTGCTCAATAGCTGATTTTTGCTTCATTTTTATGAACTTTTTAATGTATTCACAGCAGAATTTGTCTCTATTGTATGTGTGTCATATGGAAGTACGCCCTGCTTCCTGCAAACATCATTCGAGGAGTGGGATAATTAAGAACCATTCATTTGTCGCTCAGATTGCACTCATCATGCACAACACGCTGCACACATACAATCTCACTCATATCCAAAGTAAATCTTCACTTCTGTCATCTTTGTACACTGCAAAAAAATGCATCCTTATTTAGATTTATGGTCTTGTTTCTAATCCAAATATCTACATTTTCTTAAATCAAGAAGCATTTTCTAGACAAGAGAAAAAAAAAAAAAAAAGTCTTGTTTTAAGAAATAATAGCCCAAAATTAAGTGAGTTTTTTCTTAAAACAAGCAAAATAATCTGACAATGGGATAAGCAGAATAATCTTATGTCATAACAAAAAAATACTTTTATTTTGCTTACCACATTGGCAGATTATTTCTACAAACAAGACAATATTTTTTCGCTTGCCGAGAAAACACAAGAGGCCATGCATTCAAATATTTTTTCTATCTTGTTTTCTCGTGATCACGACTTTTATTTTCTAGTGATCTTGACTTAACAAAAAGTTGTTTTCTTGTTATCATGACTTTTTTGCATTTATTTATTTATTATTAATATTTATACCTGCCCAATGTATAACCAGGCCACCGAAAATTTTCTGATTTTCAGTTGCAATTGCGCTCATGATTAACATTCATGATTATATTCATGTATATGTCTACATATCATTATTCATAATATTCCCTCAACTGTTACCATTTTAGAGTATAGCTTAATCTAGATGGCACGAAATAAGTTGTTGCAAGTAATTAGATTATGAAGAATGAGATTAAGATCCTGCGTCCTTTATGCAAGTTATTTACAATTACTTTAAAAAGTGAATCCCTGCAAATTATGCGATATGAAGCGTTTGTATGCGTGTCTAGGACATCCTCTTAGAAAAAAGCAGAAAAAAATAGGTCAACCTTGAGAAAACAACTTTTGTTATGTGAAGATAACAAGAAAATGATGTCGTAATCACAAGAAAACAACTTTTGATATGTCGAGATCACGAAAAATTTATGTCGTTATCACAACAAAACAAAAATGAAAAATATAATAACGCATGGCCTCTAAGGACCTCCATAGAAAATGCTTCTTGATTTAAAAATTTTTAGATATTTGGACTAGAAACAAGACAATTCTTATTTAGACAAATCTAAATAAGAAAATAATTTTTGCAGTGCATGTGTTTCATTGAACTAATGTCATTCCGATTGGCTAAAAAGCATATGGTATGATGAACGAATGGCACAGGGTCATCTGCTAAAATGTATGCACATGCAGACCAAAGTGAGTTACAATCACATTCAGACAAATCATGCTACACGCAGTTTCACTATCATAACTCATTCATTCATTTTCTTTTCGGCTTAGCCCCATTATTAATCTGGGGTCGCCACAGCGGAATGAACTGCCAACTTATCCAGCGTATGTTTTACACAGCGGATGCCCTTCCAGCTGCAACCCATCACTGGGAAACATCACTATCATTACTCACATCACCAATTTATTTCGACCTAACCTGCCAATGTGAAGGCGATCACCTCATGATGGTCAACAAGATCACGTCTAGTCAATATATAGCGGAAAGCAAAATTATTAGCCCTCCTTTGAATTATTATTATTATTTATATATATTTTTTTATAAAAGAGCAAGGACATTTTCACAGCATTTCTTTTTTTTTTTCTTCTTCTTTATTTTAAGTCTTATTTATTTTAGTTTGGCTGGAATAAAATCAGCTTGTAAAGCTTAAAAAGTTATTTTAAGGGTCAATATTATTAGCCCTGTTAAGAAATATATTTTTTTTCTTGATTGGCTACAGAAACCACTGTTCAATAATTTGCCTAATTAACTTCCCAACGTAACCCAATTAACCTAGTTAAGCCTTTAAATTTCACTTGAATCTGAATTCTAATATCTTGCAAAACAAGTATTAAAAATAGCATGTACTGTCATCATGGCAAAGAAAAAAAATTATTAGTTATTAAAACTTATGTTTAAAAATGCATTGTAAAAAGCTTATCTTCATTAAAAAACACTTGAAAAAAAAAAAAACAATCAGCACAGCAAGAAGGTCGCTGGTTTGAGCCTCGGCTGGGTCAGTTGCCGTTTCTGTGTGGAGTTTACATGTTCTCCCCGTGTTCGCGTGGGTTTCCTCCGGGTGCTTCGGTTTCCCCCACAAGTCCAAAGACATGCGGTATAGGTGAATTGGGTAGGCTAAATTGTCCGTAGTGTATGTGTGTGAATGAGTGTGTTTGGGTGTTTCCCAGTGATGGGTTGCAGCTGGAAGGGCATCTGCTGCGTAAAAACATATGCTGGATAAGTTGGCCCCAGATTAATAAAGGGACTAAGCCGAAAAGAAAATGAATGAATGAATTTCACAGAAGAGCTAATAATTTCCCCTTTGACCATACAAAAACTTTCTCAGTAACCACTGTTACTGCACACTTTGCTTGAATACAAATGGAAAAACAATCCAAAAGCTAACCAAAAATGCATTTTGGGCCACCTTGGTATCAGTACAAGTCTGTTAAGCATAACATAAGAAAAACAAACTGTACTTTTATACTTCATATCTCATTTTGCATTCGTTTATAAGTACTTACAATTCATAAATAAGTAATAAATTAATTCAAAAATAGAATAAATAAATAAATAAAAGACTAGAGTAAACAAATAAAAATCCCACCATGTTAGTTCCATACTCAATGAACCTAGGCAACATGAAATGTTTACTGAATCTCTAAAGACCAAAATAAGCTTAGCTAAACTTCTTTTTAAGCCAGTGAGAAGCACTCTTGGTTCACGGTATTTTGTGTGCATAAGAGGGAAAACAGAAAGATAAATGGGCCCAGGACGTGTATGTGCGTTTGTTTGAAACGGCGTGCTTTGAGAGGATTCTGAGTTTTGACATCAGTTAAGAACATGAGATATAAAAGGGCATGATGTGTGATGCAGTGCGTTTCTGAGTAGTACGCATGTTGCTTTCCCGCTCGCTATAGAGTTTGATTTCCCAAGGGTCCCAGTGCTTATTTCAGGGATTTGGTGTTCTCATCCCTCATCCTGCAACATGCTTGTCTCGGGTTAATCCGTTTCTACCAGAGGAGGTGTCACAATCTCACTGGTGCCACGTCTTTAGTCAACAATAAAAATGGCTTATAATGCCCAAAAAGCTATTCTTTTTCTGCAAGGTATTCTCCTGCTATCTGCTCCTGAGCTTCCTACTGAGTTCAGCAACACCGCAGGCATGGAAGTAGTTAGTACAGAAAAACCACAATAAATGAAAATAAATATATAAATTAATTGATTTATTTATTAATATAAAAATAAATAAACAAACAAACAAATACACCTTTTAACATTCCCAAGGAATGCACTCAATGCTATAAAGGCACAATATGTATGATTTGTTCAATGAAATGTAATGACAGCATTGGATGGGTCAATAGCAGAGTACCAATTTCGAGTATCGGTAACCATACAATATCAATTCACTTATATATTAACAGTATTACATATTATGCTGACTTATGTAACTACATTATCCCAAATGTTTTGAAGAATGTTTAAATCAAGAAAAATAAGCAATTTTAACTAGTGACACAGAACTTGTCCTCGTGTGTCCCCATAATGACATCGTACACCCTTGATTTCCTATTTGGTTTTATAGAAAACAGAAAAAATAAAAGACTTAGTTAATTTGTTGTGTGCGGTTTTGGGTGCACTTAGTCATAAAGTAACTAGTTACTTTAATTAAATTACTTTAAATTTTTTAAAGATTTTATAAAGCAAGTTATAAGAGTAAGTAATTATAAAGTAAAAGATTGCTTATAATTTTTAGGATTTTTAATTACAATTAAAACATACTTGCCTAAAATACTGTGCACAAACTCAACAGTTCAGTATACATCAGCTCAGACAAGCAGAGTAATTATTATACAAATATATTTACAGAATAACTTGATTCAACTAAAGGTTAGATTTGTCAGACGAATTCTTAAGAAACAATGAATTGAGTAGGAAATTAATTTCATACTACATTGATAATAAACTTTGAATCAGGTCATCCATGAACATGATTAACATGCATCACAGTGTGTTTTTGTGTTTTCATGTGGACAATTTTTTTTTATAAACAAAATCAGGAAAATCCCAGTTTATAAAAATACCCATGTACGTGTGGACATGGACTCAGTCTCAGCGTCATCAGACTATGCCTTGGTTTGTTGTGAATTTAAAAAAAACTACATACTGTACTGTGCCTTTAAAGTCATAATAATCTTGTTTCAAGAATGTTTAAGCTTGTTGCTAGTAGTGTCATCACGATACTTGAATTTCTAACTTTGAAAATGAAAAATATTGATATTCAATACCATTTTGGATACCGCACTTTCAATCTTGCCACTGGATATACAGAGGATGCAGCAAGTGTGTCAACAGCGCATATGAGAGCAAAGCCGGTATTGATACTAACCAAAAGCAAGATCATATCGTTTGAAATATTCCAGTATTGATACTTATCGAAATATCGATTTTTTTGACAACACTAGTTGCTAGTATGTTGCAACTATGTTCTACCATATAACAGTCTTAGCATGTTTTGGAGATTACTGTGTTTCAGTGTGAATAATGATGCTAACAAGTTTTAATCACATTGCTAACATGCCCACAGCATGTTTAGCTTGTCGACTGCAATTGTACGGACAAAAAAAAATTGCTTAAACAGTCACGGAAATTCGAAATGACATGAAAATAAATGATAAATTATTTCAAGTTAAACTACAATTGTAAAGTAATAAATGAAAAACGGATATTTAGCTCCTTTTCATCAACATGTCAGCATTTGCCGCTTTTACCAGGCATAACGTCAATGCACTCTGGAAACACGCTTGTTTATTCGCTGATCTCAGAGCCAGACTGGCAGTTTTGCCAGGATTTCAGGCAGGGCTGGAAGAAACATACGGCAGTCAGTGACACTTTAACATATGATGGCTGAAACTGAAGAAGGGAAAAAAAAAACACTCCCGGTGGCAGTGCTAGTTTTGCAGTACAAGCCAACTGAAGAGAAGTATCAACAGGAAACATGTTCTACATCTTTTTGGGAGGTGAAAAAAACAGCAGGGTCACACTTTTACATGACCGTCATAGAGATGAGAGCCATGTTGAGGCACCACCAAGGTCTCCGGGGAAGACTACCACTGTTGTACTCGGAGGCAGCTTCTACTGTCTTCAAAACAATGAATAAAGTCAGAGACACCATGAGCACTGACAGGTTTGATGGCTCTATTACCCCTCTAGAAGCAAAAAAATAAATAAATACTGTATTGCAAAATAGATTTAAAGCTCTTTTATATCATAATAACTGACACCGCTTTGAATAATGTTGGTTTATAGTGACTTCTTTCAGGTACAAAGATGCTCTGATCAGATCTACAAGATGCTGGATACCTCGTTCTCTCAGGAAAGACTTTGAACGTCCCCATTATCCATCAAGAATGATGGCCCAACAAAGAAGACATGTCGCCCGCAACAACAATTGTTCTTGGAGGGATGTGGGAAGCTCATAGTCAAACTGACTCAGGGGAGATTTTACTAAGGTGATGTGATGAGCAGCTTGGAAACAAGCTAATGTATATTTGTATGTTTGCAAGCTACTGTATATAGCAAGACATACACTAAAAAAATAATTTTGGTGCTTGCTTAAACTAATTTAAAATGACTTGACAACACAGTTCCTAACTTGTTTTGGGGACAACTTAATTTTTTTATGTTAAATCCACTTACATTTGTAAAAACGATTAAGTTAACTTAATCTATTAGTGTTGGGACAACATGAAGGAATTGTGAGAAACCTAGCATTTTTTACAGCGCATGCTAATATACAATAATTCAATATATTGCAAAAATGAACATGAATTATATTGATATTGTGGGAACTTCAAAATACATTTTATGTTTGATTGTTCAATTTCTGTACTTGAATACTGTTAGACTCCCCTGAAAACCATAAAGTGCTGTTTATTTAACTTTTATTTTTGCTTTGTCATATTTATATATGCTTGTCATTTATTATATTTTATGCAGATGCACTGCATAGAAAAAATAAATTATCTAATGAAATTATTTTCAGATCACAATATGTATTGGAGCAAAACAAAATATCGCAACGTCAGATTTTTCCAATATCACGCAGCCCTACTGTGAATAATTATTTATCATTTACATTTTTTAGATAGTCTTTTAAGAATACTTAAAGTTGTTGTATTTGCAGTGGTTGTTCATCAGAGCCCCAAATGATAAAGGCTTAATGTTCACGTTAATCTGGCAAAAGATAAAGGCTATTTTCACGTTAATCTGGCCAACGACATTGAAAATTCTGGACTGTGTTTGTTAACTCTGTACAGTGAGGTTTTATTTGTTAACATCAGTTAATTTAACTAAAGACAATTTAATCACAACTAGCAGTTAATAATCTTAAGGGATTTAGCTTAATTTAATGCCTAAGCAGTAAAATGTTGGGTTCCACACGATTCCTTCATGTTCTCCCAACACAAATTGTCGTTCGTGTTTGGGAGAACGATCGTTTTATTAAATAGAGTTGTTACCTAATCAAATCTAGATGTATTTTTATTCATTTTAACACATTTATCAACTGTAACATAGCTTTTTCTCACTGTTGATTTTAAATGCATTAATGTTTACTAATGAGATTTTATTTTAAAGTGTTATCTGTTGTAATTTAGTTACTTTTAAAATATAATTTAAAAAGTTATTTTTCTTTACTCTGAATATGCACATACAATAAAACAATACACCAAGTAATTGTTTTTGTTATGTCCATATAAAGTAACTTTCTAAGCAGTTTAGGCCAATCTAGTGATAATAACATGTATCATAATAAAAGCTTCAGCAATTATTTGTGACAAGAAAATTGATACCGACAGAAGCCTATATTTTTATAGAGGTCTGTGTATGTAAAATATGCTGTTTTTAAACCATCCAAATCATATCTGATGGTTTGACAGAAATGTGTAGACTGCCATGAATGGAAGTGTCTGTCTTTCACTGAGAGGACTGTGCACATAAATGTTACATAAAGAAAAACAGAGCTGCGTAAAAAAAAAAAAAAAAGCATACTTCCTTAATAAGCAAAGCAAGTGTACGATCACACGCTGACTGCGCTGCCCTTGTAATCTTTAATTCAGATCTCCAGCAGACAGCTGAGAGGTGTTTTAGGAGTACAGATGTGGTTACCCTGTTGTGGAAGGACGCCGGCTATATTGTGCAACTGCGTGTCCTGTGAACAGCTTATAATGTCTTATAAAGCTCTATATAAAATGGCCAGTAAACTTTATTCATTCCACAGTTTTAGTTCCCTCAGGGCCATAAGGGAATAATGGGCAATTCTCTCAACTCAATCATAGTGTCGTGACCGGAAAAAAAAAAGGCAGCATATTTTTAGTTTACACCTAGCAATATAAACATGCTCTTACTTTAAAGGTGACATTATGGAAGTATGCCTTGCTCTTTTAATATAAATTCACAATGCAAATCTCCTTCCTTAGACCAAGAAAACCAAGCAGCAAAACTGAGTCACTCAGAATGTCTAAGCTTAAAATGTCACAAACATGAGAAAATTTGCATTGCCAAGCATATCAACCCTTCTCTGCAATTTCACCAAGACTGTCACAATATCAGATTTTCACAACATGATTACCATGGCCATAAGAATTCACAATAGCAATACAGAGTTGTGTAGAAATGACATCGAACCTGGAATAATAATTTGCTGAGGGTTCAGCCAAAATTTTTCCTTTAGGGTTTTACAGTTACAATGTTAGTTCACCCAAAAATGTTGTTATTAATTATCATAATTGTATTACAAACCCCTGAGATGTCTTCGGAAAACAAATGAAGATATGTTAGGTGAAATCTGAGAGCTCCCTCATCCTCCACAAACGGCAAGCTTCCGGATTTGTTCAAAATTCAGAAAGGTACCAAAAGAAACATCCTCAAAACAGCCCACATATCTTCAGTGACAACATTTTAGAATGAAAATGCTCCTTGTCCAGACTAGCATTTCAATTTGAGTATTTTCAAGCTATGAGAATACATTTGTGCACACAGTAAACAAAAATATTCTTCTCAGTGTCTGTATTGGGTGTGCGGTCACATATCGTGCTTGGCAGTGCCTCTAATGTAGTGTTTCTCAACCACGTTCCTGGAGGACCACCAGCTCTGCACATTTTCCATTTGTCTTTAACCAAACACACTTGATTTTGATCATCAGCTCATTATTAGAGACTGAACGACTTGTAATGGATGTGAGAGACAAAGGAGACATCCAAAACCTGCAGTGTTGGTGGTTCTCCAGGAACGTGGTTGAGAAACAAATGTGGTTTGTTTCAAACAGAGAAAGTTTGGCGGTAAAGTTTTAGAAAGTTTGTCACTGCAAAGTGTTCATGAGCGCATGCAATATACTGACACCGAGGAGAAGAAACTGTTGAAAAAAGTCTTTGTTGTTTTATGTGCACACAAAAGTATTCTTGTAGCTTGATAATATTCAGATTGATTCAGTAAAGGCATATTGTCTGTTTTGAGGATGTTGGTTGCAGCCATACAGAATATGCATGTTTTTTTTTTTGTTTTTTTTAAATATATAACATAATAATAACAGAGTAGGATATAGAGCTGCACAATATATCGTTCCAGCATCGGTATCGCAGTGTGCGAATCTGCAATAGTCACATTGCAGGATCTGCAATGTTGATTTTATTTTTAGGCCTGCATGTGACTATTGCAAGCAAATTTAAACCATTTTGGCACTAGAAATGATAAAATGTGTAGCTTTAAAAAGAATAATTGCAGTTAATTATTTCTACAATGAAGTCTATAGTAATCGACATTTGAAGTGGACCACAAAAGTTTTTAAAAATTGTCCTAAGACAAGAATGGGTGTTGTTCAATAGTTTTAGGACAACTTTAACGAAAGGTTTTGATCCGCTTCAAATGCTGACTACTGTATACAGTGTTATTTTACATTCAATTTCTGTGCCTCAATATTTTTAAGAAAACCATAAAGCACTGTTTATTTATTTTTTATCTTTGATCTATTTTATTAATTTATGCATTAATTAATATAATGATCATTATGTAATATGCTTATTATATTTTATGCAGTCACTCCCCTACAAAATCATCACAATCAATGTAAACCTATTGTTTCCAAATAGAGTATTTAGACATATTGTGAAATTCTATTCATATCGCAGAAAAACAAAATTTTGCAATGTTGGTTTTTCCAACATCGTGCAGTCCTAGTTGGATGTTTATTATTGGTACGACCAATTTTGGATTAACTAACCCTTTAATGAGGAACATGAGGTATGTGGTGAACATAACTGATTGATACACGAATGCTAAACCGCACACCGTCACACCCCTAACATTCAATAAAAGCATACAATTTATAAAATACAACAGCTTCAAAACTTACATTTTTGTTTGATATGCATGTCTAATTTATGTTGTTGAGCAAATGGTTATGTGACTTTAACAATATTGTACACGTATATCTTAGTAGAACTCCCAGTGGATTATTCTTCCGGGTTTTGATGTCAAAAATAAATAAATTGGTTAATTAATAAATAAATGCAGTAAGTGTAAATATTTTTTATCTTTTAATTATTTAGTTTTCTCTCTTTTATCCATTGAATCACATTCAGAATACTAGAGTTTTTGAGGCAGGCAGGGAGCTTGTAAACCATATGCATAACATTAAAAACTATAAAGATATCTTTAACATTATAGCATCGCACACCAGCACAACCAGTTATCATTATAGTTGCCATACTTTTTATGGTAGGCCCTAACTGTGAAAAGGTTTTCTAAAAGAACTTTTGATTTGTAAGATGTCTTTTTTGGAATCAAAAACAAAAAAAAATCTCCCACCCTGACGAGCTAGCATTTCCAGAGACAAGTAGTGCCTCACTTCCGTCTATCATCTACGCTGACATGATTTTGTCAGGCGGCAGTAACTACACATTCGCTCACTCTAAACGGGATAAATGTGGCTCCGAAGGGCACTTTGGAGAGAGAACAATTATGGGAGCCATTCTGAAAGATTGTTCCAAACCAAAGCGCACAGATTCACTGGTCACTTCAAAGCAAGGGCACAGACACCCACTATAAAGAATATGCCCACCAAGGTATCATTCTAATATAGTATTATAACAAGCAGTGTGGTTTCATTGATTCAAAGTAATAACAAATATTAGCATCCTAAACTCTAAAATAAATACAAATTCTATTGGATTATGATTGAGAAGTTTGAATGACATCTGTATACAGAAATTACAAGTTACATTTACAAGTTACTGAGGATGTATTGATGCATTACTGATCAATAAAGTCATACTGTACTTCTACAATTGTGCACTAGAAAATATGTTGGGCAGCAGAAGTGTTCAAATATATACGTTAAAAACATAGCTGATAAGTGTATAAAGTCCAGATCAAGAGAAGTCCAGATCCCCTTAAATGAGTTTATCAGACTTTTCTAGTCACAAGTATTACTAGCAAGCCCACACAATACATAATTGAAAAACTTATTTGACATTGACTGCATTCAAAATGATCTACACTGTATTTAATGAAGAACTTCTTTTTGGCAACAAATATAGCACATTTTGTAAATAAGCTGTGTGTTGTATGAATAAAATATAGAGATATAAAATTCATCATGTTGGCATTTTCATGTGAAAAACACCTGGCAAAAAAGCAGTACTCTACACTGTAAAAAATAAATCTGTTAATAAACAGTTCCCGTATTTTGTGATTATTTGTTTATTTACGGTTGTGAATTGCATTATGGCACCTTGCTCTCTGCTCTGTCGACTTTTGGCATTGAAAATTCAACTCTACAGTTTAACAAAGTTTTTTTATTGACATTTTAGTAGTTTGAAATAATGTATAAGTAATACAAAGAGAAATAAGTCTATAAAATAACAGAAACAAACTGGCAGTTTATTACAAGGTTTTCAACATCAACCCAAACAATATATCACTTTAAACTATTAAAAATGTTAATAAAAGTCACTTTTTCAAACTTTTCAAGGTTAAACGTTGTTGGAAGAAAGATGAAGGTCTCATAATGCAATTCAAAACCATAAATAAACGGGGAAAAATAAAAACATAAATCACAAAATTCACTGCTAATTTACGGATATTTTGTACAGTGTAGGTCACTCAGGTAATTTTCACCCACTTTTTAAGATCTCATTTTCAAAGAAATATTTAGTTAATGTACTGCTTGGACGAGTAGAACGTGCTGTACTCCTGCTCCAACCTGCCAACTGTGCCGCAGTGCTCAAAACGAGGTTCATAAAGATAGATTTACTGAGTATGGAGTGGAAGAACTTGACTGACCTGCGCAAATCCCAGACCTGAACACCTTTGGGATAAATTACCCCATCACCCAACATTATCATCTGACCTCGCTGATGCTTCAGTCTCAGTGGGCGCAAACCCCTCTAGCCTTGCTCCTACTAGAGGAAAGATTTCCATGAAGAGTGAAACAAGCCAGCTCAATACTCTGTGTATGGAATAACCGATGATGGGCATTGAATTACCAGAAAATAATGCGCAGCTGAAGGGTGGTGACAATGTTACACCACAGGTGTGAGATATTTTCAAATAATTTAATGGACCAGAGTCAATTAGCCTGCTTGTTCTATGACTGCCAAACCTCAAGACATGCTGTAATACAAATGTTGTATTGTAATGTATTTATCAGGTTTTTATGCCTAAACACTTTTGTTTATAGGGCAGTTTCTTATGCATCTCATCCCAAGATTCCATTGCAAATTTCACAGCGACAATGTTAAGGCTTGAGAAACTAGCTAGGTTTCTATCTGTGAAGTGATTCTTCTTTTTTAAAGTTTCTCTAAGAAAATAATAATAATCCCACATCCCAATTAGGTGCAATTTCATTAAGTTGTTAGAGCAGCTGATCAAACTGACAATAGAATATCCAAGATTTGTCACTTGTATAGGGAATTCATATAGTTTTGAATAGGGAAAAATACTACTCTAGCAAAGGAATCATTGATCGCTATAGACTGATGATTCTCCAGGAGAGGGGCTTGGTCCGGATGTGTGTTTTTATGACTTAAGGCTGATTTATACTTCTGCATCGAGTGAAACTCCACGTTTTTTTTCCCTTCACTTCGTCAATTGGTAAAGTTTTTTTTCCTCGCCACTGTCGCCACTGGCTTGCTTGGATCGGGACTTGTGGAGCTGTGCTTTGGTGGATTTGCTCTGCGGTGTTTGAACTTTCAGCAGTGAAATTTAGACACAGAACTAAACTACACTGAACTTCAACTCTGAAATCTGGACTTTACTAGAACTATGTTAAGTTGCTTTGACACAATCTACATTGTGAAAAGCGCTATATAAATAAACTTGACTTGACGTGACAAATGAATCCACTGGACTAGAAAACAATTGTTCTCTGGTTTAGTAATCTGTTTAAAAGGAATGCGAGGTACAGTCAGTACAGTCTGACAGCAACCACTTGAATGCCAACAAACTTATAAAAAAGCGGTTGCTGTCATTTTGGGAGAAGATTTGCAGTCATTAATAACTTCAGAAGAACAGTGAGATCAGACAAGGCATTATTCAGATGATGATATTGTGTAAAACCCAAGTTATTGATTCTTTTGGTAGATACATAGTTTGATTGACAGGATGATGGAGGTTTCATAGACTTGGCCAATTAGTTTTTAAGACTTTGTATAGATGTAATAGGAGTTCTTGGCAGTTTTTCTGAGGTTTTTTAAATATTAATATCAATCAATATCAATATCAGAATTATATCGAATTGATTGAAATTAAGAATTGTATCATGATATGAATATGGCCATATCGTCAAGCCCTACCTTAAAGAGACTTTGACCAGGTGATTGAATCCCAGCAACTGATATTCAGAAAAACACACTTACAAGAAAAAAAATAATAAAAATGTATGAATTAGCGTTTGAATGTATGAATTAGTGTTTGACGGCAACATTGTGACTAATACCCAAACTGTAAGTTTATCTGCTTCAAGAAAAACACTATTACATAGCCAGTAGGAACTGTTTTGTAGCTTTTAAGTAAATTTGTGTGTTTTGTTGTTTGTGAGTGTGTGTCTGTACAGTACACAGTATGTGCACATTTCCCTGTAAATAAATGAAAACATTAGCACGTTTGTCAAACCCAACCAATCAGAATCAAGCCTTCAACAGCCCTGCAAAATAAATGGGAATAAGGTCAATATATTGACGTGGCTTAGTGCAAATGGGCTGACAGTTTCAGAGTGAAGCCCATCATTTATACACATGCAGTTCATAACACAGTGATTTTGAAACTCATTTAAATGTAAACCAAGCCAACAAAAGATAACTCTTCACTATGAAATCTTGAATGAATACCATTTGGAAATTAAAATGCAAAATATTAGTATTACAATATTACCATAAAAGAACACTTCTAGGAATTATTTTCAATCAGTTCAAGAACATTATTACATTAATGTTTAATATGTAATAATAGTCGTACATTCATAATTATTATTTTATAGATATATTGCTTTTTCTCAAATATATTGTTGAACGTGGCCTTCTGAAATTATAAAATGTTGTGAGGTTTGAGTTAGTTCTTCTAGGTTTTTATTTTATAAATAATTAATCCCTATAATAATTTAAAAGTATATAATTATAATTAAACAAATTTAAAAGCCCCAAAAGTCATTTTTAAAAATTTTCTATGCAGACGCTTCCCAACAAAATTCCCATCAAAACATGCATCTTTTTAAAACTATGCAGCTTTTTAGTATTAAAGTGAGTCCAAACTAACTATTAACGCTGCTTTTTACATTTTTTTCCATTTTTTTTTTTAATGAATGCTCAGCAGATGTGCTTTCCGGGTGTCTGCATATATTTGGCCTACAGAAGTGTTGTGCCCCCTTTTAATACTTTATCACTCCTGTTGCATAATATTACACGATGAGCCAGTCAGTCCATCAACCCACACACATTTTCCCCCTCAGTGTGGCTCTGCACTCACAGTCTAAGGTTACTGTACTACTGTCACTGGTGTAAGCTGGAGGAAATTTTAAAAGCAGCCAAGCAGCAGCCCAAGTGCCCAGCAGAAAGACTAATGAGTCATGCTGAGACTACACTGACCCAGTCATCCCATCGCCGCCGTCATCACCTCTTCTGCCACAGGTGTCGTTCAATTAGGAAAGGTAATGATGAAGTGGCTCCGGAAAGTGGCTTCACCTCCTACATCAGCCTGAGACTGCCGATTTAAATATCTGGACTGCAGGCCCAAGCATTTTGCTATTCTAATCATTATAACTGGCTGTACTTTGGATTGTAAAATCCTCATGCCATGCGGGGGCCAACAGGAGTGGAGGAGGAGCAAGAAAACGAAAAAATAAATAAATAAATAAATAAAGTAAGGAAGTGAGGCTTAAAGGCCGAAGGGACATGTACTGTAGTTGGCCTGTGCACGGCATAGGAGAATGAGTGACTTGTGCTTATTTGTCGCACATGAGATATGGAGGGATGAAGGGTGGAGGACGAGAGAAAGAGAGGGAGGCAAACAGGACCACGTGAGGAGCCGAGAAATGCTGGAGGGCAAAAATCTGGCCATATTTCTTCAGCTTCCACTGCAGTGATCACAGATCACAGTCTCCTATGAGGAGGCAAAATGTCCAGTACGTGCTGATGGTGTTTGGACTCCACAATGCTGTTTAAAGTCTGACAAAATGCATTTTACAGTTTTAGCCTGTTAATAGTGATGGATAAGTAACTAATATCAAAATCCCAATATGTCCAGTCGCTTACAAAATACATGTATTTTTGTATTCAGTGAAATTCAATAATTAAGACTCTTTCCATTAATTTTAAGAACTTATAGCCACTTTAACTTTCAACCAGTAACATAGACCACATTTTCGAGTATATTTACTAAATCCTAATTGTGTCCCAAATCCCAATATGTCCAGTAGCTTTATATATATATATATATATATATACATATATATACACATATACATATACACATATATATATATACACATATATATATATATATATACACATATATATATATATATATATATATATATATATATATATATATATATA
>CAIGQV010018170.1:11221483-11236470 GCA_903798115.1 Danio jaintianensis
ATATACACACACACACACACACACACACACATATATATACACACACACATACATATATATATACACACACACATACATACAAAATTATTTCCAAATAGACCTATTTACTTCATCTGTAAAGTATCACAAAAAAAAAAATATCACAATGTCAGTTTTATCCAATATCGCATTTGTTCACTCATTTTCCCAAAGCAAGTGTACAATATGATCAAAACATCACACACTGATAGGGATCCAACAGATATTCCTATCTGATGTAAGATACAGCTTTTGCAATCAGAAGCCAGAGATTGCAATTCATTTATTTTAGTACTGTCCTTATGTTTTGTTGTTTTTTTGGCAATATGTACTTGATTATTTTTATTTTTTATAATATTGACAAAAATGTTACTTTACAGCGCTAAGATGTTCTTTCAGGAGTTTCTGATAATTCTAGAGATGAGCAAAGTCACACATTTTTCAATTATGTATTATTTTACTTTATTTTAATGGACAAATTTCACATTCGTTAATGTTAATTTAGGTGGCGCGGTGGCACAGTGGGTAGCGCTGTCGCCTCACAGCAAGAAGGTCGCTGGTTCGAGCCTTGGCTGGGTCAGTTTGCATGTTCTCCCTGTGTTCGCGTGGGTTTCCTCTGGGTGCTCCGGTTACCCCCACAAGTCCAAAGACATGCGCTTTAGGTGAATTGGGTAAGCTAAATTGTCCGTAGTGTATGTGTGTGAAATTGAATGGGAGTGTATGAGTGTTTCCTGGTGATGGGTTGCAGCTGGAAGTGCATCCGCTGCGTAAAATATATGCTGGATAAGTTGGCTGTTCATTCCACTGTGACGACCTCAGATTAATAAAGGGACTAAGCCGAAAAGTGAATAAATGAATAAAGCTAATTTACAGGAATAATCCATGTTTTATAGCATTTAAAAATGTAAAACATGTAAAAAAACATTTTACCCTCAAAGAAACACAGTCACTCTGGTTACCCAAGTTTGTACATTTTTTTATGTATGTTGGTGTAATTATTCTGTATCTTGCCCTAGCATTTTAAATAGTTGTATGGTGCAATTGTGTAATGCATTGTCACTGTTTAAAATAAATAAAATTAAAAAATATACTCCAATCTGATGTGACTTTTTCATGAATAACTACAGTATGTGTACCTTTTCAATTTGCTATACACTTTGCATTTTTCAAAACAGAGTAAGGAGATTTATCATGTATTTTTCCTTTTAAAGAAACCTGAAAAAAAATGACATTTGAAAAAAAAATAAAAAATAAAAGAATAAAAAGAAATGTCCTCCTGGTATAAACGGTACAGCAAAACCTGTTCTGGCTGGCACATTTATGCCGTCACAACTAAGCCTTTGAAAGTGCTAGCGATAATGATAATTCTACTCAAAAAGGCAAGAGGCATTTTCCCAGCTAATCTATTTGTTTCCGTCCTCGCGAATGCTCCTAGTCGACTAATTAATAGCCTCACAGAGATTTTTCAGACTAACAAAATATGCATCTCACATCTACTTAATTTTCCTGCAGCTACAGACAATTTTCTTATTAATAAGCATTCCTTTTGTCAAGACACTAATCCTGTGCAGCTGGCAGGCATACAACGACAGACAGGCTAGAAACAAGAGGAGGAAATACAGGTTACAGTCTCCTGACTCAGCCCTTTAATCATAGCTGCAGTCTTATTAAAGCAAGAGCATGATACAGCCAGCCGGTCCACAAAACACAGTCAAAGCAAGATGCAGGGATGTCACAAACACTGTCCGTTATGCTCATCCCTGCTCTCAAGGGAGAAAAAAAAAAAATGATAGAATGACTTTAATGGTCGTAATGAAAATTATATTGGTGTTAAAGGAAACTGCATTGGTCCTGTGGCATGTTAAGACTAAAGGACTTTATTATGTGAAAAAAAAAAAAAACAGACTGCACTGTTAAGACTTTGCCGCAATTTTACAGTTATATACTGCAAAAAAAGTCCAGTAAAATAACACATACATTCTTTACAGTTCACTAGTGTAACATGAAGTGCATTGTGGGTCCTTTTAAAACTTTTACAGTAACTTACTGCATATTAGGGATTTGAGGTATTCTACTGTAATCAAAGTAATCAAGTACTGCTACTGTAGTTGAAGACAAAATTTGTCACTTGTTTGGATTTTATTAAATTCAATAGTAAATACTAAAAATAAAGGTTTTGTACTGCTAGTGTAAAATGTAAATTACAGTAAAAGTACTGTAAAAATTGTCATACTGTAAAATTAAAATGTAGCAATGGGCATTTGACCATAAAAAGAAGTTGCAGTTAGGCTATTTTACTGTAAAATGAAATTGTGGTAGGGCCCTGCTACTGTAAAACACATTTACAGGTAAATTACTGTAAAGGGGCAGTTGCGGTAACTTGCTGGAAACAGTGCTGCCAGTAAGTTACTGCAAAAATACAAGAAAATGTCTAACAGTGTGGATGTACATTATACTGCTTGTTACACTGATATTAGCCACAAAACTAAACGGTTAGACACAAAATATTGATCAGAGTTGATATTGGTAATTTCTAACTCTCTAATTAAACAAAGATTCCTTTTTTTTTTTTTTCTGTTTGATGCAGCCTACACTAACTTATTATTAGGGTTTCAAGCTTTTGTAATTGTTAGAAAAAGCTTACTTGACTGCCCTAAAACTGATTGGACAGACCACACCGTAAATTGTAGAGTCTTGAAACTTTGCCAGAAGGTAGTCACCATACTATCTGCCATGTCATGGAGACATTCCCAGATCGGCCTGATGGTGGCACTACAGGGGCATAAAAAATGTCATCGTAAACTCCTAAACTGTTTGCAAAATTTGCAGATATTTTTTTATTTTTTTTCTACTTTTGCTAACTACTCCAAGATTTTCCACCCAATCTGAAATAAAGTGATGTAGCCAGATACTCTGAAGTCTAAATATCAAACTTCCGAAGTACCCAGAGCCACTTTTTCAAAAATCTCTTCAAAATCTCTAACAAAAAAGTAGCAAGGTTTGACCACAAGGCAGTGCTAAAATGTGAAAAAAATATGTCTGTCCAAGGTGGCACCCGGGCCATACTGTAATTTACGCATTTAAGTGACTACAGTATATTTTACAACTTTTCACACATCATTCCTCAGAAAAAACTCTTTGGTAAATCGTGGTAGCATATATAACACAGTTTTAAAGAAGTACGACAATGTTTATCAACTTCAACCAATTGGTCACACTGTTAAAAAGATGGAAAATGCTGTTTTTCTATGTTGATTGGCGTGAAATTGTCAATTTTATAGATTTCTTTAATGCTTTAACTACAGATTTACTAAAAGATAAATTCTACAAGATACTATGAGTGACAGACACTAACAGTCACAATGATTTGTATTGCCTAGATGTTTAATCAGCTTTAATCAACGACATTAATAAAATGTGAATGTCATTGATTTACCAACCAGAATCAAGAATTCCAGAGAGCAGTGTAATAAAAAAATTTAAAAAAAAAAAATCAATAAATAAAAATCAATAAATACTAATAAACACATTGAAATGTACTTCAATTAATGGTTAAAACGTAATTGTTTTTATAATGGAAAGAATTACCAAGTAAACTTCTGTGATGTTTTTTTTTTGTTTGTTTGTTTTAGCAGGTAGTATTGATCCTCAGAGCTATTGGTATATGATGACTGTATATGATGACAATGAAGGATGTAAGTGATGAATGGACACAGTCGGTACCAAGCTAAAGAGTCTGGAGGATACATGCAGTGTCTCTTTCCCTGATTGGTTGACAGATGGGTCAGACGGGTTACCTGGGGAGAGGCAATTTATCTCGTATGACAAAGGGTCACTTCAAACCCAGAGGATGTTTTAACAATGGCAAAGCACAGCCATCTCATGCTATTAGACCTATGCTCTATAGAAATATAAGAGCATTTTAAAAGGATGTCGCCATCCTGGTGTGGTTGTTGATCACAATGCTTCCGAATGGAGGTGATCTTTCTTTTAAATGGCAATGTGCACTGAATGTAAACAAGTTGCATGCTTTCTGAAGAAAGGCCAGTGTGCCTTCAGGGCCGATGCAGGGGGTCTTCAGTCATGCCGTATCTGTGGAAAGCACCACTTGACGAAGTTCTCTTTCACTGCAGCTCCAGCCACAACGTTTGCAGAGTCACTGTTGGTGCCAGCTAATGCTATTTTACTGCATTAATCAATGGTTTGACGTGCCGTGCAGCAGATTATAGATGGAGTAAGTGCATCTGAGTGCCAACAAATGATGAAATGAATTTTCCTTTACCCAGGAATGTGAGATCAGAAACGCAGCTCAGAATGCATGTGATTTGTGGATTAACTGCCAAGTTTGACCATAATACAGTGTTTATCATTTAAATTAGCCTTTTTTAAGGCCTGTTACTGTGTAAACATTCTAACGGGGTTTAAATAATTCAGGCGCAAGAAACTGTATAATTTGTAGCTTAAAAAAATACAAAATATTGCACTGATTTATACATTGTAGACTATGCAGTGTTATTTTACCTTTAATTATTCAATTTCTGCCCCTGAATACTGTTAGACTCCCCAAAAAACAAACCATTGTATAGTTAAATTGTGTCTTTTTATTGAATTTATGAATGCTTGAAATGTATTACGGGGCGGCACGGTGGCTGAGTGGTTAGCACTGTCGCCTCACAGCAAGAAGGTCGCTGGTTTGAGTCCGGGCTGGGCCAATTGACATTTCTGTGCATGTTTTCATGCCGTATAAGTGAATTGGGTAAACAAAATTGTATGTGTGTGTGAGAGTGTATGGGTGTTTCCCAGTACTGGGTTGCGGCTGGAAGGGCATCTGATGCGTAAAACATATGCCGGAATAGTAGGCAGTTTATAGTAGGCATAGTATGCAGTAGTTCATAGTAGGCAGTTGATAAATAAGGGACTAAGCAGAAGGAAAATTAATGAAATGTATTACATTTTATGCAGATGCACTTCCTTACAGATCGCAGAGTAAGTATTCTTACAGTAAGGGTCCTGTCATAAACACACAGGACCCTTGCTGTTTATGTTTTTTTTTTTTATCCAATAAAGCCACTTAATTTTGTGTATACACACACAACTTCAGAATTTTTATTGTTTACTTTATTTTCCACATATTTAAATGTCACAAATAAAGCTCATTCTGATTCTGATTACAAAAATCACCTTAGTCATACTAAATACAAAACTTTAAATATTGCAGAAAAACTAAATATCAGCCACAATGTTAATTTTTTAGATTGAAAATCAACTCTATTAAGTTAATAATAGGGCTGTGCGGCATATATCATTACCACTGCATACCATGTTTCTCTCTTTCTCAATATTGAATTCAAATAAATGATATGTTCATTTAAATAAGTATGACCTTATCGCATTACTTCATCTTTGTGTCTGATTTGAAGTGGACATATTCTAGATCTAACTAGCAGAACTGCCAAAAAAACAACTCTAATTTAATTTTTTATCTTCTGGTCAATAATGGCAAATGACCATACTATTCAGGGTTAATCCACAGCCTGATTTTACAAGTGCCCCACACAAACTTAAATCCCATTAAGAGATCTCATTAGTTCCAGGTGAGTCTGTGCAAAATTCTGTTTGTAAAGGATTTTAAATAAAGAGGTGAATAAAATGAGCCAATTAACAACAACTGACTGCTTCCTTGTAAGCCTAAAGAAGTATTCGAGCAGTGTGTGACATGCCAAAATCTGGCTCAAGCAACTGGACAGAAGGGCTTTTC
This sequence comes from Danio jaintianensis, assembly GCA_903798115.1. Taxonomy (NCBI): domain Eukaryota; kingdom Metazoa; phylum Chordata; class Actinopteri; order Cypriniformes; family Danionidae; genus Danio; species Danio jaintianensis. Next base: position 11,227,260 of record CAIGQV010018170.1, read on the forward strand.
ACACTGCAATAAACCCTGTGTGACCATCGTTCCAAACACCGCGGGTACAGAAACATTTCACAAGTCTCATTCAGAAGTTAGCACCCATTTACACAGAGTTATACAACTCTGCATTGTGGTGTCAAATGTGTGCAGTGTGAATCAATGCGATGCTATAATGCTACGCATGTCTAGACGCTACAGAAAGCAAATAATAGATAAATCGCATTACTTGTCTGCACACGGTTTAGACAGTCACGTTAAAAGGTAAATATCTGACAGTGAATTAGAGTGAAAAAGAGACAGTTTCATACCTTTATATCCCATAAAAGAAAAACAAAATATTGTCGGCAATTTATAATATGAAGATGCACAATGATAGAACCATCATGTTTGCATGCTGTGTTCATTCAACAAGTGACTCTTCAAATATGCAAATAATTTTCACCCTGAGTTTAGTAATGGTGTAAAATGTCAACTTATGAATACCCACAACTTACTGTTAACCCTGGGTACAACATGAAGAGTATGAAACGTAAAAAAAAAAAGGATTCTGTTTTCCAGGGGTTTAGAATGCCCCACTATTTCAAGTGTGAAACGCCCTAGGAGGTCTTGTTTTAATATATACACACACAATCATTTCAATTAAACACTCTCACAGAAAAAAATTACTTGCAATTAGTGTTGTCAAAAGTATCGTATCTCTGTTTGCACTTGGTGAAGAGCGGTGAAGAGTGGAGAACTGATGATCTTCACGGCCAATCACAGTCATTTCTGTTGAGCATGTGAACACAATGGGCAATCAGCCGTGTTTAAAAACACGCTCAACGATGCTCAAATGTTTGTGGGAAATTTCAGTACGGATTGGTAACGAACTCAATACTTTTGATAACACTACTTGCAATTATCTAAAATAATTTATGCATCTGCTGTGGATTTTAAGTCCATTTAAGCATAATTTTTGAGGACTGTTAACTTTGAAACTATAGCTTAGGTAGGTTAGTTCACTCTCATCTTGTCATCATTTACTCACCCTACCCTCATTCCTCTTTGGAACCAAAATAAATGTATTTTCATCAAATATAATAGATTTCAGTCCCTCCATTTAAAGTTTATACAGATCCTAATTCCATATGAACTGAGGTTTTTGCAAGAGACATGATCACTGTATATGACGAACAGATTTCATTTAGGCCTTCATTCACAAAGTGATGTTTTATCAACAAATTTCTAGGATCACATGCTTATGATTGACCACGGCTGGTCTCGCATTAACAATCCCATGACCAACCAATCAGATGAATTCAAACACAAATAAATAGTCTATAAATACAGGGTTCATACGGTCATGGAAAACCTGGAAAAGTCATGGAATTTTGACATGGCATTTTCCAAGCCTGGAAAAGTTTTGGAAAATCAGAAAAACCCACAAAGTTTTGGAAAAGTCATGGAAAACAGATACCTGTATACTTGAATATAGGTTAGTTGTCTTTACTACTTTTCTGTCCTTGGCCATTCACATACTCTCACATTATTAGTGCGGTGTAAGCATTATCTAAATCAATTTTACATAGATATAAATATAAGCTGAAACTAAATAGATTGTTGCGTGTTTTACGATATGCTGTAATAAATTTTAACATGTATTGTTTTTACAACGCATATGTAGACATTGCATGAAACATTAGGTCATGAAAATTTACTTGAAAGTCTTGGAAAAATCACGGAAAAGTCATGGAATTTTAGTAGTAAAAATGTGTATGAATCCCTGTAAATAGTCATCTTTGATTTTGAAGAATCCCCCCATTCACCCTGACTCCTTCCCCTCTTTTCCTAGCTAAATATCAGGGGAGTTCTCAAGACCATCCTGAGCCCGAGACTAAACAGGAGGGAGCCCGGGGCTCGAGGATCCTCCGAGCTCAGGGCTCTCTCCTGGGACAGCATGTCAAACACGCATTTACCTTATCAAGCATCAGCTAAGTGTGAACTCTTGAAAATTGATCAACAAGCTCAAGCTGAAACCAATGAGGTGCATTCTCGCATGTCAGGCTTGTACAAGAACTAAAAAGATTTGCTCACGCACATCATGCAGGTATGGTTGAGCTTCGGTTAATATTTGCTGATAAATCTTTAGATGTTGACATTAAAGTCAAAGTTAGAAGTCATGACATTTGCTGATCATATAAAGCAATCCATCTTCCATCATATTTTTTGAACTCTTTATGAACTAATTTTGAGTTAACAGAATTTCAAAAGTAAAGAAATCTCTACAATTTGATATATGTATGTATGTGTGTGTATATATATATATATATATATATACATACATATACATTTTGAAGATTAACAAATGGTTTGGAAGGACCTAATGCTCAATAAATGATTTTTGCTTTTACCATTTGGGTCGTTCATCCAAAAATATGTCAAAAATTATGTCATAGCTTGTGCACACAATGTATTATTTCCAACTTCTTTACTGTAGAAGAGACTTCGAATTTAGATTTTGAAGTAATTCAGTTGTGTCTAAAACACACAACATTGAATGGCTTTAAATGGCTTTTTTTTCTCATAAGAACTTTATTTATTTATTTATTTATTTATTTTTAAGTTCACCCAAAAATGAAAATATACTCACCATCAAGTGGTTCCAAACCAGTTTCTTTCTTCTGTTGAACACAAAATATATTTTGAAGAAAGCTGGAAATCATTGACTTCCATAGTGGAAAAAAAAAGACTATGGAGGTCAATGGTATTACAGGCTATTGACACAGAGTTGTTTTAGAAAATCAAGCGGGTTTGGAATAAGTAAAGGCTGAGTAAGTGATGACAGAATTTTCAGTTTTGGGTGAACTATCCCTTTAATTATTACAGAAATGACCATTTGCAAAACAACTTTTCTTTTTTCATCTCAATGTACAATAAGTTCAAAAACTTTATACCAAAGTGAGCCATATTTTAATCAGAATCCAATTACTAGTGTTGTCGGAAATAATTTCAGGTTAGTTTGTCATAAGAACGAGGAGAAGCACAGGGATCTAACAATCGCCGGTGCCGAAGCTCCACCGATGCCACTTCCCAGGCCTAATAAATAAAACAAGAGTACAAAACAAAGTGATTTCTTTCCAGATGATTTGGTTTCACGAGGAAGCGGCTCTGAAACCATACCAGGGCATTTGAGAGCGTACAGGTGCAATGCTGTGGATTAGCAAACAAGACATTCCTAGAGAGCTCACGGCACGTCTCAGGTTTGTTGATATTTTCCTAAGCCTTGATCTTTATGCCTGGTTCCTGTCTGTCACTTCTGTAACTAGAAGCGGAGCAGACACACTTGTGTTGGCCCAATTTATTGCCCAACTGCATCAGCATCAACCGCAGATGAAGTCTGTCTGGATTACAAACGGAAGCGCATGACTGAGTGGCATTGTTGTCCCGACACATGACATCATGAGCTCATCTGACCACTCGATGCTTCTGCCTTCTATAGGTTTAAATCGCATGAATCATGAAAGTAAGGAATCTAAGCAAGCTGATCGAATCAAAATGAAAGAATTCCCAAGGCACAATTCATAACTTAAAAATCAAAACATTTCTCTAAAAGAAATTCCCTTTCTGGTTTTCCCTCACATCCAAGCTTCTGTCAAATACCATGATAGATTATAGTCAGATCACATTACAAACCCTCAGGACTTTGATGACTCCCAAATGATGTTGCCTTTGTTCTTATGGCTTCATGAAAGGAAAATAAAGGATGGGATCAGACCTCAAAGGAATATTTCAAAGACACATCTCTTTTGCACTGATGACTGTCAATGTAATTATCTTAGGCACAATATACTGCCATAAAAGTGATCTGCATTTTCAAGCAGTGCCTATGCATGACTGTTTCATGTTTCAATAGGCATTAGATCCATTGTGATGGTGAGACACAAACCAGCCAGAGCTTTTAATTAAATGATGAGAGATGCAGTTGTGATAGTGGATCCAAAAAAAGAGACACAAGTATATTTATATGAATGCGGCTTGGCAGATAAGCCGCTTCACGGTTTCATCCTTTTATTATATTCCATTGAAAGTGTGTGCAGAAGACAAACATGGAGCAAATCTGAAATTAATTCAAGACACTGATTCCTTATTTATATTAAAAAAAAAAAAGCAGCAGATAATTAGCAAATAATAAGCCAAGTTTACACTGAATATATTAAAACTCTCAAAAGAAGCAGCCTGATGATGAAAAACGTTTAAATATGTAACTTTAAAATATTTTAATTGCTTAGCTAACAAGAGAAGCTACAGCACGTTAAACACTCTGGAAGAAAAATATATAATAAAAGTAGGCTTTCCAAAGGAATAGAAGTAATGCTTAATGCTTCTATACTTGTATACTGTTTCTATGGCTACCTTTTTGCATGTTATTGCACCTGATGAAAAAGCACAAGCCTAACTTGGACTTAATTTCCTTAATTGTATGAAATGTATGCAGAAATGCTGCTTATTATAGCATGTGAATTTTTTTGCACTAATGACTGCCAATGCAATTATCTTGCAGCCACAATATATTTCCATAATAGTGGTCTGAATCTAAGACAGACTATGCATGACTGTTTCATATTTCAATAAGAACATTCCTGTCAGAACATTTAATTATAAAATGAAAGATAAAGCTGTGATCGCAGATCAAAAAAAAGAGACAAATGTATTTATATCAATGCACACTGGCAGAAGCGTCATTTGTAACTGCAAATGACAAAAAGGAGCAGATACTTATAGAACTGATTAATTGTTAACAAGCACAAGATAATCAGGAAACAATGCAAAAATTACTGAATAGAATAAAACTAAATATTAGTCAGAAGAGACACTTGTAAATACTAACAACTAATAAGAGTTGCAGATCCTGCCAGAATATTACAGTATTTTAAAGGCTCTGATAAAATGAATTAATTAATTTCTATATGTAGGCTAACGTTACATATACTTGTGATGTCCTGCATACTGTTTCTATGGTTACCTTTATGCATCTTATTGTGCCTGACGAAAATGAACAATAAAAAAATATGAAACTAACCTTAATTTGTGACATAAGTTCCCTTAAATCTTATTTGAAACGTTCCTTACATTACATGCAGAACTATTTAGATTAGCATGTGTACTTTAAGTACTCCACATCAAACGTTTTATCTTGACTTTATAATCTTAAAAAAGGGGGTTTGGACCACTAACTGCCCAAACTCAAACTCTTCATTTACCAAAACAGAGGAATAAATAAATCCATTCCGACAGAGCAGGATCAAAAATGAATTTCCAATTGTTTTGTAAAGTGTGCATCTTTTGTCATGCTTGGCCTTAAGCTTTAGTCGTGCTCCCACCTTGCGGGCAGTTGCCATGCCTGAATTATAAGTGTATGTTGTGAAACAAAAAGCATTATAAATGAAGTAAAAAAAAAAAAGCGCATTTGACACTTATGTTTCCCTCCGAGGCTGGGGAACAAGAACTTCAAGCGTAAAATCGGTTTATTCTCAGCTCTGCGCTTTAGTGTATGCGTGCTGAATTACCAATTAAGACTAATAAACCCCACTGCAGCCAAACATATAGGCTAAAATCCGCTGCAGTCACTCACAGCACTCAAACGTGAATTAGCAAACAAGTGTGGTAGTGCAAATAAATAAATATATATTTTTTTTAAAACGTGCATAAGCAGACTTACCATACGAAATGAACATATACAGCAACAGAGTTTCCATCCAAGAGCGTATAACAGACATCGTAGTTTTCCCCGAATAGGCTAAATCCCGTTTGTGATGATAAACAACAGCGCTCCTCCGAAATATCTCTCCCGACCGACCGACTACAGTCCAGAGACGAATTCCCAGCAAGGGTTGTGATGCTGGGGAACTTTATCTACAGATACCATGTCCATTATACCAAACCGGGTTGGGGTTGAATTAAAAAAAGACCGAGTCTAGCAGCGACCGAAGAGCTTTCGAGAGAGAAAAGTTACAGGTATCCGACTCAGGTGTCTCGATTCCCACGCGTATCTCTCGCTCTCAGCAATCCACACGACAGGAAAAAAATTGCCTTTTTCGTCCATCCACAGCTTTTAATTCAGACTGTAATCCAGTGAATGCACGAAACGCCAGGAATGGTATGGCAACAGCACAATAACAGTGTCGTCCATGAGCCTGTTAGTTTAAAAGCATCTCAGATTTGAGGTATCAGAAACAAACAGCTGATCCACGGCGCTCTTGCTTAATTACAGTGTTAGGATTTCCTTGACATATATGATGAGATCCGGATGTATATTCAACCTGAAGTTAAACGGTCGTGGCTCAGCGATGCAGGGAAATAAACGTTTAGTTGTCCTCGTCGATTTAAAAAAAAAAGTGTTTTCTTCTTGAATGAAGTCCAAGAGATGACTTGAAATTCTTCTGAGCAGGAACTGAAGGATATCTTTCCTGGTGAACTAGTACAGATGATAAGCCACCTTAACCATTGACATCACTGTATGAAGCGTACCGTGTCCATTTTTCTAAAACTCCGATTACTTATAAATGTTGTAGTCTATTCTCGTTATCAATGCAGCGCTCCGGTCTGTAAAACAAGAAACAGTAGACTCGGCGTCACTGTTGAGCTCCGTCAAAGTAGAGAGATTAATTCAAGACCATCCCCTCCTTAGGTCACACTAGCGAACTTTGCGTTTCAACAGTCGGGCTGTGAATGGCGTGAAGTGCGCGTCGCGTTCCGCTGGACTTGCACTTGAAGTAGCGGGAGAATCCCTGAACGCTCAAATCTCCGGTTCACGGCGGTCACGTGACGCGAGCCTTCACAATCAGACCCGCTCTGACGTTTTCAAGCGTCCGTCGTGTTCGGCTGCATCTCATTAAAACTGACAGCAGCTGTGTCACATTTCACCCTAAGATCAAAAGAAAAGATGAGGATGAGGAGGAGGATGATGATGATGATGATGATGATGATCAACACAGAGTTCTTCAAATCACAGATTGTCATTAATGTACGGGATCGGATGTTTTAAGTGTTTTTTTTCTGCATGATTTTTAAGGGTATTGGTGAACAAAGTCTAGAACAATTTAAATTACAATAGTGTATATATTGTTAATATATATTAGTATAGTATAGGCAGATATTTAAAAAATACTTAACTTATATTTAAAATATATAATTATTATTCATTCATTCATTTTCTTTTCGGCTTAGTCCCTTTATTAATCTGGGGTTGCCACAGCGGAATGAACCGCCATTATTATTATTATTATTATTATTATTATTATTATTATTATTATTATTATTATTATATAAAACATTCATTCATTCATTTTCTTTTCAGCTTAGTCCCTTTATTAATCTGGGGTCGCCACAGCGGAATGAACCGCCAACTTATCCAGCATATGTTTTACGCCGCGGATGCCCTTCCAGCTGCAACCCATCACTGGGAAAATAAAACAGTGAAATTATATTTATATGTGGATTTGATTTAAAATGTAAATCTTTCCTGGGATTTAAAGTTGAATTTCAAGCAGCCCTCACTCATTTCAATATGAGTAAAACCACCCTAATAGGCCTATACTAATTTGCTACTCTGTTATGAATATGATCATTTATTATAGATCTTCAACCATCAATAATGGTTCTTAATTTAATCAAGTTTAATTGTTTTAATGCTCTACATGTGTTTTCTTTTTTTAATTATTATTATTATTATAACATTCCACAATATGAAGAAGCACAACCTAAAATGTTTCTTTAGCACCCAATCACCACAAAAGTAATTTCTAAAAGATTGTGTGACACTAAAAACTGAATCATGCTGAAAATGTACTCTTAACATCACAGGAAACATATTTTTAAATGTATTCACATTGTAAACTGCTACTTTACATTGAAATACTGTTATTGCATTAACCATAATAGTTTAAGTAATTATATATATATAAGGTAATTAGATCAAATAAATGCAGTTAGTAAAGATGCAAACAGAGTGACACTGACATGCTTGTTTTGTGGCGTTATACATTCTGTAGTCTATGCAGGAAATAAAAAATAAAATGATAATAAGACAAATCCTCAAACAAGATATCTTTATCAACAGCACATCATTCAGAAGAGTGCAATACACAATTTAAAAACTCACAGTTTAAGTGTATTTCCTGAAGCTGACGTTGCTTAAGGTGTCACACGACAGTGACATCTCCTGGCGGGTCACATTATTAGGGTCGTGCACAGCTTACATCAGCTTGTCAGTTTAACATGACAGGACAATCCGACATGAAATGTGATGCTTTTGCACATCTCATTAGTTCTCACATTCTTTTAGGTCATATTTTATATCACTGATTGCAGGAAACACACGCCCTGGCAGCTGGTTTTATTAGCGCTCATTTGAAAAGTCTAATGTGATAATAAATAAACACAGCGCTTTACTGGCTAGAGCGTTTCACTACTTGCAATTTGCATAAGATTTGTGCTTATGCATAATGCAAATAATATAATGCACATCGCATTTTCGTATGTACAGCCCATAAAGAAAAAAATAATAATGGATGCTGTTTGACAGTGCATAATATTGCCACTGTAATAAAGCGATTCTCATTTTCTTCCGCTGAGCATAGCATGCTAAATGTGTGCTTATGCATTAACTCCACGGTTTATGATACGGAAAACATATTAGGATCTCTTCATATTAACCATGTACTGCTTGGAAGTCTTCTCTTTCTATATAGTGTCCCATGATGCTTTGTTTTAGTGTAGCACTGATGGCATTGTTTACATTGTAAGACTGCACACACAAGGATATTGGTTACTTGTGCAATAGGGATAATCTAACATGGTCCCCTCCTAGTACACACTGGTACCTCTGGGTAATGGCCCTAGGACCGGATTTTAGAGTACTTACATTGATTCATTTCTCAGATATTAACTTTGTTATACCTTCATCCTTCCAATCCATTTAGATCTAAGGTTACAGCATAACATGAGCATCCTTCATCTTCTTGTCTGGCCTCAGGGTCAAATGCAAAGGGAAATGATGGACGCCACTTCTGAAACTTTAAATAGTTTGTTGAAGGTAAAACGCGGTGGGTCAAAATACAGACTAAATAAACTCAACACTGTTTTTTGCTTGCAAAGACATTATTAATGATGGAATATATTAATGAGCCAAGCAAAAAAGATGCCAAGCTGCCTGCATTCTTTCTAAAAGCATTTAAAGGGATAGTTC
>CAIGQV010018170.1:11246470-11273104 GCA_903798115.1 Danio jaintianensis
GTAATTGAATTGAATTGAGTTTGTTATAGAAATATACAAATACAAAATTTTACAGATTTAAACAAAATACACAAAATACAAGTATTCCATACATCTTGAAATAAACTGTCAAGGATAAAAACACAATAAAGCCCTTGGCTTGTTTCCGTTGTAGGCCTCGCTGTTAAAAACAAAGTATGGCTGGAAAGTACAGTTATTGCATATATCAAACAGTACCTCCACATTTTAAAACAGAAACAAAAATTATTCAAAATACATACACACATACACATCATTCATTCACTTTCCTTCAGCTTAGTCCCTAAATTAACAATACATACTATATAAACTATATAGTACTACTATATATACTATATAACTATATAAAAAAAATCATCATCCACAATGCAAACTAACTATCATCCTCAAACAGCCATCTTTTGACAGCCAATTTGAATGTTATCACTCGATTGAAAGAGCGTTATCAGTGGTTATCAGCTTATTGATATGGGCCAGTAGGGGCCTTCTGCGCTACTAGTAGGCTCAGAAGGCTGTAATTATCCATCCACATGGTTATTCAGCTATAGATCACATACGGCTGCGGCCGGAAGTTATCGAGAATTATTTATATTATTTATTAAATTTCCCATTTATTCTATTTTATTAACATCTACCCCTAACCCAACCCTAAACCCAACCGTCTCAGTAATGTAAAAACAGATCTGGATCTGGAGTGTTCTCTATTAGTATAGCTGATTAACCATGTGGATGGATGATTACAGCCTTCTGAGCCTACTAGTAGGCGCAGAAGGCCCTTACTGGTCCATATCTATCAGCTGATCCACATGATTGCACTGGTATATATAAACATATTTTCCGCCACTAAACTTCTAAACTGAAATAAATATTAAAATCACAACCCCTAGTACCAAGGGCTAGGCCAGAAATTTTAAAGTGGGTGGACCTCGGTGCATACTCTTAAATTATGTGTATAATAACTAGTTTCTTATATTTATGATCTCTGATAATATAGTAATTTATTTAACGAGGTGTGAGCTGACATTTTTGAGTATCCAACCCTCATTATGTAAAAAAAAAAAAAAATTACAAAAATAAGGTATAGTGTTTAATGCTGAAAACGTCCTGGTTACCTCCGTAACCCACGTTCCCCGAATAGGGAATGGAGACGTGTGTCTGGTAACAGACTATGGGAGTATGTCAGACGACCAATCACTCTGAAGAGTAAGAAAACTGCCAATGAATGCCAAAATGAATTGGCAAAGCTCAGCTCCACAGCTAACAGTGATTAGCCATTAGTGCTATATAAGCTGCCAGCTGAGAAGCGAGCACTAGAATTTGCCTGCTGAAGAGCCGATCACTCAGCTAACAACTGGAGACTCAGGTGCTGTGGCAGTGGAGACACACGTCTCCGTTCCCTATTGGGGAACGTGGGTTACGGTTGTAACCAGGACGTTCCCCATAATGGGAGCTTCAACGTGTGTCTGGTAACAGACTATGGGAGACTGTATGGAAAACCCCACAGCAGCTAAGCTCATCACGCTCCTGATGTGAAGTTTGCCAGGCGTAGCGTGAGCGCATAAGCATCACCAAGAGTGCAACCTTCCAATGTCCCCTAGGCCCAAAAAATGACCATTACATGGGAATAATTAGAATTTAGATCGGAGGTCGTAAATGTTCTTTTACCTTGCTAATATAGTCTAGGGATTTTAGAAATACGACAGTACGTTGGGAAAGCGTGCCAATCCCTGAAGGGGGAGGACGTTGCGAAGACCATCTGCTACTCAAGAGGGGAGACTTGATGGCAAAAAGAACATATGGACTAGCTCTATGGAGGGGGAGTGCTACATATGATAAGCTGGTTAGCGGGTAGGGAAGACACGGGTCCGCCTGGTCAGGGGGAACACTCCATGGCTGAAATAAGCATATGGGATCGCCATCGGGGGCCGTGCATAGCTGGCACCGAACCTCAGCATGTGGGTAGACCAAGAGTGGGGATACCAGACATCACACTGAGCCAGGCACTTGGCTCCTCTGTCGAGTCGGGTGCTGGGGGTCTCGGAGGAATTATCTAGGGTTCGCCAAGCATGAAACTTACTAGCAGAATAGAAAAAGCACACGTATCTCCGGGTTAGGGAGCATGGCGCATCAAGCATTTTTGACACCAAGCTTAATTTAAGTGTGCTCTCTCTCCCGGGGGACACAGCTCGCCCTGGCACCTGAAGCGAGGGCGATGGCATAAACCATAAATTGGACCAACCTCTGCTTTGATACGGCACTTCCCTTCTGCCGATCATAACAGAAAAGAGCTACTTAGAGACGTATGCTCTAGGTGTCACATTAAGCGCAGTGCGCGGACATAGCAATGAAAGGGCTGGGTCTGCCTCCTTCGTAGGCAGCGCTTGCAGGCTCATTACCTAATATTAAAAGGTGCAGTAGGAACCTTAGCACAAGCTGAACCGGGGTCTCAGGTAAACATGAGAGTAGGCCGGTCCAAATTTCTGGCACAATTCGCTGACCGAAAATGCCACTGGAATCCTTTATAACCCTCCTGAATGATACCAACGCGACCAGCAGAGCTGCCTTCATGGACAGAAAACTTATAGATACTGAATCGAGTGGCTCAATGGATCTAACCATAGCCGCTGGGGCTAGAGAGATCCCAAGAGGGCAAGAGAGGGGGGCGGGGATGGAATTAACCATCTCGCACCACGCACCTCTGAGGAACCGGCTGATGAGGTTATGCTTTCCCATCGCGCTACCATCCGCCACCACAGAGAGCGGGGATGACAGCACATCAAACCTTCAGTGTGGAGGGAGACAACCTGTGCTCCAGCTATCCTGAAGTAAGAAAACACAACACTAATCTGGCATGTACGGGGTTCTTCTCAGAGAGAAGAGCTCCACACAACGAATAGATTCCACTACAGGACATAGGCTTGCCTATACAGGGTGCTCTAGCCTGAGTGACGGTGTTAACCATTGACTGATAGGTCACCTAAGTCCACCGCGCTCTGTCTAGAAACCCTCCATGGGGGTTCCAGAACACTGCGCGGGTGCCACAGGGTGCCCGTCTAAGAAAAAGGAGTGCTTCTTCTGGATTCTTCTGGAATTCATCAGGGAGGGCCATCACGAGGAGTGTGAGTTCGGAAACTCGGGTCCAGTTGGGCCAAGGAGGCGCAACGAGCGAGACCCGCTCTTCGTCTCCCCGACCTTGCACAGAGTCTGTGCGCGCAGGCTCACTGGGGAAAAACGTATATTGCGTAAACCTGGGGCCAGCTGAGAGCCAGCGCATTCATGCAGAGCAGGGAAAGCAGCTGGCAAAGGGCCACTTGGGAGAAGCGGCAGGATGACCTGGGCTTCTCTGAAACGTGCCCATAACAGCTGGACTGTGCCGGGGTGGAGTCTCCATTCTCCCGGAAAGGTAACTGTCGTAAGAGCACGTAAGCTGGCACAGAAGAGCTTGTGCGGGATATGAACGGCGGACAGCTGTTAAGCCGCATGACTCCGGAGGAGCAGATGGCGAGCTAGCTGAGACATGCGGCGGTAGCGCACATCAGCCAAACGGTTGATGTGCGCTATCGCAGGCGTGCTGGCCGTCCTAACCAACACATGTGTCCCCTCCCGTACCGGTAGGAACCGGCGGAGAGTGAGAAACACTGCCAACAACTCCAGGCAATTGAATGTCAACACAACCGAAGTCCGATTTACAAACCTGCAGCTGCATGTTCGATACACACAGCCCACCAGCCCATACTGGAAGCATCCGTCAGAATGACAGCATGACTGGACACTTGTTCTAAGGGCACCTAGGCCCGTAGAAGGCAAGGTCCATCCAGTGACTGAAGGTGCGGAGACACAGCATGGTGATGGACACCTGGTGCGTCTACGTGCGCCATGCCGATCTGAGGACCCGATCGCGAAGCCAGCGCTGAAGTGGTCTCATATGATCAATTGAGCGGCGTGATAGCGGCTACAAATGTCATATGCCCCAGGAGCCTCTGAAAAACTTCAGTTAGACCACTATAACTGCCGAATTAAACGGACAGGGCAGCACTAGCCCGGCGCACTAAAAGCGCACCGTGATGGAGACCGGGTTCAGCTCAAACCCGAGATGAGAGAAGCTCTGCCGGGGGGAGAGCTTGCTCATTCTCGGTTGACCCAAAACTCCAACAGGCCGAGGTGCCAGAGCACCAGGTCCCTATGCATAATCGACTAGTTCAAAGATCTGAAAAAAATAACCCAGTCAATGAATAATCAAAAAATGCTGATGCGCGTGCGCCGAAGACGCACAGGGCATCCCCCACGTATGGAACAGGGAGAGCCCAAAGGGGAGGACCATTTACTGCCATGCTCGGCCCCCGTCGCACACCGGCAAAAACACGGTTATAAGGAGGGAGAGAGCGAGACATGGAGTGAGCGTCCTTCAGGTCTATAGCTGCAACCAATCCCGCGGACGGACGCACTGGGGGATGCGTTTCTGCATGAGCATCTTGATCGGCATCCTGCACAGATGACAGATCAAAACGCACAGATAGTATTGGTATAACCCACTGCTCTCTGGGTACGATGAAGTGGGGGCGTAAACCCACTCTTCATCTCGGCTGGAGGGACCGGCTCGATTGTATCCTTCACCAGGAGGATAACAATCTTCTCACGTGAGACTGGGGTGGCATAGCGATGACCGCTTAAATACACACCCGTGAACTCGGGAGGCCAACAGCGAATTGAAACGCATAGCCGAGTCTGACCGTCCGTGTGAGCTACTACGACGGGCTGAGCAGTGCTAACCAGGTTGAACAAGCAACATCACTGGAATGATCGCTGACATAGGGGCAGCTTAGAGATGGGGAGTGGTCACCCCGGGAAGCGGAGCGTGCCGAGGAAGAACTGAAAATACAGATTGTCTCTCACCTTCCTCCCAGGATCCCGCGGAGAGGCTAGAGGTGTGAGAAAGGAGCTCATCCTCTGGCGCCCTCAAAGCCTGTGTCAAAGTGCACCAAAGCTGAGAGCTGGAAGGCAGCGCGTCCCATGCTGGCAGCAATTGGGCTTCCACACCCAGAGGGAGGAAAAGCTGCTCTTTTCAGATCGCTACATTCATTCACGGGGGAGCCCCGGCCCTCCACCGGGTAAAGAACGGTTCTCCTCCTCTCCAAGCGGCCCGCCTCAGGTTTGCTTAATGGCGACCTGTGACAGGAGCGTCAACTTACTGCGGGGAGGCTCGACACGTTCACTTGGCAGTGGAACGGGCTGTGACAGCAGAGCATATTGGAGCCACAGGAAGAGCGCTCTCGGCGAAGAACAGCCAGCCCGGACGGGTCTGGTGGGGGAGCAGTTTTCCGAGCCCACCAGGAGATGACCTGCTCCATCGCGCACGGTTGATGATATGGGCTGGGATATGGGCACGCCAAGAAAGCGTACTTTGTCGGCGGGCCGCATATCTGCCAGGGTAAGCCAAGGGTGGCATCTTCGGACCACTGTGTGGCCATCGTCCTACCCAGGGCAAGGGCGGCCAACTTGAAGGTCATGAGAGCATAGACGACCACCGTGCTGTGCTTACGCATAAGCCTGGGGAAGAACCGCCCCTGTGCAGCACAGCCAGGTGGCCATGGTGCAGGGCAGAAGCGGCATGGCCCGCAGCAGTGTGGGCTCTGGCCGTGAGAGACACAGATAACCCACCCGCCTTGGACGGGGGTCTCAGCTTACCCCTCCAGGTGGCTGCGCCCCCCACCTGAGGAATAGCTTCGTACCCACTGGCCACCTCGCCATCAGGGAAGGTGAAGGCGGAAGCGCACGAGGACCGGGCGGAGAAAAACGCCCTCTATGACAGCGTGTGCTTGCTGTGCGCCCCTGGGAAGAAGGGGACGGGAGCTGGAAGATTCATCTTACATCAGCCCGCACGTCACACCCTCTAGTCAGTCCAGCGGTGAGACTGGGGGACAAGCCATCTCCAGCCACACCGCCGAAGCAGCCCAGGAAGCGCAGCCATCATGTCTGATTCGAGAACCTTGACCACGCATTGCACCTCGTAGAATGGAAGCGAGCCTGGTCTGTCATCTGAGCATGACAGCTCGCCCTCCGATGTCGCGATGGGTATCTGATCTCCGGTGTCATCAAGCGGAGGCGCGGGCATCCGGGGGGTGAACCGCACAACCACTCGAAGCTTGGATGGAGCTCGCTGTGGAGGAGTGGGGGGGTCCGCTGGCCCGGAGGTGACGGATAAACCCCCACTGTAATCCTCAGATCTGCTAACCGCTTTCATGGCGAGCAACAGGTGTGGCTTGGAAGCCGCGATCTCAGCTGTGCAACAGCCATGCCCTCACAGTGAGAGCATGAGCTGTCCACGAGCACCGTATCGACATGCTGGACCCCCAGACCTGTGATGCGATACCCATGCCCATCATCCGGAGATAGAAACCACCACATCCAGAAACGCACAGTCAGAACAGCGTCTTGAAAAAGATGTGTTGATTGAATGTGTTGCTCTCTTAGGGAATCTGATCTTTTAATGGACACTGCTCTTTTGTGTGCACCAGCGAAACGCCCAGGGGACAGGAAGCCCAGATCGACTGCCGCTGTCGTGTCATCTCCTGCACTAGTGAGTAAACTGGTTTCAGTCTTGAAATCAGGTTGGCAGATAGTGTCTTCAGTTTCGTGAGAGGCTCTGAAAGCTAAATTCTAGTGCTCGCTTCTCAGCTGGCAGCTTATATAGCACTAATGGCTAATCACTGTCAGCTGTGGAGCTGAGCTCTGCCAATTCATTTTGGCATTCATTGGCGCATTTTCTTACCCTTCAGAGTGATTGGTTGTCTGACGTACTCCCATAGTCTGTTACCAGACACACGTTGAAGTTCCCATGATGGGGAACAAATATATATTGTCATACTTCTCATAATACTCATTGTATTACTTATAATGTCCTTGACCATCAATCAGAATAGTCAGCAGTACATCACTTTTAGTTTTGTTTTCAGAGCTGTTGCTTCAGTTAAATCGAGTCAAATACAAAAGCGCTCATCATCAGCACAAAGTGCGAAGCAAAAGTTGGACAGTTCCATTTCTGGGCAATGGAGAGGGACTATACATTTGATTGACAAACTTGCGATAGAAGGAACATTTTCATAATAAAATGAGTTTTTGTTTCTAACCAATACCTGAAATTTATATTTTAGAAACGGCTTCTATTTTTTGCAGCTGAACAACAGAAAACTTGATGACATAATCACCTCAGGTACACCTCATGTGCTTTATCCAGTGTTAAATGCTAAAAATGTGAGTTTGAATGGCATTTTACATGACATTTATTGCCATACTACTGAAAGTAGCAGCAAATAGTTTACCACAAATCTTAAAAATAAAATAAACCGTTTGAAATCGAATTTTAGAACTGTGAAATAATGCAAACCAACACATATCTGATTCAGCATCTACATTTAATAATGTTAAATATGTATTAATTAGATCATAAACCATTTCGTGAGTGAGTGCTAATTAATAACCTCATGTGGAACTCTAAATCTGCGTCTCATTTCGGAGTCTGCTACTGTCCACCCGAGGTAGCATTTTGATCACGGACACATGCTTTAAGAGCCTTTCTGACTGAATGAATGAGATATTATATATATATATACCCGGGGTGCTTAAGTATAATTGGCTAAAGTGGCAGTAGGCAGGTTAAAAGAACCAAAACAAAGACAGCCGTTCTGGCACGGAAAACACATTTTCAAAGTAGAATAACTGACTTCAGCATTGTTTTTCAGATAAACAAGAAGGTTCACTTGGCATGTTTCTTTAATATCTGCAAACATATTATGGTATTTTTGTGCTTTAGAAGAGTCAAAAACTTGCATACAGCACCTTTAAACTAAACAGTTATTCTCTAAACTCAATTTCATTTTATTCAACAGACAGTAGACACCACACATAACATACATGCATCCAACTGTATGAATAATTTGCCTAATGATATTATCCACAATATCCACTGCTTTCTGTTATGTTAAAAACATGACTGCCTTAACTCTACTCTCCGGCAACAGCCTCTAAATGATCGATTAGCAAAGAAGTGGACAGATTTAGCACATCATTTTTCCCCCCCCTGCACCATAAGGAATTACGTAAATCAATACCACGTGTCTCTGTGTGTTTAGAAAAACACTACCATTGGCTAAGATTTGGTCTCCATTGGTTTTCATTATGCTAACAGCATGCGCGATTAGCGTTCATGCTTTAAAACGGCCTCTTTCATAAACAACAATTGCATTAATTAGGCCTACTGCTGTTGTGTGTATCAGTTCTGCCTTTCCATGACTTAACACAAATGATTACGGAGAATCCCAGCTTGATCTATTAGTAAGTTGGTCACCCTGCATCGATGTGTGGTGCGTTCACACATCCCACACGCTCACTAAAACATCCATCATTTTTTCCAGCACTCTTTCTTTGTTCGCTCACTGCAGGTGATTTGCAAGGTCACATGTTTCAAATGCGCAATTAACTTGATATAACGTCGATATGGCTGCTCATCAGGACTTAATTAAATTGCACTGTAAAAAAAAAACTGTAGAAAAACAAAAGCAGAAAAAATATATTTCTAATTGTGGCTTCATTAGTTGATTGCTTGCATGAAGGAATGCATTTTTTCTCCTTTTTTCTCCTAACATTTCTCCTAACATTTTCTCCTGTTTCTCCTAACTTGCTTTTCTAACATGTTACATTTGAATGTGCAAACGGGGCATTATTTAATGAAATATCTGCTAATTTGCTAAAATTAAAAACAATCTGAACACTGAATGAAGTCTGGGAATCTCTTTTTATCATGTCATAATTCAGAAAATCTTGCAAACAAATTTCAGAATATACATGTGAATAAAATGTGTCATTTTTTTTTTTTTTTTTACAAAGATGTTTAATAGACATCTAATAGATATCTAAACACAGAGGTCTTGGATAAAACAATGCTAAATTTGGGCTGTCAGTGAAAATCTAATAAACATCTAAATCCCTGATAGCTCAAAAGTAATAATTTTGAGAAAATGGCCTTTAAACATATCTCAGCAAGCATTTTTATGTTTAATAAACATCTTTTCTTCGTCTCTCTCTCTCTCTTTTTTTTTTAAAGATGTTTAATAGACATCTAAACACAGAGGTCTTGGCTAAAACAATGCTAAATTTGGGCTGTCAGTGAAAATCTAATAAACATCTAAATCCCTGACAGCCCAAATATCATAATTTTGAGAAAACGACCTTTAAACATATCCCAGCAAGCATTTTTCTGTTTAATAAACATATTTTCTTTTTCTTTTTTTTAAGGATGTTTAATAGACATCTAATAGACATCTAAACACAGAGGTCTTGGCTAAAACAAGGCTAAATTTGGGCTGTCAGTGAAAATCTAATAGACATCTAAATCCCTGACAGCACAAACTGAATAATTTTGACAAAACAGCCCTTAAACTTATACCAGCAAACATTTTTCTGTTTAATAAACATCTTTTTTTTTTTTTTAAGATGTTTAATAGACATCTAATAGACATCTAACCATAGAAGTTATGGCTAAACAAAAAAAAAATTGGGCTGTCAGTAAAAAAAATCCCTGATAGGCCAAATTTAGCCGTGTTTTAGCAAAGATGTCTATTAAACACTTGCTTGAATGCACTGCAATTGAAATCACACACATATAAAAAGCCCACACATATAAAAAGCCCAAAATAAAACAAACTGCCTGGTGCGTGAAAAACAAAAACATTTTTTCTCACTTTTTGCATATTTGACCATTTGATGTTCATCCTGTCACATTTGACACGAGTATAGATGAGCTAAAACAGCGCAATGTTTAAAATGCATGTGTGATTTTGTGTGCGTTTATGTGTGGCTCATTCAACATTGCAAGAAGGCTGAATAAACTCCAAAACTACATCAAATAATTATTGGGAAACTTCCTGGTTCAGTCTTTATTGTGGTATTTGTTACTGTGGGTTAGGTCATCATGTGTGAGTTGCTGTCTGTCATTTTTGCTGTGTTTATCCTGACATCCGACCCTGGGTATCTTTCTCTCAAGTGAAATGTCTGTGAGTGGACGATGAGAACTTGGGGAGAACTATCTCATAGCATTTAAAGGCAGAGATGCAAAACAGCTACAACAAAAAGTGACATTTTCAACAGGGTATAATAACTGACCTGATGGGTATTTTGACCTGAAACTTCACAGACACATTCTGGAGACACAAAAGACTTATTTTACATCTTATAAAAAGCAATATTGGAGCCTTTTAACCTTGTTTTAATGATAGTAGTTTTGGAGTGTTCTAAATGAGCGGCTGTGTACAAATTCTGCAAAATGTTAGTCATTTCCAGCACCATCTTTCGTCACCCTCTCTGCTGTTCTCTATATGCAGTTTTACCAAATCCTTAAGTAATGCCAAGTGTGTTATTCTCAAAACTAGCTCAAACACAATAAATACCTCATACGTACCCAGATTACAGACCCAGCTGTATATATTCACACATGTATATATATATATATATAATCTTTTATTCAAATAAACAAATAAAGTTTTCTCACTTATCTTGCTGTAAATTATTAAATATATTTAGGATTAGACATTCATTTCACCATAATTATCTTGTTAATATATAACGTAGGTGCCATTTTACGTATGCAAATTGTATATATGATTACACAGCTCTTTGGAACACTTATTTCTGATTGGTCAATTGTTTATCAATTGTTTATTTGTCAGTTGCTTGTTATTTCCTAAAAACAACCTTTAAAAACCGAAGGTGGTAATATTTGGTTGTTTCTTCAAGGGAGTTATATGGTTAGCTAGTAAAATGTATAAACTCAAAAATGTAGTGTACAAATATTTTGATATTATATTACAGCTGCTTCTATTTTGAGTTTCTGTTATAATACAGAAATTGAAAGACTATAGTAATAGTACATTTATCTTTAATGACAGGATGCTTGTTTTGTACACTGTAATGGATTATAAAATAACAAATTGGTAAGCTTTTAATTCAGTTCAATCTGAAATTAATATATTGTGTTCCCATAATCATTTATGTGGTAAAAAAAAAAGCTGAGGAAGCCTCCAGAGCTAAAATTCAGTGATTCATTTAAAATAGCTGTTTATTTTAGACCAATCGCATTAAACTAAGCCATCTGACCAATCAGTGCAGTGCAGGCTCTCAGAAACAAAGAGTTTAAAGAGACTGAATCCTTCACTCTAAAATATAAATCCATCAAATAACAAAACAACAACAACAACAACAAAAAAGGTACTGGCAGCTTAGCTTAAAACCATTTTTTTTGCTGTTCATTTTCATGAAAAACTCAAGCCATATATCAATTCAAACTAGCAAAAACATTAGACACATCTTTTTTCTTTAAATTAAGTTCATTCATTCAATTTCCTCCGGCTTAGTCCCTTTATTTATCAGGGGTCGCCAGGGGTCGAATAAACCGCCAACTTATCCAGCATATGTTTTACACAGCGGATGCCCTTCCAGCTGCAACCCAGTACTGGTAAACATCCATACAAACTCATTTACACACACACTCTGGCCAATTTAGTTTATTCAATTCACCTGTACCGCATGTCTTTGGACTGGGGGGGAAACCGGAGCACCCGGAGGAAACCCACGCAAACACACAAACAGAAATGCCAACTGACCCAGCCGGGGCTCGAAACAGTGACCTTCTAGCTGTGAGGCGACAGTGCTAACCACTGAGCCACCGTGTCGCGCCCTTAAATTAAGTTAATAGGACCAAATTTAACCCAATGTTTGAGATAGTCCATATTTTACCCAATTTGGGTTTAAATAACCCAGCATTTCTTAGAGTGTAATGTCCCATTATTGTTGTAAGTCTTCTGGTTTTTATTTAATTTTATACGTACAGTACAATGGCCAACTTTGTTGTGTTTATCAATGCTTAACAAACACATGAAATAAATAATGCATTTAAAAAGTGAAAATAAACATAAATTACAAGTTACAGACACATTCACAAAGAAAGAAAGAAAGAAAGAAAGAAAGAAAGAAAGAAAGAAAGAAAGAAAGAAAGAAAGAAAGAAAGAAAGAAAGAAAGAAAGAAAGAAAGAAAGAAAACAGCATAATAATGGGCACTTTAACATATACATATATACATGTAAACATATATAATCCTAATGTAATGTTTTTACATTAAAATGGCACATCAAAAGTTGTATCTACGTATGCACATAAGTTCACATGCACTACTGTATCACTTAAATACAGATCACTTTAATATATTGTATATCACTTAAAATATATCTCTATTGTACAGGCCATTATAGAAATAATCCTGACTTGATGTGGTTTTTTAACATATGTGTTACTCACTGTTAGTTAATGCATTAGGTCATAGCCAATACATTAACAATAATAAAACCTTTGTAAATGTTGTGAAAAGAAAAATGTGTACTGTAACTTATTTCATATTAACTATACTTACTTACTCCCAGGGCCATTTATATCGAAGTTGATATTTAGCCACACCATATTGGTGTTTTGTAACATCTAGTTTTTATGAGGTGGGTTGTTAGCCCAACACTCAACCCCCAACCTGGAGGACCAGGACATGCACACACTGGACTGTGGGGGAAACCGGAGCACCCGGAGGAAACCCACACGAACATGGGGAGAACATACAAACTCCACACAGAAATGCCAACTGACCCAGCCGGGGCTCGAACCAGCGACCTTCTTGCTGTGAGGCGAAAGCGCTATCCACTGCACCACCGTGTCGCCCCATATTAAATAGTGTCCTATTTTTCTTTTAGTGCACAATAGCAATACCGGTTCACAAGTATTCTCAAGACATGAACATTTCATTTCATAGATTTTGAGGAAGGAGATTGTCTCTCTTGCTAAACCTATTTATTATTTAAAACTCCATGCTAACCATAAACTCCAAGGTACAGTGAATGTACTTTTAGTAAGCCAGGTAAAGAGCTTTACTTTCAAAGTGCAGAAAAACACTTTACTGTGGCTTCGAGTTTTATTGAAACAGTAAATCACTTGTTTACTTAAATGACTTTTAGAACTGTATATTGTTTTACTGGGGTTAGAAGATACAAATTAGTATGAAGTGAAAATACTGTACAGTGTTTGACGCAGCTGTACTGCTCTTATCAGTTTTCAGCTGAAAAAAAAGTGTTAGTTGATTCTCTAACCAAAGTTTCCTCCTTGAAGGTTTTTTAAACTACTTATGATTTGGGTAAAATATAACTCACTCAATCCATTTCTGTGTATAGAGAGCCGCTTTCCCGCTGCTGTTTTAATCATTTTCACAGTGGGTGAGCAGAAAAAGACACACTCAGAACAAAGAAATTGTGGGCAGTGTTTCAGGGTGTTAGCTCAGTTTAATACAGTATACAGACATTAAATAAGATTTTTCCAATATGTTGCTTTATTTTTATTCTTATGTTCCATCCATTCATAATTCAAAATTGCTCCACCCTCATCAACTTCATCATTACCATTTTAAATATTATTTCTTTATCATTACATTTTTTTAAGGTGTTTTTGTTTTGTATTACATTGTATTTTTTTCTGCACTTTTAATGAAAAGATAAAGGAAAATAAGATTTCTTGAGATATGGCCTACTATTGAGACCACAGTAAACAGAAAACAGGGGTGGGGTAAATGTGAGTATAGGGTTAAAAACCATGTGAAATGAAGAGTTTTTTTGGCTTTTATTATTAATATTTTAGCCTTAAGTTTATCCATAAGATTGCAAGATAATTATTATATGTTACTAGTGGTGGATGAAGTACATACATTTGGCATTTCAGTAAAAGTGTCAATATTTTAATTCATCCTTTTCAATATGAATCCTACGAAAGTACTGGATTTTTCATTTACTTGTATTGATGAATGTTTATTTTGCAAGCAAATTTCAATTACCAAAACTTGAAAATGTGAAATGAAATGCTGAATTCCATTCAGATAAGTTTGTAAAATAATCAAATCCTTAGAGACTCACTCTGAATGCAGCACTTGAATTGGTGAATCATTTACTGGAAACTCACTCTGAACAGATCATTTGAATCAGTGAATAATTTGCTGGAGACTCACTCTGAACACATCATTTGAATCAGTGAATAATTTGCTGGAGACTCACTCTGAATACATCATTTGAATCAGTGAATCATTTACTGGAGACTGACTTTGAATGCATAATTTGAATCACTGAATCATTTACTGGAGACTCACTCTGAACGGATCATTTGAATCAGTGAATCATTTACTAGAGACTCACTCTGAACAAATCATTTAAATCAATTAATCATTCACTGAAGACTCACTCTGTACACATTATTTGAAGTGAATCATTTACTGAAGAGTCACTCTGAACAGATTATTTGAATCAGTGAATCATTTACTGGAGATTCAGGCTGCATTTAAATCAAATTTTTTATGCCCTTCGTTCACTAACTTCCCTTCGTCTCATTCCTCGGATGTATGTTATTAATTATGTTACACAAGTGTCCACTACGGGCTTTTCTGTGTGGAGTTTGCATGTTCTCCCTGTGTTCGCGTGGGTTTCCTCCGGGTGCTCCGGTTTCCCCCACAAGTCCAAAAACATGTGGTATAGGTGAATTGGGTAAGCTAAATTGTCCGTAGTGTATGAGTGTGTGTGTGAATGAGTGTGTATGGATGTTTGCCAGTGATGGGTTGTGGCTGGAAGGGCATCCGATGCGTAAAACATATGCTGGATAAGTTGGCAGTTCATTCCGCTGTGGCGACCCCAGACTAATAAAGGGATTAAGCCGAAAAGAAAATGAATGAATGAATGAATGAAGTGTCCACTACCAGCAGAAGATCTGAAGGAGTTTAAATGGAATGCCCTAAACCCTTGAGCACTTGGGTACTACACTGTTGTGACATCACAATCGTATTGCACTCTGAGACATATAGGTGCTGGAGTGGACATATAAAGCCAACTCTCTCCCTGTGTCAAATTCGAGGGATCGAGGATATGTCCATGTAAGCTTCCCTCGTTCACTTGATGTACTGAAACACACTTTGAAATGATTCCCCTGAGGGAACAAAGGAAGGAAATTTTGCAAGCACGTGCCTAAAAGTGGAGTGGAATGCAGCCTCACTCTGAAAAAATCACTTGAAGCAGTAAACTGTATACTGTAGACTCACTCTGAACAGATAATTTGATTCAGTGAGTTGTTGACTAGTGAGCAGATGTCAGTCCAATTCACAAATGCATTGTTCAGTGCAATTTGTGATCTGATTTAATGGGTTAACTGATAAAATTCAGCTTGTTCACAAAGTAAAAACCACTATCTCATCTGTGACCACAATTTCTCTCCTTTAAAATAATTGTTTACTCAGCTTCATTCAGGAAATGTAGAAAATTAAAACGTACAATATTCAGTTTTGGAATGCAGTGAAGTAAAAGTTTCCTCAAATAAAGATATTCTGTTAAAGTACAGATACTTAAAATAAGTACTTAAGTTCAGTAGTGAATTAAAATACTTAGTTACTGTTCACAACTGTATTTTACAGAATATGAAATAAATATAGTCCATGGCAAGTTAATTGTTACATTCATTCGTTTTCTTTTCGGCTTAGTCCCTTTATTAATCTGGGGTCGCCACAGCTGAATGAACCGCCAACTTATCCAGCATATGTTTTACGCAGCGGATGCTCTTCCAGCTGCAACCCATCACTTTGAGGCGATCGTGCTACCCACTGCGCCACCATGCAGCCCTGTTATTATTATTATTATTATTATTATTATTATTATTATTATTATTATTATTATTATTATTATTATTATTGTTAATGGGCAATAATTCTGAAATAAAATAAAAATAAATAAATAAATAAATAAATAAACTGCACCAATGATACAGAGTAAAAATCTAGAAATCAGCTAAATAATCAATAAAACAAATACACACTCAAAAAATGACATTTGTTCAAACTATTTATTTAAAAATTAGCTGAAACAACACATTTCTTGAGGTTTTGTTTGGACAACTTAATTGTTTTATGTTCAATCCACTTAAAAAAATAATAAGTTAACTTAATTTCATCATGTTGCCCCAACACAAATCGATTGTGTGGAACCCAGCATTTGTTTTTTACAGTGCATCAACATTAAACCCCATCAAGAGAAATGTTCACTTCAGTAAACACGGTTTATTTATAATGCACAAACCCCATACATCCCGGTTTGTTCAGGAACTTTTGGTCTTGCTTTTAAAAAAAAAGCAGGCTTCTTGATCAGCATGCTCTAATAGTTTAATTGAATGAATTTGGGACACGAAGGACTTTGAAGCATTCTATATATAAAAAACAAACGTCTTTTATCGGGTAGCGCTTCTTTGGTTAGAATTCGCTCTGATGCTTTTTAAGTGCATTCATGCAGTGACATCCACAAAAATAAATGTCCATTGGTGGTTGAAATGATGACATGCTATTCCTGTCCAAGTGCACAGTGATGGTGACTGCCAGCAGTTATTTCACTTCCTTCAGATCATGCTAGAATACACAGATGCAACAGAATGCCCAGCAGCACCATCAGACAATTTAATATTTGAGGAGCATTTTTTAAACGGAGTGCACTGTAATTTAATGCCCAAAGTGGGCTGATGACTACGTTTCAGTGAGACAATGAGATGAAACTGATTATAGCAGAACGATCGTCCAACAGTATATGAAAGACAGCCGTCCTCTTGCTCTGCCATTCTCAGCGCTGTTGGAGAAACGTTGAAGAGCTTCTATTTTAAGTGTTTACAGGGCTTGTTTACGGACCAAATGGAAACAGTATCGACCCATTTGACATTTTGTTCTGACAGTCACTTTCTTTAAGACCTCTATATGGTGGAGTGCGGAACTCTGGTTAAAATTTAATTTGGGCCACTTTATTCTTATTCATGATCAATAAATAAAGAGTTCAGGCAGAAAACCTTTACCACCGATGGTTGGTTTTTCAGTTGTCCCATGAAACAAAACGTTTTCCTGCATTTCACAATTGTCTGTCATAAACGTGGAAACTGTTCACTTTAAATTGATAGTTCATCCAAAACTGAAACTTCTGTTATTGTTTACCCTATTGTACCCTATTGTTTGCTCAAATGCCATGACTTGCTGTTTTTTTCAAACAACTTGTTTAAAATGAGCTGTAACAACACAATTCTTGAGTTTTTTGGGGACAACTTATTTGTTTCATGTTTCATTTCATCTTAAATGTATAAAAATGTACAAGCTAACTTAATTTCTCAATGTTGTCCCAACACAAATCGATTATGTGGATTAAGGTGTTTGTATGTTCAAATCTTGTTCCCGTTTTACATGTTACTATACATAGATAGATTAACGTCATTACATCACCACACTATTCAATGTTTCCACACTATTTCAATGTTTTTCCCAGAGTTTCACGCAATTTCAGGTTTTTCATGTTTAATTTCTTACTGTAAAAAATGCTGGGTTTCACACAATTCCTTCATGTTGTCCCGACACAAATATATTAATTTAACTGAACTGTTTTGACAAATTTAAGTGGATTGAAGGTAAAACCAATTAAGCTGTCCCCAAAAAAACTCAAGAATTGTGTTGAATCAACTCATTTTAAGTAAAAAGTTTGAACAAGCAGCAAAAAAACTAACACAAACAACTTTTCTGAGTGTTTGACTTGAACTGCAGTTCATCAGTTCCACTCTTATTCAGCAACATTTCATTCATGTCCCCGTGACAAACTCTGAGCTACTGGATGAGAATATGAAGTAAGGACTGATAGGAGAGAGTTGTTTTAATAGTATTTGATACCGCAGGCAGAATGGAAAGAAAACTTCCACATTTTCCGCACAGCATTTGTAAAATTGTATTCAGTGATGACGGGTGTAATGAATGTGGGTGTGTGTGGTCCTGGACTGACTCCGTGTAGGTTAAGAGAATACAGTGTCAAACAGCTGTGTGTGTATGGACTATCCTATGGAAAATTCCTACATGACGTAGTAGTTCGATTAAGATGATGTGTTCTACTTTTCAATAATGCAACCAAAATAGCAATAATCCATTTCTTAATTCAATTTGTGTTTACTACGATTATGACTGTAGTTGAATTAAGGTAATCAAAAATCTTTTTGAAGTTTACATGGCAGAGTCTTAATCAGAGTATTTTCTTAATCATATTGAAATCAGAGTATTGGTGTCCATGTAAATGTACTGACTGATTAATTGATTGATTGATGATTGGTTGTTTGGTTGATTGATTAATTGATTGATTGGTTGGTTGGTTGGTTGGTTGGTTGGTTGATTGTTTTGATTGATTGATTGATTGATTGATTTGGTTGGTTGAATTGTTTGGTTAAATTGGTTGATTGATTGAATAATTGATTGATTGATTGATTGATTGATTGATTGATTGATTGATTGATTGATTGATTTGTTTACGGTGTATGCCCTCACCAATCACACATTGCTATATACCTTTAATATACCTTTAAGTAAGCGATTGAGCGATCTTTAAATTTGAGTCTGTTGCTCCTGCACAACATATACAGTATGGTTCAACAAACCTGTATACACACAGTAGTCTCTGTCCACCCATAATTTTATTTTGGGGCTTTCTAGGTCTCTCTCCCCGTGGGATATTTTTAAAAAATAACATTTTAAAAGTTTTCTCCTGACTGTTTGCCAGTGGCTCCGCATCTGAACAGGCTTAACCACGATCCTCCAAGCCATGAGTGTGTGGACAGGGGACAGAGGATAATGAGAAAGAGTGGCCAGAGATGGTTTATGAGACAGCATAATGGCCACTGGCTACAGTTTACTCACTCAAAACCTGGAGACTTACAGACACATCCCGATTCCCAAGGTAAGCTGAGCCAAAAATGTTATTGCGCCGCATTAGATTTCCCCATCCTGTGCTCCATTCTGAGCCATCATCGCAAAACAATTTCGAGTTGCTTTCCTGATTAGTGATGATTGAAGTCATGTAACCGTAATGGCCTGGGAGCCCAGCTGGGCTAGAAATTAAGCTTGGCTGCCTTAAAGCTTTGTGCGATGCTTTAGTTGTTTTTTAATTAACAAAAAGCACAATTATGCATTTGAATCAGGCACCGAATGGGAGATATAGACATCACCGTTCTTTTGTGTGAAGTGTTAGTCCCTTTGGAGGTATGAAATGAATAAATCAGAGTAAACCACATAGAAGCAGAAATGAAACACTATCTAAAGCCAAATTTGTAGAGTCTATAGTCTGTTCTGGAGTCTATTAGTTAATGTTGTTACAATATAATTACAGTATTATTACAGTATAAAGCCATTCTTTGTTAGTTCTTGTTAACTCACAGTATATTAACTAATGTTAACAAGTATACCTTCTTTATTAATGTATAAACTTTATTAATGCATTAGAATTATTGTTATTTGTTGAACTATGATTAGTACAATATTTGCTGTACAAGTATTGTTCATTCTTAGTTCATGTTACACTTATAAAATAAACTTTAAAAAAATAATAACAATACTTTAAATAATACTCTTGACCAGCTTTATGGAGATGCTGGATTGATTGTCCAGCAGGACCTGGCACCTGCCCACACTGCCAAAAGTACTAATACCTGGTTTAAGGACCATGGAATGCCTGTACTTAATTTGCCAGCAAACTCGCCCGACCTAAACTCAATAGAGAATCTATGGATTATTGTAAAGAGGAAGATGTGAGACACCAGACAAACACAGCAGAAGAGCTGAAGGCTGTTTTTCAGAGCAACCTGGGCTTCGTAACACCTCAGCAGTGCCACAGACTAATCACCTCTTGCCACATCACATTGTAATTCACAAGTAAGTCACAAGTAATTCATGCCAAAACAAAGCCCAGACCAAGTATTGAGTGCTTTACATGTTAATACTGTTCAATAATCCAACATTTCTGTGTTAAAAATCCTTTTTTATATTGGCCATAAGTAATATTCTAATTTACTGAGATACTGAATTTTAGGGTTTCATATAGCTGTAAGCCATAATCATCAAAATTAAAAGAAATAAACACTTGAAATATGTCAGTCTCTGTGTAATAAATCTATATAATATACGAGTATCAATTTTTGAATTAAATTAGTGAAATTAATCAACTTTTCAATGACATTCTAATCTATTGAGATGCACCGGTGTGTGTGTGTGTGTGTGAGAGAGAGAGACACCAGCAAACCGCAAATACTTACAATTTTGTAATTATACGTGATAAACTTAAATCATGGTTAAGAAAAAAAAAGAAATTACACTTAATATTAACAGCCTACATCATAATCACATATAAACACTTGTAAAGAAAATTACAAGTTATGCATGAATACAATGATAGCACTGCAAGTTAAAGTTATGTTTTGTTCTTCAAACAAACAAACAATAATATATGAAAAAGAAAACTGAGAGGCTAATTGTCACAGAAGGAGGACAGAGACCAGAGCTTTGAGTATGAATGACAGTTTATTAAAAAGTTTATGAACAGGAATGATGTAAACAGGGTATGTATCTTTCTTGAGTTGGTGAGCAGTGGACCAGATGATGGAAGCTAACCGGAGACTGGAGATGGAAACTGAACTTGTTGGAATCGGGAAACATACAACCAGGAGGGAATCACACTAGGAATGAGGAGAGATGCAGACACTGGAGATAAACTTGTGCCGCAGTTACAATAGAGTTTGAGCATGCGAAATTCTGTTGTACAGTGCTTGTACGGGGCGAGATTAAACAAGATTAGACATTTAAAAAGCAAGCGATTGGTCCATATTTTAAATTTCTGTATTGTGAGATCATGTTTTGATCTTCGATTGGTCTCACGCAGGCATGTGATGCAATTTCGCAGGTCAGAGTTCACCAAGCTTGAACTTTGCAACGCAGCCAACATTGAAACTTGTCACACGAGCTTGCGTTTCCGGTATGCCGCATTGGCATACGTATAAATGGAAGTCTATGGGGCGAAAAGTGCAGTGTGACTGCAGCATAAGTATAACTATAGTCGTAATAAGATTCACTGACCGTGAGTGTTTGTCCTTCTCGATATCGACAAGGCCGGACACTGAGTGAGGGAAGGTGAGGGGTTATATGGAGCTGGAGTGATGAGCAGGGATGACATGCAGGTGCGAATATGATCAGTAAGGAGGTGAGAGGGATCTTGCTGATTGCGATGACTGTGAAGGGGTGTTTTTAGGTGATTGTGAGTGGGGAGAACCTGGCCTGGCTGTGACACTAATTTAAGCAAACATGATTCGTAAGTATATTTGTGCAGAATGTTCATTTTATGGTAAATGAAAAGTGTTGATGTAAGCCCAAAATATAAATTCAAAATAATAATAACAAACAAACAAACAAACAAACAAACAAACAAACAAACAATAAATAAATAAATACACTCTCAGAAATAAAGGTACGCGAGCTGTCACTGGGGTGGTACCTTTTCAAAAGGTACAAATTTGTACCTAAAAGGTCCATATTAATACCTCAAGGGTACATACTAGTACCTAAAAAGTACAAAAGTGTTCCTCTTAAAAACAATTGGTACTAATATATACTTTTGAGGTACCAATATGGAGCCTTTAAATACAAATGTGTACCTTTTGAAAAGGTACCACCCCAGTGACAGCTCGCGTACCTTTATTTCTGAGAGTGTAGAATAAAAAGGAGAGACCATACAACACAAATAATGGTTCATAATAATTACAATAAACATACATTTTTCAATTATTGCATATTTTTATTCTTTCTGATATGTGTCAAAAATAAGTTCACTGAATATTAAAGAGTTACCTACATATTACTTAACATAACGAGAAAAGCATTTAATAATATTGAGATGATTAGTATGTTTGATTTTAGATGCCATATGAATTAAACAGAGTAAAATATGTTCATCCACAGTGGAGTTAATTATATACTAATAAACTAAATTACATTACAGTATATGCCCAGAATATACATAACTTTAGTATCTTTAGTTCACAAAATGTTTCGAGTTAACATTTGGGTTGAAACCACCTTCACAAACTGCTGTAAGGGACTGATGTGTCGAGTTTTCATATCAGGATTCATAACTGCGTTTCAGCGCTCGATTCAAGTACTGTTTCACAGGAACTACGGAAAATGATGCAACTCTTGAAAGATCAATGCTTCAAATGAAGGAGAAATGTTTCTGTACCTGCCATCTGGCTGATGTTGATACGAGTCATGGGTTCGCCATCTGAAGTGTGTTGTTTACGTTCATCAAGCTCATCACTTTTATCGGATAACAGCGGGAAGCAGTAAAGATGGCTGTGAAAAGTAAACAAAAATGACTGTCATATACCAGCCTTTACCTCAGCTAGTGTGTCATGTTAAAGAAGCCTCGTGAAAGCAGTCCATATAACTCTCCGTTTCATTCCAAGTCTTCTGAAGTCCTGTGTGAAGAGCAGACTGAAATCCAGACAAAGCTATCAGAGGACTCCAGAAGACGAAGAATGAAAAAAAATATATGGCATATGGGGTTTGGAACAACATGGCAAGTAAATAATGACAGCTTTTTTGATTTTATTTTTGGGAGTTACTGTTTAAAATGGTGACAACAGCAGATTGCAGACTAGCATATTGCGAATGTGAGTCTGAAATGTGATGTCTTTTTATTTTCTTCATGAGGGCAATTTCACTTTACAGACCCTCCAGGATTTAGCGTTTCCGCTAATTTAACACAAAATCAAGCAAATGTCCCAACATTTTGTGGAGCTCACAATTTTTATTTTGTTTCCCCAGCAGATTAGGGTTAGCATGATTGCCTCACAGCAATAAGGTCGCTGGTTCGAATCCTGGTGAGTCATCGAAATCTGACTTTCTTCAGACAAATCTGACTCCCCTCTCCTGAAAAACCTGTTCTGATGAAGCTACAATCAAATAATTTAGCTAAATTACTCGATAGAGCAAGATATGACATCAGCATGAATTTGGTTTATGTGTGACCTTTTAAACCTGTATTTGTAGGGGGAGGAAATCAATTAAATTTTAAACCAATTTGCACCATTAATGAGACTTGTTTTAATGTCTTTAATGTTGTTGTATAAAAAATTTGCTTTGAATTTTATACTTTTAAGACTATAATATGAACAAAATATGAACACAAAACCAAACCTGAATAAAAGACAACAAGCTGACATAAAATACAAATTACAGAATTCAATAGTAATGATGTAGGCTGCCATAATAAGACATTTATTTAAAGCAATTTCTGTAGGTCAGTTAGACAAAAAAAAATAAAAATAAAATTTTTTTTAATTAAAAAAAGAAATAAATAAAATTCAAAGCAATTTTTTTTATACATTCATTCATTCATTCATTTTCTTTTCGGCTTAGTCCCTTTATTAATCTGGGGTCACCACAGGGGAATGAACCGCCAACTTATCCAGCATATGTTTTATGCTGTGGATGCCCTTCCAGCTGCAACCCATCACTGGGAAACATCCATACACACTCATTCACACTCATACACAACGGACAATTTAACTTACCCAATTCACCTGTACCGCATGTCTTTGGACTTGTGGGGGAAACCAGAGCACCCGGAGGAAACCCACGCGAACACGGGGAGAACATGCAAACTCCACACAGAAATGCCAACTGACCCAGCCGAGGCTCGAACCATCGACCTTCTTGCTGTGAGGCGATCGTGCTACCCACTGAGCCACCGTGACACCCAGCAAATTTCTTATACAACAAAATAAAATAAAATAAAATAAAATAAAACAAACAAACAAATTAATAAATAATAAAACAAACAAAATTCAAAGCAAATTTCTTATACAACAACTTTAAAATAAAATAAAAATAAACAAATAAACAAACAAACAAATAAATAAATATCAAAGCACATATCTTTTACAACAACATTAAAGTACATCGTGCAAATTTAATTTAAATTTACTCCCCCTACAAACACAGGTTTAAAAGATCACACATAAACCAAATTTATGCTGATATCAAATCTTGCTCTATAGAGTAATTTTATTTGATTGTAGCTTCATCATAACAGGTTTTTCAGGGGAGGGGAGTCACATTTGTCCGGAGGAGAGTCAGATTGGGTCTCCTTCAGTTTCCCCCACAATCCAAAGACATGCAGTAAAACAATTCCACTGGCTCATTCCACTGTGGCGACCCCTGAAAAGCAGGGAATGAGCTAAAGGAAAGTGTGTGTGTGTGAATAGAAAGTGTTTCTTCAGTGTGCAAGTTTCTTTAGTGTGCAAGTGTCGGGTTATCAATACATGCTTTTCATCTGGTGTGTGAAATGCATCATGTGACGTAATCGCAATGCGCATTCAAAGCCTCAGCCACCGGAGTGGTTTTAAATATTGTATATATACATCTGTCGTCATAAGCGTAGCCTTCTCTCTCTCTCTCTCTCTCTCTCTCTCTCTCTCTCTCTCTCTCTCTGTTTGTTGTATTGAAAGAAATATTTGATCCCCTTTATTTTAATGATTAAATATTGTCAGATACAAAGAGTAAAATGGCAGCTGATTAATTTTATTGTTGGACACGCTTAAACTTGCAATTTATGTCACAAGAAGAAAAAGAAGAGGACAAAAATAATCAAGATGTGGTTTTTCTTTTAAAAGCATATTTGAAAGCTAGAGTCAGTGTGGAACATAAGTATTACAATTTAAATGAAAGAGATGTTAATATTATCTGCGCCGTAATTGGGGATGAACTAATTTTCGATTTGTTATTATTCTGAAATTGTTTTTATGTGATGTTATGTTTTTGTTTTCTTAAATATTGTTGAATAAAGATAATTTCAAAATTCAATTCTCTCCTTCTCTCTCTCTTTCTCTTACACAGACACACACATGCACACTTTGCATCATTTACATTAAAAACATGGAAGACTTTAAATTCAAACTGTTTCATTTTAGTGCAGCCTTTAGGGGGTTCTCTCAGTGTTACCTTTACATAAATTACAGAGATCAATGGTTTTCAAGGTTATTATTATTTTTTGTAAGATGTATAAATTTGTGTATAGCAAAACGATAAAAGAAATTAAAAAACTTGCCACAACTGTGCCAAAACTTGCCACAATATCAGTCATTTTAGTTGCAAAAAATGTGAATATTATTATTTATTTATTTTTGTTGAACGCTGAAGAGCCTGACTTTACTTTACTTTATTAATTGTGTCAGCGTTTGTCTTTGTGAACTACTTAAAGTTAACAAAATACTTAAAGTACACATGACATCAAATTTAACCATATTGATTTTGTCAGTTCACATTGCTTGTTTTGGGGTGAACAATTCATCTTGTCATTAAGAAAAAAAAAAAGCCCTTGTAATCTAAAATTGAAATCTGAAAATGCACCTCCTGTTTTCAGTTAAATTCTCAGATTAAGTCTGTCTGAGGTATTGAGATATAAGTGTGTTAACCACGCCCCTCCAACTGTCAGTTATGACAACAACCAGAAATGGCGAGGAGGAGGTGTCCTGTCAGTTTGTAATAACTTTCCCGAAACCCTTTTCATGATCTTTTCTGAATGAAATGCCTACTCTACTATATCCAATCAGCTCGCAGTAGAAAAAAAAAAACAAGCCACGCCCACTGTTATCTCATTTATTGTTCCGTTTCTCTAGTAACTGCTTCACAATACAAAAATAAATAAATAAATAAATAAATAAATAAATAAAATGGTCGCAGCTTCCGGTTCATGTGGACTTTAAATCAGATAACTAAACTATTATCAATAATTTGAAAATAGCATTTACATTACACATTTAAAAATAAACTCATTACAGAGTAGAGCTATAATATTATGACAAAAAAACAAAAACAAACATCTTTATTGCTGACTATGGCTCTGTCACGTTACCGGGAGGTATTGCAGACGGGACAAGAGATAGGATCCATGTGCATTTAATGATGAGATCTCATGCAAAAACAGGACATCCAGGAACAACAAAGTAACAAAATAGCAAATAACAAAACAACAAACTATGATCAGGAACTGTGACATAAACTAAGCAAAAACAACAAGACCAAACAATACCATTCAAAAATACAACGACTGAGAATAACAAACGACTGAGCCTTGACCAAACGGGAGCAAGGTGTATAAATAGTCCAAACAATGAGTAGTGATCGGATGCAGCTGTGTGTGTGATGAGTGGAAGTGGAAACCGGGTGTGTGTGGCGGAATGATGGGAATTGTAGTTTGTGATGATTTGTAGTTCATGATAAAATGTAGTTCACCAGCGATCTCTGAAGTCCTTGATCGCTGGTGAACATGACAGGCTCTTCATATCATAATAAACGATATTGATTCACAAAATACACATAAAAACGTTTTGTGTGCGCAAAAAAGCATGACATATTGCCTCATTTAAATTGAAGAAAACAATTGGATTACTGATGTCCATGATGTAAACATAGTCAATGTTCAACATTTATGTTTGTTTTTCATTTACTCATGCTGTCAAATTGTATTTTTGGACACTGAT
Organism: Danio jaintianensis; assembly: GCA_903798115.1. Classification (NCBI taxonomy): domain Eukaryota; kingdom Metazoa; phylum Chordata; class Actinopteri; order Cypriniformes; family Danionidae; genus Danio; species Danio jaintianensis. The sequence goes on from CAIGQV010018170.1 coordinate 11,272,970, forward strand.
CTTTGCTCCGTCAACTTTTGATGTTGAAAATGACTTTTTTTCAAGTTTTATTGACATTTTTAATAGTTTGAAACAATATGTTGTATAAATATATATATATATATATATATATATATATATATATATATATATATA
>CAIGQV010018170.1:11275018-11294478 GCA_903798115.1 Danio jaintianensis
TCTTTCTTTCTTTCTTTCTTTCTTTCTTTCTTTCTTTCTTTCTTTCTGATGAACATGATGTGAATATTGAATATATTCAGTCACATGATCAGATATCTCATTTACTTTACTGTTTGAATACAACACCAATATAATCTTGAAAGATATGATGACTTTCCTACTGTGCAGTGCAAGAGAATGACGCAAGGCACTCACAGCATTCAATTCACCCTCCGATTCTTCCCGATTTAGGCTTCTGTAATTATTATTTTTTTTAACCAGCCGCAATTACAACACGTCAGAGATCAGACACGGCTGTAACTCTGATCAGTTCATTTATTTCAAACCACGATGACACAGCGATCTAAAACAACATACAAGCCACACATCATTGCCACTGTGTCTATGGCAACTGTTCAGCTGAATGGGCAGTAGTGATTCAGGCTGCTTTGCGGATTCGCAGTCGCCTATTGCTCTGCAGTTGTCCTGCTAATGGCTTTTTTTAAAGGAGAGAGAGAGAGAGAGAGAGAGAGAGAGAGAGAGAGAGAGAGAAAATTATGCACTCTGATTCTGATCTGAGGCCAGTTGTGCGGTCCGATTCCTAATGAATACAGCCTGTGTTTAGGTGCAGGAAGCTGGTCATGGATCAGCACATAAAGGCACTAATGGCAGCATTAAAACAGCTCATATTACAGCAAGACCAAAGTCTGATATTAAAGTTATGAAATGATCCTTAACATTCTGTATTGGCTTCCTCTATATCATTTCTGATTGGCTCGAAATAGCATTAACTTCCACAGTCCGAGCAGGTGGCCAGAACTGGCACCAGCAACCTCTCGAATGCAGCTGTGTCTCCAAGCATGGGGGAAAAAGCATTGACTAATTTAGTATGATGACAGATAGGAGTTAAAGCTACAGTATTTAAAGAAACACTCCATTATTTTTTTTGGAAATAGGCTAATTTGATAAGTCACCTAGAGTTAGGCAGTTGAGTTTTACCATGTTTGAATTCATTCAGTGAACCTCATGGTCTGGCGGGAGCACTTTAGCTTAGCTTAGCATAAATCATTGAATCGGATTAGACCATTAGCATCTCACTAGATTTTTGATATTTTCCTATTTAAAGGTTGACTCTTCTACAATTTACATTATGCCAGCTTGGTAATGCTTTTAACTAGGTAATGCTATTGGGTAATATCATGGTATGGCAGCAAAGTCCCTTGATTATTATGCAAGAATGAAAGTATATTTACTAGCCATATCTACTTTAAAAAAAAGCAACTTTTCTTTTTCAGTCAATCTTAGGACAATGTGCAACCACAGAAGAGTCAAGCTTTAAATAGGAAAATCATCAAAACTCTTTTTTTTTTTTTACAATTTTCTGAGCGAGATGCTAATGGTCTAATCCGATTCAATGATCTATGCTAAGCTAAGGTAAAAGGGCCTCCTCTCAACCCGAAGTTCGGCTGAATGGATTGAAAAATGGTAAAACTTAACTGTTTAACTCTAGGTGACTTGCAAAATGAGCCTATTTGCAAAAAAAACAACCATCTCTTTGTGAAGTGTTGCTTTAAGAGGCGACAGTCTGAAGAGCCTTGTTGATGATGCTGATTGACTGGAATTTTCAGATGAACATTTATGTTCATAGTTATGATTGAGTATTGCTTCTAGGTCTTAATTTACCATGGCATCCACCTGTGATTTTTTTCCCCTCTCCATTTTCTATAATTGCATATACAGGAGTTCTAGAACGCAAACATCTCTTGATTGCACGCAGCTGAAGTACAGATGGCTCCTCATTTCTGAATCAGCAAATGTTTGCATTGTAATTTCTGGGGTTAGAGTGTATGAGGGCATGGGTTGTAATCATAAGCTGCCTTCACATATTGGAGATTTCCTACTTCCCTACTTCCCACTTTTTTTTTGCTGCACATCCATGATGATGTAAATCATCCATTCCAGCACAACCCAATGGTGCTCTGCTGGATAGAGATCTGGTGCCTATTGCGGGGCATTTGAGTGTGGTGAACTCCTGCTGGAAGTAGCATTGCACGCACATTGTGGTCATAAAAGGATTGGACAAACATCTGACTGTAGTGTTTAAATGATTGTCAGTTGGAACTAAGGGCTCAAAATGAGACAAGAATATACCATACACGCTAGGGGAGTCTTGTGACACATATCCCAAGAGACAAGACAGGAGACTGAGATTTTTAAACTTTAAAATTTAAAGAGATAAACTGTATGTTGATAAATTGTATTTTATTCAACTGAAAAAAAATGTGAGTGCCTTTTAAAATCCACTTTATGAAATAAAAATTATTAAAATAGAAGTTTTATGCAGTAATAAACATGTAAACACCGCAAAATGTTTACCCACAAACTCAACTGACAGGCAAGTAATTGGACAAAAAGGATAAATAGTATAAATAAAACAATAGAACATAAAACAAATATAATTTAAAGTACAATAAATAACTGTAATAATTAAGTTAAATTAATTTAGTGTTCTTTTTAATCAGTGTACTCTTTTTAATTTCAAAAAACATCTTCACATCTTTCTCCAAGCATGTAATATGGTAGTGTACAACACAGAACAGCTTAAGATATGGTCATGTTTTTTTTATTTTTATTTTTTTTTTAAATCATTTTTGCCTTTATTTGGATATGACAGAATGGAGAGAGGAAGCAAAGTTGAAGAGAGAGAGGATTGTGAAATGCCCTTGAGCCAGAAGCTGAGGTCTAAGACGGGAACTGGGAAGTGCAATGGTGCTATATTAACCCTTTTCGGTAGATTGCGAGTAGTAATAACCTGTTCATGCAGAGCCCCATAATTTATATAAAAGGAGAATACAATGGTGTATAGCAGGGTTTTTTTGCAGCGTGCTGTAATTTGAATAGACAGAGAATAGAAGTGATAATGAAAATAATGAAAGCTACAGCATTTCAAAAGTGGTACTTAAAACACTGTAAAAAGTTCCACACAATTCATTCTCATTGTCCCAACACAATTTCATAAAAAAATATATATATTTTAACAAATTTAAGTGTTGTTGTTGATTCAGCTCATTCTAAATAAATAGTTTGAACAATATTTTTTGCAAAAGTCTTGTCATCAATCCCAGTTGTAAGAGCAACAAATAATAACTTGACTTCTAGTTGATCATTTGGAAAAGTGGCAGAAGGTAGATTTTTCCAATGAATCATCTGTTGAACTGCATCCCAATCATCACAAATACTGCAGAAGACCTATTGGAATTTGCATGGACCCAAGATTCTCACAGGAATCAGTCAAGTTTGGTGAAGGAAAATCATGGTTTGGGGTTACATTCAGTATGGGGGCGTGCGAGAGATCTGCAGAGTGGATGGCAACATCAACAGCCTGAGGTATCAAGACATTTGTGCTGCCCATTACATTACAAACCGCAGGATAGCACTCATTCTCATACTTCAGCCTCTACATCAAAGTTCCTGAAAGCAAAAAAGGTCAAAGTGCTCCAGGATTGGCCAGCCCAGTCACCAGACATGAACATTATTGAGCATGTCTGGGGTAGAATGAAGGAGGAGGCATTGAAGATGAATCCAAAGAATCTTGATGAACTCTGGGAGTCCTGCAAGAACGAAGAAGAAGTTCTTTGAGTCATTGCAGAGATGTATGGATGCAGTCCTCCAAACTCATGGGAGTCATACACAATATTAATTCTTTTTCCACTGCACCATGACTTTATATTCTATACTGTACATTATTTCTGTTAAGTGACAAGACTTTTGTCTAAGCAAAGTCAGACCTTACTGTCCTAATATATTAATTAAAAATCAAGAGGATGATATCATGATCATATAGATACGATCATGATCATATTTTATTTTGGTAAAATAAGTGTAATCTAGAGGCCTTTGCCTTTCATATAAGCCATTTCTGATACCAATTGATCAACTAGAAGTCAATGTTTTTGGACTGTGGGAGGAAACCGGGTAACCGGGGGAAACCCATGCGAGCACGGGGAGAACATGTAAACTCCGCACACAAACGTCAGCTGGCCTGGTAAGGATTAGAACCAGTGACATTCTTGCTGTGAGCTGTGATGATACATTTCCATCCACACAAAAACATGCTCTTTGTGGGTAATGTCCATGTGGTCATTTATCCATCGATATAGAAAAGTGATATAAAATTATAATTTTCGTAATAAAAAAAAAAAATTGCATACTGACCATCGGGAAAACTCCCAATCATAGATATATGCATATATGTGTATATATCTTGGGTTCCGTATGGCCAGTCATCCACTGCACCTTGGTCCCACATTCATTTCAAAGGAGCGCTACCCTGTACCAAAATGGCGGCTCTATTGATGCATTCCTTCCAATAGACAACAATAGCATAGGTGACATCTAATGTAAATTCAATTAAATTCAATTCATCTTTATTTCTATAGCGCTTTTACAATGTAGATTGTGTCAAAGCAGCTTCACATAGAAGATTATAGTGAATTGAAATGGTGTCAGTTCAGTTTTTAGAGTTTAAGTTCAGTTCAGTTCAGTGTGGTGTAATTTTCACTGCAGAGAGTCCAAACACTGAAGAGCAAATCCATCGATGTGCAGCTCTACAAGTCCCGAACCATGCAAGCCAGTGGCGACAGCAGCGAGGAACGAACTTCACCAATTTGCGAAAGTGAAGGAAAAAAAACCTCGAGAGAAACCAGGCTCAGTTGGGCACGACCATTTCTCCTATGGCCAAACGTCTTGTGCAGAGCTGCAGTCTAGGCGCCGGAGGCTGGTGAACGCTGGACGTCAGCGAAGACTCGTCTGTCACTGGGGTCTCACAGGAATCAGTCTCATGCTCTCCACTCCTCCATGACCACCACAGCAGCTGCTCAGGATACGGCCTGGTCCGGGATTATGGAAACCTTGGGATCATCTCTTCACAGGTCTTGGATTGCATTAGTGGCACTGCATAGTCTCTGGAGGCCTCGGGATGAGTATCCGCAGGTGGAAATAGAGAATAAAAAGAATAATTAGCGTAGCTGCTGTTCATAGTGTATATAAACGAGATGCAAAAACCTGCGTGGGGCACATTCATGCATCATACCGTTATGCGATGCATTGAGTGTATGCTTTACTAAAAAGATAGGTCTTTAATCTAGTTTTGAACTGAGAGAGTGTGTCTGAGTCTCGGACATTATCAGGAAGGCTATTCCAGAGTTTAGGAGCCATAAATGAGAAGGCTCGACCACCTTTACTCGACTTTGCTATTCTAGGTACTACCAGCAGCCCTGAGTTTTGAGATCTTAAAAAATGGGTTGGATTGTAGCGAGACAGAAGGTTGGTTTTTGTGACATGGCAGATATGATTTTCAAAAGTTAAATTGCTGTCTAGTATAACACCCAGATCTTTTACAGTAGAGCTAATGCTAACTTAAATATCTATGCATTTTTACAAATATAAGTGCAGCCATTTAGAGCTCACTTCTGGTTAATGATGTCAGAATTTACCGGTATTTTGAAATAAATGTGTAAATGGTCCTTTCTGGAAAATTACAGAAAGTCCTTGCTTGTGTCAACAGCACTTTTTTGAATATAGCGGCAAATTCATAGTTCAGTCGTATGAAAATGTATGATTTTTAAAAGGAGGCATGGCACCAAAGCCCACCCCTAAACCCAATTGTCATTGGAGGATGAGCAAATCATACTATAATGTACGCTTGAGATTGTACAAATTCAGACAAATTAGCCACTAAATCAAAAAGTTACAATTTGGCATGAGATAGCGTTGGTGTATGTCAGCTTACTGTCCGTGAGGCTAACGTCGCTGACCATGATGTGATCACGAGACCAGTCAGATCTCACAAGACACATCAGATCTCTCACCCCCCTAATACACACCATTTTACCCCGTGACAAAAAGTAGGATGAATCCATCATTCTTATAACATTTATACCAAATTCTGGCCCTACTATCTGAATGTTACAGGGGAACTCAGAAGTCATCAGACCAGGCAACCATTTCCAATCTCATTTTGTAAAATGTGGTTCGCCTGTGCCTCAATTTGCTGCTCTTAGCTTGCAGGAATGTCACCAACGTACACTTCTTTTGCTGCTGTAGCTCATCTGCTTCAAGATTTGAGGTGTTTTTTTGAGTTGCTGTTGTCTTTCTTACAGCTTAAACCAGTCTGGTGATTCTCCTCTGACGTCAACAAGACATTTTCACCCACAGAACTGTCACTGTCACTCACTGGATATTTTCTTTTTTTTCTGACTCTTCTCTGTAAACCAAAGAGATGGTTGTGTGGAAATCCCAGTAGACCAGCAGTTTCTGAAATACTCAGATCAGAGGTTCTTGCACCAACAACCATGCCACATTTAAAGTCAGACGCCTTTCCTGCATTCTGACTCACATTTTGAACTTCAGCAGTCTACAGTACATGCTTACATACGGAATAGCTGCCATGGGATTTTCTGGTTAGCTATTTGTGTTAACAAACAGTTCAACAGCTAGTAAAATGGCAGGGGAGTGTACAAAACAATGCAAGACTTTAATGACAAGACCGAGACAAGACAGAGTGTGACGCGGAACAAAATTTGATGGATGAATGCGGGACCGGGCGATAAGGTACTCATGTGCAGGTTGCAGGAGAATACAATTATTCGTGGGACTCCCATTTAATGGAAATATCTTAAAACTAATTTACTAAAAACAAATAGTCTGTTATTTATTTACTGCACAAAGCTGCATGGAGAGAGAATTCAGCGTTTGCAGTCGCATACTGGAGCAGTATTAATCTGAAGCCCTCATCAGTGAATGACTTGCTACACATTAAGTAGGCCTATATTTTTTTAGCTAATTCATTTTTTTTTAAATACTGAAAACTGGCCTATTTTTATTTATTGAGAAATATGGATAACTTATGTTCAATGTTTGGATATTGCTGAAGGCAAAAAGGCCTAACGCACTAAATGATTTTCTGTTTGACCACTTGAGAAATCAACATTTATTATTATTTTGTTTTACTGCAAAATTATTAGCCCATTTCTATCTGTTCTGACTGTATTTCTAGGTTCTGAAAAGCTCCTCTTTCCTGTCCATGATCATCATTCCATTTAATTAAGCTCAAATAAAATGAAATATGTTTGTTTATATTAAAAAAGGGAGGCATATGAAACAAATAATATACAGAAGCAGTGAAAATAAAACTACTTATATGTTTAACAATCTGGTTCACATTTGTCACATTTTAGGTTTAGGGCCTGTTCAACTCGAAATCTTTTTCCCAGATGTAAATATAATTTAAAGGCTATTCATGTTCAATTTCTATTTAGGAACCTCACATTTAAGATAATTACCAACACATGAAGGGAGCAATACATCTGGGTCACAGCAGCTACAGTATTTGTTTACATTTTACCATCTCAATTAAAACACAGTCACATTGTGGACATTATTAACCCCATAACTGTGCCAAATTTGATATGCAAATTATTAAGGACCTCTAAATTATCAACATGCTCAAAACTTTGCTGGAAAACCTACTATAAATCTGCTGCATGCATAATTTACCACTTTATCTGCTTAGATCATAAAACTAAAAATATCATCTTACTGAAGATCCAGGCTTTGCTCTGAAACACAGTCCAACAGATCCAACAGGTTATGAATCAATACAGTTGAATCAAAGAGAGAGCTAGAACCTAAACTTAGTATATTGATATTATATAGACAGAGTATTGAAACTGTTTTAAATATTTAAGTGACATAAGGTGTAGTCAAATGTGAGAAAATCTTTTTCTTTCTTTCTTTCTGTTACGTCTATATGACGTTATACAGTTTGGGGACTGTTGTTCCGCTTTTGCTGGTTTCGTTTTGCGTTTATAGGATACGCGGGATGGCTGTGTTGGATGTCAATCATTCGGGACACGGACTGACATGCTATGATGCAATTGAGAAGAGCCCCAATCGTTGCACTGCAGGACGGTGGGACAATATATAAGGAAAACGCCGCATCAGTTCGGGATAGCTGGCATTTCGTGTGAACTTGAGCTGTGTTTGACATTTATTTCTGTGTGTGTTTCTTCACCTTTTGCTTTAAACCATCATTGTTTGATTGACTTTTGTTGGTGTGCTTTGTTTGCCATGTAATACGGAAACATTTTTGTTTCAAACTCTTTTGAGAACTGGAGTGTGAACATTGTATTTGTGTATTATTCTAGACGGAGGTGAGGGAATAGGTAAGCTCTGTCACCTGATGTACATTGCGCACAGGCAGCATTCTTTTAGTTATACACACTAGGTTACGGATTTGTGCCACACTTGTAAGTTTTGCTTTGGAAGGAGAGAGTAGGTAAGATGCGACGTCTTGGACGTTGAAGGTTTACTATTTGTTCTATTTTGTAGTTCTAGAGGAAAAGTTGAATGGGTTAGTTAGTTGATGTTTGTTTTATTATTTTCTTTTGTTTGGCACAGTCCTTTCCCTTTGTCCTTCTTATGTCTGTTAAACTTGGTTAATTTTTTTTGTGAAATCATTGTCTTATTTCTAACTACTTTAGTGTGAAACTTTATTTTTCCATAAGTATTTAAATTTACACAGCTTGTTTATAATAAACAAGTTCACTTAAATAGCACCTTCGTGTCGTGTTCCTCGTCTATTGTAAATGGCAGCAATAATTACAACTGGCTTAATGTTTTCCTTTCCATTCCCCCTCGACCATTAAAAAGTAACGGATAGGATGTAACACTTTCTTTCTTTCTTTCTTTCTTTCTTTCTTTCTTTCTTTCTTTCTTTCTTTCTTTCTTTCTTTCTTTCTTTCTTTCTTTCTTTCTTTCCAAATTATATACAGTGGTGCTAATTGCTGTCAGTTCCACAGCAGTGCACCAATCAAAAGAACTCAGAGGTGGGGCAAGCATTGCAAGCTTTTGAGTTGGCATGACAACGACAACATGGGCAATTTTTTTCTTGTTTTTTCAGTTGCAAAGATGCATTCTTTGTGAATGCCATCTCAGTTGTTGTACTGTGCTGCTTTGGGTTGTGATGTAAATTATATTACAAAATGTATCTGCATCATAATAAGTAAATAAATAAATAAACAAACAAATAAAGTATTCATCGAAGAGGCACAATGCTACTGTAATTTTAATTTTGTGTCTAAAATAAGACCTTAACTTGTTATTTATTAATATGCTGTATGAACACAAATTTTATTAGCCAATTTTGCTAATCTTTTCTTTGTGTGTGTGTGTGTGTGTGTGTGTGTGTGTGTGCGTGCGTGCGTGCGTGCGTGCGTGCGTGCGTGCGTGTGTGTGTGTGTGTGTGTGCAGATCTTGCTCATCTGGTACAGTATATTAAGCTTTCCTAAAAAAACTCACATAAAACAAGAATAAATGAATTTGTTTATTTGTTCAGTCATTCATTCATTTAGTTAAATTATTTAATTATTTATTCCATTTTGGAGGCATTTAATTAACTGTGAAATCATAATATTTTAATTTTTCCCCCTTTTTTTGTACATTAATCATTTTCAACTCATTTACATCATGCCCAAATTTAATTGACAAGAGTAATGACTGAGATGTCTGAGGCAAAATTTAAATTCTTTAAACCTTCAAATGTTTCATACATCTGACCAAAAGACAATGTTTTAATTATCTCTGCTCTGCCCTACTATACACTAATTGTCGAAACGGAGTGAGAGTTCTATCAACTTCCTTTTAATCAACTTTTGAGGTCCCTGTAGGACATCTGTCTACAACTTCTTCAGCATGAAAAGATAGCAAAAAATATTAGCAAAATGAAATGTGCCATTTTTTTGCAAATGATCCGCCTCATTTGAATACCAAAAGACAAACTGTGCCGCTTCACCTCTTTCATTTCGAACAAACCAGCAGTGAGTGGAAAAGTATGCAGAGCATGAAAAGAATATTAACTCCCAAATTCCTACAGAGCAATTCCACCCATTAAAGGCTGATTCTCTGTTTTGTTTTCATCACCAAAGAGAAAGACTTGAAAGCAACTCATCTCTGCAGGGTTGACTGGCTGTTTCTATTAGTTTTTCCCTAGAGTTGGGAGAGATTAGGTGGCTTGCAACCATACCGCTGAGAACATTTTCATGCTGGGCTAATTCTCAATAAATTCACATAGAAAATTAATCTCCAATGCCAGCACACCATAGAAATTGCCTCTCCAAGAGCCCTCTACTGAGCAGCAATAAAATCATATTCGAAACTAAATTTGCTGACTCTTTGTTAAAGACCAGAACACTGTAGTTGGTGTTTTTTTTTATTATTACTGAATATAAGCAATATGCGTGTCCACTCAAAGTGTAAATAAACACTGTTCCCGTTATGTTCATGATGTCTAAGGTCAATTGTATAAAGCAAACTACTGTAAAAGCAATGCGCACAACTGTTGTTGGAGATTACTGTGCTTGGCTAACCATGAAATTGTCTGCTTTACATTCCTCAAAATAAGAGATTAAATGCTAGAAAAACTACACACAGAATAAAAACACTATAGAAATAATGAAACTCTAATAGAAGACATAAATCTGAGCTGCACAAATAAAAAGAAGAAAATAGTGTAATAAATTAAATGAAACGAAAGAAAAAAGATTACTAGTGGACAAAAATATCAGCTGCACAAAAAAAGAAGAAAATAATGTAAGAAAGTAAAAGAATGGAAAAGAAAAAAATACAATATATAAAAATACTTTAATAATAAAAATTTTACTGTACTGTACTTCTTAGCCTGAAGACACATTCAGACAATAACTATAAACATAACCTGGCTGAACGACGGAAACCTGGCTGAACGACGCCATACCGGACAACGCGCTTCATCTACCGGGCTATCAGCTGTTCAGAGCGGATCGCGACAGAGAATCAACGCGGAAATCGCGCGGTGGTGGGACATGCTTTTACATCAATGAAAGGTGGTGTACAGATGTAACAGTTTTAAAGAAGATGTGCTGTCCCGACCTAGAAGCACTGTTTATTAACTGTAAGCCTTTCTACTCGCCGCGTGAGTTCTGCTCGTTCATTCTCGTCAGTGTTTACATTCCTCCGCACGCGCACGCGGGCCTGGCGATACAGAAACTAGCCGATCAGATCACGGAAATCGAGCAACAACACCCGGACTCTGTTTTAATAATTCTCGGGGATTTTAACAAAGCAAAACTATCCCGCGAACTGCCAAAATATAGACAGCATGTTACATGTCCCACAAGAGACAGTAACATATTGGATCACTGCTATACCACAATAAAGGATGCATACCGCTCTGTCCAACGAGCAGCTTTGGGGCACTCTGACCATTGTTTGATTCATCTCATACCAACCTACAGGCAGAAACTGAAAACAGCCAAACCTGTATTAAGATCTGTGAAAAGATGGACTACCGAAACAGAGCGTGATCTACAAGCCTGTTTCGACCTCACTGACTGGAGTGTTTTTGAAGCTGCTGCAAACGATCTAGATGAGCTTACAGAAACTGTAACATCTTATATCAGTTTCTGTGAAGACATGTGCATTCCTACCAGGACTCAACTCACATACAACAATGACAAACCGTGGTTCACTGTAAAACTCAGACAGCTGCGTCAGGCCAAGGAGGTTGCTTACAGGAATGGGGAGAGGGCCTTGTATAAACAGGCCAAATACACACTGGAAAAGGAGATCAGAGTGGCAAAAAGGAACTATTCTGAGAAACTAAGGAGTCAGTTCTCTTCCAGCGACTCAGCATCCGTGTGGAAAAGTTTGAAAAACCTCACAAACTACAAGAAACCATCCCCCAGCACTGTAGACAACGAACGACTTGCAAACGACCTGAATGAGTTTTACTGCAGGTTTGAGAAAACACCCCACACCCACTCTGAACTGCTCTTCACACCACCATCAACACCTCCACCACACCCCGTCTCCCCAACACTTCAGTTCAGTGAAGATGATGTGCGCCAGGTCTTCCAAAAACAGAAGAGGAAAAAAGCACCAGGCCCAGATTTTGTAACACCAGCCTGTCTAAAATCCTGTGCTGACCAACTGGCCCCCATCTTCACCCTGATCTTCAACAGATCACTGGAGCTGTGTGAAGTGCCCTCCTGCTTTAAACGCTCCACCATCATCCCCATCCCAAAGAAACCCAAACTTACAGGACTTAATGACTACAGACCAGTGGCGCTAACATCTGTGGTCATGAAGTCTTTTGAAAAACTGGTGCTGGCCCACCTGAAGGACATCACTGAACCCTCACTGGACTCTCTTCAGTTTGCCTACAGAGCAAACAGGTCTGTGGATGATGCAGTCAATATGGGACTGCATTATGTTCTGCAACACCTAGACAGACCAGGGACCTATGTGAGGATCTTGTTTGTTGACTTCAGCTCGGCTTTCAACACTATCATCCCAAAACTTCTCCTGCCCAAATTAACTCAGCTCTCCGTGCCCAACTCTGTCTGTCAGTGGATCAACAGCTTCCTAACGGACAGGCAGCAGCTGGTGAAGCTGGGAAAATTCTCATCCAGTACCCGCACAATCAGCACTGGCGCCCCCCAGGGGTGTGTCCTCTCCCCTCTGCTCTTCTCACTGTACACAAATGACTGCACCTCAAAGGACGCCTCTGTCACAATCTTGAAGTTTGCAGACGACACCACACTTATCGGCCTCATTCAGGACGGTGACGAGTCTGCTTACAGACAGGAGGTTAAGGAGCTGGCTGTCTGGTGCAGTCACAACAACCTGGAGCTGAACACGCTCAAAACAGTGGAGATGATAGTGGACTTCAGGAGAAACCCCCCTGCTCTCCCCCCACTGAGCATCATGGACAGCATTGTGGCAGCAGTGGAGTCATTCAGGTTCCTGGGCACCACCATCTCTCAGGATCTGAAGTGGGACACTCACATTGACTCCATTGTCAAAAAAGCTCAACAGAGGTTGTACTTCCTTCGTCAGCTGAGGAAGTTCAACCTTCCAAAGGAGCTGCTGAAACAGTTCTACACTTCCATCATTGAATCAGTCCTCTGCACTTCAATAACTGTCTGGTTTAGCTCAGCTACCAAATCCGACCTCCGAAGACTACGTCGAATAGTTCGGACTGCTGAGCGAATCACTGGTACAATCCTCCCTACTCTCCAAGAACTGTACTTATCCAGAGCAAGCAGAAGGGCTGCCAAAATCACTCTGGACCCCTCACACCCAGCACACTGCCTCTTTGAACTTTTACCTTCTGGTCGACGCTACAGAGCACTGTGTACCAGAACAGCCCGACACAGAAACAGTTTCTTCCTTCAGGCAATCCATCTCATGAACACTTGATGATAGTAATTATGGAACAAACATCACTACTGCTATACACTTTTTATACACATAAACACTTATTTAACAACATATTTTACATGCTAATTTGCACATAACAGCTGCTATTGTATATAGTAATATTCCTGTACATACACTTGTCAATTTGTATATTTGCATTCACTACAACTTTCATTTTTTAAATATATTTATTATCTGTTTTTTGTCCTGTCTCTGTAATTCTGTTGCACTGTAGAAGCTCTGTCACGAAAACAAATTCCTCGTATGTGTGAACATACCTGGCAATAAAGCTCTTTCTGATTCTGATTCTGATTCTGATTCATAACGTATCAATAACTAATATGGAGATCAAAATTAGAAAACAACCTACAGTTTTTGAAGTTTTGAGTTTATTGCTTTGTCCTACTAATATATATATCACACAAGTAGCAGTGGGATATGGCTATATATCGGCATTGTTGGCTCGAGGCCGCAGGCTGAGTGCCTTAGTGTCCCACCAGTGACGATATACAGCCATATCGTACTGCTACGAGTGTGATATTGCGTTTATACAACAGTTCGACGGCATAATCGTGTATATAAAAAAGAAAATCAAACACGGAGAGTCTCAAAAACCCTTTTGTAAGAGGAACTACATTCTTCCACGGTTCATTCACATCTGCAGCTGACATCAGAACAGCAGAAACCATTGCTACTTCACAAACGTCACTTTAGAACTAGTATTTAATTGATTCTCTAGCGTAATGTCTAAAATGATGACAAAACAGGTGATTTTTGCTCACATTTTAAGATTATAAGGCTGAACAGCATGAAATGCCATCAGTCTTCAGAGATTTCCCAGTATTTCCCTGTTGCAATCGGGAGATCACAATAAATAACCCCGAAAAAGTCAAAGCAATGCAAACACTACCAGATCACTATTGTCTTTGCGATAAGAAAAAACGCTAAACACATGCAGGCATTTCTTCTTTCTTTCTGTTTACTGAACTAGTCTGCAGTAACGAAAACAGGAGACTCATTAGGAACAGATGGAAAACCAAAAAGTACGTTAACTCAAAGAGTCCCATCTCACGCTCAATACACTGTAATTACTATGGTATAAATACAGCACTACAACATACAAAAGAGAGAGATCGACTTAGAAAGTTACTTACCAGTTTTTTAATGATATATTGATCTCAATTGTACAATGTATCATAATATTCAACACTGATGCACAAAATCATTGTTCATTATAAGCACACACTCCTGATTTTGTAATATGCCACCTTAAATGCTTGACCATTTGAAATGTTTTCATTGCTTGAAAAAAATATGTGATCTCAATATATGATTTGTTCCACTATGAGGTTACAGTGGATTCCGCTATTCTTATATTTACATTTAGATAATTCATCCTAAGTGTGGCCATTAAATGTCATTTCCACAGTCCATTTGTGTAGACATCTCTGACAACTGACTGGTTAAGACAAATGAACAGCTGAAAAGAATTACACACTACAGTCTATCTGATCCATCCAGTCACTAATTATTGAATTATCACCAATGCTTTAAGTTCCAGGAAGTGCATTATCACATAGACTGTGGTTACGGTTATCATTGAATGATTCTATTTGAAGACTTGTACTTAAGCTACTACTGAGATACCAGACAGGTAATGTCTTCCCTGCTGTCCTCCGAGACCCGCAGCAGAGTGGAACAAAGCCATTCAATCTGCAGCCTCTCGTATTACCGAAACCAATTACTGTAATCAGGTCCCTGTTGTGTTGCATTGGAAATGACTTCTGACAATAGATTATGTGGAAAGTAGTGCAGACGCTGCCTCTATACCTTAAATAGACACCACATCAGTCTATGTGGCTGCATAATTAAACATGAGTAAATTGATTTCATTGTTAACTGTTGAACTGGCTGTTAAAAGTTTAAAAGCAATTTTAAACTGAAATTAACACTATAGGCTGTAAAACAACAAAACATATTTCATCTGTTTCATGCAAAACACTTTTACCATAGTGCATGATTAGCTCAGCTGGTACAGCATTACCACTTATGATGCAAAATGCTCAAACATGGTTCAATAATAGATTAAAAGCTGTGTAAAACGACACAACTACTTCAACAAAGGAATTCCCATTAACACCATAGGCTAAATATGGATTTTTAAACATTTGGGATGCACATCTACGTACTAGAACTACCAAGGTGGTCATTTTGAGCATTTTTACATTTTGTAGTGTAATAACTTTGTTGAAATTATGCCCATGCACACTGTAAAAAAAAAAAAATCTGTCAATTAACAGTTTCCATATTTTGTGATTCACAAGTGTTTTCCATTTATTTACGGTTGTGAATTGCATTATGAGAGTTTTATCTCTGCTCTGTGAACTTTTGATGTTAAAAATTCAACTCAACTTTTAGGCTACGTTCACACAGCCGGCAAATGTGGCCCAAATCTGATTTTTTTTTGCCCACATGTCACTCAGATCTGTTTTTGTTTTGACAGTGTGAACAGCTCAAACCGCATGGAATCTGATCTTTTCAATTCAGATCTGTGCCACTTGTAGTATTATGTAGTATTAAATCAGATACAGATCTGATGTTTTGCAATGCGACTGCAGTGTGAACGGTTATGTAGGATTTCATGTGACTTTAACACAATCTTCGATCGACATGCGTCATCATCCTGTGCTGCAAACATCATCTACTCCTCAGCAGCATAGTAGAATAGCACACAGGGCAAATACTTTAATATAAAAAGTTGGTTGTTCAATTGTTAATCAATCATTAACCATTAACCTTTTAAAAATATTGTTCAGCTAGATTTAACATAAAAAATATGTCCATAAAAATTGCATATATAAAATGAATAAAACATATAGGCCTACATAAAATAGGTATATTTCACTTAAATAATTAAAATTAACAGAACCAAATTTGAAAAACTATGATATAAAAATGATATGAATATGAAAACTCCACCTTCACAGTTCAATCTGCGGCTGCTCATTAACCCTTGATGATTTCACCACACTGGTGGTCAGAAAGACGCGCACAAAATCACAAATGATCAGTGCTTTCAATCACAAGAGATCTTATTTTAGGTTTCAAATGCCGAAATACACATTAGTAGTAGCAGAACAACCCTTTACAGTTCATAAAATACACCACGGTTGTCTGTGAAAAGGGTAATAATCTGACAACGTGCTTACAGTATACACATTGTGTGCATAATTAGACAATTTGGACTGTCCGTAATTGTACTTTTGCGCATGCGGGTCAGTTTAGGACCATGATCTGTTCACACTGGAAATTTGATATTGGCCACATTTATAACAACAATGTGAACAGCTATGCAAAAAAATCAGATCTGAGAAAAATCTGATTTGAGCACTAAACCTCGCAGTGTGAACATAGCCTTATTGACATTTTAGTAGTTATATATAATATAATGTATAAGAAATAATATATAGAGAAATAAGTCTGTAAAATAAAAGAAAATGTACTGGCAGTTTATTACAAGGTTTTTTGTAGCGTATTATACAACACCAACCCAGACAATATATTACTTTAAACGATTAAAAAGGTTAATTCAAGTCACTTTTTCCAACTTTTTAGGTTAGTTGGAAGTAAGATCAAGGTTCCATAGTGCAATTCAAAAGCATAAATAAATTTTCCCCGCCCTCTGATACCACTGGCTATAATCGAGGTGCCCTTTGACCTGGCTAGCCCCTGGCCAAAGCCTGCCCACGGTAGATGGCTGCCAAAGATCAACACAAGATTTCTGACCTAACTTTACGGGATAATTGATAATAATCTTAACTGGATTGTGAAATTATGTTATGCAGCCAAAGAGAGAGGGAAAACAAGAAGTTTTGCCAGGTTGAGCTGCTGAGATTTCCTCAAAGTGGTTTAAAATCTGTACAGCTACTATTAGATCATCAGTTTACCAGCGGTAAGAAGAATCAATGTGCCAGAATCACGTGTCTCAGAGATGTGGTGTATATGGAGAACAAGAGTGGTCCAAGAAATGATCCCTGAGGAATCCCCTTGACCAGCTGGTGAACTTTATATCCCTCACCCGAGTGGGAAACATTAAACAACCTGCTTGTGAGCCAAAACATTGTCACAAGTGAAGTGAATAGATTTGAAGAGTTCATATGCAAACGACTCTAAATGCCATCTGACATTTTCTTCTAAAATTAGACTTTTTTTATGGACTTTTGTGTGTAGGTTCAGTAATTTTATTTTTATGTCAATGAATAGGTTTTTTAAATTGCCTTCAAAAGAGAAAAAAGCCTGAGAAGAAATATTTAGACAGTATTTATATGCTTTTGAGTCTGAACTCTTTATTTTATCTTTACCTAACAAGGCCATATACTAAGATCTGGGTAAATGAGATAGTAAAAAACAATAGTTATTTTTTAGCCAACACAAATACGGGAGAAATGGGAAGGAATAAAGATCTGAGCAAATTCCACAAGCTTGTGGCTTGCTCCCAGTCAGCAGTGGTCTGAGGAAGGACAAACCACAAAACATCAACAGGCTATTGAGTGCCCAAGACCCTATGATCTAAATGCCACATGACACATTCAGGGTGTCCCTCTGTGATTCAGCACTATACTGTAAAAAATGTGCTTCCACACAATCGATTTGTATTAGGGCAACATGAAGGAATTAAGTTAACTTACTAGTTTTAGCCAATTTAAGTGGATTGAAGATACAACAATTAAAGAGCCCCTATTACGCATTAAAAAAAGGTCATATTTTGATTTTGGGGGTCTCCAACAACAGGCTGATATGCATGCAAGGTCAAAAAACACTTTTATTGTCTTATAATATGCATTTATTTTTACCTAATTATCCCAATGACTCCCATATGATTTGTTTAGCGATTCATTTGTTCCCAAACCCCCTCCTTAGCGCGATGCTAATCTGCGCTGATTGGACTGATGACAGTCTGTTGCGATTGGTCCAGCGTTCAGCACGAGAGAAATGCCCACCACGGCTTCAACAATATTGAAGTAGTCAGAGTGCAGAGTGTATGTGTGAGCATACCTGCCAACACTCTCCTTTTTCCAGGCGTATTTCAGACCCATCTCCCTCCACCCTCTCGTTTTGTTATTTCTCCCGGAAAACTCACGTAATTTCAACCCCTCCCCCACTCCTCAGCATTTTGGTACGGTCTGTGAAACCACCGGATCGCCTCCATTGGTATAGGATCCGATCGCATCGGCCTCCCGAAACATGGTTCATAGTACAGTTACTAACACAGTACCCGGTTCTCAACAGTGTTATTCAGACACCTCACCCCCGAACCTAACCCCCCCCCCCGGTCTCCCGGATTTTCAGGGACAAATGTTGGCAGGTATGTGTGTGAGCCCAATGCAGGAATGCATTAAAGCAATGCAGTTAAACACCAGCATATTGCTCTATTCTTAACCATAAGTAAAAACAGTGACACACATTCAGTTTTACTCCACACAGTGGCAAAGCTGAACTATTTTGAAACTTGACCGCTGCACGTGTGTAGGAAAAGCTGATGGTGGCCATAGCAATGACAAACGGCAGTGTAACGTGAGCTCACAAATGCATTTAAATCCATAAACAAAGTGGCACTCGTCGCGTTTTCAACGTGGCTTTAGACGCGATAAGAGAGTATAAAGAGTTAACCAGATACAGTTCAAGTGGTTACAAGTAACAAAACACAATTAAATACATAATTTGCAAGCTAGAGAAAACAAGGAGGCAACCATTTTAATCGCACTTACTTACACTTGTGAAATGGAGGAAGAAACTGGTCCATGAGCTGTGTACTGTAAAGTTCCTGACAAGCTCTGCAAAGTCCCATACATCAATAGTCTTTTCTGATCCTTCCTTTAACAAACGAATCCCCCGTTGTAAGTGTGTAGATTGCTGAAGGACTAGTCAGAAAACACAGCACAAGGCCTGGGCTATAATGATGAGGTATTTTTGAAAAAATTAACTTTAACCACTGACTCTTCACAGTTTCATCTTTGGGTAGGGAAAATAACATACATTTTCCCTCACACTTCCAATAATATTCAGCTGAGCACAGCGTCTTCGCGACATGATTCAACCGGGGTCTCCTACAGTGTTCTTCTTTTTCTTGCCACTCTGTTTGTGGGCAGGGCCGGAGGTTTCAATTTTCCCAGGATTGCGCG
>CAIGQV010018170.1:11308585-11326901 GCA_903798115.1 Danio jaintianensis
AAAGAAAGAAAGAAAGAAAGAAAGAAAGAAAGAAAGAAAGAAAGAAATTTAATTGAAAATACATTGTACATAAAAGGTGTTTACATATAGTTCACAAAACAAAAACATAACTGAAATTATTAAACTAACCCTCTGCTAAAGTTTACATACCCTTGGTTTTCAATAATATGTGTGGTTAACTGATGATCTACTGTTTTTTTTTGTTGTTGTTGTTGTTGCTATGTGATGGTTCTTGATGAGTCTCTTGTTTGTTCTGAACAGTTAAACTGACTGCTATTCTTCAAAAGAATCCTCCCGTGTTTTCAGCATCTTCTGCAAATTTGAACCCTTTTCAGCAGTGCTGTACTATATGATTGTGAGATATATCTTTTCAATGATGACTAAGGGACTCAAACACAACTGTTAAAAAAGGTTTAAACCCTCACAAATGCTCCAGAAGGAAACCCAAGGCATTGTGATGACTTCAAAGTCAACATGGATGAAAAAATATGTGGGTTGGTTGATTCAGTATACTAGCTCAGGTCAGAATAATCATATTTTCTGTCAGACAGAATATGTTTACACTGTTGATGTAATGGTTACAAATCTGTACTGCACAGAAAATTTGCAAAAGAAATGTAAATATATATTTTTCCATTAACTAAAGTGAGTTGTTTATGCATGAACAACAGTTAATAAAATAATGATCAACATGTTCATATAATTTGCTTAAATAGTAATTTTGCTGCTGTCTATCTGCAATTTATTTTTCTTTGTACAATTTTAGGTTAGTTTGAAATAAAATTTGTTATATCAGCCTATTTTTTTTCCACCATATTTTGTATCCCCATAATCCCTACACTGTGAAAAATGCAGGGTTCCACACAATTTATTCAAGTTGTCCCAACACAAATTTAAGTGGATTGAACATAAAAAAATTAAGTTGTCCCAATAAAATCACAAGAATTGTGTTGTTTCAGCTTATCTTAAATAAGCAGTTTGAACAAGCAGCTAAATCTTGTTTTTTTGGAGTGTTAAAACTGATAAATTCAGGAAATGGGATCGAAGTCATAAAAATTATACAAAAAATCATAAAAAATTCTACCATTTTGTGGCTCCCCCACTTTTCAAACCAAAGCTACACCCTATATATATAATCCTCCTCCGCTTTGCTCTCGACTGTAAGTGTACTCACGTATTCGTCCTGCAGGAACACACCTTTGTATCACTTACTCGCCACAAAGGAAAGGTCTCTTCCATTTACTCCCCACACTTAGACTGTATTACACACATCATGTATATGTGAAACTGCAATCCACCGGGCTACTTTCCTGTATTAAAAAGTTCAGGCGAGCTGAAGTGTCAAGATCAAGAGGTCTAAAAGTGTTTGATGAAGTGGAAGAGGCAGTAAATTCAATTCAGGCTTCGAGAAGGCAGCTCTACTTCTCTGAATGCAAAGACATGCTTTAGCGGCCACATGGATGAGGCTTGCAATGAGCCTAATCCATCTTGACAATCATTGTTAGATAAAATAGTAGCCTGTGTGTCTGCGCTCACTGTTTTTCATGCTAACAAGATAGGCCTTGCAAATGCTCAGGGTCTAAGCAGCTCAGATGCAACGCGCTTTCATAAAGATGCATTGTGATTTATATTCTGCACTATAGCAAAATGTCAGGAGTGTATCTCGATCAATGAGATTCCCATGTGACACTGGCTGTGTTCAGCAGATCATTTTCACATCATATATACCAGTGACTCTGGTACATTTTGCATCTCAAAGAAGAACCTATTAGTTTTCAATAGAAAAATCTTTAATGAAACAGTTTTGAATAATAACACTAATTTGTTGGTGTGTTGTATGTCTATTTAGGTATGCTTTGTCATGAAAATACACTGAAAAAATTCATTGGATTTACTTCATTTTTTTAAGGTAACTGGTTGCAAACAATTTATATGGGTTTAATTTAAACAAACAAATAAAATTTAGTAATGTTCAGCTTAATTTGTTTGTTTAAATCCAGTGCATACAAATTGTTTGCAACCAGTTACCTTAAAAAAAATAAGTAAATCCAATGATAATTTTTTTTCAGTGTATTAATTAAATGCTCTTACTATACCAATACCGTCTCTGCTTGCTACATCATACATTCAGCTTCAATTATATTGGAATTCTAATTAAGTCTAATAAAAAAAAATAAAAAAAAAGTTTACTAAGTAAAAAAAAAACGGGTGACACGGTGGCTCAGTGGTTAACATTGTTGCCTCACAGCAAGAAGGTCGCTGGTTCGAGTCTCAGCTGGGTCAGTTGGCATTTCTGTGTGGAGTTTGCATGTTCTCCCCGTGTTCGCGTGGGTTTCCCCCACAGTCCAAAGACATGCGCTATAGGTGAATTAAACAAAAACTTAATTGGACGTAGTGTATGTGTGTGAATGAGTGTGTATGGATGTTTTTCTAGTACTGGGTTGCAGCTGGAATTGCATCTGCTGTGTAAGACATATGCTGGATAAGTTGGCGGTTCATTCCCCTGATGAATAAAGGGACTAAGTAGGGAAGGAAGGAAGATGAATGAATGAAGTTAAAAAAACATTTGCATAAAACACAAATTTTCAGTTTTATTTAAGTTCAATCCACTTAAATTTTCAGTTTTATATATATGTTCCTGCATTCTGGTGCACTCTATTACATCGGATATAAAAGGCATAACAATCTGTAAAGCACTGACAAAAAAAACGTGAATTTCACCAAGTGATGTCACTTCCTCTATAGGGAACCTCTGGAAAGCATTGAGGCATGTCATTATTCTTCTCTCACTAATTTGCACAAAATGTTTAGGATACACCAATAGTAGATGAATTGTATGTCAACTCTGTTATTGTGATATTTCAGTGAATTTCTCATTCACTTTTTAAAAACAGTAATATGATGAAAATACATACAATTCGTTTTTAGACAAGCTCTGTGGTATCTGGTTTGAGGTTAGCGTTTTGAGTTAAAAATGGTCGAAAATGTCAACTCTGTTAGTGGTTTAAAAATTAACAATTAGCAACAGTATCAAATGTCCCCTATCCCATTTGAGCATTGTGTATTGTTACATTAATAATCCATTCAGTTTACTGTAAATTTTACATTGGTGTATATCAATCAAGTTTAATGAAAATTGAAGGTGACCTATTATGAAAAGAAAAAATCATGTTCATAAGGGGTTTAAACCAAGCGGCAACATCCCGCTCTTCCTCGTGAAGCTAGTACGGAAGTAACTGAAACTGCAATTCATTGAAATTCCGCTAGGCCTGGCTTCATAATAGAGCACATTTCTATTGACCCCAATGTTAAAATGGCCAACTTTACAGCAGAAAACGGTGTTTACAGCCTGGTACAAAAAAACGACTTTGGTGTATGTAGCTAATATTACACTTCATAACAACTGTGAGGGGGGTGAATTTTTTTATAACTCATCCGTTTCATTTATATTGAGTTATATTAAGTCTGCATAATTAAGGGCGTGGCCACTTGAGTGACAGCTAGGGTCTTGCTGCTCGCCTTCACGTCACCTCAGCTGATTCCGGCTGATTAGTCGCTGAACTCGGCATATACATCATATTTTTGTTTTGTTTTATGTAGCTTTACACAGTCAATTGCCTTCTGGAATTATTTCTTACAATTATCAGATAATATGGCATGCTGTGCACTTAATTTGTGCTCACAAACCATTCAAGTGGCCTCCATTTCCCAGGTGAGTGAAATTCTTATATACTTATCATATCTATAAATGTATTTGTTTTATTTAAGATAACTAATCATTTATAATTTTCTTTAGAACTTGAATGCACTCCAGAATCTAACAGATTGATTAGCTGTAGGCTATAGAACACTCATGTAAAACGTTGTCAGAGTGTTATGCCTGGATTTCATTAAATAGTCTTGCATTTACTAACACTGACAATATTTGAATTATTTGGAAGTAATTCGCATTTTCCCCCTGTAGAAAAACGTCATAAGAACAATGCTTAGTGGCTCAATGTATTACAACAGTGTTTTTAAAAGACTAAACACTTCATTGATATAGTATACAACCAAGCACACGTGGTCAGAACACAAATGAATCGCAGGTATTGAAGTATTAAGCGTTTCTCCCAAAGAAAATCCTGTCTATGCAAAATGCTAGCAGGCATCTTTAGCTCCGCTCACGCCCCGCCTCTGCCCATTTTTGGTTACCCCCGGTTGGTGCAATGACACGCGAACAAAACGGCAACGGTTGGCCACGCTTACTTGTAGCTTCATTCGCACTCTTCAGAAACCTAAGTCACAGATACTACATCCATATTTTTTACAGTCTATGGTTTAAACACAACAGTCTGTGAATATAACCAGCTTCTAATGGTAAATATGTATTCATTTAATTTTTTATAATCACACTTCTGCAGAAACACTTTGATTGAGATTTTCAATTTGTAGGTGTCATCAGAGGGGGAAAGCCCTGCCCATTAGTGATGATATCTCCCTCATTAGCGTAGGACGTTAGTCTTGTTTTTGAATCTGCCACTATGCTGACACACAGGCATTTGTTGCTCCGCCCTCTTTTGAAAAGAGCACAATCTCATTTGAATTTAAAGTGACAGTCACCAAAATGGCACAATTAGCATCAAAGTCTAAAAGGGGCAGATTCAAAGAGTTAGAAAAACATTATGTGTGGCGTATTTTGAGCTGAATCCTCACATACACACTCTAGGGATCAGATGCTTATTTCACATAAAAAAGGGGCATAATAGGCCCCCTTTAATGCAAAAATGCTTGAAACGCACCCACAATTCTGGAATTAGTCATATATTTGCCAGTCAAGAAGATTGGCCTAATGAAATTTTAGGCTGTCAAATAGCTTTATCAAAGCAGTAATAAAAGAAACAACATCCAATTTGTATAATTTCTGTTACATTAAGCAGATTATGCAACATTTAAACTGTATTCCTTAACTGATTGATTTATTTTGTTTATATATACTATTTTATTAGTCATTTTGTTCTTCAAATTCAGATTTTTTTCAAAACCATATGAAACCGACATGAATTCAAAGCACATTGCAATATTAATATTTATGATTGTGTGTGAAACCTGACAACAGTGGTGATATTGGGAAAAAAAAAAAGTGAAAATCCTATCATGAAATCCAGTTGTATCCTCCAGCTCTTTAAAAAAACTGTGCTGTAACAACCCTCTCAGATGCTGCTTGAGTCATTCACTCGCTTATTAAGCACTCAAAGTCAGCACATGCTATCAGCCTACCGCAATTACCCTTTCTTTTATCCGGGTTATGAGGATTAAAGTCATTTCTTACACCTGGATAATCTAATTTCCACCCTGCACCTACTCAAGCGTAACATACTTCAACAACATGAACAAATATCAGGGCTGTGTAAATTTTCTTAAGCACAGATGCTCAGTTAAAAATATGCTTGAGTAAAAGTAAAGTAAACAGCTTTAAACTGTAGTAAAGTTTTGAAGTAAGCTACAAAAATAACAACAAATGAGATTCTTGTTTTATCATATTGAATCATCTTCTTGTTCTTACGCAAGGGGAAATAAATAGCATGAAATGTTTTTTGTCAGACAGACAAATGATTTGTTAAATTGAGAAAGCCATTATTTGAAACATATAAAACATATACAGCAGGTAATTTAAGTATTGAACACGTCATGATTTTTCCTGGTAAATATATTTCTAAAGGAGCACTTGACATGAAACTGAGATGAAATTAGTTATTCAATTCAATTCAATTCATCTTTATTTCTATAGCGCTTTTACTATGTAGATTGTGTCAAAGCAGCTTAACATAAAAGTTCTAGTAAATTGAAACTGTCAGTCCAGTTTTCAGAGTTGAAGTTCAGTTCAGTTCAGTGTGGTTTAATTTTCACTGCTGAAAGTCCAAACACTGAAGAGCAAATCCATCGATGTGCAGCTGCACAAGTCCCAAACCAAGCAAGCCAGTGGCGACAGTGGCGAGGAACAAACTTCACCAATTGACGAAAGTGAAGGAAAAAAAAAAACTAGAGAGAAACCAGGCTCAGTTGGGCACGACCATTTCTCCTCTGGCCAAACTTCTTGAGCAGAGCTGCAGTCTAGGCGCCGGAGGCTGGAGAATGCTGGACGCCCATCGTGGAGAAGCTGCAGGTGTGAGTAGGTCACTGGCGGGTGTTCAGGCTGGCCCACGGGATCAATGCGGAGACTCGTCTGTCACTGGGGTCTGTCTACTTGAGTATTTGTATAATAGCAATGCAATGATGCAAGAAGAAAGTACTGAACTACTGAAATGTATTTAATGCTTTTGAATGAGGGGTATTCGGATTATGACCGCTCCAGGATTGGCAAATATCTTTTTTATATGATAGAATTTTTATTTAAGGACCTAGATTATATGATGACCTTAGTGTCATCCCTCTTCAGAGTAAAACTGAAATGATATAATGTCCGTCATTGCTTTTTCTGTATGCCGTTATTTGTTTCCTCAGGATCTTCAGGCTCATTCATGAGGTCACCGAGACCTCTCTCATGTGGAACTGGATGTTTGATGCTACTTGAACAGCTGTCACTAGATACAAATTTTTACTGAGTGTTAAAGAACAAATCATTTCAAGATTCCACTGTATAAGAGAGACTTTCTATGTATTAGTAGCTGCCAGTAGAAAGATACTTATTTTACCATTCTGAGAGCTAGAGAGCAAGACATCGTTGACGTACATTCCACATTCTAGTATTCTTTGTGTATGTGTGTGTTCTTCAATGGTGGAGATGAGCTGAATTTCACCTCTGGTCATCCTGACCACAGAAATATCCTCCTGTTTGACCTTCGTATGCTTGACACCTAAGTAATCATTGGAGATATTGTTCGGAATTGTATGCACACATGTGGAAACTTTCTTAGTTTATCTATGTTTATCATGTTACAACATCTACACTGAAAAAAAATATTCATTGGATTTACTACATTTTGTTAAGGTAAGTGGTTGCAAACAATTTATATGGGTTGAATTTAAACAAACAAATTTAGTAATGAACTTAATTTGTTGGTTTAAATTCAGCTCATATAAATTGTTTGCAACCAGTTGCCTTAAAAAAAATCCAATAAAACATTTTTTTTCAGTGTAGATGTACATGATGACACAGTTATTGATCTATGTTAGAGTATACGTCAATTGTTGTTGATTTGAGATTGTAAGCAAATCGGCCTACAAACTCTGTGTCTGTGGTGATGCTGGTTTTTGCTGATGAAACTATCTTCAGTAAACTTTCTTTGATTGAATCTCTGACTCTGACTCTTCTAACAATCTAAATACGTGTGCAAAACAAACAAACAAAAAGTTTACTTTTGGGCTTTGGTGCACAATACACTATTGATTATAAAAATGTAATATGATAACCTATTTATTTATATTATTAATGCTTTTTGTACAATAAACACACCCCTACGCTGTAAAAAAAAATCTGTTAATTAACATTTTCTGTATTTTGTGATTCACAAGTGTTTTTCGTTTATTCACTGTTGTGAATTACATTGGGGGACTCTGCTCTCTCGACTTTTGAGGTTGGCAATTCAACTCATTTGTTACAGTTTAACAAAGTGACTTTTATTGACATTTTAGTAATTTGAAATAATATAATATGAAGTAGCATACAGAGAAATAATTCTGTAAAATTAAAGAAAATGCAATGGCAAAGGTTTTTGTACCACACTATACAACACCAACCCAGACAATTTATCACTTTAAACGATTAAAAATGTTCATAAATGTCACTTTTCCAAGGTGTCACTTTTACCTCAAAGTTGTTGGAAGAAAGATTAGGGTCCCATAAGGCAATTTTAAAGCATAAATGAGGAAAAAATTAAATAAATATATGAATCACAAAATACGTAAAACTGCAAATTTACAGATATTTTTACAGTGCAGATACTTTTGATATCACAAGATTTAAAGCTAGCCAAAGTGGATTTTCATACATCAAAAATCTTACAGTTAGCCTCTTGAATAAATTTGAATATGTTAAATAGTTTAGTAAATTAGCAAATGAGTTTTCTTTGTTAAGTAATTTCAAATCATTCCAAACATGAGACCATTAACCAAGAGCTGATGATCAGACTGCCATAAATGAATAAATAATAATAACAATAAAAAACAGACAAAAAAGACCATATTCTCTATCAGTGTTTCCATGTGAGCTGTCTCTATGCAAATTACGTTTGAAGTGATGCTGAATAGTAAATTGCACATGCTGAAAATTGCACTTGCTTTAAGTGCATTTCTGACAGGAATATTTTGAAAGATTTTAGATGAGTGAAGGAAAATGTTATTGGGCGCCAATGGCCTTTAAAATAACCAAAATGGACGGTTATATTTAGCTCAGCAGAGGTGACATTGTTCTTGAGTAGTTTCTTAAAATAAAGCAATAAGAGGAAATTACTAAAAAAAAATTCTATTTATACTATAGTATAAAAAATTATGTTTAGCAAGTTATGAAAAAGTTAATGAAACATTTAAATATAGTATACACTTTTATTTAAAAATAAAATATAAAACAGTGTGTCTAAAAATGCATTTACTGTGGTAAAAGTACTGTTTAACAATTTATAAAATAACTTTTAAAACAGAAAAAAACAGGGCATGAAATATATAATATAAAATACAAGAGAACATGCTTAAAACGACCACAACTTATAAAATAATTGATAAAAAATTAAATATAAAATCTAACAAAAATAAATATATCATGTAATATAAAAAAAATATAATATAAAATAGTATAACACAAGACAGAGTGCCTTAAAACGCAGTTACTGTGTTAAAAATATTGTTTAACAATTTAGAAAATACTATATAAATGCATAAAACATATATAGTTTAAAAATGTATATGAAATGATATATATTCTAAAATGCAAAACGTAAAGCTCCTTAATATTTTATAAAAAGTACAGTATTGTATAAAATAGCATATCATTTTAATAAATAAAATATTACATACATGTTAACACGTTAAAATAAGTCTCATTTGTAAATAATTAATGCTTTAGCCATTATAACAACAATGAACAATAATTTTAAAGTCTTCAAAATATTTTAATGTTATTTAGTTTGTTTAATAATCTTAGTTCACAGTTAATTAATTTATGGTTCATTTATTGTATTTTATTTATTGCTTGTTATGTACGGTGACTTTGAGTGGTTTGAAATGCACCTCAAATTATTATTATTATTATTAATTTCTTTGTTTTATTATTAATACACTTTAACAAATACTTTTTAAACAAAATAATAAAATGAAAAAGTATTATAAAGTGTCACCAAATAATAAATAGAATTAAATAGTTCACATACAAAAAAGTATTCCTTTGAGCAATTCCTGTACTTTCATTTTAGTACTAAAAGTCATTGTGACATGCAAATGCTTCATCATTTTATTTATTTTTTTTTTTTTTACATTTCAGTCAATGCGCCAAGCTGTCATAAATTTATACAGAAGCAGCTCTGACAAACTGTGATTTCTTCTGGAGAGAGTCAGGCAGAAGTTAGCCATGCATGACTGCTGGGTTATGAGGAGAAGGCTTGAGATGAGAGGTTAAAATCTGTGTAATCTCAATCCTGCCGTCAGGAGTGCACTGACAGACGTGTGTGAGATGAAAAGCCCCGAGTCACACAGAAGGTGTAAGAGCTTCTCCTCAGCAGTTGATGCAGAGCACGGCTTCATATGAGGGAGCTTCTCCTCATTCAAGCTGTCATATTGTACTTCACTGTATGGCCAATGCTTCTAACAGAGGCAACTAAGAAAATATCAGCTAAAATAAGACAGAAGAGTGCCTTTTGTTGAACAAAATTACTATTTTTGTTATAGTGCCTCCCACTCAAAAAGTGCATATTCTCTTCAGAGCACATGGACAACATTATGAATCATTATAGATTCATGCTATCAAATGTCTGATAAACTATGCAGTGTGCTAAAACCTGCTAGATACATGCTAGTGATTTTTATTACAACGTCAGAAACATATTAGCAAATTTATAAAAGGTTAAAGAATGTGCTGATTAAACATTCTCACTCCTAACTCATCACACATTTACGTTCGGTCAGGACCCCTTCTCGTCGCATTGTGACACTACCCCTTTGGACTCATTTTATGATGTGCTGGGTCCTCCAATACTTTTGGTCATTTGTATTATGTGTCCCAATAAACGGTTTACATGCATTTGTAAAATAAGCAGGAGCGGACTTAGTGATTTGAGGCCCTAAGCAATTTCAGGTATGGGGCCTAAGCATTGAAACTCAAAACATTCTCTTCCACTTAGATTTATTTATATTTTTATAAATTAGATTTTTTTTGTAAATAAACTGCATGTTAAAAATATAAAGTATATTTTCTATATTATTTAATATTTAAAGGAACCTTTATCTTCTTCATGTAAAATTAAATGCGCAACAAGTTCACAAACAGTTAATCAGCCATTTTTTGTGATTCGATTTTAATATAAAAAAAATAATAATTTAAACAAATTTAATTCACAAACTAATCTTTTCACCATTTTTCATATGAATTGAATAATTGCTTTTTGAAAATCAGCGGCCGTCGCTTTTCACTGGGACATGTTATTCAATTTGAACAGGTCCTTTCTTAACAAGCTCACAGCGCTCATCATCTGACAGGTGTCACACCTCGCACATGTGCAGTATGGAGGGAACATTCCACTAGTCATGAGCCCCCAGTTTTGAAAAGAAGTAATAACGTTAAAATATTAATGGCTATAGACAGATTTTACAAAATATGCTAGAAAATTTATAAAAGAGCTATATGATTAATATAGGCTTCATGGCATTGGTCGGGACCCCCTAATTCCCCGGGGCCCTAAGCGGCTGCTTACCTCGCTTATTGGTTAAGTCCACCTCTGAAAATATGAATCATTTTATAAAAATGCATAGGCTGCTTTCAGAATTTTTTTCCCTAAAACAACCATATAAAAGCAGTACAAACAAGTTGTGTTGCATTTCAAGTCATGTGAAGCCATACAATGTCTTTACGTCAAGAACAGAATCATTTATATTTAAATTGCTGAAAACAATCTGGCTCACACTCGCTGATATCTAGGGCCAGACAGACTCTACAAAATTCTGTGCAGAATTGCAAAAAAAAAAAAAAGTCTGCAAAGAATTTTCGGATTTATGCAGAATTATTTTTAGAGTGTATAGGAGCTAAAAATCTAATAAATAACACATAAAAAAATACAATCAAAATCTAACAAACAAAATCTGGTGAACAAGGCTAATAAAATCTTACTTAAAAACATTTGGATATTATCCAACCATATTACTGAACTTAACAGAAAAAAACTGAATAAGCATATATGCATAAGTAAATAAAATAGACTGAATGATGGGCTCAAAAATCTGTGGATTTCTGCGCACGCATGATTTCCTCAGTGGGCCTTCTGATATCATCTGATTCAAAAAAGTTGCTCCAGCACATTAGCACATAAAGGGGGGGTTGGATGTGGGGGTATTGGATGGGGTTGTGGTCACTTTGATCTTGAGAGTTCCTTGCACACAAATATATAAGACACATATTTATATAATTGCAAATAATATTACAAAGTAATTCGGTTTATTTTCTCCCTAAAAAGCGCTTGTTTTTCCATCAATAACTTTGACCCTTGAAAAAATCTTTTGAGGGAATTATTTTTACATGCACAAACAACAGCAGCCTAAACAACAGAACATCGTTAATTTTACCTGCAGTGCTTCTGTGAGAGGAATTCATTCATTTATATAAAATCAACAAACACCAATACGTTTCATTTAACAACAAAATAAATAACCACGTCATCATTTTTCGATTCGCTCTATAAGCTCAAGACGTGCATTAAACTCAACACTCAGCAGTCTACAGTACATTTGTTTGTTACCTCAAATTACAAACATATCCAGCAAATTTCCCAATAAACACCTTAAATTAACAAAATATACAAATAAACATTTGCCTTATGCCTCTTCGGGGTGGCGCTGAATAAACTTTTAATCTGTATATCCTGCATTTTGCATTCTGACAAGCTCCAAAATGATGACTGTGGGAGACGTAGATAAGTAAAGCGTAAAGTTAACTGGTGGCTAACTTTGACTTCTCGCGTTTTCAAAATAAGAGTCCCACACACATGGTAAGTTTAATACTGTAAATGTTGACACACTTACAAATAAGGGAGACAAATGATTATTGTTATACTCTTAAAATGCAGCCTTGCATATTAATGATCCCGTGTGCAACATATCAGTCTGTGTTTTGACTGCTGACCTCCTGATGACGCGACATCTTGTCAGGTCTGGATGACATAGAAAGTGACCTAAAGTATATACAAATATTGTGGGCATGGCCTGTGAGTAACGCATCTGTATTGTGTTCTGATTGGCCTGTTGTCCACCGGGGTTTTACACTCATGGAAAACCTGAGTGTGTGACACTAATTTACATGAGAAAGAGGAAACAATGGTGGTTGTGGCTTGGGGTATGGCCATTTTACTGAATTACTGAACTCTTATTATTCGACGAGTTGACTATCCAGATTTTCTCTGCACCTTTAAACTTCAAACAATGAGTTATACATTATTAGAGTTATGTATTTTGGTCAAAATAGGGCTTTTTGAAAGTATATTACATCGAATAAACTACTATTTCATCACAAAACTAATTTATGTGCCTGTCTGCAGGTGCAACAGTAGTTTTGTTGCTGTTTAATTTGAAAAGTTAAATTTGACTTCATTTGAAGATTTCATAATGGATACTGAATGGTTATTACTCAGCATGTATTTGCAAACACAGCCATACCAATTATGATGACGCTAATTACCTTGCTGTTTAAACTGTCAGTCAAGCAGAAATGCATTACATACAGCATACTGGGATGCAATTCAAAAGGTACTGCATTTTATAGACATTTTTATTGTCTACAATTACATTACATTGTATTATTTACATTACATTACATTATTTCAAGCAACTTACAGCCTATTAACAAGTACATCCTGAATTTAATCAGTAGTTTGTAAAAATAAATAAAATAAGTAATAAAAGCTCCATTAAATGAAATTAAATAAGTTATACATTACATAAAATATACCTCTCATACAATGTGTGATTTTCTGTAAGGATAATATTAGACAGACTAGGTCATCGGTTAGAGGTGATTGTTCAGTTAAACTCAAGATAACTGTTTTTGGACAATTGTTTTTTTTTTTTCAGTTAGAGCAGCAGAAAGATGGAATAAAATACCAGTACATATTAGAGAGAGTACCACTTTTAATATTTTTAAAATTGTGCTTAAAGTGTGGCTTAAGGAAAATCAAACATGTAATCATTGATTTGATTGAATTTTATTGACTATGACAGATTGTATGTACTGTATGTGTGTATTGTACTATTTTCTAATTTAATATTGTTAATTTAGTTACAACATCCTGCCCAGGGACTACAGATGTAAATTAGCTTTATAGCTAACTCTGGTTTAACACGTCATGTTGTACGTACATTTTACCTGTATAAAATAAATAAAACAAATAAAATAGAAAATATAATAACATAAAATAATAAAATAAAATAAAAATATGGAAAGAAACTGTAGTACTGACGCTGAAAATTCTGTTTTAAATCACAGGAATAAATAAAATGTTAAACACACATACAATAAGATTTATTTATTTATCTATACTTATTTATTAACTGTTTCTACAGTTTTTATTCAAACAATTGCAGCCGTGGTGAGGTGATCAGGCTTATTTAAAATAAATAAATAAATAAATACTGATATCAAACTTTTGAACAGTAGTGTAACATTCCCCATTATTGTTGTTATTATTATTATTATTATTATTATTATTATTATTATTATTTATTAGTATTATTGTTATTATTATTCAATAGAATAATAACAATAATAGTAATAAACATTCAATAAGATAACATTTATCTTACATTGTAATAATATTTTATAATGTAATAGTTTTTACTGTATATTTTATCAAACAATTGCAGAATTGGCAATGTGATCAGGCTTATAAATAAATAAATAAATACATATACTGATCACAAACTTTTGACTGGTAGTGTATTTTTGTATTATTATTATTATTATTATTATTATTATTATTATTATTATTTAGTTTAATTTATTTTGTCAATTTGCATGTTGTTTCACTAAATTGTTCTGACCCACAAAAAAAGTGTTACATGCCAGATTCAAGTCCACAGATCTGAGAAGCTTTTAAATCAGACAGCATTAGACAAATCCCTCTTAATCAGATTTAATAAGCCTGGGCTTTGAAATGAGATCCCAAATTCGCAACTGAAGAAACTGTTCCCTTTTTTTCCCGCCCCAAATGTAATAGCAGCATTATGATAATACCAAAGCAATTCAATTTCTTCAGCTGATTCCGAGTGCTTCAGCTCTTTATGGGGACAGTAGCGTATGAAACATGATTTAAGCTGCACACTGCCTCATCCAACAAGTAATTCTGTCCTTTTTTTTGGGGGGGGGGGGGGGGGACTCTCTTTCATTCCCTGTGGTGCTGCTCTTCAATTTTATCAAGTATCAGCAATAACTATGACAATGGGCATTACAAAATGAGCAAAACGATGATATGAGATCACTTAACTTTCATTTTTAAAATCATTATGTACATTCCACTCAAATATAACACCGGAGGGCAAGAAAATATAATTATGCTTGTAAAGCACCAGTTAGAGTATATTATCCTGCTGTCTGCAGTGATTCAAGGGATGTACATTTGATCAAATTACAGTAGCTGATATTTTAAAGCCTTACTAGAACCATATAATTTATCTCAAATCTATTATTTACATAGATATATACACTAGATATCGCATACGGACCCTTAGCATGCGTGAATAGCGCCGCCACATTTGTACAGTGCTCCCAGCACAAATGTCATTCAGCCGCACTAGTCAAGACCAAAGCCAATGTGAAGATGCTGAACTTTAGCACTGTGTATGGGTGTAGT
This sequence comes from Danio jaintianensis, assembly GCA_903798115.1. Lineage (NCBI taxonomy): Eukaryota > Metazoa > Chordata > Actinopteri > Cypriniformes > Danionidae > Danio > Danio jaintianensis. The sequence goes on from CAIGQV010018170.1 coordinate 11,323,606, forward strand.
AATGAGCAAACAAAGAAAACAAAGCACAAAGGAATAACATTTCATAGGTAAGATTTTGTTTTTCACGTTTTTGTATGTTATGAACTTTTGTGCTAAACAAGTAACGTTATTGATGATAATACAGTCACTTACCGCATTGACCATAAGGCAAAGTAGCACCAACTTGCACTAAATTCTAGGCTTATGCTAGTTTTGTTGAATAAAATAAGCAAACAATGTCAATGAAATATGACAACAAGATGCTGCGGTGCCAGAAACTTGTTTTCGGTCAAGTGAACGGGTCGTTCATAACGGGGATTCATTCACAAAGGAATCGCTCCCTCCGTTAGAATGAGAAGTGAAAGCAGGAGAGGCGGTGTGTTTCAGGACACGGATTAGATTGAATTTAACAGGGAGATAGGATAATACATTTCCATGCACACAAACACATGCTCTTTGTCAGCAATGCCCGTGTGGTCATGTATCCATCGATGTAGAAAAGTGATGTAAAATTATAATTTTCGTAATTTAAAAAAATATTTGCATACTGACCACCGGGAAAACTCCCGATCATAGATATATGTATATATGTGTATATATCTCTGGCTCCGGATGGCCAGTCCTCCACTGCACCTTGGTCCTGCATTAATTTCACAGGAGAGCTACCCAGTACTAAAATGGCGGCTCTATTGACACATTCCTTCCAATAGACAACAACAGGGTAGGTGACACCTAATGTAAATATCTATGTATTATTTACAATTATCTCAATTGTATGTTGCTTTGGACAAAAACGTCTACTAAATGACTAATTTTTAGGCTAATTAGGCAAGTAAGGGTACTGATACCGTGAATCAATTGGTACCGGGCCGCACAAGAAATCATTAATTATTTCCGTTTTATTTATTATCTGACTGAAAGATTTTTTATTTGAAAAATGACCAGATTCTCTTGGTTACAGCTTGGTCACTTGAACGCCAAAATTTAACCCACAAGTTAGCAAAATGAGTAAGAAACAGACGTCTTTGGAAAGTTTCTTTGCGAAGGGAAAAAAGGCCCAGTGAAGGACCCACAAACTGCCAAGGATTGTATCTGCAACCCATTTGTAAACAAATCAGGTGAATCCAGCATGTCTGTGCAAGAAGATGACGGCAAATGACAGCAGCCATTCACATATCGCATCTTTTCCGAGCGCAAGTTTGTTCTATCCAATGGAGGCGCATAGCTATTGGGGGTGATGAGTGCAAGTGCTTCCAAGCGCACCAATTTGAAAACATGCTGAGATTGAGCGCACCTCGAGTCACGTGACAAGAACTGACCGATTAATTATCTCAGGCAAACACTGCAGTACTTTTTAATTTTCTCCATAAATAAAACTTGTATCAGAGTTGCAGCAATGTTTTGTCAGCTTGCCATCCTCTGAGAAAATGATTTATGGTAGCCTAGCAATCTCCGTACACGTCGCCCCCCTTTCACCCACCCACCCACTGACCGGGTCGTGGTAAAATTGTTAAACGTTGACCGGTCCGCGGTGACAAAAAGTTTGGGGACCACTGCCGTAGACAATCTAAAAAAATTGCTTAAGGGGCTAATAATTTTGACTTTTATTCTAGCCGATATAAAACAAATAAGACTTTCTCCAGAAGAAAAATATTACAGGAAGTACTGTGAAAAACTCCTTTCTCTGTTAAAAATCACTTGGGAAATATTTAAAAGAGAATAAAAATTTCACAGGAGGGCTAATGGTTTTGACTTCGCCAGTATATGTGATATCATTCATTCATTTTCATTTAAAGGGCTTAGTCCCTTTATTAATCTGGGGTTGCCACAGTGGAATTAACCGCCAACTTATCAAGCATATGTTTTATGCAGCGGATGCCCTTCCAGCCGCAACCCATCACTGGGAAACACCCATACACTCTCATTCACACACATACACTACGGACAATTTAGCTTACCCAAGTCACCTACAGCGCATGTCTTTGGACTGTGGGGGAAACCGGAGCACCCGAAGGAAACCCACGTGAACACAGGGAGAACATGCAAACTACACACAGAAATGCCAACCGACCCAGCCGAGGCTTGAACCAGTGACCTTTTTGCTACCCACCGCGCCTTATATGTGATATTTTATTTTTAATTTTAAAAAGTATTAATTTTAAATAAAAGCAGACAACCTTGTGATGACCTCATAAAAAAGGTGTTGTTTTTTTTCCCATTTCTGAACTTTAATTAGCTAAAAAGAGTAGCACAAGACCTGGCACATTTAATTCAGATTATTGGAGATAATTCATGTGATGTCCGCAGTAAATCGCATTAGCTTCTTCCTGTATATGTCAAAATGGCAGGAGAGGTTCATTGGAATGAAATTTCAGAGCTTCCCTTCACTAAGCAAATTTGATTTGTGCTTTGCTAGTGTTGAAGCTCATTAGATTAAAGATGAATTATGACATTGTGAACTTATCCGGTGGAGAATATGGGGAATTGCTCAAAGGGTATGCAATTTATGCAGAATTCATCACACCGGCCCCATGCTTTGGCCCAGATGCAATTTTTGTGAGCCCCCAATGTATCTCTCATTTTTTCTTTCTATGCCTTAAATATGATGTAAAATAAAAATGATGCTGTTTTGTGTCTGCAATTCAGTCATAACAGATTGCATGCTTTAATTATCAGTAAAAAAACAATTCCATTGCGTAATTAAAATGGTATTTAATTGATAATGCAAAAACATAGATAGCTAAATAAAAGAGATAGCTCAAGCAAAAATAAAATGTTCATTTAGCTGCTAGATAAAAAAAACAAAAACATTTATTGTGTCTAAAATGTCATGTCCAGTTCGGCCAAACATCCCATTATAGGGAGTCATTACATTAGTTTGTGTACAAACAATTATGTCATCAAAATGTTACCTGTTCACAGTTATCCGTGAAAGTGCTGTATTATGCTTGTCAGGTCATTTGCTATTGTCTCTGTCTTCCCTAATCCAGAAACACAATAGCTGGAAGAATTCGAAAACAAAAAATTATTACGCTCACCTGAGGTGGTTTTGGAGAACCATGCGAACAATGAGAGATGGAAACACATTTGCATAGCAAAACTAGCAATCACCTATGTGAGTAATCAGCTGTCTCCATTATGCTTGACTTGTTTACTGTCGGTTACTAGGCAACCAATACTACAGTCAGCTGCTCTAACAACTTGATGCAAATGCTTTCTTTCTTTTTCTATCTTTCTGCAAATTTTGAAAAGTCATAATTTTCGAAAGGCTCAGTTTTCAAAGTCACAAAGATAGTATTTTCAAATGTATCCACTTT
>CAIGQV010018170.1:11329512-11346078 GCA_903798115.1 Danio jaintianensis
CCCCCCCCCCCCCCTTCAACATAACAAAATAATATAAGGGAGGGTGGGAGGGGAGGGGGCCAGGGAAGAGTCTTAGGAGGGAGGAACCAGGAAGGGAGCTGGAGCTGGAAGACCCAGGACACAGCCAGAAGGACGATCCAGGTCGGAGTCGAGGAAGGGAGGGGCCATGGAGGAGGAGTGGGTGCCGACTCCAGGGGGCCGACTGAGTGAGACGCCGTTGATGGCGGTGGAGCCCAAGGAGGAGACGGAGAGCCGTAGGGCGAAGGTGACATTGAGGTCCCGGAGGGTCAGGGTGAAGCAGATGGCTCACCCGAGCGAGGCGACGGCGGGGGTCCGGAGGCCCGCGGCGGAGCCAGAGCGACAGAGCGACGAGGCGCAGCCAGAGGAGTGGAGTCCAGAGGTGTAGGAAGGACGACTGACCAAGGTGGAGCCAGAGGGACGAGGGAGCCTGGCGGAGCTGGTGGACTGACAGTCCACAGCGGAGACGAAGGAGGAGTGAGCCAATGCGGACCCCTTGGGTCGAAGGGCTGAGGCGGAATTCGTAGCTCGTAGGCTGGAGGAGCTGACATTGGGCGACACCCTCCAGAGGGCGACGCTGGCAAGCAGCACCTCAAAGCGAGCTCCACCTCTGGAGCTTGAGGGCGAGCTGAGGGGCTGGCTGACTGCAACAGCGCTGGAGCTGGTTGACTGGCTGCAGTCATTGGTATGAGTGGAGAGGGTGGGATGGGTGGGAAGTCACTCACGACTCTGGAGCTTGGCGCATCGGGAAATACAGGAACTAAGAAACTGTCTGGGAACAGTTGACGCGGAGATACATCTTTGCTGTCTGTAAACAGCGGAAGGGGCTTGACTTCGCTCCAGAAGTTTATGAGTAACTTCCCAGTGTCCAGCGGTTGCTCATAAAATTTTTTTTTTTTTAAATACAGACAAAAAAAAATTTTCAGCAAATTTAAAGGTGATTTTTTTCTGTATTTAGATTTTTGTAAACCATCAGATTCCAGATATTCCAATTGTTGCATCTCAACCAAATATCAGAATAGCCTAACAATCAATATATCAATGGAAACCTTATTTATTCCACTTTTAGACAATAAAAGTCAATTTCCAAAAATTGACACCTATAACTGGTATTGTGATCACTATATTGTGATCAGGTCACAAATAAATATTCAGGCCTATGTGCCAAGGGCTCTGCGCTCTGCTACCAAATGTTGCCTTGTGGTTCCATTCCATAGGGGCACAAAATCGATTGCAAGGTCTTTCACCTTTAATGTTCCATTGTGGTGGAATGACCTGCCTAACTGTATGCGAACAGTCTCTGGCCATCTTTAAGAAACATCTGAACACACATCTTAACCAACTAACAGTTTTTTGTTGTTGTTGTTGTTTTTCATCCGTCAACACTGAAATGGAATACCAGCATTTCAAACTGAAAACACGATTTTTAGCTTTTTAAAAAACGTAAACGTAAACGTAAAACGTAAACATTTTAAAATAAAAATGCATTAGCGTAAACGACACCTTAAATGTAGGTGTTTAAAATGTAGCAAAGCATGTCACATTGCAGTGTTGACACTTTATTTCCAGCTGTTAGATTTCCATATGCAGCATTCACAAAACATATATAGCTTGTTTCATGGTCATTAATACTGAAAATCTCTCTGTCAGTTAAGTGAGGTGTAACTGCAGGACTGAGTAAACAAACAAACAATTTGGTATTGCTTTTTTGTTGTTGTTGTTGTTTAAGCTTTATGTTTGCCATGTTTTGCCTTTATTAGGATAAGACAGTAGCTGGGCAGGAAGTCGGGGGTGTTCTGATGTAGTCTGTCAGTTGATACATAAATGGGTTATATGCACAGCGAGTGTTACAGTGACCAATACTGTTTCAGCCACAGATAAACGTTTGGTGAAATGGTGATGTGACAATTTTCAATTCCATGTACAACATCGATAATGTAATTTAATCAAAATATAGTCCTTTAAATAGACCCAAATATTAATTTAGTTGTTCAAGCATGAAACGAGATGAAACACTGTTGTGAGCAGCATAAGCATAGAAAATCCATTGAAAATACTGTGGTTATTATTTTTAATACAATGCTTCTTGTATGGTGTGAGACCCACTTTATATTGTATCTCAATCAGGCAGTGAAGACCATTGATTTTAAACAAACTAGCTCCTAATCGCGGTGAGTTTAGGTATGATCATATGTTTAACATATACGTACACATATACATATTATCTCTGTATAACAATTTCAAGCGTATTGTCCCATATAGAGATCTGATATATGGCAAAATATGCAAATTACCCACACTAGATGACATACAACATTCATATTTGACATTCATAGATGGCATTCATATTTGGTTTTTACACACAATATATATACATATATACATTCATACATACATGTCAAAATATTGCAAAATGGCCAATTATATGTTTTTTTAACCATTGGATTAACTAATATGTACTGTACATATATTCAGTTGAAGTCAGAATTATTAGCCATTATTTGTAATTCCAGTGGCTGAAAACATATATATATGTAATTGCCAATGTTTTGTCAATATTTTGAAATATATGTTGCCTATATGACATATTTTTTACATGTGAAATCCACATATGAACTTGTATGTCATATATGTAATTAATATGTGCTTCCATGTATCACATTTTTATTTGGGGATTCTGAAAAACAAACAAACAAACATGTTAAAATCTAATGTGGAATACATAAAGATCACTTTTTCCAATAAAAGGATCTTGATCGGTATAAATACATTTTTAATCAATAAATGGCGAAGAGATGCACACCAGACATGAGACCTGCATTTCCATTTACTGAAAAAAAAAAAAAAAATCTTTCGATTTCTGTGCTCTACGTAACCTCATCCATGCCACGGGTCGGTCATGCCTCTGAGAATCAAGAATCAATAGTGCCGGTGAATAGGCCAAATTCCATATGTCAATACAGAAAATGGCACACTTTTAGCGAATTGACTTTTTGTTGAACTTGAAAGAAACTTTTTCAGCACTGCCCTTGAATCTGAATCTTTTTCCATTTTCCTCGTTCTTTGTTCTCCTTGTACGTCTCTGATGGCTGCGATCATGTGACAAGAGGTTTTTCCTGCTTATTACCCTCTTCACTGGAGCACTTCAAGGCATCATCTTTTTTATTGCAGCTCCTCCCTGTCTCTCCTTTTCTGTACTCATAAAAAGGTCACAAACACTTGCCTTGTCTTTTTGGGGTCAATTTCTTTCTTTTCTCCATTTAGACCCTTAATCTCCCATATGTTAAGTTTGACCTGTGCCGCGGGTTGTGGATTCAGAGGCTTGTCATTCTGGATGATGGTTTAGCTTTGATTTAAAATGCCTGTTATCATCATTCACAAGACGTTAAATGTTTCAGGGCGTCTCAGACGCACAGCTTAGGGGATGTTAAACTTTATTTGAGACAAAGATGTAACTCTCATAAACATTGATGAGGACGACTCCCTTACTAATCATTTAAATGGCCAAATTGTCTGCCTCAGTGGTCTAACAGTGCTCATCAATGATAAAGTTATGACAATAGCTGTTTCCAAAGATCCAAATTAGATTCATGTGCAAAACTGTAGTAATGACCAAAACAAAATTTAAGAAGTTTTACAATGTGATTTATCCATTAATGCCATCCCATGGCACCTATTCTTGTTATCACATGATTTGTTAAAACAAAATTACCTGATTTTTTTATGCTCATGCTGAAATTTATTCGGTAAATGTGTTTCCATCATAGTTTTTGCACATTTTTTATTTATTAATTTTATTTTTTTGGATAAAATGTGGGGGGGCACAGTGGCTCAGTGGTTAGCACTGTCACCTCACAGCAAGAAGGTTGCTGGTTCGAGTCCTGGCTGGCCCAGTTGGCATTTCTGTGTGGAGTTTGAATGTTCTCCCCGTGTTGGCGTGGGTTTCCTCCGGGTGCTCCGGTTTCCCCCACAATCCAAAGACATGCGCTATAGGTGAATTGAATAGACTAAATTGGCCGTATGTATGAGTGTGTGTGAATGAGTGTGTAAGGGTGTTTTCCAGTACTGGGTTGCGCGGTTGAAAGGGCATCAGCTGCATAAAACATATGCCTGAATAGTTGGCAATTCATTCTGCTGTGGCGAGCTCTGAAATAGAGACTAAGCCAAAAGAAAATGAATAAATGAATGAATGAATGAATGGATAAAATGTTGGTCACACTTTATTTTAATGTACAATTCAAGACATGTAGCTCAATAAACTAATAATTAGCTGCTTATTAATAGTTAGTAAGGTAGTAGTTGGGTTTAGGTATTGGGTAGGATTAGGGATGTAAAATAAGATGCTTTATAAGTGCTAATAAACAGTTCATATTTTAATATGCAGGTATTAAACCAGTAGTAAATGGTGTGAATTGTTTCGTAAACTAAAGTGTTACCAAAAGTTTATCCTACTTGCTGTGCACATACTTTTTTTTTTTTTTTTTTGATGGGCATTTTCAAAATGTGTGCACATCTTGGTGTTTCCATTAAGCATTTTTAAAATTCCATATTCTAAAATGTGCATAAAAATAGATGGATGAAAACATAGCTAATGGATTATCAAATGAAAGGCAGCAGATTTTTACTGTTTACAGAAACTAAATATGACACTTGAGCAACAAAAGTTCAAGGTAAGTGTTAACAAAAGCAACTGCATTGTAACAGAATCATAAATCGCCGCCTGGGAATTATAAGGTTCTATCTGCGTTCTAAATGATTTTGAGATATTGAGCTTCAAAGATTAGTCCCTTTATTAATCTGGGGTCGCCACAGCGGAATGAACCGCCATCTTATCCAGCATATGTTTTACGCAGCGGATGCCCTTCCAGCTGCAACCCATCACCGGGAAACATCCATACACACTCATTCACACACATACACTACGGACAATTTTAGCCTACCCAATTCACCTATTCCGCATGTCTTTGGACTTGTGGGGGAAACCGGAGCACCCGCAGGAAACATTACTTTTTTAAGAAATACAATCAGTCTGCTTATTAATTTAATAATAAAAAAAACAATTGGTGTTGTAACAATATGGTAATGTTTAAGAAAGTTAAAATTTTGCTTTCTATAACATTTATTTAATGTTTTAAGATGAATATTTTTTCTTGTTCAAATTAAGCATACATTCATTCATTCATTCATTTTCTTTTCGGCTTAGTCCCTTTATTGATCAGGGGTCGCCACAGCGGGATGAACCGCCAACTTATCCAGCATATGTTTTATGCAGCGGATGCCCTTCCAGCTGCAACCCATCACTGGGAAACATTCATACACACTCATTCACACACATACACTACGGACAATTTTAGCTTACCCAATTCACCTATACCGCATGTCTTTGGACTTGTGGGGGAAACCGGAGCACCCGGAGGAAACCCATGCGAACACGGGGAGAACATGCAAACTCCACACAGAAATGCCAACTGACCCAGCTCGAACCAGCGACCTTCTTGCTGTGAGGCGAACGTGCTACCCACTGCGCCACCGCGTCGCCCAATTAAGCATACAAGACTGTGCTAAATATTTTGTCCAGTGCAGATGTTAATTTTATGTAATTAATATGGTAATATTTATTGTTGACCCCAGGAATTAAATTAATTACTTGTTTTTAAAGACTTTAAAAGAAAACAGAAAATGAGCAAATTAGTTGTTTAACGAAGTTTAATAAACACTGAAAAATGTTCCACTGACTATATATGAACAAATAAAAATAGTTCACATTTAATATATTACATTTTTTTAACAATGGAGGAGTCCGGTAGAATGACAAAGAAAGCTGATCCTGATTGGTCCTCACGCATGCATTCAAAATGCTGATTGGCTCACAGTAAGAACCTTATAGAGCCAAGCTAGAGTTCGAGTTTGTAGATTAAACCTTTTTTTTTTTTTTTTTTTAAAAAAAAAATTTTAAAAATAAAAAAAACTTAAAAAAAAAAAAAAAAAAAACATCACAATGTAAATACATTGTAATTTAATTTTAAGAATATGGGAATAACTTGATTTTGACAAAAATATAGAACCTTATAATACTAAGGTGACGAAATGACAAACACTACAAAAAAATTACTCATGTTTTGCCTATACTGTATATATGGGCTATAACTTACATCATTGATATAATTATTTGCTGAATGTGACAAGAAACACATTTGTACACATATACAATTATGAGTTATTATGTGAGTAATATTTTGCTAAGAGTTCCAATTAATTAATCACAGCAGATTTTGTTTATCAATGGTCACATATTCAGTTTTCTATTAAAGAAAAAAACACTTAAAGAAAAATTGTCACCCAATTTTCATCATTTCCTCTCCCTTCATGGAAGGAAGGAAGAAAGACATGGTTAAAGCTTCAGGAATAGTGCACAAATTCACATTAACATCAACTTTATCTAAAATATTTAGCTTTTGAAGTATATGTAATTGATTGTACATGCCTATTTGAAGTTCAACAATGTATTTAATTAAATATATTTTTTTTTTATGTACTGTATAATATGGTGCATTGTACTTTACATCATTATTATTGTAATAATCCTCCCTGTTATTTTATATTAATATTCAATGTGAACTCTTGATTTACATGAGGTGAAACTGCAATAATTGGAATAAAATGAGTTATTACTGGAAATGTAAAAAGATATTTTAAACAGCTGTTTAAAATTTAGTAAAGCATGTCACATTGCAGCATTTTTCAAGGCTTTGACGATTTGTTTCCAGCTGTTAGATTTCCATATGCTGCGTTCTCACAAATGTGTACAGCTGCAGCTTGTTTCATGCTCATTAATACTGAAAATCTCTCTATTAAGTGGGGTTGTAGCTACACTGAACAAACAAACATGGCAGCACTCTTACATAAACATTTCAAAAATGCATTAATTGTACAGTCTCAAACAACACGATTCGTTTTGTTTATTACCGTTAATTATTCCAAGTCACAATGATATTTTTTATGGTAATATGTAAATTTTTAATCAGTAATTTTCAAAATAGACTCATTAATACAGGGATTATGTATTAAGTAGAGGTTTAAACAAATATGACAGTACTCTTAATATAAACATTTCAAAATACATTGATGTCAAACAAGACAATTAAAACTTAAACTTGTTGCAAATGTTAATTTGTGATAAGTCAAAAATATAATGTATACAAATATATTAGAGATTAATTTTATTAGATATAAAATATCTAATAAAATAAATATATTCTATTTAAATTGTCCAGACATATGTAACTACTATTACAATTACAGTATAATACAGAAACACTTCCCCACATACGGTACAATAGTTACTGCAATGGCTTAAAGGAATAGTTCACCCAAAAATGAAATGTATGTATGCCTTATTTACTGTTGTGATGGCCAGTGGTGTTGCCTCTGCTGGAGATCACTTCCTTACACCGCCAAACTACAACTCCCAGAAGTCATTGCACTCATCCCTCCTGCCACAGCTGACAGTCATCTGGGCACACACACACACTTCTGAAACTCATCATCATTCATTATATTATTCACCTCTCATACACACACACTTTGCTAAGTCTTGTTTTCCCTGTGTTTTTTTGTAAAATTTACAAAGCGTTTCCCTTGTCTAGTCTTGCCGTGCTTTTCACTCTTGCCTTGTTTATTGTTTATGTTGTTTTGTCGCCTGTATCGACCTCTTTGCCTGTGACCACGACTTTGCTTTTGGATTACCCTCATGCCACCGTTTGCTCCTGCGTAGGCCATTGCCTGCCTGCCTCACTTTTGTTGTCACACTGACTCCCAGGTTACATTTAGTCTCTAATATCTTATTTTAAGTTAAACAGAAAACAATAAACACAAATTGGTATGGAACAAGTGAAATAACTGGTGGCAGAATTTTCTTTTTTGAGGTGAAATATCCCTTTTAAAAGTTATATTTTTGAACACTCTCAACAATGATGTGTTAATTACCAACACATTTTTTTTTGTTAAATGGCTATTTTAACATATCAGGTTTTTAATTTTTAATTTATAATCCATTATGTGTAAAAGGAAAGAGGGGGGAAAGTGGGAATAAACAATACAGTTTGCTAAACACAATGTATGTTAACCAATCAGATTGCTGCTTGCTTCATTCTGAAAAGTTAAGCATGTTGGCACTGCTTTTTCATCTGTGGATGATTTGGATGTCTACATGTCAGGTATTTTAATTTCGTTTTGTTATTAGAAACGTAAAAAGACCCCAACAATGAAAAATATATTTGAACAGTAGACATGCCATTCTTGGTAAGGGCTTGTGTTTTGTGTGGCTTTTTCATCTGGCAAGATATGAGTTTACTTACCTTTATGTAAAAGAAAATATTATGTTGATTATTATGTTGATTAATAATGTCTTCATGATAATTTTTCAGAAGTATTTTTCTGTAAATGCTGCAGTCATGCTTAAAAAAATCTTGCTTTTTATATTGCAACAACCTTGATAAAAATTAAAAGCACATTTATGACACATACTGTGCGATTTATGACACATTAGTATGGTAATTTAACACACTGTCTGAGCTAAGAATATCACGCTAGTTAAAAAAAGAATAAATCGGTTAATTAACAGTTTTCGTATTTTGTAATTCACAAGTGTTTTCCGTTTATTTAAGGTTGTGAATTGCATTATGGGACGTTGCTCTCTTGAATTTTCAACAGCAAAAGTGAAAAGAGCACTTACAGTTTAACTTACAGTGACTTTTATTGACATTTTAGTAGTTTGAAATAATATAATGTATAACAAAATAGTATATAGAGAATTAAGTCTGTAAAATAACAGAAAATGTACTGGCAGTTTATTACAAGATTTTGTGCCGTGACAGAAAATATATCACTTTAAACTATTAAAAATGTCAATAAAAGTCACTTTTCAAGGTTATAAGTAGTTGGAAGAAAGGTCAAGGTCCCATATTGCAATAAATAAATGGAGAAAAAATTTAAATAAAAACATGAATCATAAAATATGGAAAACTGCTACAGTGTATTTGAGTTTAAAATAATGCCGTTTGTATTATTGTTACCACATCTGTTTTAAGAGTGAAAGTCCATGGTCCGGTAAGGTTTCTAGCGTGTTCAGTGTGACTTATTGATGTTCTACCTCTGATATTGCCTTATAAGAAAACATTTTTAAGGTCTTTTGGTCATTTAGTTTTGAAACTGCTTTTCCTCAATTGATTTACCATATGTTAGCAATCACACATAGAGAAGCCGCAAATGGAGATGAAACAAAAATATGTGCTGATCATGTAAAAACAAGGAACGTTGCCTTGGGACATGAAACATTTCTCTCTTTTTCTGAGAGAAACAAATTAGATCACGCAATGCATTTTCATGTGAGCCAATTATCCCGTTTTTCTACAGTCTTATTGTCTCTTTTCTGCCTGACAGAATGAAATAAATGCAGCACAGAACTGCTGAGCACAGATTGTCCCAAACTCTCTTAAGACGCGACTTGACAACATCAATGCTCATTTATCTATATTACTATAGGCAGTAGCCAAGCAGCTACATTTGTCCTGTTGACCTTGGACAGGTCACAAAAACAACGAAATCAGCAAACAAGTAGTCTACAAAAACACATAAAAAAGCAGATAAACCCAGCTCCTCATAAACTCACTGCCTTGCATTGACGTGCATATAAACATCCCTACATGCAGCAGCAGCTTTAAAACCTACCAATGAACACACACAAGCACCAATTGAGAATTCAAATCAGATCATACATCCTTACATGGTAACTAATTAAATCGATTTCATAACGATTGCATAATTTGTGGTAAAAAAAAAAACAAAAAAAACATCCGATGCAATTTATGCAGGGAAGTGGGCTGGAAAAGATGCAGACATGTCTTCAGCCTAAGGATGTCTCTTGATCTCTTAATCAGACCGGTTGATTCCCAAACACACTGTCACAACTGATAGATTAATTATATTTCTAGAGTAGGACCATCATAAATAACACTAGCACTACAGAGGCAGTAATTTGGACTCTTTTTACATTTTGCAATTGAATAAATGTGTTCAAATAAAACAAATAATAATAATAGTGCCCTGACTTCTCCTAAATGTGTGCAAATTTCTTTCTAACCTTGTTATTTTATTAAAATGACAACAAAAAAAAAAGAGTTCTGAGTAATTATACTTTAAATATGGCCAAAGTGGTTAAATTGATCAAGTATTTCAGCTTTTGCTATTTTTTACTGTTCCTTTTAAATATGCTTGTGTTATGATAGGTTGGTGTGATCTGGAAACATAATTTTTGTTTGAAAAATTAAATCCATGCCTAAACCCAACCCTAACTGTACATTATTTCCAAAATCAGAGGGGAATAATAGTTGGAGTTAGAAGTATATATAACGCTAACTGTAAGCCCGAACTTATCTTACTTAACTTAAATTTATCCCTTAATTCTGATTGGCTGATTTGTGTATTGTTTTAGAATAAACATAGATATTGATCCAGGAACATGTCCTACTTGGTGAAATCACAATAACAGTTAGGATTACCAGCTGGAGTTCCCACAAGACCCACTAGAGGGCACCCCACCCATTATCATCTCCAGTCACCTGAACTACACAACTCAGGATCACTGTGGATACGTACCCAGGTCTATATTTCTGGAGGCCTCAAAATACATACCCAGAGCTATGTCTGCTTGCAGTCTTTGTTTTTGCAAATCCACCAGAGGCCGCAGTATGCATCTTTCATGATCTCAAATCTCTCTTGTACATGCCATTTGCGTGTCCTCTTCTCGCGTAAATCCACCAGAGGCCGGAATATACATTTCAGCCGACCAGCTTGCTGTCGACTGACTGACGGACTGACCCACCCACCCCTTCCCTAAACCCAACTGATAGTTTTTCAAAAGCAATCTAGAAAAGAAAAAGCCATCGCGGATGTGCAATTTTACCATGTTTTCAGCTTTTAGCAGCTTTTTTTTTTTTTTTGCTTTTGTTTTACCTGGTTTCTGGAACTGTTCTTCGCCAGACTCGAACCCTGTTGTTGCAGTCCACTCTGCTCCGCATCCTGAGTCCATCGGTGTATGTGGCAAGCTATGGGCAAGCTGGTAACACCGGAAAAGTCGTCCATACGTAGGGAAGCAGTCAGCTTTAGCGCGAAAAGGAACAGAAGCTCATACCGCCCCATACCATTCATTTTACAGATGGAATTAGCCAGACATACCTCTGGGTACATATTTTGCAGTCTCCAGAAATGTAGACCTGGGTACGTATTCACAATGAGCCTGTGTTGGAACTGCACCCCCACAATCCTTTGCGCTCATTAGACATACAACTGCTCATTACACACACATTCGGAGGTGGTCTAGTTACTCGTACACAATTATAGACTATGTTATAAAAAAGATTGTATTTTTAGGGTAATAAATTCTTAGAATATGATGCCAGACATTCAAAGCTTAATTGTAAAATCTCAATAGAAGTTTCCAATGTTAATATGACGTGACAAAAATACAATTCAGTACAGTCTTATATGAATGGTCAGAATGGCTATGCTAGTAGTCATAGAATTCTGTAGTTCAAGAGTTAAAAAAAAACAGACGAAGTAAAAACAATGGGCACTTCAAAGTCGACAAAGTGTACAGTAAAGGCTGATTTATACTTCTGCGTCAAGCATCGCATAGCCCTTGCCGTGGCTGATGCGCACTTCTCAAAAAATGCAAAACTACACGTCGCAACAATGCGTAGCACAAGCTCTGTGATCTGGTCCGCTTGGTAGCGGTGACGAGTGTGGGGGGTGCTGAGAGCTGCAAGCCCAATGTTTACAAGTGTGGAGTCCCGTGAAGGAGCTCCAAATGAAAACTTTTGTTTTGTGTTTACCTTATGATTAAAGTTGTTGCACATCCGCCGGTTCCCGCCTCTGAATGAGCGAGTTTTAGCTACTTGTACATTAAGGAGGCATTCAGAAAAAACAAAACACCCGCAAAGAAACTCGACACAGAGGAACATAAAAACCAGCTAGCGTTTCGGAAGTGTTATTGCAGAGCAACACAAACAGCATGCAGAAGTATAAATGCACAGCTACGTGCAGGGCAGGCACCGTGAGTCACGGCGATCACTCGACGCAGAAGTATAAATCAGCCTTAATGAGTCAAACATTATGCCTAATATGCTGTTGGTAAATTGTGTGAGCCAAAACACCTACCCCCTAATGGTGTCCAGTGGTATCTGAAACCAAAAAGTAAGCAGCAGATGCTTCAAGTCCTATAGGCTGCAATATGGAGCCCCTATGTGTCAAGCCTGTTAGTAATGTGCATCCCGCAATGCTCTCTTTTAGCATTTTAGCATGTTCTTCAAACCATTCCTGAACAATATGTGCAGAATTTCCAGTTCTGGATTGCACTTGCCCATTGCAGATTCTGTTGATGGCATACAGAGCTCAACATAGGCACTTTGATTGGTCTGCCACTACATAGCCTCATTCACAGGAGTGTGCAATGCACTGTGTGTTGTGACACATTCCTTTCATAAATTTCATTAACATTTTGTGCGGCTTGAGCCACAGAAGACACAGCCTTTTGTACAGCTCCTCTTTCATTAGTCGCCCATGGGCAGCTAACACCCTGTCGCTGGTTTGTGGTTTCTCACACCATTGTTGATCAATTCTTACCATTGCTGACTGGAAGCAACCCATGCACAAACCTTGCTGCTTCAGACTCAGTTGCCTTGCTATAAGACTTCTCTTGTCAGCTCATTTATCCCAGATCCCAAGCATTGATTATGAGAACTGATTGTTTGCTTACAAACTAATCTACTTTTGACCTTTTTATGTGGCCTTGTTAGGAGATGATCAATGAGATTCACTTCACCTGTGACTGGATTATGTTTTGGCTCATCGATGTAGAGATTAAAATGATCTCCAATGATATCAATGAATGCTGAATGCATTTGGTCAGTTAAATACAATAATGGCAGATAATTAAACAGTGGAATTCAAGTGACCTATATTAATTTTAATCAAATATTTCTGTGAATTATGGTTATTTGTATGGGGTGATTAGATTGCACCAGCAAAACCCCCACTCTGGTGTTAAATACATGAGTAATTTTATTTCACGATAACAATATATTTCATGATATAGTTTTTTAAATAGGTAGTTATTCCAAAAAAACTAAAAAAATATATATAAAAAAAAGATTGATAATAAATAAACTTTCTTTCATTTGGAAGTTGTTATATTATTATTGCAATTATTATTTTCAAACTCCTTTTGGCTGAGCTGATGACGATCTCTTCTCTGTTTGTGTGTTTTTGAGAAGTGTTCATTTACAGGTTAACTAGAGTTAGGTTTGGGATTCTTATTTTCATTCTAAGTATTAGCTTCCCACAATAAATTAAAATCAGACTTGTGATTTTATGACCCCAATTGATGCTTTGTTCCTAACTCTTTTTTTATTTTTATTTTTATTTTATCAGTGTACCACAGCAGCCCCTGAATTAATGTTTCATGGGGCAGGCACTATAGGACCCAGCAGAAAGCAGCTTAGGAGTGATATTGTATATTTTACTTTGATTTTCCTAGTCTAAAATAAATCAGTCATGTTACCGGGCAGGCATTAGGACCTGGCTATGGTTGTTAGTTGGCAGAGGCTGTAGCATGACACAAGTGACTTACTGTTTAACTTAATGAGGGATATTGTACACAGAGTTATTCTGTACTCACATTTGCAGTTTCAAGTCAGTAATCCAAAACAGTTCATTTAAAATCACAGGCAAAGGTTCTCCTCAGATTGCTGACCTTGTTCAGGTTCACACACACTTCAAGTGAGTTAGCCATTCCCTATTTTTTGCATGTTACGATATACACATAATAAAAATAAAAAACCCATTGACGATTTATTCGGAGGTAACAGTATATACCACCATACTGCCAAATGCACTAGTACTTGACAATCTAAATAACAGTGGTGGACTTGTATCTTGTATGTGTGCAGGTGCACAAGTGTTTTATTTATTTATTTTTTTTTCTATTACTATTCTATGAATAGCTATTCTATTCTATTATTTTATTTTTAATACAAAATGACAGCTACTGATCTGCATGCATACTTTACTTTTTTCATGGATCTGTGTGAATGGAAGTAGTTTTTACAATGTTGTCATCGATTTGGATGACATCACTCTGCACTCTCACAGCTTTTTGTCAGATCTCCTGTCCATTTTACTGTCAAAAATCTGTGGCCCATCCCCAACTAAAAGGCTTTGGCTGAACAACTATAGAATACACAAGACATGTCACTCGTATAGTTTTGAATGGGGAAAAGTGTAATGGTCAATATGGCGAATGAAGCCCCGCCTACTAGTACAATAGCCAATCATCGATCGTTATAGACTGATGTTTCTCCGGGGGAAAAGCTCAAACCAGATGAGTGCTTTTACGACAGTTTGGTGGTCAACAAACACACTGGAATCTCAGTGAATACTTGCTTCACAGACAAAAGAAATATATCCACATAAATCTTGAAATCTGTACTTTTAAATGAACCAAGTACACTTAAAAACAAAAGTTTTTTGGTTATGTAATCTGTATGAAACAAACGTGAGGTACAGTCCGTCCTGTCAAACACAAATCACATGACAGCAACTACTCAAACGCCCACACACTTCTAAACAAAGAGTTGCTGTCATTTCAGATTCACCATCAAGACCAAGCTGTGAATTACTTCAGAAGAGCAGCGCGATCGGACGAGACAATATTAAGAGGATGATAATTTGTAGAATGGCCATAAATGAGGTTGGTGTCGTGATCTGTTTCCTTTTGAGTGCGCATGCGCATTAGCTTGGGCAACCTGAAAATATGCCAATTTTGTTTGATTCAGATGTTTAGAAACTAAACTTATGAGACGGTTGTTGTTTAGTTTTATTGGGGATTCCAAATATGTAATGTAATCGTGATCTTGGCAAACAGTTTTGAGGAATTTGATGTTTCCCCATTGAGACAGAATGCCCGCGCATACTGCCCGAGAGGCGTTTCAAAGATGGCCGCCGAGTGAAATGACTTGCCTTAAAGGGACTTTGGCTGAAATCACTTGATCACACAATTAATATTTTCTATATGTTAAATAACACATAGTGCTAATTCAGTCATGTAGTCAGTCATTCAACCACTATGAATGAAATGCCACAGGCTAATGAAAAATAAAAATAAAAAATAATATCAACTTTTCCATTTTAGTACATTGTTGTTAATGTTATACATCGTATTATACACTAAAGTTTAAAGTAGTCAGTGTTCTTGCATGTGTGTTCTTATTTAAAGCCCTAAAAACCATATCTTAACCCATTCTAACCCAATAAAACTTTGTCTAGACAGCTTGTAAGATCAAAGACTGTTTATCGGATATTCTGGTCACCCAGGGACAGGTGTCATCATCATGGGAAAAAAAAATCCCATTATTTTCTAAGCTTTCTGTCAAAACCTCGTTGCATACATTGCCTGTATGTTTTCTCCCTGGTCCTCTGAGAAAATGCTTAGACAGACTTGAAACAGCCTTCTGCCTCGTCCCTAAACACAGCGGCCCACTCAATCTACGTGGTGATTTCAACATCTGCACGCAATCCTCCCAGTAGTGCAGTTTACTTCAACGTTGCCTTCAACATTCACTCAACTAACAGTCTGAGCCAAAGCTCCGTCTGCCTCTCATGTGTCATGCGCCTTTCCTTTTCTCTGGCCTACAGAGATCCTCTCCATTTAACCTGTGTTATATAAAAACTAGGCCTCCTAGAGTCAACGCTTTCACTAATGATGTTCATTTGAAAAGAATAAAAAGTAACAAAACAGTTACATATTGAAGAGCAGTAGTATATGGTAGTAGGAAGAAAGAAAGATGAATAAGTAAATAAGTAAATAAATAAATACATAATCAATAAATAATAATAAAAATAAATAAGTAATAATTAAGCAAATAAATACATAATAAAAAAATTATAAGTAATAAGCAAATAGATAAATAGATAATAGATAAAATAGAAATAGATAAAATATATAAATACATAAGAAAATAAACAATACGTAAATAAGTAAATAAGTAAATAAGCAAATAAGCACATAATAATAATAATAATAATAATAATAATAATAAATACGTAATAAATAAGCAAATAAATAATAATATAAAATAAATAAGCCAATAAATAAGCAAATAATAATAACAACAACAACAACAACAATAACAATAATAATAATAATAATAATAATAACAATAATAATAATAATAATAATAATAATAGTAATAATAAAATAATAAGCAAATAAATAATAAATAATATAAAAAACTAATTAAATAAGTAATAAAAAAGCTAATAAATAATAAAAAAATACCAAGAAAATAGATAAATACATAATAAAGAAAATACGTAATACGTAAAAACAAATACGTAAATAAATAAATAAATAGATGAATGAATGAATAAATAAATAAATAAATACAGAAAGAAAGAAAGAAAGAAAGAAAGAAAGAAAGAAAGAAAGAAAGA
>CAIGQV010018170.1:11346088-11369987 GCA_903798115.1 Danio jaintianensis
AAAGAAAGAAAGAAAGAAAGAAAGAAAGAAAGAAAGAAAGAAAGAAAAATATATACATACAGAAAAGGCAAACCAATTCCATACCTGAGCACTCATTTATCAATAAATAATGTATTTGACTTCCCCCTAATGGCACATTTATACATAGATTAAATCCTGATGGAACTCTTTAAGAAAAGCAAAACCATCTGAGGTCTTTAAAGTGTAGGATTTAATTGTCATCCAGTCTCAACATGTCTAGCAAAACACCCTGATAACTGTGTGGTTAATGAGCAGACCGCAGGAGGACAGCTTCAACATCAATAATTAATCTTTGTTACTCATTATTTTCTTAAAAGTTGTGCATTTTTGGATAGACAATAACACCAACTCAATGACAGAATCTAAGACACAGCGTTTTAATGTATGTGCACATTAGAAACATGTACAATTTTTTACATATCTTCAAATTGCTGGAGCCTTTTTGAGAGTCACATTTATGTTTTTGAGTAAAAACTGTTTCTTTAATATGTGTTGTTCAATTTAACATGATCATTTTTCTTTAAGACACCATATTGGTAAATGTTACATATGTAAAAGAAATGGAACAAGTAAATTATGCAGGCTATTGTTACTAGAATATTAATCAAATGTTTGGACAAATGTCACCTACTGTATACACTACTTGCTTGTTTATTTATTTGTTTGTTCTTTTTTTAATATTAATTTTTGAAGCTTTGGTGGGCCAACATTTGATTTCTTATATTTTTTTGTTGTTGAGCACCCAACCTGAGCATTTTGCCAGATGTCTGTGCTTTTGTTCTGTTTTTGATTTATTTATTGGGTACAGTTTTGTGTTTCAAGTATTCCAGCCAGTTTTTGTTTTTTTTAAGACCGCACATTTATACTACAAGCAACATTTGATGGTGGGCCAGTGTACAGATGATTTCTTGTTAGCAAAAGCTATTTACAAAAAAAACCAAAAGCTATTTGCCTCATGTATCATCAGCATAACTTCACCTGCCAAAATCTAGTTGAGCCAGACAAATAAAAATAAAAAAGTAGCCAAGCTGGTATCTGGACAACTGGACTTAATACCCTGATCGTATCTCCTAATTTCCTATATGATACATTATATACAGATCAAAAAAATTTAAATAAAACATTTGTATGTGGAAATAAAATTGCGGACATGTATTTATTACTAGAAATAAAGTGTCTATCATGCATTTAATGGGCCAGAAAATTACAAAAGAAGCCAAGCTGGTAAAAAGACAATTGTTTGGAGAGAACAGTGGGTTTTCCTGCCCATGTTCAAATCAAATTTTTTCTGATTGAATTCTCTTTTTTTTCCCCTAATGCATGCCAGTTTAGAGAAGTGTAAAGGTAGGTGTAGGTAGGTAGGTAGGTGTGTAAGTAGGTGAAGGTAGGTAGGTGTGTAGGTAGGTGTGGGGATGGATGGATGGACGGACGGATGGACGGATGGATGGATAGGTTGGTGGGTGGGTGGGTGGGTATATGGTTGGACGGACAGACGGACGGACAGACGGACGGGTGGGTAGTAGGGCTGGGTGATTTAATGAAGGTGAGTTTCATTCAGGATGGATGGATGGGTCAGTGGATGGGTAGGCAGGTAGAAGGGCTGGGTGACTTAATCAAGGTGAGTCATTCTAGATGGATGGATAGATGGATGGATGGATGGATGGATAGATTTAATGTGCATTTATATAGTGCATTTATTGTGTGGCGATAAACCCAAAGCGAATTTCACAAATCGAGGGAGGTCGCTCTTCACCACCACCAGTGGTCAGCATCCACTTGGATGATGCGACAGCAGCCACAGGTCAACAGTGCCAGTGCACTCACCACACACCAGCTATAGGGAGAGGGGAGAGATAGTGACAGAGCCAATTCAGTGGATGGGGATGATTGGGAGGCCATGATCCGTAAGGGCCAATGGAGGGACTTTGGCCAGGACACCAGGGTTGCACCCCTACTCTTTACGAGAAGTGCCATGGGATTTTTAATGACCACAGAGAGTCAGGACCCCAGTTTAACATCTCATCCGAAAGACGGCGCTCACTGACAGTATAGCGTCCCCTTCACTATACTGGGGCATTAGGACTGACACAGACCACAGGTTCAGTGCCCCCTGCTGGCCTCACTGACACCACTTCCAACAGCAACCTGGTTTTCCCATGTGGTCTCCCATCCAGGTACTGACCAGGCTCAGCCCTGCTCAGCTTCAGTGAGAAACTGGTCTTGGGCTGCAGGGTGATATGGCTGTGGGTGGGTAGATGGGTCAGTGGATGGGTAGGTAGGTAGGAAGTAGGTCTGGGTGATTTAATCAAGGTGACTTTCATGCATAATTTGTCAGTAAAGCCGGTTCTAGTAAACCTTCAGCATGGAGCACAGCTTACTTCACTAGTTGTAGTTCACTGATAAGCTGTGCAGAAACAAAACAACAATTTAAATTAGAATTTGGTTTAATCGGTCGATATTGACATCGAGATAATGGTTCTGCAATAATGACAGCTATTCGCGTCGTTTCTCAATGAACTACAGCTGTAGTGAATACTGCACGTGGCATTAGAAACATAATAACATGTTTATACTCCAAACTTACCTCAAAACTAATATTAAGACTATTTTCATTGTCTTACTGTAAGACTATTCCACAGTTGTGTGTTTTAGTCACGCTGAATTAATCAAACCAGTTAAATCTTCTGTTTATTCAGCAAGCGCTATTTTCCTCTGGGGATTTTCTGGGTTTCTTTGTGTGTATTTGGACAGGTTTGTGGGTTTCTGTGAGAGTGCCCTCTGGCCTTTGGATGATATTTAAAACAAATCACACTGTGCTTCCTCTAGAACAGTGTTTCCCAACCCTGTTCCTGGAGGCACACCAACAGTACATATCTTGGATGTCTACCTTATCTGATCCATTCATCTTAGGCTTTTGGAGTCTCTTCTAATGTTATGATGAGTTGAATCAGGTGTGTTTGATTAGGGAGAGGTTGAAAATGTGTACTGTTGGTGTTCCTTCAGGAACATTTAGAAGATGTGCAAGACAATCGCAGTTTTACTCAATCGCATTTGCGATTTCAGTTTGATAAATTACCCACCCATTTTTTTTTCTTTTAATGATTAATTGAATAATCGGTTATGTTGTCATTCAAAAAAATAACCAAAATGAACAATCCTCACTTTTTGGGCATAAAATATTTGCCCTTCGTGCCCATGAAATGCCACTGAGCAGCTGATGAAGAGGATGTTTGTAGTACGTGCCAATGCAGGATGCGACAATGTCAATCGAAAATGATATAAAAGTCACATAAATTACGGCATAACTGTATACCACATATGAGAGTGGCACAAATCTGAATTGAAAAGATCAGATTCTATGCAGATTGGGCTGTTCTCAATGTCATGACAAAAACATGCGAAACAAATTAGATTTGGGCCACATTTGCCTGCAGTGGAATATAGCCATCATGTTACTTGTACCATACACAGCTCCTTTTCTCAGTTTCACGTTGTGTCTCTATTCATACTTATCCAGAGAAAAGATTCTACACATGAAATAATGAAGCTAACAAATACATAATCATATGGTGTCCTTTCCTGGACCTCTGAAGACACATATTTTTACTACTTAGCAAGATAACCAGGTTATAAGTAGATGTTGGCGTGTTTTTCAGTGATAGGGATGAGTAAGATACACATAAGGCAGAGCTTAATACTGGCTTTAGAAAATAATCTATAATATCTACACTGAATATGTTGTAATTATTGCAAACCATTTCATTATATAGCCAACTACATTATACTGAGGTGCAAATGCTATCTGCCACTACACTACATGTGAATTGCATCTAATATCATTTACACATGCTGAAAATAGCAACTATTAAGTGTAAACAGCTTCTACCTACCATATAGCATATTAGTGGTTCCTGTCCCTAAATATATATAGATATCACAATGCTCCCACAGAAACTGTGCTGTCCTGCATTTGTTGTTTTCATATCATACTTCATGGATTAATATAGTTGGACATCAACTTTTGGGGATGTTTTCAGCTGGACGTTCATCATCAGAAAGTTTGCTGAGTGAAACGGCAGGCAGAACACTGGTCAGACCATGCGGTGCTGATTTTAGCTTCTGTATCCAGACAGTTTGGTCTGAAAATAAACCCAGTGCCCTTATATGAGAACATAGTTTTTCACAAACTACTTCATGTCTGAATAAACCACTTAGTTTTTTACGTCATCAGCAACTATTAGATAAAAATAGCAAAGAAAGATTAAACAAATAAATGAATGCACTGTATTAGGTAGAATGGGGCGAATTTTTAAGAATGATTTGAATTATACAAATCTATAAAATATATCAATTCAAGCAATTTTGCAGTGTTTATAAATGAGCTCGTTATAACAATATAGCAAATTTCTTACATAAAATTTATATAATCTGCTGCCAATCTATATTTCATATATAATCCGTCTAATTATATATGTAAATGTTAAGCTTAAAGATCAAATCATATCACTGTACTGCAGTTCATCTTGAAAAATTACTATTATTTTTATGTTTTTATATTTAATCCAAGTTATAAAAAACATAAATAAGTAGATGCAAAAAAGGAGGACTTTTTTTTAGAATATTTGTTTATATACAGTTAACTAATCTCATACATACAAAATAATTAGCCCTCCTGTGAAATTTGAATTGCTTCAAATAATTCCCAAATGCTGTTTAATGGAGAGAATGTATTTTTTCCCCAACACACTTTAAACCAACAGTTTAAAGAACTAATTTCTAATAACTAATTTATTTATTATTTGCCATTATGTCAGTGCATACTACTTTAGTAATTATTTTGCAAGATACTAGTATTCAGCTTAAAGGGCAACATAACGGAATAACTGAGTTAATTAGGTTAACTAGGCAAGTTAGGTTAATTGGGCAAGTCATTGGACAACAAGGGGGCAAATAATATTGACCTTAGCTGTTTTATTTTGATAATATTTTTTATTCCAGGTCTGACTTTCTTCAGAAGAAATATACATTGCGACATACTGTAAAAAAAAAAAAAAACGTCATTGCTTTATTAAACATCACTTGTATATATATTTGAAATATTTGATGCTGATAATTTTGTACTAAATGATGCATTTAAGACAAGAAATATAAACTTTGAATGAATGCAATGCAACAGCATGCATGTTTTTTAAAGAAACTGGTAGACAGAATAGAAACAGAATAGAGCGCACTAGTGTTTGAGGGTCAGGCGGTTATGAAAAAAAGATGTGAAAATCTATCAATTTGACAACAGAAGGCATGTAGTAGATCATGTGCATCAGGTTTTCATAATTCAAAGGCAACTTTAATATCAAATTTAACACTGTATGCTTTTTATGGCTAATTATCCATAATATAAAATTTAACAGAAATCATTTGTTGCAAAGCGGCAGCAGGGACGACCGTATTCGATGACCTTGCTACAATCTGTCCCTTCACCTCCTCCGACAAAAGCTCACCTAAGACCTCAGTAAATCACTCACAGACAACCCTAAACTCCTCTGTGAGCGTCTCTAATGAGCGAGAACTGAACCTTTGACCATCCATCCTGCAGTGGCCTGCCAACCCAAAACCATCACATCATCTGTCCTCCAGCACAATTCCCCTAATACCTGTTCCTCTGTCATCCGTCCCTCGCTTATCAGTGCCTCTATCCCACCTGATTTAAAAACGGCTAATACAATCCCACTGCTGCCACAAAAAAATACATTACAGGCCAATAACCGACCCATAGACTCGCCTGCCGAGGAAAATGACCTAATATTTCACTCGCACTGGATGTTTCATTTTCATGAGATCCACTCAACCCATGAAAGCACGTAAGCATCCTCCTAATTATCCTCATTTCACATCTGGAAATGTGGACGGCCGCTTTGTAGATTGCAGGCTAGACGGTGGCCACATTGGCAGCTCTGATAGAGGGCAGATGATATAGTGCTGACAGTGAGTGCTGAGCATGCCAGGTTCGGTTGTAAAGCATGACCCACTGGTGAGGTGAAGCAAACGCAGTGCCTGCAGGAACAAACCAATTTCCTGTATAGTCATGTCTACTGTAGTCTCGCGTAGCCAGACCTCAGACTGGTGGCTGAAGTTCTGGGACCTTTGGTGCTTTGAATGGGCAAGGACTGCCCACTATATGGCTTTACTGACAGGTTAACCAACCAATTATGTTTCGTTTTCTGCCGTGCCGTGTTTTTGGGAGTGTAATGTCTAATCTAGTCTGAGACGCAACCGTATACCATTTCTTCTTTCAAAGTTTACAACATCGACACATCAATATTCTAAATGATCTCTCAGCAAAACATATAGGAAATCAGCAGGACACGTATGTAGGTTTTGTTCTGAGATTCATTCATTATTTTCGTGACGCATTTCTACAACCCCAAATCCGAAAAATTAGGGGCAGTATGGAAAACGCAAATAAAAAAAGAAACAAGTGATTTCTAAATTTACTTTGACTTGTGTTTCATTGCAGTCACATTGCAGCACATTATTTAATTTTAATTTTGGTTCTTGCAACACGTTTCAAATGAGTTGGATTTAGGGACTGAAGAGACCAAGTGATTAAGTGTTTCAGGTGTAATTTTGTCCTGCAAACAAGTGTTAAGGTGGGCTACAGTACGGGGCCTTCGTTGTCGCATTTTGAGCTTTAAAATGCGCCACACTTTCTCTATTGGAGACAGGTCGGGACTGCAGGCAGGCCAGTTTTGAATGATGTCTTTCTCTTATCTTTATGACAAAAATGACAGAATATTTGAAGGTTTTCGTTGGCATTTAATAAAAAAAAAAAGAAATTGTAAAAGAATTGTAAAAAAATATGGTAGGAACGTAAAAGAACAAGGCTGCTCAGATATTATCAGGCAAAATTATTCTTAGGTCAGCTGTGGTTGCTGGAATTTAACCGTTAAAAATACAGTAGGGGCTTAAAAGAAAAGTAAAAATTTTACGGTAAATAACTGTATTTCTTTTTTTGTCATACACCAAAAGTACTAAGATCTACACAACATAACTTTGTAACACAGACAAAACAAAACCATAAGCATGTGTGGATGAGAAAGTCATATGATGAATCAATCACAAACAAATTATCCACAAACAGAGAAGCATACTGATATATAGAAGGTGCACAGTGTCATTCACAATAAACACCATCATGGTAAACACATAAAATTAAAGTAATTCAATAAACATTATTTATTAGCATTAGATGTAAAATTCTAATGTGCATATTCCAGCATATGTTTTACACAGCCGATGCCCTTCCAGCCACAACCCAGTGTCATAGAGGGAATTCTGGGAAGGTTAATTAATGATTACTCACTGTATATATTAAGAAAACCAGGTTATGGTTTTTACTGAAATTTTGTTTTACAGGTTTTTTTTTTGTTACCATTGAAATCATGGATTTTTTTTTTTTTTACATTGCATTTAAAAACAGGATTTTTAAAGCAGTTTCAAAGCTCAGACAATATCAGTGGCAATGCTGGAGCCTTTTTATAGTTGTCTTTTACAATCCTTGTTTGACAATGAAGAGTTCTGACCTATAAGAATCATTTTGCCTGATAATATCTGAGCAGGCTTGTCATGCGTGTTTTCTAGTAGCTGTTTAGAATAAGAAGTAGAGATGTAATCGTTCAAATGGGTTTTTCGAAAAGCCCTGAAATTGTTTGCGATTCAGTTTGATTCATTCTGACAGTTTGCTTGTGCAGTGAATCATTTGCAGCCTGTGCGTGAAGTAAAATAGTAACTGATATAGGACTGTAAACAACAAGAGTATTGGATGAGGTGGATATTTACCTACTACATTACATAAAAGGAAATGAAACTGGCATCATCTTTGTGTGTGCTTGTGAATGGCTCTATGCATCAGGTAAAGTTCAAGTTATCATATGATAAAAAGTTGTGAAATTTGGCAAAGATATATGAACAGAGGACAGTCTAAACTTTGATCAGAGCAAATTTGCAGTCTTAAACTTAATCCATCTAGAGCCACCAACTGTTCAAATATGCACTCATGCTTATGCTAATAACTTTGGAACCATAAAGGCTAGAAACTCAACTGAGGCTACATGCAGTGTTTTTGATAGATTCAATATAACTTCTTTTTTTTCTCTTTAATGGTCTGGCCCATGGGCGACACGGTGGTTCAGTGGTTAGCACTGTCGCCTCACAGCAAGAAGTTCGCTGGTTCGAGTCCCGGCTGGGTCAGTTGGCATTTCTGTGTGGAGTTTGCATGTTCTCCCTGTGTTGGTGTGGGTTTCCTCCGTGTGCTCTGGTTTCCCCCACAGTCCAAAGACATGCGGTACATGTGAATTGAATGAACTAAATTGCCCATAGTGTACGTATGTGTGTGAATGAGTGTGTATGGATGTTTCCTAGTGATGGGTTGCAGCTGGAAGGGCATCAGCTGTGTAAAACATATTCTGGATAAGTTGGCGGTTCATTCTGCTGTGGCGACCCCTGATAAATAAAGGGACCAAGCCGAAGGAAAATGAATGAATGAATGAATGAATGAATGAATGGTCTGGCCCAATCTGGATACTTTGATTCAGTGAAATATATTGATTCAACCAATATTAAAACCCAATTTTCCCATATCAACCATTTTAGGCAACATTCATTCATTCATCTGTCTTTGGCTTAGTCCGTGATTTATCAGGGGTTTCCACGTCGGAATGAACCGCCAATTATTCCAGCATATGTTTTACACAGTGGATGCCCTTCCAGCCGTAACACCCATACACTCTTGCATTCACACACACAAACACAATACGGCCAATTTAGTCCATCCAATTCACTTATAATGCATGTCTTTGGACTGTGAGGGAAACTGGAGCACCCGGAGGAAACCCACTCGAACATGGGGAGAACATGCAATCTCCACACAGAAATGCCAACTGGCCAAGTCGGGGCTCGAACCAACGACCTTCTTGCTGTGAGGCGACAATGCTAACCACTGAGTGTATCATTACAAAACTCTGTATTTTTCTAGTGTTGGTTGAAGGCATATAAAAAGTTTCAGGTCAGTGCCACTTGCTAATAAATAAAAATGCTAATAGCATCAGCGACCAGATTTGCCTATTAACATGAGACTGATCTTGGATGAAAGATTCTATATAGAGAACATTGGTACCATGGCAAACTGCATTTCTTTGAAAATTTCAATTTGACTCCTTTGATCAATCAAACTGTTCTTGAATAACATGCAATCAAATCTGACAAAGAGCTCATCAAAAGATATCTGATGCTATATCTCTGCAAAGCATTGATATACTGATACCAAATCTTATGTGTCATTTAGGTGTCATTTAGTCATGATTTAAGATTTTGATCGGTCTCCACAGCACTGAATGAAGTCCAACCCAAATGTGTCAGTTCACGTGTGACATAGAACATGAAATTAACATTTTTGGTTGAATTATACCTCCTACAGCTGTCTCTTGTAATAAAACAAGCTCAATATCACAAAGCATATCGTTTACATCAGCAGCACTGCAGTTTATATTTTGATGTTGCAAATCCAACCCACAACAATTTAGGGAAGGGATTGGCAAACTCGGTCCCGGCGGGCTGGTGTCCTGCAGAGCTTTGCTCCAACACTAATCAAACACACCTGAACATGCTAATCAGTGTATTCAAGATCACTAGAAATCTATAGTCAGGTGTGTTTGATTAGGGTTGAAGCTAAACTCTGCAGGACACCGGCCCTCCAGGACCAAGTTTGCCTATCCTTGATTTAGGGACGGCACCACTTTAAAAGATAGTAACTGTGTTCAAGATTTTTTCAGCCATTTTGGACAAAATTCATCCTGAAAAGCCTTACAATTACTCATTATCTGTTCCTCATTGTCACACTTAGATCCTCATTCTGAAAAATGTTGTGACTGGCCCTTTAATTGCTGCTTGCAGCTTATTTTGCATTTAAAACTAATATTAAACCCAGGCGGAAGTCGCATAATCATCAATGTTTTATCGCCAATTTAAATATGACAAAAATATGCAATTTCTGTTTATTGCAGAAAATGAGATCTTAAATATCAGGGTTTTGAGACGAAAGCACTATATTTTCATTAATAACATGATAAATACTGAAATCAACAATTTTATCAACACTACTCTTAATATCCTGAGCCAAAAAAAGATAAAAACTAAAAACCTTGCTACCTAAACACTGATTTCAATCTTTTCGGGGCTTACTTTTGATACAGAATCACCCCCTGACTAGCATATCATTCTGTTAATATATTTCTTTTCTACCATAAGAGACAGACTGAAATAATCATTTAAAATCTCTCCACAAGCATGAATGCCAGAGATTGTACACATCTTTGGCCAGGTCACGCTTTGTATTAAGATATTTCAGATTTATTGCTGAAATTTCAACTGATTTTGTTTTAAAGCTCAACATTGTCAAGGTAACCCGCTTATTTTAAAGTAATTTTATGACTGATACACTGCAAAATTATTTGGATAGAGAGCATACTGATGCTATTGTTTTTGATGAATTCTTCGTCGAACAGGTCAGCTGTTTTGAAGCGCGAGAAACAGAAAGTGGATTGTTTAACAGCTAATGTGATATAAATCTCGGTGGAATTGCACCGAATGATAACAATGTCCTATAGTGGATTATTTTTTGGAGGATGACAAGCAATTTGAAGGAAAGTTCGCTCATAGGCTAGTCTTTTTTATTTTTTTGGTAAATTAACACAATCATCTGTGTATACAGCCAATTTAATACTAACACATGAAAAATTCTATGGTAATTTATATTTTATATATTTTAATATCAATATTAAATTTTTACTGTATTAACACTTACCGGTATTTGATTTTACACATAAAAAAAGCTGCTGTACCACGCATAATTAGTTTTTTTTAATACTTTTTGGAACATCACATCACACAAATTAGACCTGTTTTTTTTTTTTTTTTTTTATGTTCCCATAAATTTGTCATATATCACTGAAAAAGCTTTAAATTGGTATGTAGCACAGAATCAAAATAATTTTGGTTCGGATGTGTTGCGGTTTTAAATATAAGCTTGTCTTTAAATTAGATTTTCTCACAAAGATGATTTTCAGAGTCTGAAATGAAGCAAAGCTATTTCAGTCTCTCAGTCAATATTACATATATCAAGGTTATATTTTCACAGAATATTCTTAACAGTGTAGAATGATTTAATGTCAAAAACAGCAAATCATAAAAAAATTACTTTAGCTGGGTTTTTACAGCGTGGGTCACACATCATGTGCATATAGAGCACTATTCACCACAAAGAGTCAGGGACTGAAAGTCCAAACAATATTAGTTTAAACCTCTACAGAATACTTCATTGGTTAGTTGTGTCTGGGATTTTATATGTTATATTTTTTCATTAAACAAAAAATATTATTTTGTAAAATATATTTTTATAATCACCACCGAAACTGTCAGGATTCTGCCACTTCTGTCTTGTTAGTTCTTGTTTTGGTGGTAGAGTCCTGTCATGTCTTGTATGTTGTGCTCGGCTCGAGTTTTCTCTGTTCGAGCACTTATATTTCTCGTGATTGTCTGTCCCTGTCATTGTATGAGCACCGTCCTGCGCTTGGGCCGTGCGTGCTCTGGATGCGCACTCTTGTCCTGGTGTTTGTGTTTGTTCTGTCTGCAGCGTGGTGTTCTCAGCGTCTCAGTCTAGTTGGTTTCGGTTTCCGTTGGCGCTGGGATGAAACATGCACGTTGCATGTGAGTGCACGGTGAGTGTTTTTTATTTATCGTGTACTCGAGTCTTGTGTTCTGTTTGTGTTGGTGTTGTTAAAGCACGTGGGTTGGTGTTTACATTGTGGCCGCGTGCTTTAGTGTTGTTTCATGTGAACACACGGCTAATGAATTATCTCGTTGGCTGCGTGTTCTAGTCTCGTTTTATGTGAGCACATGTCTTGTGTTGTTTCTTTGTGTCATGTGCTCTCCAGTCCCACCCTCCTTGTTAACCCATTATTAGTTTATTATGTTCACCTGTTTGTTTGTTAATTATTTCTACTTATAGTCTCCCCATGTCTGCTGTCCTGTGCCAGTTCGTCTTCGTTTACCTCATTGTCCTGTCCCTGTCTTCCAGCCCTGACCCCTGCCAGCCTGCCCAGTCAAGTTTGTTTGTTTATTTGTTTAGTTAATGTTTTCCCCCTCGGGGTAGTTTTTGTTCCTTTTTGTTTTATTTTATTGTTACTAAAACCCATCTAATTTACTGAAATTGAGTTCTTGCTCCCTACACCGAACGTGACAGAAACTCGCTGAACTTATTTCCTACATATACTCTTGCAGTCTCTAACATTACTTCATGCTCTTTTTCTTCTCACATAACAATTTCAGCTTAAATGTCACGTCCATTTATTTAGCAGTAACCATGTAATAACTGGGATAATGTACAGCCAGACAGTAATGTTGTGTTAACCTTGGAATTATTTCACTCTAATTGGTTGACTCTGCAATATCATATACGTAAAAGAATCATAAAGATGCATTCTGCTGAATAATGAGGCAAATCAGAGCACAGTCACTGGAAAAGATCAGCTAACAAACACCTTGCATTCAGATGAATGAAGTTTCTAAGGATAAACATTGAAAGACGATGTCCCTTATCTAGCCCACTTTGCTCCAAAAAAGAAAAGGCATTTTCTGGCAACAATGTGATGAATTAGAAGAGAGAGATTACAAAACAATTGTCCGAAATACTAAAGCAATCCATGTGTGATTTGCCCCCATTGCAGTGGCAGCTTGTGTCAGATTCAGAAGCAACTAATCCTGAAGCGTCCAGAGAAGAATCCACTGACCTACTAGAGACAATACAGAAATGGTGTCACATTTTAAAAGAGATTTTCAACTGAGCATCATCTTTGTTGACGCTACAAAAAAAATCATAATAATGTGACAGGCTGTGATTGAAAACAGTCTGTTCTGTGGAGATTTGGCGCTTCCATTCTCATAGCCATTACTTTAATTAGACTGATAAACAGCGCAAGAGAGTTGATACATATTCTTGTCTAAAGGTGAAAACCCTGTATTGTTCTTGCAGGGCACAATACAAGCCTTTGTCTTCATCTTGAATTGGTCCAAATCCTGAGGGAGTCTTTGCATAATACAAAAAAGCTTTTGATAAAAGAAAAATATAATAAATAACATGTAACAGATTGGATTGGTGCCGTCCAGGCTGCAATTCAGACGTTCGCCAGGGGGATTTGTTTTAGTTTTGAAGGAGATACTCTTTGAGGTCTGCATTTGTATTTTATGCCATTTATCCACTCTTAAATATAAATAGTCCGTACAAATGAACACTCCTGTCCTCATTTACCACTTGCAGACAATGAATGGATAAAGGGTGATTGCTTTACACACAATATTAAATTATATACCAGTCAGTCCAGATGTGCAGAAAAAAAAAGGCAGAAAAAGATCAATGCAGCAATGCAACAACTGCTATTCACACAGAACACGTCTTTGCATTGAGAGATGTAGTGTTGAGAATTGGTTTTAAAAATTGCCTTAATGCTACCATCAAATAAAACTGTTGTAATGCAACTACACTAAAAAAAATTATACAAATTTTTAAGGTAACTGGTTGTAAACATTTTATATTGCATTTTAACAAACAAATTAAATTTAGTAATGTTCAACTTCATTTGTTTGTTTAAAATCAGCCCATATAAATTGTTTGTGACCACTTACCTTGAAAGAAATTAGTAAATCTAATGAAACATTTTTTTTTTGCAGTGTACTGAAAACAAAACCCCGCCTACGAGTTCTTCTGATTGGTCCACTGCTTTGGAACGGACATCGAAAGTGAAAATTCTTCAAAACTTGACACAATATTTTATACTGGCTTCACACCAAATGTGAATTCAACAAAGTCAATGCAAATGTCTGAATAAAGGGAAACTTTCACGTTAAACTCTACCCTATTCCACCAGCATGAACCAGGTGCCAGTGCTACTGCCGGTTTGGAGCTGGTTCATCTGGCGAGCCTTCTAAAAACTGCTTTTCCACCATCCGAGAGCCACCATAAAGCCAGGTCCGATGCATTCATCTTATTTTTCCCAGCAACACAAATAGGGAAGCACCAAATGCATACGCGGCATCAATGATGCATTGCTATTATGTACCACGCAGTAGTATATATTTATATAGACGGACATTACTAGCAATAATTACAGGTTCACACAGCATGCTGTAGTTTGACAGTCATTACGATCAATAATAACAGTCATTATTTGAAGTGGATCAAAAAGGTTTTTCAAAACTGTGCTAAGACAAGAATGGGACAATTTTACGACAATTCTGATGAAAGGTTTTGATCCAGTTCAAATGTTGACTACTGTAGTTTGTATAAATTGACATTACGAGCGATAATAATATATTAATACAGCACGTCATGTACAAGAGTGAAGCATCCGCTACTGCATTAACAACAGATAAATGGACCTCCCATACTAGCATTTTCATTAAAAGAAATTTGAGTTTTGAAGCTTATTGAATCTTAAATATAATGCGCAATTAATATTTAATTGTGAGAATTTGAAAGTTTAAAAAACATTAATCATTTGAGTTATAATATAAGTGTTATTTTTTCATTATTCTATTTATTTTGTGCTATTGTATCACAAGAAGCTTTTGTAGCTGATTGTGGCAAAACACTTCTGCCGCTTCAAAATAAACAGAAAATGGCAAGCACTGGGGATTTGTTGCACCGAACTGTGACCCCAAAACTGAGTTACATACAGAACCATGCCTACTGTGTTCCATTACACCACAAATACATTTGGAACAGCAAACTGTTAACTGAACTTAAAAGTAGCTTTCTACGTTCAATGATTTTGTTTGTGTGTATGTGTGTTGTATTCGATGTAGTATACAGCAGCAAATCAATAATAAGTGATAAACGATCTCTATAAATACAATTCAACTGATAGATGTCATCATGAAGTGGTTAGCATCAGGGCTTGACTTTAACTTTTTTGCTCACCAGCCACTGTGGCTAGTAGATTTCCAACGTTACTAGCCACTCGCCATTTTCACTAGCCACAATTTTGTTGTAGGGAAAATATATTTTATATGCAGAAATTTGACTTTGACATGCTAAAATTACTTTATTTAGATTTTGTGTTATGTCCACATGCCTCCTCATTCATTTCACTTTTTTGTGTGCTGTGTATGAGCTTGCTCAATGTGCATGAGCAAATAGGTTGTGGTTTCATAGTGTCGCATTGCAATTAGTTTTTATTTCACATGACTTTTCAGGGCTCAAAATTAAGCATTTACCAAATTTACCTCTGACCACACCAAAAATAAATAAATGGTTATTTCTTATTTCTTAATAATGTGTCAAAACAAGCAAAATATAGCTGTATACATGTACTTTTTATTCAACAAAACTTTTCTTTAAAAAAAAAACCTGACATTTAAAAAATTATTATTGTTATGTATCTAAAACTGTATGCACAGTAGTTTGTGTCTAGGCTAAAGGTCTCAGATCACCAGTTAACTATACACAAATGGGGAGTTAATCTCCTATTAAAGCAATGTTATTGTAAAGGATGATAATTAAAGCATATTAACAAAAGAAAACGTGAAAAACATGCCCGGTTAACGTTAGGCCCATTAAAAATCTGTT
Source organism: Danio jaintianensis (assembly GCA_903798115.1). Lineage (NCBI taxonomy): Eukaryota > Metazoa > Chordata > Actinopteri > Cypriniformes > Danionidae > Danio > Danio jaintianensis. Next base: position 11,361,786 of record CAIGQV010018170.1, read on the forward strand.
CAAAGAATGGTTAAAGCGACAACCGCTACTGCTTACTAAAAGACATTTTTAAAATCTGGAGCTCTCTTGAAAGCAGCAGGACTGTGGGTGCACGAGGATCACTTTTTGTCCAGTCTATTTCAAAGAGAACCGATTGCACCAGTTGCGTTTACAGGTACGGTTGCTTCATGCTAGGAAACGGGAGCGCACATGCTTTTTAAACAGTCGCTCGCATCACATCACATCACCTGTGCGTGCGAGCGGTCACCCTATCATTCGGTATTCACCTGCTTTCTTTTGCTTGCGCGAACAATTATTGTATGCATATTGGGCCATCCTTATAGTCGAACCCTGCTTTTAAGAAAACCACAACTTCAAAATTATTTTCAACCAGCCAAAGTGGCTAGTGGGAGCGGCTGTCTGGTGCATTTGGTGGGTTGGCAGGTGTTAATGTCAAGCCCCGGTTATAATTATATAAGTGAGTGTGTAAATATAATTAATATGCCCAGATTTCTCAGGGATAAAATCTTTAAAGGGGTGGTCCACAGTGGTTTTTTTAAGGTTTGATTGTGTTTATGGGGTGCAAAACAATGTGTGTTCGTGATTCATTTGTAAAAAAAAAATCACATTATTTGTTCACATATCTTACCTTCATTTTATACAGCTACTGAGCTAACATGGAAACGACCAACATATTTCCTGGTTCCTCCTATAAGGCCCGCCTTCAAAGGGCTCAAACTCCCGTTTTTCCAGAGAGTCTCTCGTATTTTACACCCATCTCCTGCACCCTCCCGTCTTGTTATTTCTCCCGGAAAACTTAATTTCCGTAATTTCATCCCCACACCAGGTCATCAATTTTGGTATAGTATCTGATCGCTGCCGGCCGAAAACATGGTACAGTTATTAACATCACATACACCCGCAGCCCATCCACCCCCCGGTTCTCAACTTTGAAATTCGGGCACAAATGTTGGCAGGCATGATTTAAATTGCTAATAATAATTGCTAGTGACAAACCACGTGTCTCATTGTTTATATCCTAGTTTACGTCCTTACTACATAACATAGCCTACAATGAACGCTAGAAACTATGCATGCAAGATATCAATTTTAACAAAAAGAACTACTTACAGGTTGTGGCTCACAATCCACAGCTTCTTCTTTTATCATAGGTACTGCTTCTTCTTTGAGGAGAAGTTTTTGGCTGAATCCAGCACTTAACTGCGACCAATTGTGGAAGCTGTCCTTTGTAAAATGCTTTGCATAGAGAGCTATATCTTTTTTATAATATTCTGGAACATAATTAAAAATGAATTTTAACCACTTCTCTCTTTGTCTCACATCCCTTGGAAGGCCAAATAGTGAAACAGATCCATGGAAATAGCAGCGTTTGGATGGCATTTTCCTTTCTCTACTAACGCGTCTGTGGCCACACCCCTTTGCTGCACGAGGTGTACAGTCGTGGCCAAAAGTTTTGAGAATTACATAAATATTGGAAATTGGAAAAGTTGCTGCTTAAGTTTTTATAATAGCAATTTGCATATACTCCAGAATGTTATGAAGAGTGATCAAATAAATTGCATAGTCCTTCTTTGCCATGAAAATTTACTTAATCCTGAAAAAAAATTTCCACTGCATTTCATTGCTGTCATTAAAGGACCTGCTGAGATCATTTCAGTAATCTTCTTGTGCTCGTCAACATTCTCATCTGAGTTAACAAGGCTGGAGATCATTATGTCAGGCTGATTGGGTTAGAATGGCGAACTTGACATGTTAAAAGGAGGGTGATGCTTGAAATCATTGTTCTTCCATTGTTAACCATGGTGACCTGCAAAGAAACGCATGCAGCCATCATTGCGTTGCATAAAAACGGCTTCACAGGCAAGGATATTGTGGCTACTAAGATTGCACCTAAATCAACAATTTATAGGATCATCAAGAACTTCAAGGAAAGAGGTTCAATTCTTGTTAAGAAGGCTTCAGGGTGTCCAAGAAAGTCCAGCAAGCGCCAGGATTGTCTCCTAAAGAGGATTCAGTTGCGGGATTGGAGGGCCACCAGTGCAGAGCTTGCTCAGGAATGGCAGCAGGCAGGTATGAGCGCATCTGCACACACAGTGAGGCGAAGATTTTTGGAAGATGGCCTGGTGTCAAGAAGGGCAGCAAAGAAGCCACTTCTCTCCATAAAAAACATCAGGGACAGATTGATCTTCTGCAAAAAGTATGGCGAATGGACTGCTGAGGACTGGGGCAAAGTCATATTCTCCGATGAAGCTCCTTTCCGATTGTTTGGGGGATCTGGAAAAAGGCTTGTCCGGAGAAGAAAAGGTGAGCGCTACCATCAGTCCTGTGTCATGCCAACAGTAAAGCATCCTGAGACCATTCATGTGTGGGGTTGCTTCTCATCCAAGGGAGTGGGCTCACTCACAATTTTGCCCAAAAACACAGCCATGAACCAAAATACCCTCCAACAGCAACTTCTTCCAACAATCCAACAACAGTTTGGTGAAGAACAATGCATTTTCCAGCACGATGGAGCACCGTGCCATAAGGCAAAAGTGATATCTAAGTGGCTCGGGGACCAAATTGTTGAAATTTTGGGTCCATGACCTGGAAACTCCCCAGATCTTAATCCCATTGAGAACTTGTGGTCAATCCTCAAGAGGCGGGTGGACAAACAAAAACTCACTAATTCTGACAAACTCCAAGAAGTGATTACGAAAGAATGGCTTGCTATCAGTCAGGATTTGGCCCAGAAGTTCATTGAGAGCATGCCCAGTCGAATTGCAGAGGTCCTGAAAAAGAAGGGCCAAGACTGCAAATACTGACACTTTGCAATGTCATGTAATTGTCGATAAAAGCCTTTGAAACGTATGAAGTGCTTGTAATTATATTTCAGTACATCACAGAAACAACTGAAACAAAGATCTAAAAGCAGTTTAGCAGCAAACTTTGTGAAAACTAATATTTGTGTCATTCTCAAAACTTTTGGCCATGACTGTATGCGCAGTGAATGCACGTAACCTGGAACGCTTGTGATCTCATTAGCCCGGATGTATTTTTTTGTAGTCCACAAATTCGTTCGCTGTAGGTTTTGCTAAGCTAACTCTGTAAAAGCCAATGTCTCCCTTTGCATTCAACTTTGAGCATCTTACACTCAGAGATGTTGTTTATGTCAACACAACATTACACATCAACTAAAGTTTAAAATATGATATCGTAGTGGACCACCCCTTTAAGAGATGTTTGTTATTATATTATTTGTGTGTGTTAGTTTGTTATTTGCTCAAATTGTTTGATGCTCTACAGTTCTACTGACCAAGTCAACACATTTAAACTAGAACTGCTCTCACAGATTCAAATGATAATTTGAGACCACAATAATTCAAACCAGATGCAAAGAACTAATGCAAACTAATCATTTTTTTTCTTCACTCTGACATCACAACATTGTTTCTTAACAACAGAATACAAAATAGTGTCCACACACATCTTTAAAGGTACAATTCCATTAAAAATGGAAATGTATTCATTATTTATTCATCCTCAAGTGGTTCTAAACCTTCATAAGTTTATTTTATTGAATACAAATGAAGATCTTTTGAAGAAAGCTAAAAACCATTGACTTCTATAGTAGGAAAAACAAACACTATGGAAGTCAATGGTTAAAAGTATCGAGCTTTCTTCAAAATATCTTCCATTGTTTTCAACAGAAGAAAGGGGTGAGTAAATAATGAACTATTCCTTTAATATAGTTTCCATTAAAGTGTGTGTTTGTACCATTCCAAAAATAGACTGTTTATCAGCAGTTTCTGTCACTTGTTTGTATTAAAAAAAACATACTGTTTACATCTAAAATCAAGCCGGTCATAACACTCAGCATGCATTACTTTCAGCGATCACCTCTTGTCCGGGGATTATTTTCGCTTGTGTTCAATTAACATGAACCCAGCAGCAGTGTAATAGTGGCAACATTGTGATTATTTTGGCCTATTATTCCTTGCTCTCCCTCTGCAAGGAAGTGAATTTGTGTTGATATTCAGGTAAGGTGATAATGGTCTGATAATTAGCCCCACCCTATTATGACCAGCAGCCCATTAGCGCTGACAAACATTAAACACCTTTCCAAGAATCTTTCATAGCTCATACCCCTCTCTCACTTCAACTTGCTGCTAATGGAGCTGGCATTTGCAGGGAGCCATTACTTTAATTTATTTTAATGCTGGCTCGTGAAAAAAAGAAAAAGAAAAAAAAGGCTGACAATTTTTTGAGAGCTATCCTTCTTGCCCAAGGAGCACCACAGCTCTCCCTAGATTCCCAGTAATGCATTTACATATTTATTAAAAATTTCTTCTAAGCAAGCAATTTATTTAGAGAATGTTAGAATGCATTCTCTATCCAAAGAGAAATGTGTGTGATTATGCTAGCCATCTACTTTCCTTGGAGAAAAGAGAAACATATGACTTTCCACGGCTCACATGCATTGATTGTGCCACTCTTGAAGCAAACGAAAGAAAAAATAATATGCTGAGAAATCTATGGCCATTAAAAGCAGCGATGAATGGCTGAAATTGTCCGCTGCTCTCTTTTTCTAATGTCTGCAACTGAAATAGCTGATCGGTCATGCAATTGCGGGAGGAAATAACAAGTTGTCAATGTTGTCACAAAGAAAAGATGTGAGATACACCCTTGATAACACACACACACAGTACATTTATTTGGTGTATTTCTAACTGCTGCAGCAACAACTGAGTCACAAGTCATCTTTAATTCTATAGCGCTTTTTACTATGTGGATTGTGTTGAAGCCGCTTTAGATAGATGAAGGCTAAATTTGATAGAATAAAATGATTCTATTATATTTCATCTACGTAAAAGGGGCACAGGGCAGCACAGTGGTGCAGTGGGTAGCACAATCGCCTCACAGCAAGAAGGTTGCTGGTTCGAGCCCCGGCTGGGTCAGTTGGCATTTCCGTGTGGAGTTTGCATGTTCTCCCCGTGTTGGCGTGGGTTTCCTCTGGGTGCTCCAGTTTCCCCCACAGTCCAAAGACATGCGCTATAGGTGAATTGGGTAAGCTAAATTGTCCATAGTGTATGTGTGTGAATGAGTGTGTATGGGTGTTTCCCAGTGATGGGTTGCAGCTGGAGGAGCATTCGCTGCGAAAAACGTATGCTGGATAGGTTGGCGGATCATTCCGCTGTGGCGACCCCTGATTAATGAAGGGACTAAGCCGAAAAGAAAATGAATGAATGAATAAAGGGGCACAATACAGTCTCAAATGTTTGAGGTGCTTTGTGTTAAAGGTGTCGACATTGTGTATTCCCCAGGAATAAGATTCCTTTACAAAAAGGAAGAACAGGGGTAGTTGTAAAGCACAGTAAATGTTACATTGATAAGGTACCATAGAATTTTTTTACATATAGTGCATACATACAAAAGCCTTATTGTTGTTAATAATAATAATAATAATAATAATAATAATAATAATAATAATAATAATAATTTCAACTTGTGATTAGTTTGTAATAATTATTTTATTAATAATACAAAGTTTTTGTTATTAAATTATTTGAATTACATTTTAATTATTGTTTTGTATTATTTAATGATTGTAATTATTAAATTATCAGTCCAATATTAAATTAAATTAAATTAAATTGTCCTTTGGCTTAGTCCCTTTATTCATCAGGGGTTGCCACAGCGGAATGAACCACCAACTTATCCAGTATATGTTTTAAACAGCTGATGCCCTTTCAGCTGCAACCCAGTACTGTGAAATATTCATACACTCTCATTCACACACATACACTACGGACAATTTAGTTTATTTAATTCACCTATAGCGCATGTCTTTGGACTGTGGGGAAAACCGAGCACCCGGAGGAAACCCACACCAACACGGGGAGAACATGAGAACTCCACACAGAAATGCCAACTGGCCCAGCCGGGACTTGAACCAGCGACCTTCTTGCTGTGAGGCAACAGTGCTAACCACTGATTTTGTAATTTAATTTAATTTAATTTAATTTAATTTAATTTAATTTAATTTTATTTTATTTTATTTTATTTTATTTTATTTAACTTCTGTTGATGTAAACCTTACATCAACAGAAGAGAATATAAATGTAAATTAAAATTATAATATATTCAAATATAATATTTCACAATACATTTTTTGTCATATTTTAGTAAGACAAATATAGTTAACATACATGTGTAGGAAAAATGCAAAAAATACATTTTCTTTTGTGTTTGTTGCGGGTTGTAATTTCATTATCAAAACAAAACAATAATAAAACAAATACAATAAAAACTATGCATCATTCAATTGTACTAAAATAAAAAAGCAAAAAGTTTTGAGAAGATTTTATACCCAAGCATTTCAGCCAGACTGAATAACTAAACCATTTTTCCTGGCTTTCTCCTACATTTACATTGTTTTTGTCTCTCTCTCTCTTTTTTTCTTTTTGCACTTGCCACTGCATGGTCACAGTAGAATCCTAAAACAGTTCTTCAAAGTTAAATCTCTTCTCCTAGCAAAATGTAAAACTTGTTATTTAGTCTGTGTCACTCAGTCAAGCTGTGCTAGTGTTTGACAGTGTACACTGCTTTATTCCCTGCTGCAGACGTACATGCCTGCTAATCTAATAGCTCTGACTGCTCTGTGGCAGTGATAGACAGAGGGAAAGGAGAGCGAGACCCTGCTGATTTCACTGATGGCGTCCCCTGATCTCCCAACCTGGTAGCAGGGATGCAATATCCCCTCCTCACAGGCAATAATATTCACACCACAGCACTGCAATATGGAGATGGTGCTTGATATATATACACACACAACACAAACCTACTCTACTCCTGCTTGCATACAACACGATACAATACGATATACTGAAAAAAATTATTCATTGGATTAAAAAAAATAATAATTATGTTATTGGTTGCAAACAATTTATATGGGCTGAATTTAAACAAACAAATTTAGTAATTAACACATTTTAACAAATTAAATTTAGTAATTTTCAACTTAATTGTTTATAAATAGTATAAATTTATGTAAATAGTTTGCAACCAGTTATCTTACATTTTTTTGTAAATCCAATGAATCATTTTTTTCAGTGGAAATGTCTTTACGAAAATATCACAATTTTAGAAGGATAAAACCAACACTATCAACAATACAAATAACATTTCCAACAGACTATTTATGAACAATATTTGTTATGTTAATTATTTGTTATTTTAAAATAAACACTCAATTCTGAGCAATTTTATTCCTCGTGCTTGTGTATACTGCCATTTTTGCTACTCTGCTCCTGCTTGCATACAATACAATATGCTACGATACGAGACGATTGACTGACTGAAAATTTACCTTTATCTTTATTTACCCACAATAAACACTTTTAAATCATCAACAATTTTACATAATCTTTACGCAAACGTCAACATTTAAAAAGGATAAAACCAACACTATCAACAATACAAAGAACCTTTCCAACAGAACATTTATTATTAATTAACAAAAGATTGTAAATCATTTGTTAATTAATAATAAACATATGTAAATTCTGAGCAATTGTATTCCTCCTGCTAATGTATACTGCCATTTTTGCTTCACCTACAATAAAATATTAAAGTTGACATTTCATATATATATATCTTTCCATTTATATTGATATGTAATGATACTCTCAACAGTAAATACTTAAACTTATTAAACAACAATGGAGGAAAGTCCGAGAAAAGAAAAGAGATTGATTGATTCTTACCTTTATTCTACAATTAACACTTTTACATCACCATTATTACATATTTTTTACGCAAATGTCACATTTTTAGAAGGATAAAACCAACACTATCAACAATACAAAGAACCTTTCCAATAGACTATTTATGAACAGAAATATGTAATGTAAATTGTTTGTTAATTCATAATAAACACTCAATTCTGAGCAATTTTATTCCTTCTGCTTATGTATACTGCCATTTTTAATTCACCTACAATAAAATTTAACAGCTGACATTTCATATATTTATTTTCATATGTATTGATACGCAATTATAAAACACTCAACAGTAAATATTGAATTAAACTTATTAAACAACAAAGCCAGAAAGTCAACAATGAAAAACATTTTTTCATACATAAATTGTAAACATTTGGGTTAAATTACATTTAGAAGAGAAGAGAAGAGAAGAGAAGAGAAGAGAAGAGAAGAGAAGAGA
>CAIGQV010018170.1:11382320-11393441 GCA_903798115.1 Danio jaintianensis
ACATTTCCATCCTGCCTGGATCCTAAACCACCCACCTTCCTCAAGGCCTGCTGAGGGAATGGAGCAGGCATTGTTATGTGACCTGCGACCCTGGATTTGCACTCTTATGCTACACCTGCTTCTGTCAGGAAACACAGAATACAGTTCAAGATGAGCAAGTCTCTACAGGGTACACGCTGAGAAAAAGCAGGAGATTCAGCTTCTGGAAGCTTCTAACGGTTCAGCTAACATGCAGTATCACACATGCAAAATGTATAATGGCTTACTGGCTAAATTATGTTTATAATCAGCATATTTTGACACTATTAAATGATGTATTTTAAAGTTAGAGTGAACTGGAAGTTGCTGAGACTTTTATTACAGTGTGTTGATGTACTTCCAACTGAAGTGGAATACTGAGTAGGGCCGGGGCTTTTTTGGCACATCATTCCCTCATAGCAAACTAACGGTAAGAGGGGCGTGGTTAAGAATATTGTGGCTGAAGCTGTCAAAGCCGCAGATGGTCAAATTTTGATTGAAGATTACCAAAACTAACATCTTTTTTTAGTAGATTATCTTGTACAGATTTATTGTCAATGCTTTACTGTAATTAAAAAAATTACATTCAAATTGCCAGATATGTTTTGACAATTTGAAAACAATTACAACAGTGAAGAAGAAAAAACAATGGGATTGCAAAGAAATAAATAAATGTAAAAGCTATTATATATTAGGGTTGTCAAATTAACACAATTATTTAGATGCATATTCATTCAAATAAATATATTCATTCATTATATTCACTTCACTGCTGAATGAATCAGACATTTAAAAGAAACAAATGGAACAATGACTCAATTACTTTTACTATTAGTTTCTTCTTATTATTATTATTTTTACATAAAAATGATCCAAAATCTAATTGAGCAGGTAATAACCAGCCAGTGTTCAAATCTATCATCTAACCAAGTCAGTTTTACAACAGTAAGCTTCATTTAAAGTATAGTCTTATAAACTATAACGCTACAAGTCACATAAAGTTGTTATCCTTAATTTAGCTCATACTTCCAAGATGTAGAATATGTGATTGTGATATAATAAATAAATAAATTAATAAAAACATACTTAAATAATACAATTAAATGAAGTAAAGGTAGAGTTCACCCAAACAAAAAATTATTAAGTAATCATTTGCGACCTTTGTGTCATTTCTAACCTGTATGATTTTTTTTTCTTTGCTAAACATAAAAAAAAAGTAAATAAATAAAAAAATTGAAGAAAGTTGGCATTCAAACTATTTTGGAGCTGCAATATATGGTCCGTGAATATGTCTAAATACCAATTTAGATACTAAATTCTGAAGCTATTTTGTAAATGTTTACTTGATACTCATCACATTTCACTTTAAATATTCCTTTTTTTGTAATTTGTAGTTAAATTTTATATGCAATTAATTTGCAATTAATTATATCACATAATCATTACATTGTGTCATTAATTTGATAAAATTTTTAAACTGGACTAAAAACAAATATGCACACATACTACACACAGACACAACACTATGAAACACTGTTAAACACAGTTTAACCCTTTATTGGGCATTAATTAAAATATAAATTGGGAAAAAAAAAAACAGGCTCATTCTGAAAACGTACCCCTATATACATTTCTGGAGAGCGCCAAATACGTCACAGGAGCTACGTTTTTTTGCAGTTTTTGTTTGACTGACTGACCAATCGACTGGCCCACCCTCCTCCTTCCCTAAACCCAACCAATAGTGTTTTCAAAAGCAGGCAAGCCACTGGACAAATTGGTAACAGCGGAAAAGCCGTCCATACAGAGGTAAGTGGTCAGTTGGTAAGCATAAAAAAGGAACTGTGTCCTACCGTCCCATATCATTCATTTTAAAGATGAAACGCAGCCATACGTACCTCTGGCTACATAATTCGCGATCTCCAGAAATGTATATAAGGCTACGTTTTCAGAACAAGCCTATGTTAAAAAACTTTTGTACATTCCACTTATAAATGTCAATGAAGTTACCATGTAAGGTTCCTCACCCGATAAGAGGTTAAGCTACAGTATATATGCTTTGAAAAAAAAAAAGTTTGCTACTACATTAAATCTCAGAGTGAGACATTCTTATTATATTTCATCAGTGGTTCAATAAACATCAGAGTTTCAAAATAAATCAATTGTCTGCCCAAGCTATCTCTACAGCTGTTCATACACAATGATATCCTATAGCAAATATTGCTCCAGCATAATGCTTAAAAAGTTTGCAATGCACAATCATCACAAAGCAACAGCGTAATACCCACTTCATGGCAATAAATCAGTTTTTTTTTTTTATAAAGAAGACAACAAAAAACAGCAAAAGCATGCAATCAAAGACGTGACAGGTTTATGTGTCCTGACAGGTCTTTTGGATGGGATTGGTTTGATATGTTCTGATGAGATGTTTGTGTAATGAAACTGTCATTTCCCCCCCACCACCACCTTTTTCACACCTATGTGATTTATTTTTTATGTCACTGACTGAAAATTGCTCATGTGTCTCCAGAGTAACGACTTACTTAAAATATACTCGCTCTTTCTGCATATGAATCACATTTGTGCCTAATGCATTAGGGCTTCTATAAGTTCATTACTCAAGTAATTGGCCCCGGGTCAGAAAGGAATATTACAAAACGAAACATTTTCTAGTACAAATCCTCTCGTATATTGTAAATAAATACACCAGGGATTATTAGTACCCACATAAAAAACAACAACAACAACAACAACAACAACAACAACAACAACAACAACAACAACAACAGCAACATAAAATGTAGTCTTACCGTGTTAAAACCAGCATATATTGAGCTTCTGGAACCAGCAGGAATGTTCACAAGTTAGATACTTGGCTCACACCAAGGATGATAACTGTAATGATAAAAACACTGTTCTATTTACCATTCTAAAGCTAAAACCTACACAACAACTACATAACATCAATATAAAAGATGATGAAATTGTTGGCTACTGTTGCTTGCTTGGCTCATATTTGAAGTTTGGATTCTGAAACTTATATTTTGTTTTCAAAGCACCAACTAAGGTTGACACATGCGTCTATTTCTCAAAAAATGTGATATAAAAGTTCAAAAGGACAAAAGAGTAATGAATGTAAGTCGCAATTACATACATTTTGTTATTTGCAAGAGAGCAAACATAAATATCCACGTTGACTAATTCTTATGTCATTCAAAAAATAAATAAATAAATAAAATAAAATTACTAGTCGGGCGTCACGGTGGCGCAGTGGGTAGCACGTTCGCCTCACAGCAAGAAGGTCGCTGGTTCGAGCCTCGGCTGGGTCAGTTGGCGTTTCTGTGTGGAGTTTGCATGTTCTCCCCGTGTTCGCGTGGGTTTCCTCCGGGTGCTCCGGTTTCCCCCACAGTCCAAAAACATGTGGTATAGGTGAATTGGGTAGGCTAAATTGTCCGTGGTCTATGTGTGTGAATGAGTGTGTTTCCCAGTGATGGGTTGCAGCTGGAAGGGCATCCGCTGCGTAAAACATATGCTGGATAAGTTGGCGGTTCATTCCGCTGTGGCGACCCCAGATTAATAAAAGGGACTAAGCCGAAAAGAAAATGAATGAATGAATGAAAAATTACTAGTAAAAATACTATAGTAAATTACTTGAAATAATCTGCTTTGGTAATTCTAGAGTGGCTATAGTAATACAGCAACTAACGTAATATAAATAAATTGCCCAATATTGTATTATTTCTTTTTCAAAATACATACATTTTATACTACAATACACCACAGTTTACTTTAGAAAAAGTAATACTACAGTATTTATCACAAGTTATCTCTTTTGACTTAAAAAAATAGTAACTTAATTTTCAATCAGTCTTATTGCGCTATATAACTACATAAGAGTTAAGCTTTAAAATAAAAAAAAAGCGTTGCTCATTTTTCTATGTTTGAGCAAGATGCTAATAGTCTAATCCAAATCAATGATTTATGCTAAGCTAAAAGTGTTCCCAGATATTTGCTGAATAAATTGAAAAATTGTAAAAGAGCTGTTTATGTAGGGACTTGTAAAATGAGTATATTTCCAAATAAGTGGAGTGTTAACAGTAGCATTTTGAAACGGTGAAAATACTACTTACTTTGGTTTATGGTCTTTGGAGGCTCACCTAACAATCCATTTTGTTTTGCAAACGAGTGGCCACTGGCAGTAAACGAGGCTCAGGTGCTATATTGTCCACTGATTACCCAATCAAGTGTATGGTAAGATTCACCAATTACCTCTGAAATAAGTCTGTTAAACTGTGCATTGCATGTAGCCCTTGAGTACAATTAGTACAGCTATTTGCATTCTGTTATGAACATAATTGTCTGTCCATGAGAAAGCAAACACAGACTCCCAATGCTGGTGTTTCACATCACCCTAGCATCTTTTTTTTCCTAAGCTTTTTTATTTATTTTATTTTTTATTTTTTTGAGCAGAATCAATCCTGTACTGTATCTACTGCAAGATAACCACTTCTTAAGAAGTGTACAGAACATGTCGAACTGCTAGCAAAAGATAATGTTTTAAGCATTTTAAATGGTGTTCATGCCACCATTATTTTTATATACAGTATATTTACAAAAGTGTCATGTTATTAAATAACATGAGAACTAACTATTAGTAGATATTTAACATATGCATAACTTCTTATTTTAGTATGTCATGCAATAAATCTATGCGATAAAAAGACAAACTATATTTTTAAAATGGGTTTTCAAAAGTTTTTTTAAAAAAGCAAGATAATGCTTCTATCATGTCTAACAACAGAGAAATAAAGAGTTTGAGTAAGCCATTGCTTAGTCAGAGCTTGATAATGAGATTTAGCCTCCATGAGGGTGTCAATTTAATCATCTTTTGTCATTTTACAAATCAGGACAATCCTTTAGAGTGAGACAACTAAAGTATTAGCACAACATATTACAATATATATAAAATGCATCCATAAACTTAGTGATCAGCATATATGAGTACACCACTCACAAATCTGTATTTAGATTAGTCAGTACTGAAGCCAAATCTGGAGCTAATCTAACAATATAAGTTACGATAACAGTACATAAATTAGTAGCCCAAATTTATATCTTAGGGAAAAATATCAAGAAAAGGAAAAAATATCTAAAATTGTTGACATTTTTTAGTTTGTGATTTTTTTTGGAATATGCAATATTGCAATATTTCGCATGAAGTTAAATGTATCATATTTTTATTTGTAAAGATGTTCAGTGACTAAAATATTATTTTAATAAATATATCTGTTTAATAAATCTGCTTTGTTCGAATGCACCAAAATATATTACCTATAGAAATGCATAAAAATATTCATTTTCAAAATGGAGTGTACTCATTTATGCTGAGCACTGTACATACAGAACTGGTGTTTTTCTTCCAAAATTGTGTCTTTTATTTGCAAAAAAAAAAAAAATAAATAAAATAAATAAATATTGGGTTTCAGGACAGGCTACTAATATTCCTGTTAGGCTTTATTCTGCAAAAACAACCAGGTGGATTTACATTATCCCACTTATTACATGGATATTTCCACAAAAGTTAAAAAATGTTATTTTATTATTCAAGTAATAGTTCACCTAAAACTAAAAATTGCAGTTAATTTACTCTTGAGACAACCAAGACCCACATTTTCTCTAATAAAACATAAAACCAAGACCCATATTTTCTCGAATAAAACATAAAAAAGATTATTTTCACATGAAACAGTCAGTCATCGGTGATTCATAATAAGCCAACCGTAACCATCACATGTAATGCTTTTAGGGAATGTAAACCATGTCAATGAATGTAAACCAGTAGCCAGAGTTACTTTTGGTTTGCAAATGAATTATTCTTCCTAATAGGTTCTTTAAAGAAAGACTTGTTTATTTACTTCAATTGCTTTAAAATGTAAACCATATGCATTCCATACCATTGGGTACTTTAACAAAATAATTGCATACTTTTACATAGAGTAATTACATAACAAACTAGTGACTCTGTTATTTGACCAACTTTTATTTTAATAAAATTGTCTTAAAGAACCAGTACGTGGAAAATAATCAAATTTCCAAATTTGTACACAGCTGTGGATAACAGGTAATAATCTTGCAAGTAATTTTTACTTTCTTGTACAGATCGTTTAACTTTGTAAGACCTCGGTGTGTCATCAGAAGTCATATGAATTAGTAGTTTTTTTGGACTTTAATAATAATGAATTCTATTGAATTGCATTATATAAATCACCAAGGACAACAGTTTCAGCTGAAAGTCCTCTTTAATGTTGCACTGGTGAAAAAAAAAGGTGGATGGCCTGAGGGTGAGTAAATTAACAGCAAGTTTTTGGTTGAATTATCCATTTATGTCAAATGAATGTGATTCCCAAGCCATGAGATATCCAATATTTTATCCAATAAACTAGTTACTACATTAATACACTAGGAATAGTTCAGCCTAAAATTTTAATTCTGTCATAATTTGCTCTCTCACTTCACAATTCACTGGTAACCACTGAATGTCCAGGCTAGCAAAATTTAGAAGATCCAAAAAGGTCATAAAGGCACCATAAAATGAGTCTATATGAACTAAGTCGTTTGATTTTAGCTTTAAAGAGTTCAACACCCTAAAAATAAAATGTACTCACTAGTTACTCACCCTCAAGTGGTTCCAAACTATTTTGAACACAAAAGAAGATATTTTGAAGAAAGCAAAAATCTGTAACCACTGACTTGCACAGTAGAGAATACAAATACTATGGAAGTCAATGGCTACCGGGTTCCAGCATTCTTCAAAATAACTTCTATTGTGTTAAACCGAAAACAAAAAAAAGAAAATTCAAGCAGGTTTATATCAAGTGAAAGATTAGTAAATAATGACAGAATTTTCAATTTTGGGTGACATTTCTTTAAGAATGAGAACTAAATATTTAACTTAGGTGTTTATTGAACAAGTTACAGTTACCTACATGTTCAGTAACCAAATGTGTGATATACTGTAATTGAAGACAGAATTTTCAGTTTTGGGTGAACTATGCCTTTAAGATACAGTACGTTGATAGACATAAAAATTTCCCGCAGAGTCAAAATACTCCATAATGTGTTTGAAAAAGCTCAAATGCAAATACTTAATAACCATTTGAAAGGGAGATGGGAAATACGATGACAGAAGAATTGAAATGATTGAAAACCAAATGAAAAGCTCAGAGATTTTGCCACCTAATTCAAGGGTTGTGGATTGCGGAAGAGTTCTCTTCAGAGAGATTTATATGCAAATTAAGCCAAGTCAAAGAATTCCGTCTACTAAATGGAAGGAGTTATAAGCTGTATTTAAGCTGACTTCAAGTTGCGAGTATTTGTTTTCATATTTGTTGACTGTCTGTGCCAAATGGTAAGGTGCACGGCCTGAGCTTAGGGACCTTTTTAGCATTCATGTGTTGAAATCTCATTGTTTGTATCTCCTTTTTATCCAGCTCTCCCCATCCGCTTAGAAGTGGAGGTCATTTAACACTCTGTAATTCGGCCTGTCTATTCCATCGCCCCATCCACACTGCACGGTTCTGCACCAGCGCTTTTCTCTCCCGGTCTTTAGAAGATGATCTACCGAGCTTTCTCTTCAACAACCTTGCCGCTTTATGGTTTAAAAAGCTGCACAGGTCCCCAGGGCAATCACATTCTTCTTGGCTAAATCTGCAGTCGATAGCATTGTCTCCAAGAAAGCTCTGCCCCGGGACACTCATTTGTTGGTGTTCAAGAGAGGACATCTTAGTGCGGCCCCTGCCGCTTCGCTGTACTTCATTCAATCCCCATTTTAGACATATTTCAAGTTGATTCTCAATTTCGAAGGTGTAAATGAACCAGAAGAGTCATTTCAGCTGCTGAGGTTAGTGGAAATGCATGGGAATGAACTTTTTAGATTCAAATAGGACTTCTATTCTGCCATAGGGGATATACAGTTGAAGTCAGAGTTTTTTAATTTGTTTATACAGTTGAATTTGTTTATCTTTTCCCAACATTTTCCAAATTATGTTAGAGCAAGAAATTTAAACAAAAATTTGAGAAAGAATATATACAGGGGGGTAATAATTCAGGAGGGCTAATAATTCTGACTTAACTGTACACTGATACTGGATGAACATCATATTTCTGCCAGAGATCTACTTCTAGTCATGCTGATAAAGGGGTTTGAAAAAAACAATGTTCACATCAATATATTACATAAAAGGAATTTATATTACGTAAAAGGAACAGATCAAAATTTTAAATCTGGTTATTAATATTGTGTTAATTGAACATTTAGCATGAAATTAGGTCGGATTCAATGATGATTCTAACAAAACTGTGTTTTTGTTTTCAAGGCAAATTTAGGTGTCATTCCAATTATAGGAGAATGCAACACTTATCACTTATTATAATATAACTTATTATAATATATAATTATAATCACATATTGAATTATATGGACATTTATTAAACAACCGATTTAAGGTGTCCATATAATTCATAATGTTATCCTCACCAAAGCCAAATAGACCAAAAAGAAAGAAAAAATATATATACTTCATAATTCACAATATACAATGCAGTGCCAAGAGAGTTGCTGTTGTTGTTTTTAGATTATTAAAGATTGTTGTAGCACTTTACAATAAGATTGTATTAGTTAGTTAGTCAGTTAATGTATTTACTGACATGAACAAACAATTAACAAGACTTTTATCACACTATTTATTAATCCTTGCTAGCATTCTTTGATGAAAATAAATGTGTTCATTTTTAGTTCATGTTAACTCACTGTGCATAATGTCAACAAGCATGAATTTGAGTAAATGTTAAACTATGATTAATAAATGCTGTACAAGTACTCTTCATTATTAGTAATAAATGCATTAACTATTGAAACCCTACTGTAAAATGTGACTGGGATTGTTTATAGTTTACAGAACCACTTTTTTTGTGCATCAATATAACTGGTATGTGTTTGCTGTGTGTGCCAGAAAAGTACAGTACTAGTCATCCATTATACAGAGAAATAATGTAATCCGCTTAAGTGTTTGCATGTGGCTGTATTTCACACAGCACAATGGATGCTCATGTATACCAGTTTTTCTTCAAATTATCACACTGTTGGACTGCCTGGTTTAACGAAATCAGGCTAAGGATATAGAATGAATGAATATAAATGTGCGGTATGTGTTGCAGTCCAAATTCAAAACATTGGATTTTTTTTATCCACCCGGGCCCTCCTCAGCTCAGACTGATGCAAACGCAGGATGCCAGATTGACGACACCAACAGGAGCGAGCGAATTATACAAAGCCCGACTGCACACTGTTAAAAAGTGCTTGGTTCCACACAATCCCGTCATGTTGTCCCAATACAAATCGATTAAGTTAACTTAATTGTTTTGACAAATTTAAGTGGATTGAACATTAATCGCCGACCCAAAAAAACTCAAGAATTGTATTGAATCAGCTCACTTGGAATAAGTAATTTAAACAAGCAGCAAAAATTACTTTAAGTGTAGGTGAATTTCTGCTGGTTGGTGCGAATGAAGCAAAATGCGCAAACATTTGCCGTGAATGCTCTGAAATTGCCTCAATCGCATCTTCTGCACAAGCCCATTTTCAAAGAAGAATTACTGACTGTCTTAGCATGTTCCTTAAATATCCACAACCATATTTATCCAGTATTTCCACAATTATCCAATATCTTTATGCTTTAGAAGAGCATAAACATTCCAACATTTGCATACAGAATCTTCTAAAACCTGCTGATATACAGGCTTTAAAAAAAGCTTAAAAGTATAGCCTACTGTTTTCTAAATTGAATTCATTTCTTTAGCTTAATATGCAGAGATAACTCTAGAAAAGCAATTTGTTGGTCAATTAACATCTTTGTTTAACCATCCACTAGTAATGACATGGCTTCAGCTAAAAGACGCACACCTTGGCCAGGTCTATCTGTTTGCCTATAGCAAATATGATTTGTGTAATGAGCATCCAAGCCATTCTATTGACATGTTGACTGCATGTTTGCTGTGTGGGCTCGGTGACGTGTAACTAATTAATGGACATGTGCGGCGAGCAATTAGGCCCTTGTCAAATCACTCTGAGATGTTCAATAATACAAAAGCCTCATTAAAATGCCTGCTGCATGATTTTCACATTTATCTAGGACACTTGTCTGCATCCTCTACTTATCTCTGAGACTGAGGTCTGTCTTATTTGAAGACGTATTGAATTATTGAGTCTTATTTAGTGAACACTGCTTCTTTTTTCCCCCTTGTCCTTGGGAGATCACAAAAACAATGTGACAATCTAACAACTGCCTGTTGAATAGTGTTTAAATGCGGCCCACATATCCAGATTGCAAATGCGCACTTAATTCTCAGACTAACAATTAGAATTAGCAAACAACTGAGACGTTTGAAATGTTTACAGCCTACTTTTCATGCAATGTTCGTGTTCGATTAAGTTCTTAAAATCTTTAATACTGTGCCTTATTTGCTTTAATTAGTAACTTTAAAGCTACTCTACATAAGTGTTAATAGACTGTCTGCTTAATATCTGCTAACACTTAATTTTGTTGATCCCCCAACAAACTGACTGTAAATAACTGTCTGCAAACAGGTCAAGATTTTTTTTTTTACCAACTCTAACCTTAAGTTAACAGTCTTCTAATACTCAAATAAAAGTTAGATTAGATTAATGAGCTTAGTTTAGATTAGCCAATGCAAAAACATTGCAGTTTATTGAGTGAGCGCTTACTGACAAAATGTTGTACGCTTGTGAATTCTCTCATTAAACAATAAGTGGAAACAAGCGGTGAAAATATTTAATTAAGAAGTTCATTTTGCAGTAATTAGATACTTTACTTAAAAAAAAAATTGTAATCTTGGTGCCTAAAGAGTGACAAGGTGAGTAAACCTGTTGTAACTTGGAACTGTTAAGTTGACTTAAAGCGAAAGTTCACCCAAATGTTTTCAAAATTCAAAAGTCAATACGTCTCCCTTCACTTGTTCGAAACCTGAAAAAAAAAAAAAATCTTTCTTTCTTTCTTTCTTTCTTTCTTTCTTTCTTTCTTTCTTTCT
>CAIGQV010018170.1:11415481-11437675 GCA_903798115.1 Danio jaintianensis
ATTATTATTATTATTATTATTATTATTATTATTATTATTATTATTATATAACATTTAAACATGAATCAATTACTTTTTGGCTTTATAAAAACACAAATAGCTGTTTTCATCCACCTATTTTTTGTGTGCATTTTGGAAAATAGCATTTTATTTTGCACACCAAGATGCACATACATTTTTGAAAATATGCATTAAAGAACTTGTGCACAACTGAGTAGGATAAACTTTTTATCCAATAAGAAAAAAAAAATGCATAAACTATGATGGAAACACATTTACCATATTTGTACTGTATATTTATTTTGTTTTATGGTGCTTTATTTGCAACTGTTTTATATATATATATATATTCCAGTTTATTCCAGTTTTGCGCATAAGTTTAATTTGCATCTTTGTTATGAAACATAACTACTGACAGCTTAATGATTTTTTTTTGTTACTTTTATAGGCTGCATGGTGGCTCAGTGGTTAGCACTGTTGCCTCACAGCAAGAAGGTCGCTGGTTCGAATCCTGGCTGGGCCAGTTGGCATTTCTATATGGAGTCTGCATGTTCTCCCCATGTTTGCGTGGGTTTCCTCTGGGTGCTCCGGTTTCCCCCACAATCCAAAGACAAGCGATGTAGGTGAATTGAATAAAATAAATTGGCCATACTGTGTGAGTGTGTGTGTGTGTGTGAATGAGAGAGTGTGTGGGTGTTTCCCACTAATGGGTAGCGGCTGGAAGGGCATCCTCTGCCGTTTTTTTTTTTTTTTTTTTTTTTTCCAGCACATGTAGTCAGAGTTACAGAAAAATAATGACGATGCAACAAATAATGAGATTAAGTTTTGTTTATTTATTTGTTAAAAGTATTATTTAATCATGGTAGTTAATTTCTGCAACCATACAAAAATTATTAGTTTTTTTATTTTTTTTAATTTTTTTTTTTAATTGTATAGTTATTTTATTAAAACACAAGGTTCTGACTTGCTCATAATATCTTCTTAAACAGTGTACTTCTCTTTACTTTATACAAACAATTGTATCAGTCAACATACAGATAACTAGACCTATATTATAAAATGTTCAGATGATACAACCATACTCGGGTATCTCATCATGCATTAGTTAACTCTCATTCATCTCCATTACGATCAGCACATCAGAAGCCATTAATTTACAGTGGATAACAGTACAGGAGCTGAGTGGAGCTCTGATCATTTGCGTATGTGGAAATTTTAGATCTAATTCAAGCTTCAGATTTGCTGAAATATTCGTCATGACTATAAATGTGGCAGTCGCGATTGACTTGAAATCTGTGAATCACCACAGTTTCAACTTTGCAAGGTCTGCGTGAACCAGAAGTTTCTGAGATTCAGTATGTTGATGTACTTTCAACTAAAACAGAATACTGAGTAGGGGGCCCGGCTTTCTTAAATTGTAAGAGGGGCATGGTTAAGAATATTGTGGCTGAAGACGTCAAACTGACTTCAGAAAAGGACGGCCAC
The DNA here is from genome assembly GCA_903798115.1 of Danio jaintianensis. Lineage (NCBI taxonomy): Eukaryota > Metazoa > Chordata > Actinopteri > Cypriniformes > Danionidae > Danio > Danio jaintianensis. Next base: position 11,416,967 of record CAIGQV010018170.1, read on the forward strand.
TCCAAAAGCAGAAGCAAATAGTTAGAATTTGATTGAAGATTACCAAAACAAACAATTACTTTCAGTGGAGTAACTTGCTCTGATTAATTGATCACCTAAAGAATAACAACGTTTGCTAAATAAATGTGCAAATGTTCACACAAAGTCTTCACACAGACTTTAAATGTTCAACTGAGAAAAAAAAACTAAAAAAAAAAACTTACATATCGTATTCGCTAAAAGTTATTTCAAATATTTGGGGTCTACTGAAGAAAAAAAAAGAAGCAAAACACTGTTGAAAACTGTATCTTCTTAAAAATATAGGTAATTAAGACTGTCATGACATCTTAATGAATATGAATGATATTTTATGCATGTTCATGACCTTTTCTGCATGACCATATTATAGATCAGTTAATCCTACCATAGCCCAATTAATCATAACTACTACAACTATTATCTTGTTGTTACGTCAGACAGGCAGTTAGTATCAAACTGACAGGTTTATTGCAGATATTGTACAGATGGATATATGCAATGAGAGTCAATGGAAGTATTTGGATTACCGGAGTTATGGAGCAGGGTGATAATGATAGTGGATTTCCAGGAACACAACACATACGGAGACACAAGGAGGAAACGAAGGGAATAAGAACCGCTGGAGCATTGGTAAGCATGTGGGAGCAGGAATGAGAGTCTTGTTTGTATTGTAGACCAGACTATGGCAGCATCCGAAACCGCCTACTACTCAGTAGGTACTGCATTTGAATTTAAACGTACTACTCGGCCATTAGAAAAGTACACTCTATACAGTATGAATGTGAGCAGTATGAATGGAATTTGGACGTACTACATTCGCCATTTTGTCATGATCACGTGGCATACCCGAGTCAGTTGCGTAGCTTCACTCCCATTCATGAGTTCTCTCGCGGGGCATCATGGGATGCGCACTTCAGAATCTCGCCGGAAGTAGTAAGAAATCCGGGTACTTCTCGCATACTAATTTTCGAATCCTATGAATTCGGACATACTGCTCGGCTCGCATACTGATTTTAGCGTACTATATAGTATGGAAGTATGCGGTTAAGGACGTAGCCAAAGTGTGAGTGGAAATAGGGTGCTCTTATACTAGGTGTGCTGATTGGGTAATGGTGATCAGGTGAGCATGAACTCAAAACTCAGGTGATTGGGATCAGTGATTAGTGAGAGAGCCTGGAGTATTCGTGACACCATCACAAAGCAGTAATTAGGCAATTATTGAAGTAAAGTTCTTTGTTGTTAATATATTCCCTAACCAAATGTTAGCAAAAATATGCTATTAAGATTTGATGTACACTTCAAATGCACATTTCATTCAATTAAGCAGACCACAGCATTGCTAACTGACACATCAAAGTATCAATGTACCACCAAAGTATTGTTTGTAGTCATAAATTGCAGCAACTTACAGTTTATATTCAGTTCATATTTCTATACAGTGTCATTTAATAATCACCATGCTAAGCAAAACTGTACATTTTTAATTTGAGAATTGATGTATATTATATAAGGTACAAGACACTGCATGAAGTTTTAATTCCAGGCGTAATTAAAGCAAAACTCTGACCGCTGCAACTAAACCACTCAAATATTAATACTGCGAGATGCCTCAAGATCAAACATTTATGTAATTTTGCCACATCACTCAGAAATCAAGGGGCTTCGCTTCGACGTATTTGATGTTAATGCTTGACAAGAAGAATCCAGTTTCACAGCTAAGCAGCTTAGGTTAACCCTAGAAAAACTGAAGTGAACAGCATCATACTGTATTCATATGTAAGAAATACTGGAATAGCATAATGCAGATCACAGACACACTGAGAAGAAGAAAAGCCAAGCCAGCAGGGCTCGTGTGCATAGAAGGCTAGTAACAGAATGTCTGACTCTTTTTATTTGCAATGGTTTATAATCCACTCATCCAACCAACTAAAACTTTTACGGCTTGTTATTTTTTTGCCCCCTCCCAATTCTGCAGTAGATATTTGGCGATGGTACAGTATGTGTCATAAAAATCATTCAGATTATAGCAGGTTTGTTTATGGTGAGGACATTGGGGACCTGCCATTTCCAATTTTTTTGCGGTGGCCAAATCTGTATGTTCAATATTTGGATAGAATTTTGTTTGTGTGTGTGTCAATGTGTTGTGGTTTGGGACTGAAACACACGCACGCACGCACGCACACATGCACACACACACACACACTGTACTTCTCTGTGGCTGACTATCAGCAGTAAAATCACATAAAACAACCTTAAACCAATAAAGCTGCAATTTTGAAATATTACAATAAATCATATAAGAGCATATGAGAACCGTATAGAGGATCATTTATAAAAAGGATGTGCACAAAATTATCCAAAAAGTTAAAGCAAAACAACTTCTGAAATGTTCCTAAATACAATTTATAAAACAAAGCACAAATAACATTTGAACTGAAACTCAGTTCAATAGTGACATTTTAGCAGTTTGAAAGAATAGATTAAAATAAAAAAAGAAAGAAAAATTTTTTATTATAAAATTGACAAATCACCAGTTCTTTCTAAAATAATTAGCATTTGTTCATTTCGGTCACAAGTCACTCACTCCACAAACGCACAGATCGCAGGAGTTATCAAAAAACACATATTTATTTATAATATTAACACTCACAACAGGAACTGGAACAGGAAACATCAAACGCTGGACATGAAGTGTGGCAATACAATACCGGACCAAGACTGAACTGAACACAGAGGTATAAATACACAAGACATAATTGAACTGAATACTAACAAGGAAGAGACACAGGTGGAACATAAGCACATGGAAACACGGCACAACATAACATCACATGACACAACAACACTGACACACCAGACATGTAACATAACACAACAAAGACACCTGACTGTGACAATTTCAGAGCAACACTGTGGTGATATGTTCCATGATTAAACTGTTTTTTGAATGAATCATTTCAATCAGCGATTGATTTTAAAGGTGACTGGCTTCATTTCTATAATTATAATAATTTGTTTTAGGGGTTTTTCACCATTAATTGGGATAGGAAAGTGGAGGTTACAGACAGGAAAGTATTGGGAGCAGAGAGAGGGGAAGGGTCGGCAAAGGACCTCGAGCCGGGAATCAAACTCGGTTCGCCGTGAGCACCATGGTGCTATATGTCGGCGCACTTAACCATTAGGCTATTGGTGCCGACGACTGGCTTCATTCCTAAATTAATCAGATGTTGTGAATGAATCATTTGAATGAATGTTTCAATAAATCATATACAAATTGACTCTATTATTGACCCTAGTAAATGCACACTGATATGACGTAGAAAACATTAGCAAAGTCATTTTTACAGTTATCTTGGTGAACAAATCTGTTCATGGAGCTTTGTATGATTACAGTTGAACCACTGAAGTCACGTGGTAATTGACAATGTTTTTTGGTTCCTTTTCTAGACTCTGAATGTCTTGGGACCATCACTGTATATGGAGAGCTCTCTGATTTAATCTAAAATATCTTAATTTGTCTTCCAACGATGAACAAAGTTCTCAGGGGTTTGTAACAACATGAGAGTGATTAATAAATAATTAAAGAATTTTCATTTTTTTGTAAAAAAAAAAATCATTTAAGAAAGGTTTAAATAAACGACTAATTACTGGTAGCTTTAGTGCAGTGGTTCTCAACCATGTTCATGTAGAAACACCAGCACTTCATATTTAGCCTGTCTCCTTTGTCTGTCACACCCATTTCAGGTCTTGCAGTCTCTGCTATCGAGCTGATCATCTGAATCAGATGTGTTTGGTAAAGTTGACATGGAAAATGTGCAGTGCTGGTGGTATTTCAGAACTTTAGCGGTTTGTTGTCATATTTATTCATGACATCAGGACCAAAACACTGTCATATAATTACTGTTATCGAACAATCCCCCATACTATTGTGATACGTTTTTCAGTCAATATTCTACACCCACAACCAGTTTATAGGCATAAACAAACTAAGAGTCACCCAAATTATTCAGCAAAAATTTTACTTTTAAGTCAATCATATGATTTGATAACCTCACAACGAAATGGGGTGCAAACCAGCAATTTTAGTATGGGAGGCCACATCGGCATCTGAAAAGCAGAGAAGAGCAGAGAAACCCTGCTGTGTTCATGCCGCTGTAGACGTTAGGTAAAGTCTAAATGGGATACAGCTGCGGATACTCACATCAATGTAGCATCATTTTTGTGACACTGTACAACAGTTAAATTTTTTTACATTACTGTGAGGGGTAGGTTTAGGGCTAAGATGGGGGTAAGTGTTAATAAAAAACAATTGAATGGGTAATTTATATATATTATGAATATTACTCTGTATAATTACTGTTTATAAATTACTGTGATGGTTGATTTTGGGGTTGGGGTAGGGGTAGACATTAATAAAATAAAATTAATGAGTAATTTATCAAATAATATAAACAATTCTTGCTATAACTTCCGGCCGCAGCTGTATCCCTTTTAGCAACAACCACTTTATTACCCATTAGGCAGGTAATGTTATTATTGCTAGCAAAATGGATTTGTTGAAAATACACATATATGTTAAAGTGAGTAAAATAGTCTTGCTGGTGTTGCACAACTATCAACGTTGTTCTCAAAGCAAACATAAAGCAGCATCTGGTGGAGGATAGGATTAAAAATGTTTCTAAAACTTTTACAAATGTTTGCCATGTTTGTATTGTTCTATTACATGCACAATAATTAAATTATAACACATTGTTATTTACAATACACTGCAATACACTACATGTATTTATTACTTAGTTTTTTTTTTGTCCAAATATCTAAAAAAAATGCTTAAATCAAGAAGCATTTTATAGACAACCAGAAAATAATACAAATAAATAATGTCAAAATTAAGTGAGTTTTTTTTCTTAAAACAAACAAAATAATCTGCCAATGGTGTACGCAAAATAATATTGTTTTCACTTTTACAATAAATACGATTATTTTGCTTACCCCATTGTTATATAATTTTTCTTTTTAAAGGAAAAACTCACAAAATTTTGAGATATTCTTTCTGAAAACAAGACAATAGTTTTTGCTTGTCTAGACAATGCTTCTTGATTTAAGAATTTTTAGATATATTCACTAGAAACAAGACAAAAAGTCTAAGTAAGAAAAGTATTTTTTGCAGTGCATTCAGGGTGGATTTTAATCCTATTTTAGGAGGGACCACCCTGGGTTTACATGAAAAAAGACTATAGTAATTTGTAAGTATTTTGTTTTTGCACCATGTGTATTATATTGTGTATATTAAATGTTAATCTCAAGTAATCTTGCCTAGGGTGAGAGTCTAGAAATGTTCCTGCCCACAATTATAACAATGTTTTCTTAGCCTTATCAATCCCACTAAGCATTGGTTAGATGAACGTTGGTTCAGTCCCTCTCAATCTCATTAAACTTTACACATTACTGGAGCTTCCTCCTCTAGGGAAGCATAAGTTCACCGACCAGTGAAGACTACCCCGATCATCCTAGTCTTTTCATTTTTAATAGTAGAATAGCTGTGTGAGAGACACATAAAAAAATGACATTTATTGTACATTAATGTGCCAAAACAGCGGGGCAGTTTTAAAGGCAAAGTCATCCTTCCACCTTTTAATTAATTGTGAGTTGTGGCTCGCACTTACCCATCACTTAGCCGCATATATATCAGCAATTAATGAGTTCTGAGGGAGGTTTTCACATAAGGGTCTAGACCAGTCTCTGAGCAACTATGAAACTGTCAGACTAATCCTGTCATATCTGTAGTCGTAATATGATAAGCATACATAACTGATAACACATTTATGCACAGAAATGTCCAACTTTCCTGTCTTAGTATGTGATATTGAGATATAAGCATTGAGATGTATAGGAAAATAACTAATTAAGTAAAAATCAGTGAAGCAACTAATGAAACTACAAATCAGAAAAAGTTGGGACAGTGTAGAAAACACACAAAAAAAAAAAAGAAAAAAAAAAAGGTTTCTAAATTCTAAATTTACTTTGACTTGTATTTCATTGCAGACAATATGAACACAAAATATTTCATGTTTTGTCTGGTCTACTTCATTTCATTTGTAAATATTCATCCTTTCCTGTCATTTAGACCTGCAACACAAGTTTAAGCTGAACAACCGTGATTTTTTTGATCCCTCAGTGAAATCGATTTCACTGATCCCTCACTGCATCAAGAATCGTCATTCATCTATAAGCGATATCAACACATGGGCTCAGGACTACTTTGGCAAACCTTTGTCAAGTAGCACAATATGTAGTTACATCCACAAATGCCAGTTAAAACTGTACTGTGCCAAAAGGAAGCCCTATGTTAACAGTGTCCAGAAGCGGTGTCGGCTTCTCTTCCAGGGACGCCCATGCACATTTCAACAAGACAATGCAAAACCACATTCTGCACACATTACAAAGTCCTGGCAAAGTCCAGGAAGAAGATACAGGTACTTAACTGGCCTGCCTGCAGTCCCGACCTGTCTCCAATAGAAAATGTGTGGCGTATTTTGAAGCACAAAATGCAACAACAAAGACCCCGTACTGTTGCCCACATTAAGACTTGTTTGTTTTAGTTTTTTTGAAATGTGTTGCAAGAACCAAAATTGGAATACGTTTATTTTGAAAAATAAAAAAATAAATAAAAAAATCATGAGGAACACAGTAAATAATCTTTGTTGTATTGTCTGCAATGAAATGCAAGTCAAGGTAAATTTTGAAATCACTACTTTCTTTTTTATTTGCAATTTCCATTCTGTCCCAACTTTTTCTGTGAAAATGTAAATTTGAAAAAACATTTCTGGGGATGTAAATTTGTGACAGTATTTCAGCTGTTTTCAAAATATTATAATTTTTCCAATAAATGTAGAATGGCATACGAGTTGATGAGATAACACAACAAACCAAAACCTCCAATTTCAAGCAGCACTTGGAGTTCAATTATTATTATTATTTTTTATCTGTTCAGATGGTTCATTTTAATGAACTCATAAAAAAATAAATCAACTAATTAAATTGAATTCATCACTCATTCATCAAATGCCCCAAGCATGCTATCATCTGTTTTGGTGCAAAATAAATATTTAGTTAACTACTGCTGTTCTCAATATGTATTTGATTCACATATGATTTTTTTTTATATATATTTAAAAATATATCTAGAATAACTGTAGACCAGTTCTTACTTTTAACTACTCCCTTAGCTTATATCGTGATTGTTTTTTTCAGTACTTATAAAAATATGCATGACTGTATTCTATCCCATAATCCCATATAATGACTTAACCGCTATACAGGCTCTACCTTACCAATTAATTAGGGGTTTAATGAGGCAAACGTCTCAAAATAATGTATATGCATTCCTTATACTAAAGTGTTACCACTGTTATTAACACATTGTAGTTAGTTCTGTGAAATAATTATGTAACACTACTAGTTTAGATGTTTTGAATACATGCCTAGCTTTAAATTATATACCCAAAAAAAGGGGGAAAAAGAATGTCTTGTTCTTGTATTAAATAGAGCAATACCCCACTCTGCTTGAAGAGAGAAAAAAAAAAAAGTAAAAATGCTGTGGTATTAACAATTTTGAAAACTGTTTTCGGAAATGTCAGCAAATGTAAAGTTTTATGTACATCATTTTAACAGCAAAGCATAAGATCATATTGTCATTAATAATTTTAATATGTTGGCAGCCTTAAGGCTCATTTGAATAATTTTTTTTTTCTTACCAACCATACTGCCTTTGCACATTATTCACTAGATACTATAAAACAATGCATACAGTACTAAACAAACAGCTTACATGTCTATTTTGAAGAGGATAATGAAGATCGTGTCTGTTGTGGTCATGTACAATATTATTGTTTTGCCTCTGCACGATAGCCTCCTGCCATTTAAATGCTTTTTTAGTAAAGCTACGCTATGCTAATTTTGTTTGGTTCTCTTGTTTGAATTTGCAGCACTCCATGTGTGCCAATTACATCAATCCACGCTGCCACTGAAAGCTTTAGGCTATAACCTGTCAGAGTTGCCGCCATGGTGAGAGATAAAAACGAGTTCAAGTACTGGAAATGTAATAACCATTCCACACAGAAATCAGAGAATGGGGCAAATATGTTATAAATATAATAAAATGCTATTGACATTGATGGTTTCAGAGGTGATACTGAGAAGGCATCAGCAGGTGTGACGTAGCTTACTGTACAGTTCATTATTAGCAGTATTCAAGATGTACAACCTCTGGCAAAAATGATAGAATCAACACATCTTCATTCGTTCACAACACATCAACACAACTCAAATTCGTTAATTCATAGCAAATTAGCAATTCACAAAAATGGCACAAAAAATGATAACACTTTAGAATAATGGTCCATTAATTAATGATAGTTCATGAATTTACTTTACAACATTAACTATGTCTTAACTAGTCTTAACTCACTGAAGTTAAGCAGGGCTGAGCCTGGTCAGTACCTGGATGGGGGACCACATGGGAAAACTAGGTTGCTGTTGGAAGTGGTGTTAGTGAGGCCAGCAGGGGGCGCTAAACCTAAGGTCTGTGTCTGAGTCCTAATGCCCCAATAAAGTGAAGGGGATACCATACTGTCAGTGAGCACCATCTTTCAGATGAGACGTTAAATCGAGCTCCTGACCAAAAATCCCATGGCACTTCTTGTAAAGAGTAGGGGTGTAATCCCTGTGTCCTGGCCAAATTCGTTCCATAGGCCCTTACCGATCATGGCCTCCCAATCATACCCTTCCACCAAATTGGTTCTATCACTGTCTCTCCACTCCCCCTATAGCTGGTGTGTGGTGAGCGCACTGGCACCGTTGTCCTATGGCTGCCGTCACATCATCCAAGTGGATGCTGTGGTGGTGTGGAGAGACCCCCCCTCATGATTGTGAAGCTCTTTGGGTGTATGGCCATACATAATAAATGCTCTATATAAATACACATTACATTACAACTAAGTATGAATAATCTTGTAAAGCACTTATTAATCATAGTTCAACATTAACTAAGGCATTGTTAAAATACAAAGATGTGCTTGATAGAATTAGTTAATGCATAATGAGTTAACATGGACGATCCTTATTTAACCTAAATAACATTAACTAACGTTAACAAAGTTGAATAAATACCATAACAAATGTATTACTAATTGTTTATTCATGTTAGTAAATACATAACTAACATTAACTAATGGACCATTATTTAAAAATGTCACCAAACAAAATTATAAATGGACACTGATTATAAAATAAAATAAATTAAATAAGAATTTAGTTTTTTTTTCAACTTGAGGAAAAAACAAAAAATCTACCAATGTTCGGAATTTTTTTTTACTCTTACTTTTTTTTTGCTTTTATGACTGCTTGAGGCGGTTCATTCCGCTGTGGCGACCCCAGATTAATAAAGGGACTAAGCCGAAAAGAAAATGAATGAAGGAATGACTGCTTGAATTATTTTAGGGCATGGAATTAACTAATGAAAAACAATATTCTGCATTCAGTTGATTCCAACTCAGATAGCAGTTGACAGATCAGCTTTGCAAAAAGGACCTTTGTCATGGAACACATTTATAAATTTCAACCATCAATTTTCAATTGGGTTTATATCTGGACTGTATGCTGGCCACGTCATTGTGTTGATTTACCTTTCCTAAAGAAAAACTGTAACAGTCTTTGCTCTGTGGCAAGATGTGTTATCATCCTGGAAATTACATCATCATCATCATCATCAAGCATCAATTCTACTGATGGGATGAGAAAAGTATCCAGAATTTCAGTGTACACCTGTGCAGTGACTGCTGAGGTAATGACTGCCATTTCCCCTGGTCCTTTTCCTGACATACAACACCATATCATAAATGAGCTGGGAAATTTGATTGTTTTCTTCAGGTAGTCATCTTTATATAATTCATTACAACTGCACCAGTCAAAAGTTCCAGTATCATCCCCTTGTCCAATGCAGATTCGTAATTTATCACTGAAGATCACTTTCAAAGATCTACACTGAACGATTGCTTGTTGCTTCTTCTGTGTTTACATTTGGCTATTTTGTTTTTAAACCCCATTCCATTCAGCCGGCTTCATACAGTTCTGTCACACACATTTGACTCCTGCTTGTGCCCATTTGTTTTTCATTTACTTTGTTGTGCATTTTCTGCTTTCAAGGCAAATTACTTTGAGTTTTCTGTACTGGCACTCTGACATTTTCCTTGGTCTTCCTGTGTGTTTTCCTTTAATAATCTTTCTTTTTTATATACTTCACGCCAGATTTTAGATACAGCTGACCGGGAGCAGCAGACTTCTTTTGCCACTCTCAGAGATGGGTTTCCTTCTTGAAGGAGTTTTATTATCCTTTCCATTGTTTCAACAGACACCTCTCCAGTTGGGGCTATTCTCTTTTAATTTGCCAAGTCCAACAGCTCGATAAGGTCTTTAAGCACTCTCTTTTAACTGCTGACTGATTAGCATTATAAAATGTGTGCCAGTAGTTGTTTTAAAAATGCAAACTATACAAACTGATTCCGTGTTTTTGGTTTTTCTCAATGTTGAATGATTCCATAATTCTTTTCCTCTAGGTAATATGAAAAATATGTCACCATGGCAAAACTTTAAAATAATGTCTCATTAGTTAATGTTCGTTAATGTATTTACTAACGTGAACAAGCCATTAGTAATACATTACGGTATTTATTCATCTTTGCTAACGTTAGGTTAAATAATGTTAGTTCATGTGAGTTTATGTAAACTCACAGTGCATTAACTAATGTTATCAAGCACATGTTTGGATTTTAATAATGCATTCGTAAATATTGGACTATGGTTAATAAATGCTTTACAAGATTATTCATACTTACTGTTAGTAAGTACATTAACTAATGGACCATTATTCTTAAGTGTTACCATTACCATTAGTTAGAGAATTTTAATTGATTTTATTTGAGTTATTTGTGTACGTGACACAAAACCAGTATGCTCAGTTATTCCATAAAAATTGTAGTAACACTTTGTTTTGATGGTCCCCCTATAGATAGTATGCTGACCATACATTGCTTAACAAGTTCATATCTGCTTACTACTGACTACTAATAAGCTCTTCAGGTACTGTAAATTTGTTGAGGATTTGTTGCTTGTCTATTAAACATCTAAAACCTAAACTGGTAACACTTTACTGAACACAAGTTTAATAGATGTTTAAATGACATTGCAATAATTGCCTAAGATGATTTAAAAGACAATCTACAGATACTACTCAGATGAGAGTAAGCAAATGAACCTGTAAATTCAAATCTATAGGGGGACCATCTAAATAAAATGTGACCATTTTGTGTGTGTGTGTGTGTGTGTGTGTGTGTGCGTGCGTGCGTGCGTGCGTGCGTGCGTGCGTGCGTGCGTGCGTGCGTGTGTGTGTGCGTGTGTGTGTGTGTATATAATTTCTGCGATGAAATGCGTGAACATCATCTAAGTATGGTGATTCCATAATTTTTGCCAGGGTTGTATTTTAGCTATTTCATGGTGTAAGGCTGGGCAGTCAATTAAAATAAAATTGCAAACACAACTGAGCAAAACTGTGACCTCTAGTAAATCTCTGACGAAGGCCAGAGGGCGCTCTCTTAGATTAACACTCCACACCTACAAAGAAACCCAGGAACTGCATTATAAACAGAAGTGTTAACTCCTTTTATTGATTCAACCTAGAACACTGTCTAACCCTTGATGGATTCTCAGTTCAGTCCTCATTTTCAGTCAAAAATTTGGGGTGATTTTTGATAGCAATCTGTCGTTTGAAGGCCAGATTTCAAGCATCTGTCAAACTGCATTTTTTTCATCTTAAAAATGTTGCCACACTTCGACATATGCTATAAATGTCTGATGTGGAAAAGCTTATTCACGCTTTTATGACCTCTCGGTAAGATTATTGTAATGCGTTACTAGGCGGTTGCCCTGTAGGCCTAATTAACAAACTTCAGCTGGTTCAAAATGCAGCTGCTAGAGTGCTTGTGTGGCGTACAAGAAATATGATCATATTACTCCAGTTCTTTCATCATTGCATTGGCTCCCTATTATTATATCATATATATATATATATATATATATATATATATATTTTTTTTTTTTTTTATTGACTACCTACAAACCCCCGAACAGCTTAGCTCCCCAGTATTTGAGGGAGCTCCTGGTGTATTACAGCCCCTCATGTCCACTACGCTCAATTAATTCTGGAAAATTGATTATTCCCAGAATATTAAAATCAACTGTAGGCGGTAGGAACAGCCTTCCTAGCACAGTTTGGGAGGCAGACACACTCTGTCAGTTTAAAACTATAGATTAAAGACACATCTCTTTGCATTAGCATACACATAAAACACAAATGCTTTTGAAATCCAAATACTCTAAAGGATTGTTAGGCTGCATAAATTAGGGCAACCGGACCAGGGAACATTTCCCAAAAGACATAATAATTTGAATAGCATCTACGTTTTTTTCATTATCCCGAGGTCTCTATAATCCTGGACCAGGCTGTATCCTGAGCAGATGCTGTGGCGGTCATGGAGGAGTGGAGAGCATGCGACTGGTTCCTGAAAGACCCCAGTGACAGACGAGTCTCCGCATTGATCCTGTGGGCCAGTCTGTACACCCGCCGGTGACCTACTCACACACATGCAGTTTCTCCATGATGGACGTCCAGCGTTCTCTAGGAGGAGAAATGGTCGTGCCCAACTGAGCCTGGTTTCTCTCTAGGCTTTTTTCCTTCACTTTCGTCAATTGGTGAAGTTTGTTCCTCGCCACTGGCTTGCTTGGTTTGGGACTTGTGGAGCTGTGCATCGATGGATTTGCTCTTCAGAGTTTGGACTTTCAGCAGTGAAAATTAAACCACACTGAACTGAACTAAGTTGAACTTTAACTCTGAAAACTGGACTGACACAGTTTCAATTTCAATTTCCAAGAACTTCTATGTTAAGCTGCTTTGACACATTCTACATTGTTAAAGCGCTATAGAAATAAAGATGAATTTAATTGAATTTAGCAGGACTAATCATCACATGATTATGGTATCATATCAGAATGATTTATACAGCACTACCTTGGTGCATGTCCAGTAGTTTATTTAATTATGTCAATCTACATTCATAACTAATCAGCATGTCTGCTAGCTAATTAAAGTCTTTACAATTTTGGCAGAAAGTATATACTCCTAATTTTTCCAGAATAAGTTTGGTAATCGTGTCGACGGAGATTTATCCAAAAATGAAAATAATTGTTCTAAACTCTGTAAGTCAATAGCTATTGATTGCCAGTATTCTCAAAATATCTTCCATTTTCATCACAAACCTATAACTCTATAACTTGAGTGATAAAATGATGAGAAACATTTTATGTTTTAAGTTCATTTAAATTTGTCTACCACATCTTGCCTACCTCTACTAAAAATTACTACTCTTAAATTTAGGTTTCTTTATTGGCATCAAAGGTTGCATGAAAAATACACCCAAAAGTGCTGTTCAGACTCAACTCAATCAGGACATAATAGACCATTTTAAAATGCTTAAAAATTCTTAAGGTAAAAGGTTCTTCCAGTGGAGAAGTACCTTTATATCATTAAAGAGTTCTTCACAATACACAAAAATAAAAAGTTGTTTCACTGAAAGCTTCTTTGGGAAAACAAAATGGATCTATAGTAGCTTGTTGCATCATAATCTTGCTCTTTCAATGTTTCTTCCCCAACAACAAGTTCTTTCCAGAACAACATAGAACAGCATGCTGCTAAATAAGCAACTTACAATTCTCTCTCTCAATACAACTCTCACATACACAGTAATTGGCCACACATTTTTGTTTATCTAACTTCACAGCCATCTCTGAAAAGCACAGAATAATGAGTCACTTGTACGGTATGTGATATTTATATTAGCATGTTTAACATAGGCTTATATAAGGACAACAGGAATGGAGCAATAATTGCATCATGTTCTCCTTAACCAGTCATTATAATGAATTGTGACATGTACCTGGTTCATCTGGAGTGCATAATGCGCAACCAGAGCCATATTTGAATGCAGGGACGCTTGTGAAGTGCAGATAGAGGGCATGTCTGGATTCGCCGCACACAGGTGAGAGGTGCAGACCCGTAGGGAGTGTCACATTGTGAAAACCCTGTGGCTTGTCTATGCCAACATCTGCAGGCACCCCAAGTTTGTCATAAGCGTGTGTGTTTTTTGGAGGATGTGGAGAGCTACACGAGACCTTTTTATATCCACACACATGTAACAACAGGACACAAGGGCTCTCCGTTTGAACAGGAGAAACAATGATGGTTGTTGCTATACATGCTGTGTGATGATAGTTCCAAAAACAATTACAAATCCAATTACCCGCAGGACTCCCTCTGAGTTATATTGCAGCAGCGAATTCACTTTTTTGCTCAAAAGAAAGAGAAGGGGTGATGGGAAAGTGGATTAACTGAAACAATATTATAGTTACATATTTCTCTGAGGACAAGGAGAATGTGTGTTGACATAAAATCAGTTTTAAATGTAATGAAATGTAATGTAACAACCGTCTCCACCTGGTATTAATGTGTTTTCAGTGATCTGATTATGTGTTCTCACTTGGTATTACCCTTTTTTTTTTTAACCGCTAACAAGCATTGTGCAGTATGAAAACAAGTCATGCTTTCAAAACTGTTCACAATGTGTTCATTACCTACATGACTCTTGGCCAAATAGTTAAGCTCAGCTCCAAAACTCACTCAGACCAACACAACAGTTCATATACGTCTTAAAACAAGCTTGCTTCACCAAACCACTGGCAACAATTCTTATTTAAAACAAAACAAAAAAAAAACATACATTTCATTTCAAGAGTTCACACTTAGCTGATGATTGATTATAAAGCTTGTTTGGCATGCTGTCCCGGGAGAGAGCCCTGAGCTCATAAGATCCTCGAGCCAGGGGCTCCTTCCGGTTTGCAATGCGAGAGGGGAGTTTGAGCTCAGGTAGATCTGGAGAACTCCCCTGCTGTAGTAGCTAATGAACAACATGGCCAAAAAAAAGAAGTGGCTGAAAGTAGGAGGTTTTCAGAAATTGCAACCATCTTGGATTGATTGTCATTTTTTCTGATAAGATTTTCTGTTTCAAACTATATATGACATAAAATGCATGGAATTTACCATTAGTGTGTTTTGAAAATGTTTTGAGATTAGTTTTTTTAGCATGTGAAAAAATGTGAACAGCTTTGAAAACGTTGCTTCAGTACTGCACAATGCTTGTTAGAGGTTGAAAATAAACAAAACATTGACGTCTCTTTTCTGCACAATTTATGTTCAGAATTCAAGACACTCTACATCACTTTCATGCGAGAGCTCAGTGTGATGCATGAATACTATTGAATGAACAAACCAATGTTATGTGGCTTACAAGTGAGCGTGAAATCAAGCTATGGATTGCAGCTGATATTGACTGAAATCTATGTTTTGAAATAATGCAATGTGAATATCTTGTTTGATGCGGTTTCTCACAGCACAACACATCCCATGATGGCTATGTGCTTGGTCATAGGAGAAGAGTAGATGAATGATTTATTATTATTTTGTTTTTTGTGTTCCACCATATAATATTATATTAATGTTTACTCTACAAAAGCAATTAAAGTGTGTTTTTAACCCATTCCTTCAACTAATGCTCAGTATTGGGCAAGAAAAAATATAAATTTCAATGACATTTACATTTATTTTTTTATTGTTAAAATTTTTAAATTTTTTAATCTGATAGCATAACCCTTTGAAGAGAGATCAGTAGTGTGCTCTGAGGTTGTTATTCAATATATTATAATGTTGAACCCATCTATTCACATTAACTTATTTAAAAAAAAAAAAAACCTCTCATGTTAACAGCGTAGAAAAACTTCAGTAACTAGAGTTTTATTGAGAAATGAACCAATGTAAATATTTTTCAAACGCCCACTCCCATAAAGCACTGTGAATGATGTATAGTAAATTTTAAATAAATACATTTTCATATACTAATTATAACACAATTTTGCATGCGCAAAATGACTTCAATGCTGCCTGTACATCATACCCCTTTGAAATAATTACTTTATTACAGCCTGAAATCAATAACTTTTCCAGGCTTTGAAATGCTTTTGTAACTTTCTCCTAGCCTGTGCCTTTCTACAACATTATTCCAAAGGTCATTTGAAAGCAGGGTGTAATGTGAGTAAAGGTCCATATGTTACCCAATGTCCATATTTTGCACAAATATATAACCCAACTTTTTTATTATAGTGTTTGACATTACATCTTATGCCTGCACAACTCTAAAGTGTTTCTGGTAACACTCGATATTATAGTTTATATACATTATAATAAAAGGTACAATTTGCAATAACATAATAAGGCATTAACCCTGAAAGTACCCCTAAACCTGTTTGGTTACCTTATTTTACCCAACACGTTTTAGGTAAGGAAACTACTTTAAGTGTAAGTAAGTGCACAGAGAGTAAAATAAGAGCAACTGTGTTTCCTGCTTGTACTTTTTAAATGCATTACTTGAATATATTGCAAATTTGCTTTGAATAAAAGTGTGCAAAATGCATAAACAATGATGAAACGTAACACAGAAATTGCAATATTTTCTTTGTCTAATAATACATTATCCACAACCTGTTTCAAGTTGCAGTTATGTTCAAGAAATGGTCAGTATTTTATTGCAACATTTTGGTGAGAGAGTGGAGATGATGAAAACATCCATCTGTCAGAGGATCTATTAAGCCTGCGTTCAGTTTCTATCACAAGCTCACAGATTAATCTCAGAGCTATTGATAACACAACAATCATTCTTTGGTTAACTGTGTAATTATCCTGAAGTTTCATCTTAGAAAATCCTTTGTCTGGTTTGGTGAATCAGATTTAGATTGGGGAGGCCATTCCTCCAAATCACATCTCTCCAGGAATCACTGTTGTTCCCTAAGTGGGCATTGAAGTCCTTCAGTAGAATGACAGAGTGTCCAGTTGGAGCACCTACTAGCACCACTCTCAAGGACTCCAAGAAGGCCGGGTACTCTATAGAGAATTTATGACCTGATCCAATTCTAAGAGTCACAATCCAATTCCAAAGTGATTCTTGACCTACTATTGTATTTTTCAATTACTTTCAATATCTTTCCAATGTTAAATTTGAACCAGATTTGAATTTTCTATGCTATTGTTTATGAATAGATTATATGTTTGAAAATACTGTCTTAAAAAAAAAAGATATTTAAATAATTACAAAGATAATGATTTGCAAAGAGCAATTATAAAGGACAAATGCAGAGCACCCAACTTACCAAATTACTTCTTAATTTTCTCCACAATTAAAACTTATGTCAGAGGTGCATCAAGGGTTTGTCAGTGGTGGATCCTTGAACAGCACAGTTGATGGTTGCTTAGTGAAGACAGATGTGAGCCCAGAAGAGCATTAAAATTGGTGAAGGAAGCAACATGTCTCACGTTTTGTATGTGGCTTTAGACACAATATGTGAAGGGCCTCTAAGTTTCTCCATGTTTGTCCAAACGAAGTCAATTTGGCAGCATACGTACATGCGCCTGTTAACGATTACTATTTTTCGAGCTCATTCCCATGCATATTCTAGCTCATTTCCACTCTGTTGTGATCTAATCTGAATACAGAATCTATTCTGGACTTGAGAATCTATTGCAGAATTGTAATGCATAGTTTTCTCACACCTCTATTACTGCACAGTTGTTTGGCCTGTAAACACAAACTACAAAAAGAGATCTATTTTCAACTCAAAGGTGTATAGAGGCAAGTCTCTCATTCTCCAGGGAAAACAACAACACGTGTTGGGGAGCCATAAGCAAGCCCACCGCCTTTTACCGTGAACAACTCCAGAGTAAAAAATAAAAAATAAATAAATAAATTAAAAAAAGAGTCCATCACTTCTTATTAAATTGTATCAGATCCCAGACTATGCACAAAGGTGAGCCCAATTATTTGTACCTAGTATCACTCAACCTCCACCAGAAGCTCAGGCTCTTTTCCTCCCATTGCAACATTTTTCTGAAGTCGTGAAATATAATAAAAATGACCCAGAATTAAGTTCTGTTGATAGTTCTGTTAGAAGTTCTGTTATCTATTGATATTCTGAATGTTGAACAAAAGACAAACCGATGGATAGCTCAACAGTAAAAGATGCAAATGATTTCTCTTTGGATGGAGAACTTGATAGATGGGGAGTAATTTCATTAGTCCACTGAATGCCTGGCTGATGCGTGTTGTACTGGATCCAACCAGTCCATTAGGTTGAGATTTAAGCTGTTAGCGTAATACCCCTCCATTATGAAAACATTCTGAAGTTGTGGACAGAAACCTAGCAAGACTTCTCACAGTGTTACTGTGTGAAAAGCCCCCTAAACAAATCCCTTCTGCTCAGCAACCCCGGGAGGTCCGTTTATTATGTCATATTCAGTGACCATATAAGATTATGTCCAATGCACCTTCACATATTCGCTCATTACTTTGTCGTATTTACAAATATTATTATTTTCATATGCCATTTGTCATATATACAGTTCAAGTCAAAATCATTAGCCCTCCTGTGATTTTGTTTTTTTCTAAGTATTTCCTAAAACATTTTTTTCTTCTAGAGAAATTCTTATTTGTTTTATTTCAGCTAGAATAAAAGCAAAAAAAAAAATTTCATCAATATTATCATATGGTCAATATTATCAGCCCTCTAAACAATATTGTTTTATGACCATCTACAGAACAAACCATTGTTATGCAATGACTTGCCTAATTACCCTAACTTGCCTAATTAACCCAATTAACCTAGTTAGGCCATTACATTACACTAAGTTGAATACTATTGTCTTGAAAAATATCTATTAAAATATTATGTTTTGTCATCATGGCAAAGATAAAAGAAATCAGTTATTAGAAATTGGTTATCAAAACTGTTATGTTTAGAAATGTGTTGGAAAAAAATCGTCTTTCCATTAAACAGAAATTGGGGGGAAAATTTACAGGGGGGGCTAATAATCTAAACTGCTAAATATCAGACTGCAACTGTATGTAATTACTGTTTAATGTGTATTTAATTATTTTAAAATTGAGGTCATTAACTGAAGGTATAGTTTACCCAAAATTGAACATTTGCTATTCAAGTACTCTCCCTCAGGCCATCTAAGATATATAGGTGGCTTTTTGTTTCTTCAGTATAACATTACAGAATAGACTGTGGTTCTTGGTGATTCATATAATGCAATTTTAACGCCTTCCGGTACTTTGAGAGTCAAAAAACATCTACTGTAAAGGCAAAAGCCAAGTTAACATGGCTCCTCATCACACAGCGAGGTCTTATGAATCAAAACAATTGGCCTAACATTGTTTATTATACCTTAAATCCAGAGCCTTGGGCAAACACTGTGGAGTGTGTCAGCTCATGTGTGAGTTTGCGCCCACAATTTCTTTATTTTCTTGTACAGTCCAATTACTTTGATTCATAAGATCTCAGTCTTTTTCCAGGAGCCGTGATGACCCAATAATTTAGTTTTGGCTATGTTTTTTCTTTGTTTGTTTTGACTCTTGCTGGTAGCCATTGACTCTGATTTTAATAATCACCAAAAACCATAGTTTCGGTTATACATCTTTTTAAAAAGTTTTTAAATACACATCTTTTAGGACACAGAGACAGTGCACTAACGGCAAACCAAACATTATGGGTCTATAAAACTAAACAAAACAGTCACAACCAACTAAATCCCCAATAACCTCAATCAAGATAATTTGCTATTTTTTTTCCCCTTCCCTAGACATTTTCTGTTCTTATCCTATTAAGCTACAGTAGCTATTGTCTATTAAACGTGTTACTGCAATAGCTTTCTGATTGCTTTCTGACTGTTTGCTATACAAAGAACAAGAGCTGGAGCTAGATGAATATTAATGTCTCTAGCTCATAACTTTCATTAGAAAAATAGAAAGAGAATTCATATTAGCCCCATGCAGTGAGGTGCTATAAAATGCATGATTTTTATTGCATTACAGAAAATAATTCAAAGAACTGTTTTTAACCCTGTTAATATTGATAGTAAAAACAAATGTTTCTTGAGCAGCAAATCGGCATATTAGGATGCTAGGACTAGACAGAAAGACTGAAAATTCTGCTTTGAGATCATAAGAATATATTTTAAAATGTATTAAAATAGTCATTCTAATTTGCAAAAGCACCGTTTTCATTGTGTCCATGATTAATTAAATGTATCCTTTGTGAGAATAAGGTTAAAGATGTATAAAACTGTGCCTTAATTATACATTTGCATATTTCTCTTTTTGATGTATTTCTGATTTATATAATTATATAACTTTTTTAATTTGTGTGTCTGTAGTAACTCAAACATACTGTGCTCTCAATATGAAATACATTTGGCATCACTTAAGACAGCATATGTTCATGCTGACATGAACAAAACACACAACATCATAAATAAAATATGACTTTTGGCATAAACATATTGTCTCAAATGAGTTTGTGTCATAAATCTAATCCAATAAATTCAAAGGCCTGGTTTTACTTTCTAACAGTGCTGCATTGAGGCCATATGCTATCTATCTATCTATCTATCTATCTATCTATCTATCTATCTATCTA
>CAIGQV010018170.1:11438721-11451596 GCA_903798115.1 Danio jaintianensis
ATTTTTTTCTTCATGATTGTTGAAATATGTTCAATGAATTGGGTGTCACACGAAAGAACAACCAACAAAACTCAACAACAGAACCAGAATCTCTCCCAGTTCAGTGCTGGATTCAGCTAAAAACTGTGGATTGTGAGCCACAACCTGTAAGTATTTTTGTTTGTTAAAATTGATCAACTACATGCACAGTTTCTAGCATTAACAGTATGTTGTAGCGAGGACGTAAACAAGCATGTAAACAAAGGGAAATGCTGTTTAGCACTGCTAACAATTTAGCTACAAATTCATATTTATCAGTTAAACCGCTGTAAACAGCCACAATCTTCAGTAGCACGTGCAGTGTCTCTCTATGCGTGTCTCTCTATGCAGCGGCTTTCCGTGCGTTGAACATCTCAAATAACAAACTCGCAAAAGATATGAGAATGTTTCATATTACTTACACATGCTTATAACCCAAATATATGTGAAAGACACTTGTCACATTTTATTTAAGAAAGCAGGCGTGAAGTTCAGCTGTGTCCTCTTCATTTTTCTGTCTGATTCAAGCAGCTAACGTTGCTAACAGCTGCTCTGACTGACAGTATTTACACAGCGCAAAAGCGCGCGCTTGTAGGGGCGTGACATTCGTTTTCATGTTCGCAGAGTAGCTGTATATAATCAAAGTAAGATATATGAAAAATAATGTGATTTTGAATAAAGAAGCATAAGCACACATTGCTTTGCATCTTATAAACACAACCAAGCCTTAAAATTATATTCTGGACCACCCCTTTAATGTAAAATAAAAAAGCAACAGTAGTTTTTTTTTTTTTTATAACAAGAGTTCAAAGAAATGTTACCAAAATGTAACCATTTACTGCATGTTAAATGATGACAAAACTATAATAATTGTTGTCATGTGTGATGGTGAAAATGCAACGTCAACAACCCATATATGTACATGTATTTAAAAAGGCAAAACAACTAGCATTTGCTGTTTTATTGACAATCACAATTTCTTGTGGCCAATCATGCACCTGCGTCTGAAATAATGTTCATTTTGCTCAGAGAGAATTGTGGGTTGATTTGCTTCATTGTGTTACCCCATGGACTTGATAAAGGGACAAGGCAATTTCAACTATTCTGCCCATAATAATCCCCATTTCCTAACACCCGCTGAGAGGCCTGCAAAAGCACCGGTAATCTACAATAGCATCATTATGTAGAGCCCAGAAGAGTTCTTTTAAAGCACCGCGCCTGAAACTTTAGATAATAACCTCCAATTCCACTTCGACGCAGGGACACACAAACACAAAAACCTGGTTGTAGATTATATCCATGTTCAGGTCTCAAAAATATATCAGAATAATATATTACTGTACCATGTTATATAAAAATAAATATGTTTTATCTCACCAACGAAAAAGCTCTAGAGGCAATATATGCCTGTAGTAAGCCTGAATACCAAGCCAGGGAATTTCTAAAACAGTGGCGAAATGTGCACGCTCACCTTACATTTGGTGTGAAATCAGCATTACAGTCAAATTAGAAACAAACATCTGAACTTATAAGTCAAATAGAGCTTGGCGATTTAATTGAGGCGATTTTCATGCACACTTTTGGACTACTCTATATGCTAACAGATGATGAATAATATTACTTACAATTTATCTATTTGAAGAGCAGCTCTGTAAGATGTTTAAGTTCAGATGATTAAAATACAGCTATTGCATGCACAATTATATTTGCCAAACAAGTTCAGATTTAGCATAAGAACCCAGACCTTTTCATGGGTATTTTGTGCTCCAGCTCTTGACCTTGAACCAGCGGGTTCGACGCTGTACAAGTAGTAATAGTATATATTAAGCTAGAAAATGATGATGCAAAACCATGACCATCTGTGATGAACTGTGATGTTAAATGTCATGCTGATTACACAATTCAGCTTAGACCATACAAATGCATTTTTCCTGCGTGAAACGTTATGAGCTCAAAATACGAAAGGCATAAAACAAACTCTGACAGGCAAAAATGTATTCTGAGGATTATTGACTTGTTGAGCCCATTTCTTCAGCCGAGTTGCATTGATTTCTTTTTATATGGTAATACCCGCATGTGTAATGTTTTATTGATCACACCTTAATGCACAATACTTAAATAATAGTTCGCCAAAAATCAAAGTCATCATTTAGTCAGCCCTCATGCTGAACCATGCCTGTACCAATATACTTTTATTTATGTGAAACACAAAAAGAAGGTATGAGGCAGAATTATCATTTTCCTACTGAAGTAATAAGTTTGAAATGTTCAGCAGACATGAATTTTCATACCCAAAATCCTATATATATATATGACTTGGAAGATAGAGAGACAAGAACAAGACCCTTCTTCATTGAGTCAGAATACCATTGCTGAAGTCTTTCTTCACTCAATCAAGAAGAATTTCACAACCATCAAGACTTGATGACTGTCTGAGACTGCATTGAATGCTCGCACAACAACTGAGACATAATGCAGGTATCTAACATTTTAACTAGACAGAGGTTTAGCTTAAGCTTATAGGCCCTTTGTAAAAATGTGTGAGATAACTGACTTGTGACACCTGCTTCATTTTGGTTTCATTCATCCATTTTCACATTTCCTTTTTCCCTCTTGAATGTATGCTTGATTATGTGGATTTGTTTAGTCATTGTTTGTCTAGTTTAGCTTAATAATTCTGTTTTGCACATCAAAGTTACATTAATGATTCAGATTTTTGTTCAGCTTACACATCTGTTGGGGAATAATCATTTTTATGGGCCTACTAAAAATAGCATTCTGAGAATTAATACAATCAACGGTGAAAATTCGCAGGAAAAACTAGTTTAAATTGTAAACTTAATTCTGTTATATCAAGTTATTAAATATAACTGATACAAATATGCATAATAATTCATAACAAGTTATGATTTATTATTTATAATTCCCTATGAGCAAATTCTGACTACATTACACTTATGTTAAACCACATATACAAGAATGTGTGTGTGTGTGCGTGTGCGTGCGCGTGCGTGTGCGTGCGTGCGTGCGTGCGTGCATGCGTGCGTGCGTGCGTGCGTGCGTGCCTGGTCCTGGTATTCATCACATAGTTGGGGACAAAAGTATAGAAATACCAGTAATTTTTGCCCTGTGGAGATACTATCTAAAGACAAAATTGTGTTCTGTGTGAATGGTCCACAGTTATTGTGTCAAAACTGATGTGCTGGACTTCAACAATGACTAATCAGAGTGAATCAGTCGATCTTTAGACTGGGAAATGCACTTTAGTTTTGTCAATGCTAAAAAAATAAATAAAAATAAAAACGCACAAAACCCCACAAAAAAAATCTGTTACTTTTAAAACTTTAATTTCATATCTTTTTAATACATGCAATATTAGTCTCATGTGGTTTAGCTCATCATTTATAATTGCATGCTGTAAATACCCCTTTTTGGGTGGATCTACAGACACACTGTTTTCATGTGTGTCACTTTAAATTTAAATGAGCGACTGCTCTCCACACCCATGGCATTTAGATGTATGCAAATATGTGCTTTGGTCTTTTAATAACAAACACACACACACGCACACAAACCACAACAAATGGCAGCAGTTAAGTAAGCACTTGATCACAGTGATATGGATATGTTTACACAAACTCACTGGCATTACGTTGACAGATGAGGTAATTAAAGTTGAAGTGAAAAAAAAGAGAAAAGTTGATAGTTGATTATAAAAGTATATTTCAGACTATAGGCTTTACATAATTTCCCTATGCCCAATCATTTGTGCTTCACTCTGGATGCATTAATAAACATTTTCAAAAACTGGGAATCCATCAAAAACTGGGTAACCATCAAACATTAAAAGGAGATTTTAAAATTGCATAGCCTTAATGAGTTACTTTTAACAGACCACGAATAACCCTAAAAGATTAATTAATTCTGCAGAAATATTACAGATGTTAATGTAAATAAAATGTTTATATTATGTAACAAAGCATAGCGTATTTACTTGCAGTTACTGTACTAAACAATAAGGATTACAAGTGCAAAATTACACTTTTTTCACACCTTTAAATGAGGGACTAATATAGTGCACTAGCAAATTATTTAAAAATACATATATTACAAAATTAGTAAATTAGGAGAACACACCAAAAAAAATGCCCTGTACATAGTGTCTTTTATTACATTGTTACAGTGGAAAACAAAGGAAAAACTAAAATAATCAGGAATAAAATAATGCAATGCACAGAAAAAAATATAAAATCTGAATTTAACAAATCACTGCAAATAATAAATGCTGTGTTATGCTGTTCTTTGCATCCTTAGTTCATTTTAGTAAATATATAATATTATCTATACCATTTTACTTGACATTTATAGTCATACTGAAATCTCCAGCAGATCTTAAAAAAAATTAAAAATAAAAATAGCAAACATACAGTTCAATCATGGATGTTAAAACTGTGAAAACCAGCAACTTCAGTCATTCAGAATGTACTTTTAATGTTAATAAAGTTTATTATTTGTTAATTAGATTATAAATCTGTCCATTGGTTGAGAGTGTAGTGCACTAGGGCTGTCAAAAGTATCGAGTTCGGTACCAATTGGTCCTGAAATGTAATATTTAACATTTGATCGCTGTTTGGATGAATTCTTAATCAACTTAGCTAATTGGCCGTTGTGTTCATGTGCTCAACAGAAATGACTGTGTTTGCACTTGGTGAACAGCGGTGGAGAGTGGTCAACCAATGACCTTCAAAGCCAATCACAGTCATTTCTGTTGAGCATGTGAACACAATGGCCAATCAGTGGTGTTTAAGAATGTGCTCAACAGTGCTCAAATGTTTTAATTAATGTTAAAATTTCAATACAGATTGGTACCAATCTCGATACTTTTGACAACCCTACAGTGCTGGTATTTAAATGTTTCTGCCGTGCTGCATCTGGTGCGGACAGACAAATTGCTAATTGATTGAATCTTGTCTCAACGCATGTTATTAGGCCATAGTGTAACACATGCTCAGAATGAGTAAATAATGAAAGAAATGCTATTTTAGTTGAAATCCCCTTTGGATATATCATTCGTTGGTCATCTACCATCACTATTGTTATTTTTTTGAGTGGAAGGGGTATTTTAGACCCATGACAGCACACACAGACAAGGCTTCCCATATGATTTAAACCCCAAGGAGCTCACTGCTGGATCCCTTGATTATTTGGAAACCTCCCTAGAGATTCATCTCACACTGATTCAAAGCCCATCACACTCAGACCCACCTAAGGAGCGAAGCCAACCTACCCCATCTAGTGATGCCACACAACACAAACAGACAGACATCAGGAAATAACAGCTCTGTCTGACAGCTCCGGCGCAGCACATGCATGATAGATGCTTCATTAAAGCATTAATTATGATTTCAGCCATTAAACAAACACGCACAGCACATTCTGTAATAACCCGCCGCCATTTCTCCTCATTCACCGCCCGACATTAAATGCACGAATTTCCAACAGCGGGGTCTGCACCTCCTTGATAAGACTCCCTGCAGATGCAGTGTGGGAGACTGATTGAGTCTTTATCATTCATATTTCATAGTGACAGGCTGATTGATAATCAAAGTTAAACGGTTACATGCTCCGTGCGCCTGTTCCACATATATTTGTTGGTAGCCTTTTGATCCTGGAGGTGCTAATAGAGAAAATGATTCAGTCCCATGTCGAGCTCTCCTGGAAACTGGAGCGCTACTGAGATCATGGCCATGCTCTCCATGAGCGCCCTTGAGCTGGCAGGTAACTGGGCCTTGAAATGTGCTGGCTTTGATAGTAAAGTGTCAGCTAAATGGGAAGCTGAATATGTGAAGCAGATTTTCTGTCAAGCCACTACTTGGATAGAAAATGCTCCCACAGGCATTGACTGGAACTCTGATGAAGACATTTGATTAACAGTTCAAGTTTTGTCTCTTATTGCTTAGAGATTGATCTTTCATAGCTCGAGAGATTTAATGAGTTTTCTGCATTTTTAAATAGATAGATATGTAGAGTTGGGGTTCTCAAACTCAGTGCAATTATGAATGAACTCTGACTTGTCATGTACTCGGATGAATTTGCACTGGATAAGTTAAATAGGTAACACTTTACTTGAAGAGGGTGTTCATAAGACTGTCACGAAACATTCATAATCATAAAACATCATTTTATGCATGCTTATGATTACTGTAATTTGCTTGGTTATTCCATTTTAAATGCAAAGGTGACATTGTTTGAGATGTCTTTGTTACGACAACTTGACATAACCAAATACATAAGTTTGACCAAGACAACAAAACTTGTTATAAATCTTTCATAAACATGATTATCTTGAGGCCATTGGTTACATAATTGGTCATCATGTATAATAAAGTGCCATGAATTCTATAACAGCATCATTCATTTGTCATTAGAATGCCATTAAATGTCATTAAATATGAATGATGCTGTTATAAAAGAAATGTGACAAAATATTGACACATTTGGTGTGAAATTTTAATGACAAATTAAATGACAAAAAAGTTATCAGAAAAATATTGATGACAATTAGATTGGCCTCATGTCAATCATGTTTATGGCAGATTTATGACAATTTATGTTGGTAATGTCAAGTTGTCATGCCAAAGACAGTTTATGAGGTATTTGTTTATGTGAAGTTGTCATAAGCATGCATAAACTTGAACAGATGTCATGTCCAGTGATGGGAATAAAGGCGCTATAAATAAACGGAGTTACTAATGGCGATACTTTTTTCAGCAGTGAGTAATCAAATTAATTCCTGTTTCCCCTGTTACAACGCCGTTACCGTTACTGACAATAAAATGCGCATCACTATAATTGAGAACACTGAAGCAGTTTTCATGCGAGCAGCATCTCTCTCAGCCACACAACCTCTCTTTCTCTGGGTTGGGTGTGTGTATGGGGCAGGGGCAGGACACATAATCAACCAGTGATGATGAGAGAGAACTGAGAACGTGATGAGTGGCTTAGAAAGAGTACGTTTCCATCGTTTGCCAAGCACCTCACGTTGTCACATGCTACCATAAAATTAGTGGCTACGCAGGTGATAACGTGAGCTTACTTTCCCTGGTAATTTGTTACTTTTATAATTACGTAACTCAGTTAACTCAGTTACTATTTGTGAAAAGTAACTAGTAACTATAACTAATTACTCTTTTAAAGGAACTTGCCCAACACCGGTCATGTTAAGGTTATAAAGGTGTCATTACAGTCTTATGAACACCCCCTTCCAGTAAAAGTTTAACCAAAAAATAAATAAATAAAACATGATGATTCCTGCCTTCTCTGCACCACACAGGCAGGCTGTATAGGTGAAACATATAGATGAAATGTAAATATGCATATTTAGTGCCAAACATCTGATAAAGAAAAAGTCAGCAATGATAAATTTTGCTTATGGAAAAATATTAGCAAGAATTTCGCAAAACAATTATTACTGAAGTGTCTGGCACAACTTTAAACTTTTATCATCATGTTGAATGAAAAAAATTAGGTGTGTTGCTTATTGTAACCTTTAAATATCATCTAAAATTCAATGAAATGACTAAGGCTGGGTGATATGGCTAGAAAATGTCAACAGAATGGCACTTTTTTTTTAGATATCATGACATGCAGTGCTTGACATTAATGTCCACTAAATATGAGTGGATTTCAGCAGTGGCTTTAAGGATCATGCAGCCTGTGTGTAACAGAGAAACACCTCAAAGAGTTGGAGAGCTGATGAGAAATGTGAACACGTTTTCTCAAAAAAGAAACATACTTTGTCTTTCTGCAGGTTCGATTTGATTGTGCTGGTATAAAATGGCTTAAGCGGGTTGACAAAATTTGGGCAGGTTTGGGATCAGTTTGGATGTTTTGCATTTTATGTTATTTAACAAAAACCAAGTGTGTGTACCTACTTGTTTGTAGTTTTTAGGTGTTTTGTTGTGCATTTAGGAAGGTTTTGGACAGTTTGGGTTGGAAATATTCAAGTGTATCTGGCAACACAGACTGCCAGTTTTTCATTGTAATGTTGTGGTGTGTGTTTCTCTGAAGTCCTTCTCAGATGCTTCTTTGGAGAAATGTGTATTTGCAGACTTATATACATGAATATAAAATATACACACCCTGACTGAAATGATTAACTAAAAAGTACATTTAACACAGGACTAAGACTAAATCGCTGACAAAATCAACACCATTTCTCCATAGCTGGTTGAGTGGAACCACACTATTTCTTTTTAATGTTATTTACAAAGTAAATAGCTGATAAAGTTTCCCAAAAACATAAATATGTGATCATCGTCCTTTTCGCAGTTTACTTTACTCTTGCATTACCAATCAACGTCTGATGCATTTGTATTACATTCCAAAGAGATCCATTTTCAGCACCACTGGCATGGAATAGAATGGTTAACCAAAGACAACATTCAGTCCGATAATGAAAAAGTGGATATAGATGTAAATATGCTGACTATAGTAATAATGTACTCAGGAAACGTCCTGGAGCAAAATAAAATCAGCAATGCAGTCTTGGGTAAGTAGATATGGTCAGTAACATTGCTAGTTTTAGGGCAGACAAAATTTTGACAGAACAAATTTGACTGAAAAACATCGTAGTGTTTGATGAGCAGAAAGATTGCTTTACATTCACATGATTCCATCCAGTCACAGGAAATCAAACAAGTTTGTATTTTAAGATTTTACAACACATTGTTTTCATTTGTAAATCATCTCCGTGAGGCATGTGTTTCTGCATAAGTTTGTTGTGGTCACAAAGATGCGAAAGGTTGTGTAATGTAATCCAGCCTTTAAGCGTGTCATACTTTATAAAATGTGTTCTAAAATTGGCTCAAAATATTCAGCGTGTTTGACAACCGCTGGTTAGAAACACAGGCTGACAATACAAATTGGAGCCTGTGCCCATCACACACTAAGCAGTTATTGGTCACACATTATATTGGGTGGTCCTACTAACATGAAATATTTCCATGAATACAGAAGTACTAAGAATCAACTAAATGTTAGTCTGGCAATGTTGTACAATAACTACTTTATAGTAAGAATTTGGGATACAGCTAACAATTAAGGTTAACAGTGTAACTACTGTATGAAAGTTAAATAAAAAGCACAGCAGAGGCAGAATAAGCAGATACTGTAAGCATGGCAGTGTGCATCAGAACAAATGCAGCAGTTAACGGCAGTATAAAATGATTTTAGTCAAAATATCTGAAAAATAGTATAATTTCATTGAATGGTACACACACACACACAAACACGCACACACACACACACAAACACGCAGAATGTGTAGTGTTGGAACTGAACTCAAGTTGCCGTGAGCACAGTTGTGCTAAATATCTTTGTGTTTAACCACAAGGTTAGATGCACTGTCAGAATAGTAGATCACTTTTGACCAAATTTCATTGATAAGGAAAATGTAAACCAGTTCATTTATCGACATAATCGACAATTTTACTAATAGGGTCAGAGGATAATCAGAGCATAATTCAGTATATAGGTGGACAAAAAATAGGTACAAAAAGGACTGGCAAGAAGTTTGGCATCAATGTTTTGCATCAATGTTATCAGCATGATCCAAGGAATCTATCAAGGCCATAACAATAGGTACAATTCATTAAAAACCTTTCTATATTTTTTTACATATCGTTTTTTAATAAAAGGTGGCAATACACCAAAACAGATACAGATACACAGACACACAGACACACACAAAACACAAACACACTGAAAACACACACACATACAGGCAGACATACTGAACACACTCACACTTTCTCACACACACATACAGTACACACAGTCATACACACACACACAAGTATATGCAGTAAACCAAAAAAATCTACATTGATATGCTCTACTATGTATTGTAATTAGCACTGCTGTTTTTATTTGAACATAATACTCCAGTTTAGACTACGCATACAGTATGTGACCATTTTCCCTGAAATTTAGTCCATACGACCTCAAAATATATTTGGGAGCATTTGTCCAAGTGCATTTGATGGTTGTAGTGTGACCTGTTTAAAACCTGTGACCTGTTAAAAAAAAAAGTTTACCGCCGCGTGCTGCAGTGCAGTGCAGATCTTAGATTGGTCCACATTAGCAGTCAATCTCTCAGACACTGCTTTACACTGTCATATGACAGGATGCTATGACCACAGGAAATGTAATGTAATGAACAGGGTTGAAGAAGAGGGATAGAAAAAAGCATATATTCCTAAACCACCTAAAGTTAAAATAATTGTGCTGGGAATGATGTGGTGAATGTTGATCCAGAGGGTGTACAGTTTTTGGAGAGAGTGCTTGAAAGACTCAGAGTGGCTCCGCTGAAAATAGCTAGAATCTCAATGCACTGCATTCACTGTGTGTTCTGCGAAAATAGCAGCTAAATGTAAGATTTAACCCTGGTGTATTGCCAAAGAAGTCTGCCTTTCCTAAGTTTATACTGCAAACTCATACTGCAGTTCATAAAAAAAGAATGGTATTGCAAAGGCAAATTGGGAGAATTATGAATTCCCGCTGGGCCGCTCTGCCACTCATATATTGGGATAGATTCGCCAGCTTTTTATCCACGCACAGAACAATGAATATGTATTTAAGTTACTGTGTGACTGATAACCAAGTTAAGTACACTAAACTTCAATTTAAATAAGCGAATAATGAGTCCGTGCATTAAAAATTGCAGTTTTCTGTTTTCAAAGTGTGTGCTCCTCTCTTTCTCAAACACAAGTGTGTGCCCAGGTTGTCGCTATAGACACAAACTGCATCCAAAGCATATAAAGATTAGTCGAAACCAGGCTTCTTTTCCTTTACTACATTCATTCTTTCTTTAAATGCAAATTAATTGTCCATTTAGTTACTGTTGACAGCTTTAAAGCTTTCAGTTTTGAATTCGATTAATTATAATTTTACATTTGCATGTCTTGTAGCAGAAACTATTTGTTTATTAAATTGACATTGACGTTTTATTTTTCACAATGTAACAATGTTGCACTTCTTAACAGAAAACTCATGTTATTAATACTGTATGTGGCAGCACATTCAAGATGTAGAGATTATTATTATTATTATTATCATCATCATCATCATCATCGTCATCATCATTTGTCATTGGACATTCATTTAAAAATGATTGCGCTAATAACAAGTCATTGCAGCATTAGTTAGAATGCTGTTGCTGGTTTTTGTTATTCATGATTGGTGTTGTTTTAAAATAAATCTGTTAATATACTATTTGTAGTAGTGGTATTGCTAAATTCCTGCTGGTGCTTCTACATTTTTGAAGATTGGAGCACCAGTGCTACCAAGTAAAAAAGTTAATTTTGACTCCTAAACTTGAATTTGACAAACTTTTTTTAAGCATTGTCCAAATGTGATCTGGTTTGATCTAAGAAAAATCAAATGGTAGAAAGATTTTCATGATAGAATATTACATCATGGTGTGCAATTGAATTGGACATACCAACAACAACAAAAAACACTTGGTTATTGGCCCCTAATTAAATTTAAGTATTATAAAAGTACTTTATCACTTGTCACTCAGTTTAATTCAAAAGAGGGCACGGCTTGCATCAAAAACCAGCAATGTGAAAGCTGTGATGCAGAGCCAGGAGCACACTGAGAAGAGTGAATTAAAGAGATTGTACAGTCATTTTCCCTTTCAATGGTCAATCGCTAATGAGTGTGCTGACTAAAACAACAGACTATAAATACATGCCCAGATTTACGGAACAAAAACAGAATTTGCAAAGCAAATATGCTCTAATAAGCCATCATTTTCACAATATCACAGTTTGAATGCTTGGATATGTTTTATCAAATCATTTATTTAGCCGGTATGCCTCTTCCTTCATATTTATGAGATAATTTTTTGTTTTTGCTGTTGACTGTGCCTGTTGACAGTGTTTGTTCTCACTTGCAAATTGTTAGATGAAATCTAAAAGGCAAAATGAAGGTGCGTAATAAATCATGCAGAGAATTTCTCAAGGTGTTATTTTTATAAAGCTTTTTTTTGTTTGTTTGTTTTTAATAAAACAGCATTTATTCACAGTGTAACTGTACAGTACATTAGGACAAGATTTGCAGTCATCCAGCCCAACAGCAGCCATGCTGGCGCATACATAAAGAATATAAATGACATCATTAATTTAGCATGTCTCAAACCTGAGTCATCGATACAGTAATTGCTTCAATTTCAGTACAAGAATATTTAAAGAAATGCAATGGTTTGTCTAACTAACCAGAACCCTGGTGTTAAGTGAAACAGAATCATTGGGGAATGTCATAAAAAGGAGAGCTGAACCGGAAAGTTCAGGTGCTGCACTTTGATGGAAGTGCACCATGAACCATGTCATCTGAATTCAAAGTGATGTACATTTAGTCTACGCACTGCTGAATATTAAACAGACTAATCCACTGAAGTCTATTTATACGTCTCAAGCACCATGTCTTACAGTTTCAACCATGTGTCACATTTTCCGAGAGCAGGGATACACATTTCAGTCAGTAAACTCCCACAGGCCTATATTTGGAAAACAAATGAAGGACAACAGAGAAATCGAAGCGATCAGATTTGAAGGGCAGTCCTATATGTGCTCATGAAATAAGCCTACAGGATTCTGTCAAATCATATTATGGTGTGTCACAATCACAAACATGTCTAGTTGTATCATCTTGACGGTTCTGGGAGCACAGGAAAAAAAAAATAGCAACACCACACAAAAAAACAGCATGGTATGTGCCTCAGCTATCCCCTGCTATGGCTGTTCTGCACCTGCAACTTCATTATATATATATATATATATATATATATATAT
>CAIGQV010018170.1:11451996-11489151 GCA_903798115.1 Danio jaintianensis
TAAAAAACCTGAAAAAAATCACATGTACATAAGTATTCACAGCCTTTTTTCAATACTTTGTTGATGCACCTTTGGCAGCAATTACAGCCTCAAGTCTTTTTGAATATGATGCCACAAGCTTGGCACACCTGTCTTCGGGAGTTTTTGCCCATTCCTCTTTGCAGTACCTCTCAAGCTCTATCAGGTTGGATGGGAAGCTCTCAGATCTCTCCAGAGATGTTCAATAGGATTTAGGTCTGGGCTCAGGTTTTCATTCAGGATGTTTCTGTACATTGCTGCATTCATCTTTCCCTCTATCCTGACTAGTCTTCCAGTTCCTGCTGCTGAAAAACATCCCCACAGCATGATGCTGCCACCACCATGCTTCACTGTTGGTATGGTATTAGCCTGGTGATGAGTGGTGCCTGGTTTTCTCCAAACGTAACGCCTGGCATTCACTCCAAAGAGTTCAATTTTAGTCTCATCAGACCAGAGAATTTTGTTTCAGATGCCTTTTGGCAAATTCCAGGCGGGCTGCTATGTGCCCTTTACTAGAGAGTGGCTTCCGTCTGGCCACTCTACCGTACAGGCCTGATTGGTGGATTGCTGCACAGATGGTTGTAGGACCATATATATATATATATATATATACTGTGTATGTGTATACATACATACATACATACATACATACACACACACACACACACACACACACGCACACATACATACAGTTGAAGTTTATCAACTTTTTTCAAAAATTATTTTTTTTTACCAAAAAATAAATTCAGTGAACTTAAATATAAAACCAGGCAGCATCTTTAAATGAAAATGTAGGTTTTTTAGAGATGGATAGATCCGGTTTTCAAACCCATGACATGTGAGTGTACATGTGGTCACACAAAATCATGTATGTGAAAATTAATGCATAACTGTAAAATCTACATCCAAAGATTCAATGATGTGACTAAGATTGAGAATATATAAAACATGTGCAGTGAAATATGTCTGATGCCGCAGTTCTGCAGAGAGAGTGGAATAAGAAGCTCCGCTCTGATAGGATTTCTACATTACTCACTAAATCAAAGTTAAAGTCCATGCAAAATCGAAATGTCTTGGGTAAATCTCTCAGGCAGGCTCTCTTTTTTTAAGAGGACGAAAAAGAGGCAGCCAAAACAGGCCTGATGAAGTTATTGCTCTTGTCATTGTCATAAGAGTTCTATGATGAACTTTCCATGAAAATTTGGATTGTATTTTAGATTGTGAAGCGTTTTTGAATGAGTGACAAATGCATTTTTCAGACCCATTGAGGTTTGCGGTTGAAACAACATAAATCAAAGACTGCTCACTCATTTCCTTCTGCGCCGAATGTAAATCTCAAGTATTTTCTCAGGAACTGCATTATGCTGCGTGCCAGATAATGCTCCATTGTTTATAATGTTATATCAGAGTCAGTCGGGTCTCTGGCACAGTCCGAGCATTCAGAGCATTTACTGATACGCTTTAGGGATTGTGAGCTTGTGATGATGTTACAATGGAGATAAGAAAAACAATCAATTTAGCCTTGAATAATATACAGCCTTATTCCCTCTAATCTAAAAGGCAGTGGATTCATTCTTCTTAATAGGAAAAGCAAAGGAAACAATATAATAGTATAATGGAAAATATTCTACAATAATGACAT
The DNA here is from genome assembly GCA_903798115.1 of Danio jaintianensis. Taxonomy (NCBI): domain Eukaryota; kingdom Metazoa; phylum Chordata; class Actinopteri; order Cypriniformes; family Danionidae; genus Danio; species Danio jaintianensis. The sequence goes on from CAIGQV010018170.1 coordinate 11,453,657, forward strand.
TAAAGCTACGTCAATGTATTTTTATTAAATGCTGCCACTGAGAAAAATACATTTACCGCATAACCTTTCTTCAAATAAACCATATATATATGGGGCAGCATGGTGGCGCAGTGGGTAGCACGTTCACCTCACACCAAGAAGGTTGCTGGTTCGAGCCTCGGCTGGGTCAGTAGAGTTTCTGTGTGGAGTTTGCATGTTCTCCCCGTGTTCGCGTGGGTTTCCTCCAGGTGCTCAATTTTCCCCCACAAGTCCAAAGACATGCGGTAAAGGTGAATTGGGTAGGCTAAATTGTCCATAGTGTATGTGTGTGTATGGATGTTTCCCAGTGATGGGTTGCATCTGGAAGGGCATCCGCTGCGTAAAACATATGCTGTTGGTGGTTCATTCCACTGTGGCGACCCCAGATTAATAAAGGGACTAAGCCGAAAAGAATGAATGAATATATACAGTCGTGGCCAAAAGTTTTGAGAATTACATAAATATTGGAAATTGGAAAAGTTGCTGCTTAAGTTTTTATAATAGCAATTTGCATATACTCCAGAATGTTATGAAGAGTGATCAGATGAATTGCAAAGTCCTTCTATGCCATAAAAATTAACTTAATCCTGAAAAAAACTCTTGTTAAAAAAAAGTCTTGTTAACTCAGGTGAGAATGTTGACGAGCACAAGGCTGGAGATCATTATGTCAGGCTGATTGGGTTAGAATGGCAGACTTGACATGTTAAAAGGAGGGTGATGCTTGATATCATTGTTCTTCCATTGTTAACCATGCAAAGAAACGCGTGCAGCCATCATTGCGTTGCATAAAAATGGCTTCACAGGCAAGGATATTGTGGCTACTAAGAAAACAATTTATAGGATCATCAAAAACTTCAAGGAAAGAGGTTCAATTCTTGTTAAGAAGGCTTCAGGGCGTCCAAGAAATTCCAGCAAGCGCCAGGATTGTCTCCTTAAGAGGATTCAGCTGCGATATCGGAGTGCCACCAGTGCAGAGCTTGCTCAGGAGTGGCAGCAGGAAGGTGTGAGTGCATCTGCACGCACAGTGAGGCGAAGACTTTTGGAAGATGGACTGGTGTCAAGAAGGGCAGCAAAAGAGGCCACTTCTCTCCAAAAAAAACATCAGGGACAGATTGATCTTCTGCAAAAAATATGGCGAATGGCCTGCTGAGGACTGGGGCAAAGTCATATTCTCCGATGAAGCCCCTATCCGATTGTTTGGGGCACCTGGAAAAAGGCTTGTCCGGAGAAGAAAAGGTGAGCGCTACCATCAGTCCTGTGTCTTGCCAACAGTAATGCATCCTGAGACCATTCATGTGTGGGGTTGCTTCCCATCCAAGGGAGTGGGCTCACTCACAATTTTGCCCAAAAACACAGCCATGAATAAAGAATGTTACCAAAACACCCTCCAACAGCAACTTCTTCCGACAATCCAACAACAGTTTGGTGAAGAACAATGCATTTTCCAGCATGATGGAGCACCGTGCCTTAAGGCAAAAGTGATTTCTAAGTGGCTCGGGGACCAAAACGTTGAAATTTTGGGTCCATGGCCTGGAAACTCCCCAGACCTTAATCCCATTGAGAACTTGTGGTCAATCCTCAAGAGGCAGGTGGACAAACAAAAACCCACTAATTCTGACAAACTCCAAGACGTGATTATGAAAGAATGGGTTGCTATCAGTCAGGATTTGGCCCAGAAGTTGATTGAGAGCATGCCCAGTCGAATTGCAGAGGTCCTGAAAAAGAAGGGCCAACACTGCAAATACTGACTCTTTGCATAAATGTCATGTAATTGTCGATAAAGCCTTTGAAACGTATGAAGTGCTTGTAATTATATTTCAGTACATCACAGAAACAACTGAAACAAAGATCTAAAAGCAGTTTAGCAGCAAACTTTGTGAAAACTAATATTTGTGTCATTCTCAAAACTTTTGGCCACGACTGTATATGGGTAATGGAATGGTGAGTGGACTACATGTGAGTGGGTTTGACAAACCACCTGTAGGATACACTCTTTCCTCTCTATGCACCATGCACTTTATAAGAAACACTTCTATGTTTTCTACATTTGTTTGTATAGCTAAGATTGTTTTATATTTTATAATTTGTTCTGTTTTCTTTAGCTATATTCTTCATATCGAAAGTTTTAAATATTTTGTATTTAGTCATATTTTCCACAGCTATAACTTCCATTTATCTAAATGTCTGTGTTCTTATTATACTTCATAATTTAGATTATTATTTATATTATTACTATTATTATTATTAGTATTATTATTATTATTATTATTATTATTATTATTTGTTTGTTTTAGCATTTTTAAGGTCGCAGGCAGTTGTATAAGCATTTCACTGCATATTGTATTGTGTATAACTGTGTGACAAATAAAATTTGATTGGCGAAATAAAATTGTATATATAATGTTCCTGATATTTCTATAAATCAGGATTCTGCAATAATATCAAAACTCCCCAGTTTAAAAGAACAACTTATGCCTGTCCATCAACCACATGGGTGCTATTGCTATTGAAGAAAGATAAATCCAAATCAAGCAAGGCTAGTGATGGACAAAGTAAAAGTGCAGATACCCTAATAAAATTCTAGTTCAATAAGGGTATGAATTAGGTATTAAGTCATCCTTTTTAATGGAGAGGAGAAGGCAATAAAAGACAGGGAGAAGGCAGAGATGATAGCAAAAGCTTTAGTAGCAATAAATAGCTCTAAAAATTTAGAAGGAGAATGGAAGGAAGGAAGGGAAAAGACTGTAAGGGAATTGTCACGTTACCGGGAGGTATTGCAGACGGGACAAGAGGTAGGATCCATGTGCATTTAATGGTGAGTTGTCATACAAAAACAGGACATCGTGCAAAAACAGGACATCCAGGTACAAAAAGTAACAAAATAACAAATAAACAAAACAACAAACTATGATCGGGAACTATGACTAAACATGAGCTAAACATACCATCAATACCAACATAAACCAGACAACATACTAACAATCAACGACTGAGCCAAGACTAGACGGGTGCAGGGTGTATAAATAGTCCAAACAATGAGTAGTGATCGGATGCAGCTGTGTGTGTGATGAGTGGAAGTGGAAACCGGGTGTGTGTGGCGGAATGATGGGAATTGTAGTTTGTGATGATTTGTAGTTCACCAGCGATCTCTGAAGTCCTTGATCGCTGGTGAACATGACAGGAATATCCTGGAGTATTTGAGAAAAGAGGAAAAATAGATGATATAATAAGTACCCCATTTTCTATGGAAGAAGTGTAGAGAGCGATTTATAGGACAAAGATGACATCACCAGGAGATGATATGTGCTATATCATGTTGAAATTTATGGGTGAGAATGCTTTAGGAAGGCTGCTTATATATAACAGAGTGTGGGAGGAAGAGCAGCTTCCAAAGAGTTGGAAAGAAGCTGTGGTAGTCCCCATTAGGAAACCAGGAAAAGATCCAACAAAACCTGAAAATTATAGACCAATTGCATTAACATCTCATATAGGTAAAATTATGGAACGTATGGTGATGGATAGTCTGAGTTATTTCTTAGAAAAGAGAGAATTAATAGCTAAATATAAAAGTGTATTCAGGAAGGGGAGAGGGACAATGGATCCAGTATTATGCCTAAAAGATGAGATAAGGAAATCTCAGATAAATAGGGAATCAGTCGTGGCAGTTTTTCTGGACGTTGAGAAGTCATATGACATGATGTGGAGAGAAGGGTTGATGATTAAGTTACATCTGTTGGGAATAGGAGGTAGGGCCTTTAATTGGATAAAGGATTACTTGAAGGGGGCGCTCCATTCGAGTGAAAATAGGAAAGGAACTATCTAATAGTTATGTTGTAGAAAATGGAACCCCTCAGGGTAGTGTTATCAGTCCTTTGCTCTTTAATGTTATGATAAATGATATATTCTCAGTAGATATCGGAATTGGTAGATCGTTGTTTGCAGATGATGGCTCAATGTGGAAAAGGGGAAGGAACATAAAATACATAGTAAGTAAGATACAGGAAGCAATTAGACAGGTGGAACAATGGTCAATAAGATGGGGTTTTAGATTTTAAAAAAGAAAAATCTCAAGTGGTTTGCTTTACTAGAAAAAGGGTGGGAGTAGACATAAATCTTAAGTTGTACGGTCATGTTTTGGAAAAGGTGGAGTCCTTTAAGTTTTTGGCAATGGCTTTTGACTCTAAGTTAAAAGGGGGAGATCACATCAAAAAAGTTACAGGGAAATGTAAAAATGTGTTAAATGTAATGAGATGTCTCACAGGAGTGGATTGGGGGGCAAGTAGGCAGTCACTGAAGGAGATATATGTAGCAATGATAAAGTCAGTGATTGATTATGGATGTATAGCTTATAGAGATGCAGCTAAAACAACTCTAGACAAACTAGAAGTAATGCAAACCCAAGCACTTAGAATATGTAGTGGAGCCTTTCGAACATCACCAGCTGTCTCATTGCAAGTAGAGATGTATGAGATGCCATTAAGTTTAAGAAGAGAACAGTTGACAGCCAATTATTGGGCTAACATGCAGGGGCATAATAGGTCCCATCCTACTTGTAAAATAATGCAGGAATGTTGGGAAAATAAAAGAAGGAAAAATGTAAGTTTTGGTGGGATATGTGAAGATATAGGAAAGGAGATGGGTTTGCAGAAAATAGAATTTAGCCCAACAGTTCCGATGCCAGCCAGGCCTTTGTGGTTTCTTGAACAACCTACAGTAGATTTGACGATATTAAACAGTCACCCAAAAGGGAGAGATGAGATTAATTTATGTGAAGTGGTTTATAAATATTTAAAGGATGAATATTTGGGTTTTCTAGTTATTTACACAGATGGGTCAAAGAACCCTTAAAATGGACAAACCGGGGTGGCATTTGGAGTACCAGAATTGGGAAGTAATGTGCAGAAAATATTATCTAATAATTGATCTGTATTTACAGTACAAATGGTGGGTATATTGCTGGCCTTACAGTGGGTTGAAGAATCCAGATCAGATAAGGTCATAATATGCTCAGATTCCAGAGCTGTTCTAAAAAGTTTACAAACATTTAAATCGCAATCAAGACAAGACCTTGTACATGAGGTACTTGAATGCTACACACGAATATGTCAGCTTGGAGTAAAGGTAATATTTACTTGGGTACCAGCACACACTGGGGTTAAAGGAAATGAAATGGTGGATAATTTAGCAAAGCAAGCCAGTAACAGGACAGAACTTGAAATGCACATAACAATAAGTAAAGCAGAAGCTAAAATAATGATTTGGAAGAAATCGAAAAGAAGAAATTATCATAACTAGGATAAGGATTGGACACTGTAGATTAAACAAGTACTTGCATGTAATAGGTAAACACATATCTGGAAGGTGTGAATTCTGTAATAACATCGAATCTGTGGAACATGTGGTGCTTAAGTGTAAACAATACGAGAATGAAAGGAAAGTTACAAGAAAAATTAAGGGAAAAGGGGGTTCAAGGATGCTCTCTAAAAGATATACTAGGAAAAACATCAAGAGACATTAATACACACTTATTATATTTCCTAAAGATCACTGGTATAGCAAATAGGATATACAGTGAAATATGTGTAGTTATGGTAGAAAAAGTATATGAGTATATATGGATATGTGTGTTTGCATGCGTATGTATATATGTATGTAAATATGCGCAAAATTTTAATAAAATAAAAATATAAATAAATAAATAAAATATTTAAAATAAAATAGGTGTCGAGGGGAGAATTAAGTAATAGAAAACAGTAATCTCTGTCTAAATCCGGTCCACACTCCAGTACAGGGGCGGTAATGCACCATTTAAGTTGGATGCCAACCGCCGTTAAACATCAAAGAAGAAGAAGAAGAAGAACATCGTTGCTGAGGCTTGTTAAACTGTTTAGTGAGCATTGCGACGCATTTTCTTTTGCCGTGTTTGACCCTTTGCTTTGTTATTTTGTTTGCTGCCTTTATGCTTGGGATTATCTGTATGCTCCTGTTTCAACCTTTAATTGCAAGATGATTCTCTTAATAAACAGATATTTGATCCTCAACTTTGTTGTGCAGGCGTCCTCACATGACACTAACCTAAGCTTTTTTTTTAAATCATTCTTTAAAAGCTTTTTTCTCTGTTTTAAAGGTATATTAAAAGTGGAAAATTTTATGGAATATTTAGAGATTGTGCATAATTACATGAATTAATCTGTATAATCACGAATTAATCTGTATAATTACAGTAATAATCATTATAATCGCATTAATTTGTATAATTATATTATTAACCTGTGTAATTACAGTAATAATGTTTAAAATCACATTAATTAATCTATAATTAGTAAAATGGCAGTAATTACCTGTATCATTAGTTATCATCTGTAAAATAACAGTAATAACTTGTAATTATGGAGCAAGAAATTGCAGTTTTTTTAACAGATTATCTACATTTTTATTCTGACCTTTTTTTTTCCTGTTTTTTCACAGTTTGAATGCAAATTATCAACAGTAATAAACTGTAATTTAACGAATTTTGACCGTAAAGTATGTTCTGTATGTGTTTCTACAGTTTTTGCTTGTAATTTTGTGAAATGTTTATTTTCTGTAATTTAACGGAATATCTCTGGAAGCCCTGCTGCCAGTCTTTTGACAGTTATTTTACAGGTTGTTTTTTTTTTTTTTACAGTGTACTTAAATTTGTAAAAACGATTAAGTTAACTTATAATAACAACTTACAATAATAATAAGTTAACTTTATCGATTTGTGTTGGGACAACATGAAGGAATTGTGTGAAATGTAAATTTTTTTTTAATGTATGAAAAGTTCTTATTAAAGAAAGTTTATTTATTATGCAAGAAACATTTTAATTATGTATTTATTTTTATTTATTTATCATTCATTTATTTACACTGTACAGCAGGGGTCACCAAACTCGGTCCTGGAGGGCCGGTGTCCTGCAGATTTTAGCTCCAACCCTAATCAAACACACCTGAAACCGCTAATCAAGCTCTTACTAGGTATACTAGAAACTTCCAGGCAGGTGTGTTGAGGCAAGTTGGAGCTAAACCCTGCAGGGACACCGGCCCTCCAGGACTGAGTTTGGTGACCACTGCTGTACAGCTTAAAATAGTATAGTATATAAAATTTATATTTCATAAAACTAAACCTTAAAACTAGTATATAAAATGAGAATATCAAAATGTGTGAATGTGTGCTGACAAATGTAAACATATAATATAAAAACAGACGTCACTGTTTTTATTAAACAAAATACATTTTAAAAGGACTCTGTGCAAATAGATAATTATGATAGATAATTTTGTTTTGTTGTTGAACGTTAACCAGATCCAACCTCTTTCTTTTCCTTATGAGTGTGAGTTTGTAACAGTAGCATCACACATTCCCCTTCATACGGGAACTTCAACGTGCGTCTGTGGGAGTACGTCAGACGACCAATCACTCTGAAGAGTAAGAAAACGGGCCAATGAAATGCCAAATTGCATTGGCAGAGCTCTGCTCCACAGCTGGCAGCAATGAGCTATCAGCGCTATATAAGCTGCACGCTGTGGAGTGAGCCTCAGAATTTATTTGCTTCAGACCCTCTCACGAGACTGAAGACACTCTATCTGCCAACCTGATTTCAAGACTGAAACCAGTTTACTCACCAGTGCGGGAGATGACGCGACAGCGGCAGTTGATCTGGGCTTCCTGTCCCCTGGGCGTTTCGCTGGTGTTCACAAAAGAGCAGTTTCACACTAAAAGAGCAGATTCCCTAAGAGAGCAACACAGTCAATCAACACGTCTTTTTCAAGACGCTGTTCTGACTGTGCGTTTCTGGTGGTTCCTATCTCCGGATGATGGGCACGGGTATCGCATCACACGTCTGGGGGTCCAGCATGTCGATGCGGTGCTCGCGGACAGCTCATGCTCTCACTGTGAGAGCATGGCTGTTGCACAGCTGAGATCGCGGCTTCCAAGCCACCCCCGTTGCTCCCCGTAAAAGCGGTTAGCACGCGGGCAGATCTGAGGATTACAGTGGGGGCTTATCCGTCGCCTCCGGGCCCGCGGACCCCCCAGTCCTCCACAGCACGCTCCATCCAAGCTTCGAGTGGTGGTGCGGTTTATCGCCCAGGATGCCCGCGCTTCAGCTTGATAACACCGGAGATCAGATGTCCATCGCGACATCGGAGGGCGAGCTGTCATGCTCAGATGACAGACCGGGCTCGCTTCCATCCTACGGGGTGCAATGCGTAGTCACAGTTCTCGAATCAGACATGATGGCTGCGCTTCCTGGGCTGCTTCGGCGGTGTGGCTGGAGATGGCTTGATGAATCTTCCAGCTCCCGTCCACTTCTTCCCAGGGGCGCACAGCGAGCGCACGCTGGCATAGAGGGCGTTTTTCTCTGCCCGGTCCTCATGCGCTTCCGCCTTCACCTCCCCTGATGGCGAGGCGGCCAGTGGGTATGAAGCTATTCCTCAGGTGGTTGGCCGCCACCTGGAGGGGTAAGCTGAGACCCCCGTCCAAGGCGGGTGGGTATTCTGTGTCTTTCATGGCCAGAGCCCACACCGTTGCAGCCATGCCGCTTCTGCCCTGCACCACAGCACCTGCTGTGCTGCACAGGGGCGGTTCTTCCCCAGGCTTATGCGTAAGCACCGCACGGTGGTCGACTATGCTCTAATGACCTTCAAGTCGGCCGCCCGTGCCCTGGGGAGGACGATGGCCACACAGTGGTCCGGAAATGCCACCCTTGGCTTACCCTAGCAGATATGCGCCGCGCCGACAAAGTACGCTTTCTTGGTGTGCCCATATCCCAGGCAGGCCTACTCGGCGACACTGTCAGGGACTTTACCCAGGAGTCCTCGGTGGTGAGAGATCAGCCGTGCGCGATGGAGCGGGTCATCTCCTGGTGGGCTCGGAAAACTGTTTCCCCACCGGACCCGTCCGCGCTGGCTGTTCTTCGCCGAGAGCGCTCTTCCCGCGGCTCCAAAATGCTCCGCCGTCACAGCCCGTTACACTGGCTAGTGAACGCGCCGAGCCTCGCCGCAGGAAGTTGACGCTCCCGTCATAGGTTGCCGTAAAGTCCAGTAATTGGACCGCGAAGCGAACCTAAGGCGGGCCACTTGGAGAGGAGGAGAACCGTTCTTCCCCGGTGGAGGGTTGGGGCTCCCGCGCGAACAAATGTAGCGATCTGAAAAGAGCGGCTTTTCCTCCCTCTGGGTGTGGAAGCCCAATTGCTGCCAGCATGGGACGCACTGCCTTCCAGCTCTCAGCTTTGGTGCACTTCGCCACAGGCTTTGAGGGCGCCAGAGGATGATCTCCTTTCTCGCACCTCCAGCCTCTCCGCGGGATCCTGGGAGGAAGGTAAGAGACTCTCTCTTATTTTCAGCTATTCCTCGGGCCGCTCTGCTTCCCGGGGTGAGCACTCCCCTCCCGAGCTGCCCCTCCGTTGGCATGTCATTGATCAGTCCGATGGTGCCATTAGCGCGGGCTCTGCCAGCCTGGTTAGCGCTGCCCAGCCCGTCGCGGTGGCTCATGCGGCCGATCAGACTCGGCTATGCGATTCAATTCGCTATCCGCCCTCCCAGGTTCACGGGTGTTTATACTACGAGGGTTTTCCCCGAGAGCGCCCCTGTCTTGCGAGAGGAGATTGCTGTCCTCCTGGCGAAGGATGAAATCGATGTGGGTTTTACAGCCCGTACTTCATCGTGCCGAAGAAGAGCGGTGGGTTATACCAATCCTATCTGCGCATTTTGATCTGTCATCCGTTCAGGATGCTGATCAGGGAGCTCATGCAGAAACGCATCCCCCAGTGCGTCCGTCCGCGGGATTGGTTGCAGCTATAGACCTGAAGGACGCTCACTCCATGTCTCGCTCTCTCCCTCCTAAAGTGCGACGGGGCCCGAGCATGGCAGTATATGGTCCTCCCCTTCGGGCTCTCCCTGTTCCATGCGTGGAGGATGCCCTGTGTCTCTTTGACGCACGCGCATCTGCATTTTTGATTATTCTTTGACTGGGTTAATTTTTTCAGACCCTGAATTAGTCGATTATGCATAGGGACCTGGTGCTCTGGCACCTCGGCCTGTTGGGGTTTCAGGTCAGCCGAGAATGAGCAAGCTCTCCCCCGGGCAGAGCTTCTCTCATCTCGGGTTAGAGCTGGACCCGGTCTCCATCACGGTGCGCTTTTAGTGCGCTTTTAGTGCTGCCCTGTCCGTTTAATTCGGCAGTTATAGTGGTTTCACTGAAGTTTTTCAGAGGCTCCTGGGGCATATGACATTTTGTAGCCGCGATCACGCCGCTCAATTGTTCATATGAGACCACTTCAGCGCTGGCTTCGCGATCGGGTCCCCAGATGGGCATGGCGCGCGGAGACGCACCGGGTGTCCATCACTACGCTGTGTCTCCGCACCTTCAGCCCCTGGATGGACCTTGCCTTCTACGGGCCTGGGTGCCCTTAGAACAAGTGTCCAGTCATGCTGTCATTTTGACGGATGCTTCCAGTACGGGCTGGTGGGCTGTGTATATCGAGCATGCAGCCGCAGGTTAGTAAATCGGACTTCGGTTGCGTTGGCATTTAATTGCCTGGAGTAGTTGGCAGTGTTTCTCCCTCTCCGCCGGTTCCTACCGGTACGGGAGGGGGCACATGTGTTGGTTAGGACGGCCAGCATAGCTGCGATAGCGCACGTCAGCCGTTGGCTCAGCTCGCTCGCCATCTGCTCCTTTGCCCAACCGGACCCGAGTTTCCAGACTCACACTCCTCGTGATGGCCCTCCCTGACGAATTCCCCGGAAGAAGTACTACTTTTTCTGGGACGGGCACCCTCTGGCACCCGCGCAGCGTTCTGGAACCCTCATTGAGGGTTTCTAGACAGAGCGCGGTAGACTTAGGTGACCTATCAGTAGATGGTTAACACCGTCACTTAGGCTAGAGCACCCTGTATAGGCAAGCCTATGTCCTGTAGTGGAGTCTATTCGTTGTGTGGAGCTCTTCTCTCTGAGAAGAACCCTGGACATGCCAGATTGGTGTTGTGTTTTCTTCCTTTAGGATAACTGAAGCGCAGGCTGTCACCCTCCAGACTGAAGGTTTGGCATGCTGCCATCCCCGCTCTCTGTGGCGGCGGATGGTAGCGCGCTCGGAAAGCATAACCTTATCAGCCGGTTCCTCAGAGGTGCGTGGCGCGAGATGGTTAATTCCATCCCCGCCCCCCTCTCTTGCCCTCTCGGGATCTCTCTAGCCCCAGCGGTTATGATTAGGTCCGTTGAGCCACTCGACAGTATCTATAAGTTTTCTGTCCATGAAGGCAGCTCTGCTGGTCGCGTTGGTATCAGTCAGGAGGGTTAGGATTCCGGTGGCATTTTCGGTCAGCGAATCGTGCCAGAAATATGGACCGGCCCACTCTCACGTTTACCTGAGACCCCGGTTCAGCTTGTGCCAAGGTTCCTACCACCCCTTTTTTATATTAAAAGTGGTAGTGAGCCTGCAAGCGCTGTCTGCGGAGGAGGCAGACCCAGCCCTTTTATTGTATGTCCGCGCATTGCGCTTAATGTGACACGTAGAGCATACGTCTTTAAGCAGCTCTTTTCTGTTATGATCGGCAGAAGGGAAGTGCCGTATCAAAGCAGAGGTTAGTCCATTTTATAGTTATGCCATTGCCCTCGCCTTATGTGCCAGGGCAAGCTGTGTCCCCCGGGAGAGAGAGCACACTTTGAAAAAAACAAAAAAACAAAAGCGGTGACTCCTTTTCGGCGTGAGTACGCAGCGCCTCTTAACAGATTATGCAGAGCTGTGGGCTGGGCGACACCTAACACATTCACGAGATTTTATAATCCTCGAGTGGAGTCGGTTTCCTCCCGATTACTGGGTCAGTCCGGTCAATCGGGACGAAATTAAACTCTGTGTCAAAAACGCTTGCTGCGCCATGCTCCCTAACCCGGAGATACGTGCGCCTTTTCTATTCTGCTAGTAAGTTTCCCGCTTGGCGAACCCTAGAGAATTCCCCCGAGGCCCCCAGCACCCGACTCAGCGGAGGAGCCGGGTGCCTGGCTCAGTGTGACGTCTGGTATGCCCACTCTTGGTCTACCCACATGCTGAGGTTCGGTGCCAGCTATGCGTGGTCCCCGATGGTGATCCCATATGCTTATTCAGCCACGGAGTGTTCCCCCTGACCAGGCGGACCCGTGTCTTCCCTACCCGCTAACCAGCTTATCATATGTAGCACTCCCCCTCCATAGGGCTAGTCCATATGTCCTTATTGCCATCAAGTCTCCCCTCTGGGGTAGCAGGTGGCCTCCGCAGCGTCCTCCCCCTTCGGGGACTGGCACGCTTTCCCAACGTACTGTCGTATTTCTAAAATCCCTAGACTATATTAGCTAGGTAAAAGCACATTTACGACCCCCGATCGAAATTGTAATTATTCCCATGTAATGGTAATTAAGGGCCTAGGGGACGTTGGAAGGTTGCGCTCTTGGTGATGCTTGTGCGCCCACGCTATGCTTGGCAAACTTCACATCAGGAGCGTGACGGGCTTAGCTGCTGTGGCGTTTTCCATACAGTCTCCCATAGTCTGTTAACAGATGCACGTTGAAGTTCCCGTATGAAGGGGATTGTCCTGGTTACGTCCGTAACCCACGTTCCCCGAATAAGGGAACGGAGACGTGCGTCTCCACTGCCACAGCAGCTGAGTCTCCAGCTAATTAGCTGAGTGATCGGCTCTTCAGCGGGCAAATTCTGAGGCTCACTCCACAGCGTGCAGCTTATATAGCGCTGATAGCTCATTGCTGCCAGCTGTGGAGCAGAGCTCTGCCAATCGGACGTAACCAGGACGTTTCCTGCATAAACTCAAACCACTGGCAATGAAACTCGACATAGTGGAACATAAAAACCCCAATGCCTGCTAGCATTTCAGAAGTATAATTGCAAAATCTGTGACAGAATACAGAAGTATAAATGCTCACAATCCATTGGCTATGTGCAGAAGATGCAGAGAAAGGCACAGTGATGATCACACTAAATGCAGGAGTATTAATTGGGCATAAGAATATCATTGTCTGAGTGTTGCATTTATCATGGGAATTAATGAGTCAGATTTGAAGTAAAATTTAATTTAGGTTTTAATTCATTTTAGTCATGTACTGTTAAATAATAATAATAATAATAATAATACATCTTTTAGAATTGATATACGATATTACTTTGTTTTTTGATTTGTCTACAAAATATCCAAACAACACAGTAGCATCATTGAATTATTCAACATTTTAAAATGTATCGGTTGAATGAATGATTTAATGGCCTTGGATTGATTGATCTGAACTTGGTATACTGATGTAACAATTTAATCTGCAGAAAGACACTTAAAACTCTCCACCACCAATGCACAACCAACAGCACAGTATTTCTTGTTACTGGTGTGTGTATATATTCATTCATTCATTCATTTTCTTTTCGGCTTAGTCCCTTTATTAATCTGGGGTCGCCACAGCGGGATGAACCGCCAACTTATCCAGCATATGTTTTACGCAGCGGATGCCCTTCCAGCTGCAACCCATCACTGGGAAACATTCATACACACTCATTCACACACATAGGTTGACGTCATTGTTGTTGCGGTAGCCTCGCTGTGTGTGTTTGGAGCTTGCCTCGCTGTGTGTTTGGAGCTTCGTCACGTAGATTCGCAATTGACATTTTTATCATAAAATACTTCCCTATTCGCTTGTATTTGTCTCTCCTACTTGGGGTGAACAAACCCTTAATACATTTAAACAAACAAATCTACTTTAAAACGTTCTGTCTCTCGAGCATCCGCTTGTAGCTTTAGCCTATTAGCACCGCTGGTCAGCTAAAGCTACTGACTTCTTTCACTTACTGTCTTTGCTCTTTACCCTGTACAATGTCGCTTGTGTGTCGATCCTTGAGTGCAGGAGAAGCATCGATGGAGGCGTTGGAGTTGGAGCTGATAGCTGTGGATTCGCAGATTCGCGATCTGAAGATGAAGCGAGCACAGCTCCGGGAACAGCGGGCCCTGCTCGATGTATCCCGGGCTGCGGCTCGCTCATCTGAGGTAAGTGTGCGATACAATCTCAACACTCCGTCCACCTCAACCCCGTGTGTTTCTCTGCCCAGGCCCAGCGCACCGAGGTCGCGGCTCATCCAGGGGTCGTTCACTCCGGCACCCGGCTACCGTGGCCCCTGGGTGCAGCCGCGGAAGGTGCATACCAGGCCTCGGGGCAGAACGTCTCCTCCTCCTGTGTTCGAGATCCCCACGGAGAACCGGTTCGCCCCCCTCCGCGAGACGGGTCGCGATGTGGCAATCATCGGTGACTCCATCGTTCGCCACGTCCGCGCTGCTTCCACTAAAGGTAACAATGTACGCACTCACTGCTTTCCCGGTGCTCGTGTTAAGGATGTTTCTGCTAAGGTACCCGCTATCCTGAGCGCTGGCGAGAGCATCGGAGCTGTCGTCCTCCACGTGGGGACGAACGACACCGGGCTGCGGCAGACGGAGATCCTGAAGAGGGACTTCAGGAGCCTGATCGAGACGGTTCGACGCACCTCGCCCGCCACGCAGATCATCGTTTCTGGACCGCTTCCTACCTATCGCAGAGGATATGATAAGTTCAGTAGACTTTTTGCTCTGAATGAATGGCTATTAACATGGTGTAAAGAACAGAAATTGCTCTTTGCCAATAACTGGAATCTTTTCTGGGAGCGGCCTAGGTTTTTCCGTGCTGATGGGCTACACCCGAGCAATGCTGGAGCTGAACTCCTGTCGGACAACATCTCCAGGATGCTTCGTTCTATCTGACTAGTAAGTGAAAATTCACATTTTAGCCATATAGACTCTTGCTCGTCCCGCTCAAATCACAGTAATGCATATCTGGCTAACCCCATAGAGACTGTGTCTGTTCCTCGTATTATTAGATCAGGAAATAAACCTACTGTGTGCTCTAGAAAAAATCTATTAAGAATCAAAGCAGAAAAACTGCAAAAAAGTGGAAATACTAATTTTTTAAAGCTTGGTCTCCTAAACATCAGGTCACTAGCACCTAAAGCACTTATCATAAATGAAATAATAACAGACAACAATCTTAATGCACTCTGTCTCACTGAAACCTGGCTGAAACAAAATGACTATATTAGTTTAAATGAAGCAACTCCTTCAGGATTCTTATATAAGCATGAGGCTCGTCAGACTGGTCGTGGTGGTGGAGTTGCATCAATCTTTAGTGATATTCTTAATGTTAATCAGAGAAACGGACTTATGTTTAACTCTTTTGAAGTATTGGCGCTTAATGTTATGCTTCCGGATATTATGAAAAAACCTATATTATCTCTCGCTTTAATCACCATATATAGACCCCCAGGACCCTATGTCAATTTTCTGAAAGAGTTTTCGGATTTTATTTCTGACTTACTAGTTAAAACTGATAAAATACTAATTGTAGGAGACTTTAACATTCACATAGATGACGCTAACGATACATTAGGGCTCGCGTTTACAGATTTATTACAATCACTTGGGATAAAGCAAAACGTTGTTGGTCCAACCCATCGCTTAAAGCATACATTAGATCTAATTTTGTCTCATGGACTTGAGGTCATTGATGTAGACATTATACCACAAAGCGATGATATAACAGACCACTACCTCTTACTATATAAGCTGTGTTTACCTGAAATTAGCAGACCTGCACAGATATATCGCCCTGGTAGAACTATCGTCCCGTCCACTAAAGATGAATTCACAAATAACTTACCTGATCTTTCTCTATTTCTAAATGCACCCGCAAACGCAAATGACCTTGATGTAGTAATCAGCAGTATGGATGCTATCTTTACTAACACACTAAATACTGTGGCACCCATCAAATTAAAAAAGGTTAGAGAGAATAAAACTACACCATGGTATAACAGTCATACTCGCGTTCTCAAAACAGCAACCCGTGCCCTGGAACGTAAGTGGAATAAAACTAAATTAGAGGTCTTTAGAATTGCGTACAAAGATAGTATGTCCAGCTATAGGAGGGCTCTAAAATCCGCCAGGGATGAGCACCTCCGCAAACTGATAGAAAATAATCATAACAATCCTAGATTTTTATTTAACACCGTTGCTAAATTAACAAATAATCGGTCATCTTTGGAACAAAATGTCCCACCGCAAATTAGTAGTGATGACTTCATAAATTTCTTCAGCGATAAAATAGAAGGTTTCAGACAGAAAATAGAAGATGTTAAACTTTCGGCACCGCCTTATACTTCAGATCCATTAAACATTCCACTGAACCAAAATAATCTACAGTGCTTCAAAATCATAGAACAGGAAGAGCTAGATAAACTTATAAATGCTTCTAAACCAGCTACATGTATGTTAGACCCAATTCCAACTAAATTACTGAAAGAATTGCTACCTGTAATAGGAGAACCTCTTCTTAACCTCATCAACTCTTCTCTATCTTTAGGCCATGTTCCAAATCCTTTCAAGCTAGCTGTTATTAAGCCTATTATTAAGAAACCACAACTGGACCCCGGCAACTTAGCTAATTATAGGCCTATTTCAAATCTTCCATTTATGTCTAAAATACTAGAAAAAGTTGTTTCTGCCCAATTATGCTCCTTTCTGCAGATGAACAATGTTTTTGAAGTGTTTCAGTCAGGTTTCAGGCCTCATCACAGTACAGAAACCGCATTAGTGAAAATAACCAACGATTTACTCTTAGCTGCTGACCAAGGGTGCATCTCATTATTAGTTTTACTAGATCTCAGTGCTGCATTTGACACCATCGACCACAATATCCTCATAGATCGCTTAAATTCTACAGGTGTCCGGGGACAGGCTCTACAATGGTTTAAGTCATACTTAACTGACCGTTACCAGTTTGTTAATATAAATGGACAGCTTTCTCAGGTCAGGCCAGTACAGTATGGGGTGCCTCAAGGATCAGTTTTAGGCCCTTTGCTGTTTACAATATACATGCTACCCCTGGGGGACATTATAAGAAGACACTGGATCAGCTTTCACTGCTATGCAGATGATACTCAATTATATATTTCAACAAAACCTGATGAGACGTCTGAACTGTCTAAGCTAACTGAATGTATTAAAGATGTTAAAGACTGGATGACCAACAATTTCCTTCTCTTAAATTCAGACAAAACAGAATTATTACTTATTGGGCCTAAATCCTGTACGCAGCAGATCTCACAACTCGACCTGCAATTAGAGGGACACAAAGTTAGCTTTAGCTCTACTGTAAAAGATCTGGGTGTTATACTAGACAGCAATTTAACCTTTGAAAATCATATCTCCCATGTCACAAAAACAGCCTTCTTTCATCTGAGAAATATCGCTAAGTTACGAAGTATGCTATCCATCTCAGATGCAGAAAAACTAGTTCATGCTTTCATGACTTCTAGGCTGGATTACTGTAATGCTCTGTTCGTTGGTTGCCCAGCATCCTCTATTAATAAACTTCAGTTAGTACAAAATGCAGCTGCCAGAGTTCTTACCAGGTCTAGAAAATATGATCATATCACCCCAATTTTATCTTCCTTACACTGGCTGCCTGTTAAGTTCCGTATTGATTATAAAATATTGCTTCTTACCTATAAAGCTTTAAATAATCTAGCACCTGTTTATCTAACCGACCTTCTGTCTCGCTACAATCCAACCCGCTCTTTAAGATCTCAAAACTCAGGGCTGCTGGTAGTACCTAGAATAGCAAAGTCGAGTAAAGGTGGTCGAGCCTTTTCATTTATGGCTCCTAAACTCTGGAATAGCCTTCCTGATAATGTTCGAGGCTCAGACACACTCTCTCAGTTCAAAACTAGATTAAAGACCTATCTTTTTAGTAAAGCATACACTCAATGCATTGCATAACGGTATGATGCATGAATCTGCTCCACGCAGGTTTTTGCATCTCGTTTATATACACTATGAACAGCAGCTACGCTAATTATTCTCTTTATTCTCTATTTCCACCTGGGGATACTCATCCCGAGGCCCCCAGAGACTATGCAGTGCCACTAATGCAAACCAAGACCTGTGAAGAGATGACCCCAAGGTTTCCATAATCCAAGACCAGGCCGTATCCTGAGGAGCTGCTGTGGTGGTCATGGAGGAGTGGAGAGAAAAGGACTGATTCCAGTGGGACCCCAGTGAAAGACGAGTCTTCTCTGTCGTCCAGCGTTCACCAGCCTCCGGCGCCTAGACTGCAGCTCTGCACAAGACGCTTGGCCATAGGAGAAATGGTCGTGCCCTACTGAGCCTGGTTTCTCTCTAGGTTTTTTTTTTCATTCACTTTCGCAAATTGGTGAAGTTCGTTCCTCGCCGCTGTCACCACTGGCTTGCATGGTTCGGGACCTGTAGAGCTGCGCATCGATGGATTTGCTCTTCAGTGTTTGGACTCTCAGCAGTGAAAATTAAACCACACTGAACTGAACTTAAACTCTAAAAACTAAACGGACACCATTCCAATTCACTATAATCTTCTATGTGAAGCTGCTTTGACACAATCTACATTGTAAAAGCGCTATAGAAATAAAGATGAATTGAATTGAACATACGATACGGACAATTTTAGCTTACCCAATTCACCTATACCGCATGTCTTTGGACTTGTGGGGGAAACCGGAGCACCCGGAGGAAACCCACGCAAACACGGGGAGAACATGCAAACTCCACACAGAAATGCCAACTGACCCAGCCGAGGCTCGAACCAGCGACCTTCTTGCTGTGAGGCGAACGTGCTACCCACTGCGCCACCGCGTCGCCCGTGTATATATATATATAACATAGTCAGAAAACATCATCAGGAATAGAAAAATAATACATTTAAATTTAAATGAGGTATTGCAAAAAATAATTACAAACTACAAAATGTTTTTAAAATATTTTTTATATTTCTCTTAATTTTTCCTCTATGTAAAATATTATTAAATTTTTTTTTCCAACATATTAATTTAGGTGTACTATTTTTTGAGCCATGATCTTAAGTTATTTTGTTAAATTAGCTCTAGTTTTGGCTTTGGTACTGACTTACAACAGCGTATTAATGCCACATTAAAAAAAAATGTAATATTAAAACATTAAAGACATAATATTTAAAAAATCATGATGAAAATGATGAAATTTTGTACTGCAATATTACAAGAATAATGCTACTAGAATAAAGTCGTAATATTATAAAAATAATGTGGAAATATTACAAGAATAAAGTTGGAATATTATGAGAATATAGTCATGGTAGGCTAATATGAGATTAATTTTGCTATATTTTGAGGAAACAACATGAAGCTAAATGGGCGTGGAGGATTTGGTTAAATCTTACTTCAGGTTAGTATTTAACAATAAGGGAATTCTTTGTCTGTTGGTGCATCAGCACAGCATTATAATAAGTAAAACGTCATTCCAGTGGTTATGTAGGAAACCTAATTTATTCAGAAGAAAAAATAAGTTAGATATGGTGAAAATTGCCTCTTGTGCAGTCAGTAATGCACACTGCAGTCACGCCATCTGTGGTTCTGAGTAGATAAATCATGTTATCTATGCTTTAAATTGCAGTGCACATCAACTTGGTGTTGCACGGTAGATCAAAGGTGTGTGTTTAAGGTGCTGTTGTTTTACAAGCTTTTTCAGTTTTATTTGAGGTTGGCAAATCAATTTAGAGGCACTCCAAAATTTATATGGTGCTATATTTCATATTTATTCATATTTCTATTCATATTCACGGCTTTCCATGTATGTTTATATTTGTTGTGTTTTTGTTATTGTTGTGTTTTATTTTGTGGTTTTAAAATGAAATTAGAGGTATAAAAATCATAACTATTCATATTTGTTTTCAAATTCACAGCCTTCTATTGAGGTGTTTACTGTTTAATTATGAATGTTTTTATTTTTGTTTGGATCAAAGCTGTATTTTTCCTTTTCATGTGGAATGTTGGTAAAATTAAAAGAACATTTGAATTAGGTATTGTACAAAAGTACAATCTTCTTTGACCAAAAGTACAAAGTTTTTTCATACTTAAAGTTAATATCTCGTACCAGTTTAATATATTAAACTTTTTCTGTGTTATAAATGCATATAGGCATACATGTTGTCTAAATAAACAGAGAGATATGATTAAAAAGATAAAATAAAAATGTTCTCATTGCATTTGTTCTTCAACAATTGCATGAAATATGAACAATACCATTTACTAAGCTATAGAGTCATTTAAAAAAAATCTAATAGTTTTTGCAAACTACACAAGATTATTATTCCCATGTACCACTGGACTCACTTTCATATCATGTTACAGTTTTATTATTATTTTTCAGTAGTACTGACTAATCTAATGTATTTACACAAATATATTATTGTATAGCATCCTGTACAAAATATAAATTTAAAAGAGATTTGTTTCATCACATTTTTTCAACTGTCTACAGAACTAAACACTGTTATTCAATAACTTGCCTAATTATCCTACAGCCTAGTTACCGGAATAACCTAGTTAAGCTATTAAATTGCACTTTAACCCAACCCTTATTCTTTCATAATCACTTCTTGGAGTTTGTCAGAATTAGTGGGTTTTTGTTTGTCCACCCGCCTCTTGAGGATTGACCACAAGTTCTCAATGGGATTGCGATCTGGGGAGTTTCCAGGCCATGGACCCAAAATGTCAACGTTTTGGTCCCCGAGCCACTTAGATATCACTTTTGCCTTATGGCACGGTGCTCCATCGTGCTGGAAAATGCATTGTTCTTCACCAAACTGTTGTTGGATTGTTGGAAGAAGTTGCTGTTGGAGGGTGTTTTGGTACCATTCTTTATTCATGGCTGTGTTTTTGGACAAAATTGTGAGTGAGCCCACTCCCTTGGATGAGAAGCAACCCCACACATGAATGGTCTCAGGATGCTTTACTGTTGGCATGACACAGGACTGATGGTAGCGCTCACCATTTCTTCTCCGGACAAGCCTTTTTCCAGATGCCCCAAACAATCGGAAAGGGGCTACTTTTTGCAGAAGACCTAATCTTTCCCTGATGTTTTTTTTTGGAGAGAAGTGGCTTCTTTACTGCCCTTCTTGACACCAGGTCATCTTCCAAAAGTCTTTGCTTCACTGTGTGTGCAGATGCGCTCACACCTGCCTGCTGCCATTCCTGAGCAAGCTCTGCACTGGTGGCACTGCAATCCTGCAGCTGAATCCTCTTTAGGAGACGATCCTGGCGCTTGCTGGACTTTCTTGGATGCCCTTGAAGCCTTCTTAACAAGAATTGAACCTCTTTCCCTGAAGTTCTTGATGATCCTATAAATTGTTGATTTAGGTGCAATCTTAGTAGCCACAATATCCTTGCCCGTGAAGCCATTTTTATGCAACGCAATGATGGCTGCACATGTTTCTTTGCAGGTCACCATGGTTAACAATGGAAGAACAATGATTTCAAGCATCACCCTCCTTTTAACATGTCAAGTCTGCCATTCTAACCCAATCAGCCTGACATAATGATCTCCAGCCTTGTGCTCGTCAACATTCTCACCTGAGTTAACAAGACGAATGATCTCAGCAGGTCCTTTAATGACAGCAATGAAATGCAGTGGAAAGATTTTTTAAGGATTAATTATTTTCATGGCAAAGAAGGACTATGCAATTCATCAGAATGTTATGAAGAGTGATCAGGAGTATATGCAAATTGCTATTATAAAAACTTAAGCAGCAACTTTTCCAATTTCCAATATTTATGTAATTCTCAAAACTTTTGGCCACAACTGTAGTAGCTTGCAAAATCACAAATAAAAATAGTATGCACTGTCATTATGCCAAAGACAAAAGAAGTTAGCTATTAGAAAAGTATTATTAAAACTATTTTGTTTAAAAATGTGTTGAAAAAAATCTCCTCTCTATTAAGCAACAATTGGGAATTTTTTTTAAAGAATTAACATTGCAAAGGAGGGCCAATAATTTTGACTTCATCTATGTATTTACAGTACAGTTAAGTCCAAAATTATTTATTCTCCCGAACAAATTATTACTTAAAGTAACTTTTATTCAACCAGCAAGTTTTTTCAGGTCAAATGACAC
Organism: Danio jaintianensis; assembly: GCA_903798115.1. Lineage (NCBI taxonomy): Eukaryota > Metazoa > Chordata > Actinopteri > Cypriniformes > Danionidae > Danio > Danio jaintianensis. The sequence continues at coordinate 11,475,713 of CAIGQV010018170.1, forward strand.
AGGCTTCTCCAAAAAGACAATAAGATTATGTACAAAAGGCATCATAATGAAAAAAGTATTTCTCAGCTTTTATTTACATTTGAACAAAAAGTGACATGTCCCAAATTATTCATACCCTTCTCAATAGTCAATAGAAAAGCCTTTATTGGCTGTTACACAAATCAAACACTTCCTATAATTGTTTTTGCAAGTCTCCACTGGTACTTTAGCTCCCTCCACAGATTCTCAATTGGATTTGGGTCAGTACTCTGGCTGGACCACTGCAAAATGTTAATGCTTAAGTCTGCTAACCATTTCTTCACCACTTTTGGTGACTGTGTGTTTTGGGTCTTTGTTGAGCTGAAATGTCCACTGGTGCCCAAGGCCAAGTTTCTCTGCAGACTGCCTGATGCTGTTGTTGAGAATTTTGATGTATTGCTTTTTTTTCATGGTGCCATTTATGGTGATTAGGTTCCCTGATCCACTGGCCAAGATTTTCCATAGTAAGGAACAGTAAGTTTTTCACAGTAAGGAACGTCTTGTATTTTTTAAATAATACGTTGCACTGTAGCCACTGGAAATTCACTTGCATATGGTCTTATAGCCCTTTTATGACTTGTGAACAGGCACAATGCACAGCCGCAGGGCAAACACTTTTTCACACTGTACTGTATATAATAGACATCCATGGTGAGAACTAATACAGGCCACAGCAAAAGAAAAGATGCAAAATAGGAGCAAAAACAAGTCAGACCAACATAGGAAAACAATTATATGAATAAGAAATGAAAGCTCTGTGAGATAAAAGAGTAATAGACTCAAGCTTTACTGTTTCTTTATGCTTTAAAACAATGAACTCTAGTTGAAAAAGCTCTCAATCCACTTGGATTGAATTCATTAATTTATTTTGTTTTGCTTTTTGTAAGTGTGGCTAAAGTGCCCAGACGTTTGTCTCTATTTTGAATAGCGTGTCTATTATTTCATCCTACGAATCTGAGTATGATGCTTAATGGAACCATTGCAGCAGCACATACAAAAAAAAAAAAAAAAAAAAAAAAAGGTTATTTTATTTATTTATCTGTTTTTTTTTTTATTATTTATTTATTAGCATTTATGTTACTGCTTCAAGATCAAGCAGTTGAACACACTTCTAGTTTATTTTAATTTGAATACAGGCATGTCAGTAATTTTAGATTCAGGAGCAAATACCTATTATTTATTTATTTATTTATTTATTTACTTATTTATTTATTTATTTATTTATTTATTTATTATTTTTTGGTGAAATATTGCACTCTTACATCAGAAATGGTTGAAAATGCCTTTAGATAAATATTTAAAACAATTCCCAAAGTCAGACACACTTTCACTTGTTTAGGTTTTAAGTAAAATCCCTAAGTATCCCATAAATTCTTTGAGTGTGCGGCTTGACTGCCTGCTATTTATTGTTAGTGTTCCCTTTGGTAATTAACTAGCACGCATGGCTAAGGTTAAACCATTAGCCCTAATAAGGGCCAAAATTACTTTCTATGTTTCAGGCTCTACTGCCATTATTACTGTCTGATGTCATTAAGGGAATTAATTGGATGCCCCTTTGGTGTAAGAGCACATTTGTCAAAGAATCCTTAACAGAGAGAGCACTTTTTAGGTGCCACAGCAAGACTTCTACCTAAAAAAAAAAAATTTTTAAATTGAAAAGTATTTCCCAAATCCTCTTAAAATGGTGTTTACACAGTTTGATGTATGCTGAGATTTTTCTTCCCAATGTTCATTCATTCATTCATTCATTTTCTTTTCGGCTTAGTCCCTTTATTAATCCGGGGTCGCCACAGCGGAATGAACCGCCAACTTATCCAGCATATGTTTTACGCAGCGGATGCCCTTCCAGCTGCAACCCATCACTGGGAAACATCCACACACACTCATTCACACACATACACTACGGACAATTTAGCCTACCCAATTTACCTATACCACATGTTTTTGGACTTGTGGGGGAAACCGGAGCACCCGGAGGAAACCCACGCGAACACGGGGAGAACATGCAAACTCCACACAGAAACGCCAACTGACCCAGCCGAGGCTCGAACCAGCGACCTTCTTGCTGTGAGGCGAACGTGCTACCCACTGCGCCACCGTGACGCTCTTCCCAATGTCTGAAACTGAATTAGTATTTTTGAATTTCATTATAGCTAATGGTACACAGTGCTCGTTTGGTTACTACGTCCCAGAGGTACAATTATATCTGACAACAGACCTTTATCAAGCTAACATGAAATAAAAATTTGCGTAGTTCCTCTGCTCAGGTCTAAATGCTGGCATAAAGCACAAGAGATGAGGATAATGTCAACAACTCGGACAAATATTTGTTTATTTGCTTTGCGCAGTTATGCATCATCTGGCGAAGTCGACAAAAGTGTAAACAATCTCAGAGTTGGCCAATTTCCACCTATAATAATGGGCTGTGAAACAACAGAAGGAAAAACAGCATGAAGGAAAACAGAGGAGAGAGGTGAATTCAAATACACTCAACCTTGACAGAAAAATAAATGTTACCTGTACCACGAGATGTGAAATAACTAGCCAGAAAAACTGGGGGATTGTTCAAGGGAGATTAAACATGCGGTGCATTTGAGATTTCATAATGCTGCGTCATGTATGTCTGCGTTCTTAAGCTTAAATCCAAGAGAGCACAGATTAAAGCGTGATTGTTCTTTTCTTTCGAAGATTATCTTTTTACATACTTCAAATAATCCTCATACTTCACAATCAGGTCTGATTCACTGTCAGCAGGCTTGTTACTATTTTACATTAAAATGAATCAAATTGAATGAATAGGATATTAAAGATGTGTAAATGCCTTTGAAAGAGATAATTCAACCAAAAATTCTTCTTTAATTGATTCAACAGTGCAACCCTGGAGGTAAGAGAATGCATTTATATCCAAGCAAACAACTGAGATATTTAAGAGTCTCATTTGTAATTTCCCCTGATGTTAATTCACAAATACATCAATGAGCTCTCTAAAATAGTACATATACTGCATGTGCATTTTAAAGGGGTGGTCCACTACGATATCATATTTTAAACTTTAGTTGATGTGTAATGTAGCTGTATAAACATAAACAACATCTCTGAATGTAATATGCTCAAAGTTCAATGCAAAGGGAGACATTGGCTTTTACAAAGTTAGCAAAGAGTTTGGGGACTACAAAAAATACATTCGGGTTAGTGAGACCACAAACGCTTCAGGTTATGCGCATACACCCCACGCAGTGAAGGGGCATGGCCAGAGGCACTGTAATGTTATAGCAGAGAAATCTAAAATGCCGTCCAAATGCTGCTATTTCCACAGAGCTTCTTCTGTTTCTGTATTTGGGCTTCCGAAGGACATGACACAAAGAGAGAAGTGCTTACAATTCAATTTTAATTATGTTTCAGAGAATTATATATAAAAAAAATATATAGCTAGCGTTTGACAAAGGACAGCTTCTAGAATCTCTCCCAGTTCAGTGATGGATTTGGCTAAAAACTCCTCAAAGAAGGAACAGTTCCAACCATAATAGAAGAAGTTGTGGATTGTGAGCCACAACCTGTAAGTAGTTTTATTTGTTAAAATTGATTACATGCATAGTTTCTAGCATTAATGGTTTGTTGTAGCAAGGATGTAAACAACGGGAAATGCTTTTTGGTACAGTTAATTTAGCTACAAATTCATATTTAACCATCAAACCGCTGTAAACATCCACAATCTTCAGCAGCGCTGCAGTGTCTCTCTATGCGGCCGCTTTCCGTGCATTCTACATCTCAAATAATGAACTCACAAAAGATATGTGAACGTTTCATATTACTTACACATGCTTATTCCGAATATATATGAAAGACACTTGTCAGATTTTATTTTAGAGAGCAGGCATGAAGTTCAGCTGTGAACTCATGTCTAATTCAGGCTCACACTGACATGGCTGCCACACTGACTGACAGTATTTACACAGCAGAGGCACAGCACATGCTAGTGACTTGACGTGACGCTTTCTGGTGACGTGGAGCCGATCCACGAATCACAGCATGTTAGTTGACCAATCAGAACCTCTTGAGGGCAGGTTTTCGGAGGAACTAGGAAATATGATAGTTGTTTTCATATTAGCTGAGTAGCAGTATATAATTAAAGAAATATGAAAAAATAACGTGATTTTTTTTACAAATGAAGCATGAGCACACATTGCTTTGCACCCCATAAACACAACCAAGCCTTAAAAATACACTCCAGACAACCCCTTTAACACTAGAACTTCTGAGGCAGCCATTTTTAACGTTTTTATATTTTGTAATTTAATAACTTTGTTGCCTATAAACCTAATAACTGGTTGGGCCACCCTTAACAGCAACAACTGCAATTAAGCGTTTTCCATAACTTGCAATGAGTCTGTTAATGTGCTGTGGAGGAATTTTGGCCCACTCATCTTTGCAGATGCCACATTAGAGGATTTTTGAGCATGAACTGCATTTTTAAGGTCATGCCACGGCATCTCAATTAGATTCAGTCAGGACTTTAACTAGGCCACTCCAAAGTTTCCTAAATGTGTCTATTTATTTATAACATTCCTTCATTCATTTTCTTTTCAGCTTGTTCCCTTTATTAATCAGGGGTCACCACAGAGGAATAAACCGCCAACTTATCCAGCATTTGTTTTACGCAGCAGATGCCCTTCCGGCCGCAAAACAGCACTGGGAAACACCCATACACTCATGCATTCACACACATACACTACGGCCAATTTAGCTTATTCAATTCACCTGTACCACATGTCTTTGGACTGTGGGGAAAACCGGAGCACCTGGAGGAAACCCACGTGAACACGGGGAGAACATGCAAACTCCACACAGAAATGCCAACTGACCCAGCCGGGGCTCGAACCAGCCGGGGCTCGAACCAGCGACCGTCTTGCTGTGAGGCGATCGTGCTACCCACTGTGCCACTGTGACACCCTTATTTATAACATTCTAATTTTCTTCAAATTACAAAACACAAATGAGTTCTGATTATTTCTAACTTGAACTAGGGTTGTCACGATACTGGAATTCAATACCAATTGATACATTTGAACGCTGTTGTGTCTTGTGATTGGCCGTATAGGTCATCAGTTCACCGAACTCACCGCTGTTTACTGAGTGTAAACACAGATACAGGGACACTGGAGCATTTCAAAGTCACGTCGATCAGCTGGTTTGTCTATAAGCTGACATACGAGCGATATGCTGATGAATCACAGCTTTAAAATGCTCCAGTGTCCCTGCAGGTCGTCTACTAACTCAAACACATTTATAAGCTATATCACGAATACAATTTTTTAGGGTAATGACTTCATAAAATATGACTACAGACATTCAAAGAGTAGTTCCAGTGTTAAACATGAGCTCTGAAGCCCAAAGTATACTCCTTACACAAGCGTCCATGTACAGTGTACATGATTTTTTTACAGCCCGTCAGTGTATGCATACCAAACCACATCATACAGCTCGCACATGTGCTTGTGAAATGTTGTTGCACTACTTTGTTGTCCACAAGGTGTCAGCGCTGATATGCTGTTTCACATGTTATAAAGTGGCGAAATGCAACAAGAAAAGTAACATCACTGAACACTGCAAAAACAACTGACACCTTACTAAAGAAACCTTGTAGGGGCTTTTGCACCAGGTAGTTATAGGAACTAACCAGCCCAATCTCACAAGGAAAAGTAACTATTTAATATATTGTCAGAAAAGTGGCTAATTCAAACGTTCATATGATTTTAATTCGTACAAAAATGTACATTTTTTTAAAGAAGGCTTGCCCCTTAACCTAATCATCATTGGAGGATGAGCAAATCATACTAAAATGTACAAATAAGATCACACAAATTCATATGAATTAGCCACTAAATCAAAAAGTTATGAATAGCCGTGATATTGTGTTGAAAGTAGCCACCAGGGCAGCCCCTGAGAACTATTTTCTCCCCTCAAAGCATTTTCCTGATTATATTCGCACCTTCACTAGGAAATATGAGGTGCCGAAAGCCGGATCAACACCAAATTAGCTACACCGAATGTGGAACAAAACTAAATCAACAACTGAAGGTTGGAGGACAGTGTGATTCAAGCTGTTTTGTGCAGTGGGTTTTATGATGTGATATATATGTTATGCATCTAAAAAAAATATAAAGAGGCTAAATCACCTACCATAACTTGCAGAGTTTCATATGACTGAGACTAAGAACACAATTCTTCAGACAAAGTTGACACATAAATGTTCGTTTTCAGTATGTGAATTTCTTTTAACATCATGTCTTTTTAAAAATACCAATACCATGTATTTTGTTATGGCATGTTTTCACCCAATCAATGTACACTAATAGCACTGGCAGTTCCTATTGTGCTGGATTTAACAGCACTGTGAAGTAGGAGCTAATCGAGTTCACCCTCAAGGAGTTACTATAACTAGAATTGTTCCCAGATCCTGCAGTGCAAACATGTCAAAAAAGCTGATACTTAAACAAATAGTTCTATTTTTTAAAGGTTTTGTATCATTTCAATAATTACCTCACTTGTTCTCTTTTGGTCTTAGTATTAGACTGACATTTTACTTCAAGACCACAATTACATGAATTTGACTAAACTGGAGGTGCAGTGTACACTAAAAAAATAATCAACTGGATTTACTAAATGTTTTTAAAGTAACTGGCTGCAAACAATTTATATGGGCTGAATTTAAACAAACAAATTAAGTTGAACATTACTACATTTATTTTGTTCGTTTAAAGTCAGCCCATATAAATTGTTTGCAACAAGTTACCTTAAAAAAAATATCTAGCCAGACTCATTGCGGATATGTACTTAGGTCTACATTTTGGGGACAGCGAAATATGTAACCGAAGCAGTTTTAGTTTTTTTCAAATCCACCAGAGGCCCCTGTGTACGTTTTTTGATGATCTCAAATTTCTCTTGCACATCCTCTTCTCGCATAAATCCACCAGAGGGTGCAATATACACTTCAGCCAACCAGGCCAGCTTGCTGTCGACTGACTGACTGACCTACCCACCCACTTCCTTACCTAAACCCAACCAATAGTGTTTTCAAAAGTAATCTAGAAAAAGAAAACCCCTCACAGCCACATGATTTCACTACGTTTTCAGTCTGTTTATTTATTATTATTTTTTTATTTTGTTTTACCTGGTTTCTGGAACCATTCTTCGCCGGACTTGAACCCCATCATCCATACAGAGGTAAACGGTCAGCTGGTAGCGCTAAAAGAAACAGAAGCCGTCGGTGGCGTCATACCACCCTGTAGCGTTCATTTTAAAGATGAAATGCAGCCAGACGTATCTCTGGCTACATAATTTGCACTCTCCAGAAATGTAGACAGGGGTACATATCCACAATGAGCCTGTGTTAAAAAAAATTGTAAATCCAATGAAAAAAAAAAAATTCAGTGTATGAATTGGGTTAGTTGTTTGTTGAATTTTTAAAATTCTGATTGCTAGAAGATAAAAAATTTATAAAGAATAAAGAATAAAATCCTTTAATGCACATGTAGTTCCAGCCAGCTTGATCACAGTTTGAAATAATAATAAATGTGCTTCCCTCAAACATTAGTAGTAACTTATCTGCTTCCGCTTTCTGTATGGCAATAAATGTCAAGCATAATGCTATTCAAACTCATATTGGTAACATTTAACAATGTGAAAACACATAATCTGCACATGAGGTGATCATTGTCATAGTAGTGTATGCTGTTATTCAGCCGTGATGTCACAGAAAATAGAAACAGTTTCTCAAATAGAAATTTTGCGTGACACCATCACTGATGACTAGAAGAAAAAAAACAAACACTTTTTAACATGAAAAGATATCTTTTATAGTGTGTTTTGTAGTTATGATAATATAATGCTTATTTGCCCCGTTAAGTTGATCTGGCCCTGGATTTCATCATGCTCTAGTATTGGTCTTGAAAAGCTGTGAGTTTGACTAATTGACTAGCTTTTTAATATATCCCTAAGTTAGTATCTTAGACAAATACAGGCACTCAAAAAATGTTCAGAAAGAGTCATCATCCAGTGTCTTTTCAAGGTTCTGAACAATAAAACTGTACTTGTTTAGAGTATAATTGTGGATATTCACTCAAAAATAAATATTTCTGCTCCTTGTTCAAACTAGTTATTTAAAATGAGCTGAAACAGCACAATTCTTGATTTTTTGGGGGTGAGGGAGAACTTAAATATTTTATGTTCAATCAACTTGAACTACGGCGACGCGGTGGCGCAGTGGGTAGCACGTTCGCCTCACAGCAAGAAGGTCGCTGGTTCGAGCCTCGGCTGGGTCAGTTGGCATTTCTGTGTGGAGTTTGCATGTTCTCCCCGTGTTCGCGTGGGTTTCCTCCGGGTGCTCCGGTTTCCTCCACAAGTCCAAAGACATGCGGTATAGGTGAATTGGGTAAGCTAAAATTGTCCGTAGTGTATGTGTGTGAATGGGTGTGTATGGATGTTTCCCAGAGATGGGTTGCGGCTGGAAGGGCATCCGCTGCGTAAAACATATGCTGGATAAGTTGGCGGTTCATCCCGCTGTGGCGACCCCAGATTAATAAAGGGACTAAGCCGAAAAGAAAATGAATGAATGAATGAACTTGAACTACTTGACAACTTGAGCTAACTGGATCAATTTGTTTTGGTACGACATGAAGGAATTGTGTGGAACCCAGAATTTTTTACAGTGTTGTTTAATTGCTAACAGAAGCACTGATCGACACAGCCTTTGGTTGTTTTCGTGGTCTTTGAAAGAAAGTGTATTATTAACCTATTTCCATATGCTCCTTTTTTTCAACTGTGAAGAAAAAAAAAAAAAAAAAAAGTTTATTTCAGTGTTGTAATAATCTTGTGGACAAACTAAACAGCAAAACAACTTAAAGTCCACATGTAAGCAAAGTACACTGTACACAGTACATGTACACTGTTGTGATGGCGAAATTAGCATAATTTGCATTAAACTTGCACCCTAGCGCACAAAGGAAAGCCTGTATACTTTGGGCTTTAATGAGAAGAAGCTTATTAAGACACGTGAAGTTGTCAGCCGAGAATTGTGAGTATTGCTTTTCACTTTCTTTAATTAAACCCACAGTGCAGATCGCTGGGACATCACTCTTCCACACATGCTCCCTCAGTCTACTAATGAGACTTTTCATCAAGCTTGAGAGCGTCAAATTTGGCTGTGTTAGACACTGAGGAAAGTGTTTATCAAGAACAAGATACACAATCTGAGGTGTGAGGTGAAACTGCACACATTTTAAATTACCGAATATACTCAACAAGGATGAAATGTGCCGTTCACAGGTTTATGATGAGTGCATCATATTTTAGTTTTATTGAAATAACTTACTGTAGAACAAAGCATAAACTATTCAAACTAAAAAGTGATGTAAGATGGAGGGGAAGTTATTTTGATCAAGGGCACATTAATTAAAAAATTATGATAATGTAATATTAATTAACGTGGTGTCTAAAACTATTCCAGCTCCAATTCACTTACCTGAATGTTAATTTAGGGTTGACACTTAAGTTTAAAATAACATTTAAAAACCTTGAAATTTAAACAATTTACCTCAAGAATTCAGAGAACGTCAATTAGCAATCGGCTACCGTGTTGCTAGCATGTTTAACATGAATTCACTTATAGAAATTAACCATAGGTTTCTTATAGTAAGTCTAGTAGCCATGTTTTTTTGTGAATTGACAGCCATTTGTATAACCACAGTTTTACTACAAATACAATTGTTAAACTATGGATATTAGAAAACCATACTTAATATGTGGTTAACATGGTTTAACTACAAAAAAAAAAAAAAAAAAAACATGGTTAGCATGTTAACTTGTTGCATGAATTAATCTTTTGGCATTAGTTTAGCACGTGGCTAGCGGGTTTCATGTTATTAAGGTTTCAAATTTTTTTTGTATTAGGCTACCATGAATTAGAAATTAGTTTTCTTGGTTCTACAATGTTATTAGGATTAGCATGTTGCTAATATGTTTTTTTTTTTCCAGGCTTTATCATATTAAGTATGATAAAGTACATCCAGGCGCTTGTTATAGCAGAATAAAGTTTAACAGGCTTATCATATCCCGACGCAAAATGTAAAGTTGTTATATAAGTCTGAAGGGCTTTATTCTGTGAAAACAACTGCCATGATGTACTTTATCCTGTTTATTACATGGCCAATTGACACAAAATGTAAAAATTAGACAAATACATTGTTCTATGCTGTAATAGTTTATTATTTAATTTAACACAAAGCTGACCGAAATGAAAATGGCTAAATGGAGCATGCACAAACCTATGTATTGTTCAGCCACAAACTGGCCCCAAACAGACAATCATATGCATGTATGTATATACAAGCATATACAGTCGGGGCCAAAAGTTTTAAGAATTACATAAATATTGGAAATTGGAAAAGTTTCTGCTTAAATTTTTATAATAGCAATTTGCATATACTCCAGAATGTTATGAAGAGTGATCAGATGAATTGCATAGTCCTTTGCCATGAAAATTAACTTAATCCTGAAAAAAACTTTCCACTGCATTTTATTGCTGTCATTAAAGGACCTGCTGAGATCATTTCAGTAATCGTCTTGTTAACTCAGGTGAGAATGTTGACGAGCACAAGGCTGGAGATCATTATGTCAGGCTGATTGGGTTAGAATGGCAGACTTGACATGTTAAAAGGAGGGTGATGCTTGAAATCATTGTTCTTCCATTGTTAACCATGGTGACTTGCAAAGAAACGTGTGCAGCCATCATTGCGTTGCATAAAAGTGGCTTCACAGGCAAGGATATTGTGGCTACTAAGATTGCACCTAAATCAACAATTTATAGGATCATCCAGAACTTCAAGGAAAGAGGTTCAATTCTTGTTAAGATGACTTCAGGGCGTCCAAGAAGGTCCAGCAAGTGCCAGGATCATCTCCTAAAGAGGATTCAGCTGCTGGATCGGAGTGCCACCAGTGCAGAGCTTTCTCAGGAATGGCAGCAGGCAGGTGTGAGCGCATCTGCACACACAGTGAAGTGAAGACTTTTGGAAGATGGCCTGGTGTCAAGAAGGGCAGTAAAGAAGCCACTTCTCTCCAAAAAAAAAAACAACAACAGGGACAGATTGATCTTCTGCTAAATGTATGGTGAATGGACTGCTGAGGACTGGGGCAAAGTCATATTCTCAGATTGTTTGGGACATCTGGAAAAAGGCTTGTCCGGAGAAGAAAAGGTGAGCGCTACCATCAGTTCTGTGTCATGCCAACAGTAAAACATCCTGAGACCACCGTGACAACGAGTCCCCGCATTGCTCCTGCGGGCCAGCCTGACCTCCCGCCGCTGCCCTACTCAGTGGGCTCACTCACAATTTTGCCCAAAAACACAGCCATGAATAAAGAATGGTACCAAAACACTCTCCAACAGCAACTTCTTCCAACAATCCAACAACAGTTTGGTGAAGAGCAATGCATTTTCCAGCACGATGGAGCACCGTGCCATAAGGCAAAAGTGATATCTAAGTGGCTCAGGGACAAAAACATTAAAATTTTAGGTCCATGGCCTGAAAACTCGCCAGATTGTAATCCCATTGAGAACTTGTGGTCAATCCTCAAGAGGCGGGTGGACAAACAAAAACCCACTAATTCTGACAAACTCCAAGAAGTGATTATGAAAGAATGGGTTGCTATCAGTCAGGATTTGGCCCAGAAGTTCATTGAGAGCATGCCCTGTCGAATTGCAGAGGTCCTGAAAAAGAAGGGCCAACACTGCAAATACTGACTCTTTACATAAATGTCATGTAATTGTCGATAAAAGCCTTTGAAACGTATGAAGTGCTTGTAATTATATTTCAGTACATCACAGAAACAACTGAAACAAAGATCTAAAAGCAGTTTAGCAGCAAACTTTGTGAAAACTAATATTTGTGTCATTCTCAAAACTTTTGGCCACGACTGTAGAGGTGTAAAATGTAAAATGTATTTACTGAAGGCCAAGTTCCCGGATGGGAATAACCTACCTTGGAACGACTTGACTGACCGATCAGAATCAAATACTCCAGACAGCCGTGTAACCTATTTTAACATTCCTTGTAGCTTTTAACATGAATTGGCATGTTGTTAGCATTAATTAGCCTAAAAAGCTAACCCTAAAACTATATAAAGAGTATTAAAACAACCGTCTTATTACTCAAATAATACATGAGGCAAAACAGAAGTGCTATTATAAAATTATGAGCTTCAAATGTATGTTTTGAACTAATTTATACAGTTTAGCTCCTTCACCGTAACACCGTCCACCTCCAGCCCAACTGCATTTAATAACCAATAACTTTATTTGTTTGTTTGTGAAAAGTGTGTGGACACCTGTAATATCTTGTCTGGCAGTGTAAAGGATGACAGAAAAGGAGTGAAAGAGATCAAAGAGGTGTTCATGGATCTCTTCAAAGCCGCAGACTTCAGAGGGACAGAGAGCAAGAGACAGCAGGAAACTGTCTGCTGCATCATTGTTCCCCACAGTAAACAGAGACCTTATACCCTGAAAGAAGCTGCAGAACAAGCTCACCCCAATCTTAAAACATTACTGTCAATGTCATCAAAAGACCAATTTAGGGAGCAGTGAATCAAAGTTTTAAAAGTGTTTTGTTCTTTAAAGGCCCTGTGAAATTAAAAGTTTTTAGATGTTAGTCTTAAGGATATCTATAAGCTAGTGTGCTCCAAAAGAGTGACACAACTTTAATTTAGAAGATGTAAACATCCAAATCTTGCAGCTTGTCACCTAAATGAAGGAAAAGTAAATAAGAAGCGTTTAGAAGGGGGTGGGACATGACAGATCATATAGAGAATTTGATGAGAATTTTTTCATCAGTTTCTCATCAAATTCTCTATATGATCTGACATGTCCCGCCCCATTCTAAACGCTTCTTATTTGCTTTTCCTTTGATGTGCTTAATGCTTAAAAACTAAATGCTATTGGCAGTTTTTAATAAAAGGGGGAGGGGCTACTATATGTCCCCTGTATTCATGTTTTAGTTGTTTGAGATGTCAACTTGTTTACCACATGGGATTAGCATGTTTAGCATGTTTTACCACACAGATAACGTTTTAATGATGTCAGTGTGAACTGGAATGTTTATGTCTTGTTTATTAACATGAATTAGTAGGTTTCTAACATGTTTTGTCATGTGGGTACCATGTTTATAGCATGGTTAACACATTATTACTATATTTTAACTTATTGCAAGCATGTTTCGAACAGAAATCAGCATGTTTTGAACATTTTAATACAGTTATCATATTGTTACTATGAATTAGCATGTTGGTATTAAATTTCTGGCACAGTTACCATATTGACAGCTAATATGAATTAGCATGTTTAATGTTTGCCACATTGGATTATCATGTTTCTA
>CAIGQV010018170.1:11494854-11507740 GCA_903798115.1 Danio jaintianensis
AGTATGCGCATTAAAAAAAGGTCATGTGATTTGGTTATAAGAGATCATGTGATGATAAAAATGTTTGTAAATGGACAAACCAGCAGGCTGACCACATTGTAAAACATCTGAAACGTTGTTTTGGTCATTCTAAAATGCTGTAACCATTTCAGTACTAGTGTTATTATATTATTAATGACCTCCAGAATTGTTAAGAGTGTCTGTGCTCCGCGTCTCACGCCTTCAAACGCCACCACGTGTTCACTAATCAGGAAGTGACGATTTTGTTCTCTTTGACTCGTTGGATGGAAACGCTGCTTTATTCGCACATCTTTTATGCGATATTCCAGTTTTGCGCATGAAGTTCATTCGCATTTTTGGATGGAAACATAGCTATTGTCCAACCCCTGTAAGTTATTTTTATTATAATTTTCCTGACAAAGTATATAATGATGCAACGCCTTTGGCACTGCTTAGAATGCTATTATGAAAAACATTGCTTGCTTAATTCTGTGTAAGAAGACACATAATTTCACAGAAGGACTTATTTTGAACACTCGACTGAAGCTACAAAGGGAGTTGCCATGTGGTGTTTTTGCACATGCTTTTAGATTTAACATAAGCAACATTTACTACAAAGGGCTGTAGTGCTGAGAAGCTACACTGTAAAAATATCTGTTAATTAGCAGTTTTCTGTGTTTTGAGATTCAGGTTTTCACTTTTTTATTTCCCCCCCGTTTATTTATGCATTTTTTGAATTGCATTATGGGACCTTGATCTTTCTTCCAATAACTTTTAACCTTGAAAAGTTGAAAAAGTGACATTTTTAATAGTTTAAAGTGATATATTGTCTGAGTTGGTGTTGTATATTACAGTATAAAAACCTTGTAATAAACTGCCAGTACATTTTCTCTTATTTTACAGACTTCGCTTTATATTATTCATTATACAATATTCATTCATTCATTCTTTCATTCATTCATTTTCTTTTCGGCTTAGTCCCTTTATAAATCTGGGGCCGCCACAGTGGAATGAACCGCCAACTTATCCAGGATATGTTTTACGCAGCGGATGCCCTTCCAGTTGCAACCCATCACTGGGAAACATCCATACACACTCATTCACACATATACACTACGGACAATTTAGCTTACCGAATTCACCTGTACCGCATGTCTTTGGACTTGTGGGGGAAACCGGAGCACCCAGAGGAAACCCACGTAAACACGGGGAGAACATGCAAACTCCATACAGAAAAGCCAACTGACCCAGCCGAGGTTTATATTATTTCAAACTACTAAAATGTCAGTAAAAGTCACTTTGTTAAACTGCACGTTTGAATTTTGAACATCAAAAGTCGACAGAGCAGAGATCAAGATCCCGTAATGCAATCCACAATGGTAAATAAATGGAAAACAAAATATTAACAGATTTTTTTTTATAGTGTATGCAAACAGCTGTCAATATCGCAGAATGACTATTTGTGATTTGAATATTGCATGATGATATCGCATGCAATATTAAGAGATTACTTTTCATTTTTAGGTCATTTACTTACAGTTACTTCTAATATACTTGCCTTGAATACTGGCAAATTTCTTTTAGTCTCAAATCATTAATTTATCTGTTCTTTATCATTTGATCCACACAATTAAAGTTTCAGAAGTTTCAAATGAGTAATTTTTGCAGCTTAGTTTCAATAAAAGGTCTTTCTGGACCAAGGACGTTTGACTTCTGAAAGTTACACTAGATTTTCATACTATGTGTAGCTCTTTTATCCCAAAAGATCAAGGATAAATTCATTCCTTATGATATATGACCTCTTTAAAATATTCTTTTGAAGAATTTGTCCCCATAGGAGCAGAGCACTTCAGGACAACAGACTTTCCCCCACTTTCATTTTTAGGAAAAGTGAAAATCTGATATTTAGTCATATAGGTCACTGGATCCAAAATGATTTGAGCTGTTCATTCACTATCCCTTCGAATGTAATGTAACAACATTATTATAAAAGAGGGAAATGTTGGGACAACTGTAATTACTGCCATTCATTCAGCAGTGAGGATTTAGCTGGAGGACAATAGTGGATTAAATGAGGGAAAGTCTATATACAAAGCCACTCTGGCACTCTTGTTCTCCTATATAATTCCCTCTGCCCAATGATCCAAAAATTACCACCCCAGTCCAAACCAAAGCCTCCATTATTATTAAGGGAACAAGAAAATTGCTCCCAGATCATCAACAAACAGCTTCTTCCAGTATCATGTATAATGTGTTTGAGCCTCAAAACTCACAATAGCCCAAAACATTGTGCAGTACTAACTAAACAAAACACTTTCCAAAACGTCATTATATTCAAAACTCTGTCATTAAAATGTTCCGGGTCATTAAAAGTCTGTAATCAGTGTCCATGTATAAGTTACAGCAAGAAAAGCAAAGCATTTGTTAAAGTCACAGCATGTTGACTTGTCACAGCTTGAGATCAGGCAGCTAAAAACTTACACTGTTATTATTTTGTCATCAGAAATAGTGGAAACCACATCTTTAAGTATTTTATGAATGGACGGCAAGCATTGCGTTTGATGGCAAGCATAGAGATCCATCTGATTATTATTCAGATATTATAAATGGATTCTAGCTCTAGCGCAGGGGTGTCCAAACTCAGTCCTGGTGTGCCAGTGTCCTGCTAAGTTTAGCTCCAACTTGCCTCAACACACCTGCCAGGAAGCTTCTAGTATATCTAGTAAGAGCTTGATTAGCTGGTTCAGGTGTGTTTGATTAGGGTTGGAGCTAAACTCTCCAGGACACCGGCCCTCCAGGACAGAGTTTGGACACCCCTGCTCTAGTGTTTACTTATATTATTATTTTTGGTAGAGCAGAATATGCATAATTTCTCAGTGTAGGGATGGATTTGACTCAGACTTAAATGTGCTTTGTAATAAAACAACAAAAACTCTGGAATCTGAAGAAAAAGGCCCAGGATAGACTTTGACACATTATTGCCCTCTTTCCTGAACTTTCCTTCCCCTCTGGTATTGATAAATACTCAGGTGTGACTGGTAACGAGGTTTTGTTCACTATCTTTGCTCAATTTTGATTAAATCCCAACAGATGAGTAAATCTTTAAGTCACTGCTGGTTAACTTTGACAAAATAACCATTCATTGCTCTCATAGGGTATTTAAAGAGATGGACGAAATGTCTCAGGGTCGCAAGTCTGTATCCAGACCGGCCCGTAGTGAAGAGCTCCCAAGCTCAACACTACAATTTGGAATTCCATCTATACTCTTAGATTTATCTTTCAGTAAATTATGTTGTGCATTTACTTCTGAATTGGCTTTTATTGTTTGATTCTATAATTGGCATGATACACTTTTGTCTGGAAAATAAATGTTAACCTTCGATTAATTCTGGAGTCTCCCGAATTCATTGTATCCGGTATATTATGTGGAGTTTGCGCTACCATTATGTTGTGACATGATTTTATCGATTTTTAAGGAGATTTGACTGTATGGAGGAGGAGGCACGGCAGCATGAAAACCTTTTACTCATTTAATCACTGATATTAGCAAGTTGTATGGAAATGACTAAATTAACTACTCTTTTAGTACGAGTGAGCAGGAGGCAACCGGACTTATAGGGTATATAAGGGTATTAGTTAACACTACATCCTCTGACTAACTTCAGAATGTCGAGATAATGTCCGTGAGAAGAAACGCAATCCCGGGGTGTGGAACTATAAGCGGCGTTTGGTCCCTAATGAACTTAAGATTAAGAATATCGGACCCAAGAAAATATCAAAATCCAAATTATAATCACAAGTAATAATGTGATCAGCTAAAAACAAACGGTAAAATTGGAATAACCAAATTGGAGTCAGATTGAAACAAATATATATAAATAAATAATATATATATATAAATATAAATTCTAATAAATAACACAATTCTTTTCAGAAGCGCTAAAAAGGCTTACACGCATTTAACCTTCGACCATTCATCAGATTCCGTTGTTGGGCTGATAGAATGGAATCTTACATCAGTATTTTAGTTTTATTTTTTATGCACACATTTGAATAAGTAATTATAAATATACACACACACATATATATATATATATATATATATATATATATATATATATATATATACACATATATAGTGATTTTTATTTCTTCATCGCTATGGCACAATATTTACAATATGAAAAGATGGAATTTCCATAAAACAAAGAGAGAAAATCAAGCTGCTTCACTTCAGTGGGTTCTTACATTGCAGTCTCATTCACTTCCAGTAAAGATTGCTTTCAGTTGTAGATATTTAATATATGTCAAAAGAATTGAGGAAATCTGGCAAAACATTATAACTGACAGCACACAATAGCTGCACATAGTAAGAAATTTTCCCAAATGAAATTGAATACAGAGTGTTTGATTTTATTCTAGCCGTGATGACATGACATCTTAAGTGCAGAAACATGAAAGAACATGTGCTGTATTGTTTAATGCACCATAAATACTTGATTTCATAAGCCATCATGAAGAGTACAAGGTCTCTACTCACTCTTAACTTAAAATGAAAAGGTTGTGACATCAGTTAAGAGTCGTGCTGCATTCTCATTTACAATGTATAAGGCTTTTCTCTGGCTAGGATCAGAGTAGTATGTGTATATATATGTGTGGGTGGGTGTTTTGTGCATGCATGTGTGTGTATATTAAAAAAAGAATACATCTTCAGACTATGGCATTTAGATAATTTCCCATAATAAAGATCATCAAAACATTTGCAGTTAGCCTGCTGTATGATTAAATTAAATTAGAAAACCGTGACTAACTGTAAAAGACAAAGTGGGGTATATGGACATACTGTAGAAAGCACACATCTTTATTTGAGTTTCAAAATAAGTACTTTGACATTTCTTACAAATATGTTTAGGTGTCTTGTCTGTCCACTGATTTTATGGGTCACTATAATGAATATGATAGCAGTGTTTTAATAATCAGAGGAAATGTCAGACTTCAAATAACTTAACTAATGTTTTACATGCTTAGGATATCTGCATCGAATGAATATGCAGGAAGACTTCAGATATAAAAGCATAATTAGCTATGCTTCCAACATAAGATGCTAATTAAACTTGTGCAAAACTGGACTATCGCATACAACATTACTGCATAAAACAGCACTGTTTCCATCCACTGAGTCAAATACAAAACAAAAACATCACTTCATGATCAAAATTGAATTTACTGTCGTAGAAAAGGCCACTGTGGGTGTTTTGTCTTATATAATAAATTACTTGTGCCTCAGAAGATGAAATGCAATGAACACGCAGTGGCTTTTGAGACTGATTTTTGGGAGAGCAGCCACTCAACACAGTTCTGGGGGTAATAATACTGAATTAGGCTCAAGGATTTTAGGCAAAATACTGAAGAATTTGGCTCAAGGATTTTAGAATGACCAAAACAACATTTCAGATGTTCTACAATGTCGAAGGTGTGCTGGTTTGTTTGTTAATGCCATCAAATTGCAGCCATTCTTGGTATCACATGATCTGTTAAAACAAAATCACTTGACTTTTTATTTATTTATTCATTCATTCATTTTCCTTCGGCTTAGTCCCTGATTTATCAAGGGTAGCCGCAGCGGAATGAACCGCCAAAAACTTATTTTTGTAATTTATTTGGTAAATGTGTTTCCATCATAGTTTATACACTTTTTTGTATTATTGGATAAAGTTTGTCCTACTCAGTGTGCATATGTTTTTATCCTCATTTCAAAATGTACTGTATGTGCATCTTTTTTATGCCATATCCTAAATGCACATAAACCAGGTGAATGGAAACATAGCTAGTGTCTCATTAGGCAATTCATATTAATTCAACAATGTTTGAGCCACTAGGGACTACCAAAATGGTGGCACAATGGTTTCAATTTATATGATTTCAGGAGTAATAAAGTTCAAAAAATCTAAATTAAAGGCATAATTCACCAAAAAAAAGAAAATTGTCATAGTTTACTCACCCTTCACTTGTTCCAAATCTGTTTGACAAAAGAGGATTTTTTTTTTTTTAATTAATAAATCCTACTGTGGATGTCAGTGGTTGCTGGTTTTCAGCTTTGTTCAAAATATCTTCTTTTGTGTTTAACAATAAACAAACTAAAATGTATGGAACCACTTGAGGAAAAGTAAATAATGCGTAAATTATATGAATGGATTTGAACATGGACTGATTTGCATTATGGATGTGAAGCCCAAAAAAAACCTTCAACAACTGCATTATGTTAACATGATGTCAGCAAAGTACAATTATTCATTCATTCATTCATTTTCCTTCGGCTTAGTCCCTTTATTCATCAGGAGTCGCCACAGCAGAATAAACCGCCAACTTATCCAGCATATGTTTTACACAGCGGATGCCCTTCCAGCTGCAACCCAGTACTGTGAAATACCTATACACACTCATTCACACACATACATTTTACACACACATCGAGCCTTCTCATTTATGGCTCCTAAAGTCTGGAATAGCCTTCCTGATAATGTCCAAGGCTCAGACACACTCTCTCAGTTCAAAACTAGATCAAAGACCTATCTTTTTAGTAAAGCATACACTCAATGCATCGCATAACAGTATGATGCATGAATGTGCTCCACGCAGGTGAGCTGGCTCGACATCACCTGTAGGACACACTCCTCAATACACCAGACATTGTGTTAGAAACACTCATATGCTTTACATGTTTGTTTCTATGTTTGTTTATTTAACTGCTATTTTCATCTATAACATCTATTTTCTTTATTCTCTATTTCCACCTGGGGATACTCATTCCGAGGTCCCTAGAGACTATGCAGAGCCATTGATGCGATCCAAGACCTGTGAAGAGATGATCCCAAGGTATCCATAATCCTGGACCAGGTCGTATCCCGAGCTGATGCTGTGGTCGTCATGGAGAAATGGAGTGCATGAGACTTATTCCTGAATGACCACTGTGATAAACGAGTCCCCACATTGATCCTACGGGCCAACCTGACTGCCTGCCAGTGCCCTACTCACACCTGCAGCTTCTCCATGATGGACGTCCAGCTTCTTCAGCCTCCAGCGCCTAGACTGCAGCTCTGAACAGGAAGTTTGGCCAAAAGAAAAATGGTCGTGCCTAACAGAGCCTAGTTTCTCTCGAGGTTTTTTTTTCCCTTCACTTCGTCAATTGGTGAAGTTTTTTTTCCTTGCCACTGTCGCCACTGGCTTGCTCGGATCGGGACTTGTAGAGCTGTGCTTCGGTGGATTTGCTCTGCGGTGTTTGAACTTTCAGCAGTGAAATTTAAACCACACAGAACTAAACTAAACTGAACTTCAACTTTGAAATCTGGATTTCACTAGAACTATGTTAAGCTGCTTTGACACAATCTACATTGTGAAAAGCGCTATATAAATAAACTTGACTTGACTTGGCATACACTACAGCCAATTTAGTTTATTCAATTCACCTGTACCGCATGTCTGTGGACTGTGAGGGAAACCGAAGCACCCAGAGGAAACCCACACAAACACGGAGAGAACATGCAAACTCCACACAGAAATGCCAACTGACCCAGCCGGGACTCGAACCAGCGGCCTTCTTGCTCTGAGGCGACAGTGCTAACCACTGAGCCACCGTGTCGCCAAAAGTACAATTATAATGAACAATATATATTTTTAAAAGTATTCAGTTTTTTCTTAGGAAAATGTTATAAATGCACAATAAAAGAATCATTTTATATTGTAAGGTTAAGTTATTATTAGAATTTGACACAGTACATGTCACCACAACATTTTATTTTTCTATCAAACAAATACAACAGCAGACCTTTAAAAATAAGAGTTTTATTTGAGAATAAATATTTATTGATCCAGCAAAACCTTACGTGGGGTTCCGGTTGGCTCCTTCATCTCGGCCACAGTCTAGTAATTGTGTTATCATGGAGTGCTATTGATTGTCTTTAAGCCTAAAGTGCATGTACAGTCACAAATTGATATTGCTGCCCTTGCATTAGGACTATTCAAAGACTGAACAGTTCTGCTCGTACCAGTAATGATAGAGGTAGTTACCGTTCTTAAATAATGTTTCCATCATACTTAGGAGGTCTACTACTTAACTGCCGTCTCCTCCACATTATGAACTCGAGTCATTCTGGTTCATGTTCATAGGATACAGTCTTTCCTGAGAACACTAACTTGATAAAAGCAAGCCTTTTATTTGATTATAAGTTTTAAGATGCTCCTTAACTTTAAAATTAGATTTTGGAAACGTACATGTAGCTACTGTTGTTTCACTAACAAAAAAAAAGTATCATGCTCTAACATTTTGTTATTTTGGAGATGTTCGATTGTAATGAAATGGTAAGGATAGCCAAACAGGCTTAATTTTATAGTTTATTCAAAATGAAAATAGTCATATCATTTACTCCCACTGATGTATTTTTAACCCTGCGTTTTGTTTTTTTCTCTGTGAACCATTTTAAGATATTTTAAGAAATGTCCTATCAGTAAATGGTCCAAAAAAACAAAAACAAAAACAGGAAAGTCATTAATGTGGAATGACATGAGAAACAAGGTTTTTTTTTAAATTGCAATTTCAAAAAGTTAATTAATCAAGCCTAGTGAGTCATTTAGTCTATTTAAACTACTTACTCATTTATAAACAAAAACAGTCACTATATTTATGACTGACCGAGTCATTCATTTAACTTATTTAGTCACTCAATCATTCATTCAGTTCGTTCAAACCACTCATTTATTTGGGAACTGGTGAGTGTCTTTATGAATAAGTAATTAAATCATCCATTTAACCAGACTATTCAACCAGACTATCATTTATGAATGAAACTAGTGACTATCTTTATGGCTGAGTCATTGAATCACTCATTCAATCAGTCCAATCAAACCTCTCACTCATTAAGTAATGAAATGAGCAAGTGTGTTAATGAATAAGTCATTGATTCATTAATTATACCAGTCCATTTAAACCATTCCTTATTTTGGAAATGAAGTTAGTTGATGTTTTTAACAGAGTCATTGAATAATTCTATTATACAGTTCTGTTTAGACATTTAGGAATGGAACTAGTAGTGAGTGTCTTTACAAGTGAGTAATTAAATAATCAAACCTCTCATTCATCCAATCAATCCTCTCCAATCAAACCTCTCATTCACTTAGTAATGAAACTAGTGAGTGCGTTATTGAATGAATCACTGAATTAAGTCTACCAGTTCATCCAAACCATTCATTCATATTCAAATACACATAACTTCTAGCAAAACATATACATTTCATGTTTGTAAAATACACACTAGTGTCTATGAAGACGCCAATAATAATTATTTTTCAAATATAACAGGACAATGTGCTTTATTCATGTAATATACACAATGAACACTTACTCTATTCCTCTCCCAGTTAAACACCCTCTTACTTTCATGTATTTCTGAAGAAAATTATGAATAAACATTTTGTAAATCCAGCATCTCTGATCTCTCCTGCAGCATAGACTAAACATGGCAATGCACATCACCCATCATATATCAAATAATGACCATTATTATACTGTTTAAAACTCAAAATATATGTTAATAAACATCTGAGAATCAAAGTATCAGATATTACACAAAATAATTAGGACGATTGTTAATATTTACAGAAAAGAGAAAAAAGAAACAATACACAATATATGTATACATCATTGTCTTGCTGTGTTTCCAATTACAAAAAGCCATGGGAACTTTAAAGCGATGCATTCTCAATAATGGCCACAAAGCCTCATGCAGGGGGGTCAGCAGGAGTTTTTACAAGGTATCTGCAGGTTATATTTAAAACTTTTTAGAACCTTTTTAATACCACATAGAATGAAATTTAAGACCAGTTGTATAGTATAATTTTATAGTACCGAATTTGCAAAAAAAAAAAAAAAAAAAAAAGCACACAAAACAACTAATTAAATACTATCCTTAACACTCTTTATGATATATAGAAAGAGTAGAGAAAACATATAAAAGATATATAGATATATAAAAAGAGTAAAGTCTTTGAACTGACTAATAATAACTAACATTAATAAATATTGGGATTCAGCAGAATGATCAGTCACAGGTCATGCCAGTCATGTGAAAAATTGGTTCTCTAGTGGTTTGTTTGCTAATGTACGGGTTGACGCAGATGTCAACAGCTATTTTAGAGTGTAATCCCTACAAAATCTGCTTGCGTAAGCTAAATCCCCACAAGCGTTTATTTTATTGGGTTCCACCTAGTTCATTCTGGGTGACAAATAGACAGAGATTTTAGGTAGATTTCAAAACAGAAAAAAAATCTTCTTTACGGCATCGGTTTGATTGCATTTTTAAGACCTTTGAAAAGCAGATTTAAGACATTTTAAGACTAATTAAGCCCTTATCTTTATACTATGGAATTTAAGACTTTTTAGGACTTTTTAAAGATCTGCGGATAACCTGATTTAGAACTCGTGTGAAAGTGTCAAGGAATGATTCACTGAATGAATAGTCCATTGAAACGATTCATTTGAAGCCAATCAAGCCAATGAAGCCAATTGATGTTTCTAACAAGGAGTCATTGAATTGTTTAATTCTCCAGTTTATTCTAACCACATATACATTTCAGAGTGTCTTTATAAGCGAGTGGTTGAACCATTAATTTAACCAGTCCATTCAAACCACTCATTCATTTAGGGACCAAACAACTGACTTTTTTTTATGAGTGAGTCATTGAATCGTTCATTATATTATTCCATAAAATGGAGGAGAGCATTGAACTGAAGAAACTAGTAGCAGTTTTGGTGTAACAAAAGCTAGTATACTAATCTCTACTCTATTTAATCTGCTTTTTATACAGCAATGGCTGTTGATATTACTAGTCTTCAATAGATGCACTCTGATACCAACCTCAAAGTGGAGCTCCATTCTTAAACAGGCAACACACTGCAGCGCTACTGGGACCGCTTCCTGGTGGCCTTTCAAATATGTGATGTGAACAATTAATTACTGAGACAACTCGCGATGACATATTTCATTAACATTCAAAGCATTCCCCAGCCTGCCAGTGGAGCCTGAGCTCCAGTGAGGATGGCAGGGGAAGGACACACAGCTGGAGGGAAGCCAAGCCCAAAACCCAAGACGACCGTGTCTCACTTTCTGGAAAAAGAAATGAACAAATACGAAGTCATTTCAAGGTCTATGTGCTAGAGATTAGACAACCACTCAAACGCTCTCTGGCACAGGTTATTGTCACACAGGGGTAAGTAAAACTTCAGGCGCTTTATAAAGAGGATAGACTGAGGCTTTAAAGAAATTGAAAGGAAAACAGAAAATCAAAGACACGTTTAACATCAAAGAAAAGGGGAATAAGGAGTTTGACCTTGGAGTCACTCGAAAAGGTACCGAATTCATACGTAAAAAAAAAAAAAAAAGTACAAAAGAACAAACAATATTATGTTGGATAAAAAAAAAGCTGAAGCAAGGGGTATCTGCAAAGAATTTGATATTGATGTATTAAATTTACTTATGTTATCATCCATCTTTTTTGAAGTGACAATGTAAAGCTCCTTTCACTTTATTAAATAAATGTATACTTTATATATACCATAATCTCTTTTTACATGTATTTATTTTAAACTGTATGTTCCATCTTTCATTCCAAAATACAAATGCTTATTTTCACCCAATGTTAGGTCAAATAAAGACAAACCCAACCGTTGGGGTAAAAAAAAGTGTAATGTAAATTTAAAGGACCCATGAAGTGCTTTGAAATGTGCGTTTTCATTCTATGTTTAGTGGAAATTTCATCTGGGCAGGGACAGAGTAGCACCACCCCTTTTTATAAACAGGCAATAGCATTCCGTTTATATCTGTGACATTCAGCTGTTAAGTTCAAGTGCATAAAATTAAAGAAGAAAAGTTTGACTTAAGTAGTAATAATATTACTAATAGTAATACCAAGTTCCACAGTCTATAATAGTAATGCAGAGTCTGACTCACCATTTCTCCACATCAAAATACAGCTTTCTGCATAATTCAAATGGGCCCGATAAGTTTTCTGGTCCAATTCAACTTACACGCACATCTGCTCTGTGCTGCTGTTTTGGGGGTTTTTGTGCAGAAGCAGACTACAGTACCTTCATACTGCAGCAGTTCACATGACAAATATGCGAAAGCAGACTTTATTCACCCCAAAGGAAATCAAATTAACACTGCCTTTACACCTATATAGTGCTATTCACTAAAGAAATCAGACAGTGTGTGTAGCAGATTTAATTTTGAATCTCCTCATTTCCTGTGTATATGTGTGCAATGTACTTTACCCCTCTTGGTATGCCATAGCACAGCACATTTAAAAACAAATAAGGAGTTCAGATCAACGCAGCTTTACTACCTTTTTTTTATTATTTTCTCATACTTACAAGTGTTTAATGGTGGGTTAGTTGAATAAATTATCAATTTTAGCATGCAGTAATAGCGTCTTGAATGAGACAGGGCGTATGAAATACTAGAGAGCATCTGATGGGTCAGAATACTTAATTACTTACCCATATTGTGATGTACATCAGATTGAAATGGTCTTTAAATAAAAAAAATAATAATAATAAATGAAGGATGGTGAAGGATTTGGTCCTTTGGGAGCCATTTGAATTGTTGGAAGATGGCTGTTGGTAACAAAATGAAGGAATATTGAGAAATGGACAAAAGTAGGGCAAAAACGAGACACATAGCTCCCCCTTAAAGGCAGACAATGTGACCAGAAGTGAAGAAAAGTCATTTCGAAAGGACAGGGAAGTTATAAAATAATAAAATAATGAAATGCACAGATACATTGTTTATAACAAGCACTACTGCGTAATATATATATATATATATATATATAT
>CAIGQV010018170.1:11508140-11545756 GCA_903798115.1 Danio jaintianensis
TATATATATATATATATAAAAAGAGTACATTTTTATTTCATTCCAACGTTAGCTTCATCCATATTTGACCCATGTTGGGTTACAACAACCCGGCATTTTTAGAGTGTTCTTTGAAATGTCAAAATGAAAAAATAATTCTGAGTGACACCACTTTAGCAAGATTTCATCTGATCTTTTAAACATTTTTAGAATGTTGTGTGTTGTCAGCAAGGTAAGGTGAAAGACTCTTTGTTAAAGCAAAGGATATATATTCATTATACGTGTTGTTTTTCTACCCAGCATGACACTCGCTTCTTCACAGACACAGCGTGCGTTCATGGATTAACACAAGAAAGTCTTCAATACTTCATTCCCCTCCGTAACCATAGTGAGTTGTTCTCCTCACATGTAGCTTTTCGGCGATGAACAACATCAATCACACCTGATAAATAACCGCAGTAATTTCTCTTCTGCTTCCACTTTTTTTGGGGGGGGTTGGGGGGGGGGGATGAATATTTGAAAGTTTACAATCCCTCACATACTAGGAAAAATACTGCCTTTGCTTTAAGCCGATACAGTAATTTTACGGCACCACCATTATAAATGTCATAAAGGCGTCATAAAAGTTATAGCTGGTTGACATAAAAGATAGATTCTTCTTCATGTTCAGGAAGCAGATGTTGGTTATTCATGACCTCCGCTATACTGAAAACATCCATTGAAACCTTTGTGCTTGTAACCTTGTTGTGACCGTAGTTTATTAAAAACGTACAGTTTTAAAAGCTACCTTAAATGACATTAAAATCACTTTTTAAAGGTCCTTTGAAATGATAGATATACAGATCTGACATTGTGGGAGGTCATACATTCACTATTTTATTATGGGTATCCATTAACATGTATTTTTTTCCTGAGGCTTTAAATTTAAGCAACTATTCACACAAATGTGAGACCGGTGACAAATGCAGTGTGCTAAAGGTATGCTGATTTTTCCTAATTGTTTGTCGCCAGTTACTGTTCAGATTGCTACCATAAAAGCATAAAATGTTCCATCTGTTAAAAGGATGTGTGTTTGTAAGTGAAGCAGTTGCATTGAGAGGTAAAGCAGTAGTAAAGCAGACGCAATTAATGTGCCAGATGCTTCCTTTTTCTCCAAGACTGTTTGCATATAATGACTTCCAAGGATTGATACTCACTTGTTTTGTAGCTTTGCAAGTTCATTACTGTCATATTGTAATTGCATTTTCATTTCTCATTGTACGTTTTCACCAACTGACTGTGTGTCCAGTGCAGTGACTGAACCACACAACAATGAGAAAATACAATACTAAATGTAGACACCATCACAACAAAGCATTATATAAAACATATAAGAAGTGAAATAACTGAAAAAGTACACCTAACATGGTCAACAAAGTACTGTCACATCTTACTAGCAACATAAGCATTACTACTAATTCCACAGCTGCAGAGTGTGTGAATCTTGTGAATCGTATTAATCACATACAGTTGAAGTCAGAATTATTAGCCCTCCTGAATTATTAGTATATTAGTATGGAGTTAGTTTTGTTTCTTTATTATTAAATTAAAAATATTTAGTTTAAAGGAAAAATTAAGTGCATAGTAATTAAAAATAAAAGAGTGCAAATAAAAAAAAAAAAAATTTAATCTTTGCCATGACGACAGTACATAATATTTACTAGATATTTTTTAAGATACTAGTATCCTAGCTTTACTAGGTTAATTATATGTTAACTAGGCAAGTTAGGGTAATTAGGCAAGTTGTTGTATAACAATGGTTTGTTTTGTAGACAATCGGAAAAAAAAATATTGCATAAGGTGGCTAATAATATTAACCTTAATATGTTTTTGTGTTTTTTTTAATTAAAAACTGCTTTTATTCTAGCCGAAATAAAACAAATAAGACTTTCTTCAGAAGAAAAAAATATTATAAGAAATACTGTGAAAAATCCCTTGCTCTGTTAGACATAATTTGGGAAATATTTGAAAAAGAAACAAAAAAAATCATAGGAGGGCTAATCATTTTGACTTCAACTGTATGTGTGGCACATGCACATAAATGACTCCTGGCGTGTGCGTGTGCGTGTGGGGGAGGGGGGGGAGGGGGGGGGGGGGGGGGACAGGGAGAAAATTCTAAAATGTAGAACATTGTAAAATAAAAGCAGCTAAGTTTTTTAAATGTGTAAAGACCCACTTGCTTTCTGTGAAGAAATGTATACTGTGTGTATACATCAGATCTTTCTGGTTCTCAAATCTTCATCATTTCACCTGTGTGTATCACTCCACCTGAAGCGAGTGCCAAGCAGAGGACTAAACTCACTACATTTTGACAAATGCTGCAGCTGACTACATAATTATTATTTTATTTTTGTTAAATAAACTGTTGCTTGTTAAATGTTATTGTTCAATGGATTATTAGATCTATAATCATATTTTTTGTGATTGCCAGCATGTTTAATGATTACATTATTTTTTGTGTGTTTTATTTCTCACCCTTCTGTCTCTGCTCTTACTGCACCCTTAGGTTGTTTATTGGTCCATTCAAATGCCAATCATCATGATGATGGTACCAGTTCCACCAATCCGCTGACAAGTCGGGGGGATTTAAAGGCCTGAAATTTGTGCGCTCTGCCTCGGCGTACCCTTTGTGCTCCGCATGTTTGTTTGTTTTTGCTATGCTTTGTTTAATGATTTATTACTTTAGGTTTCTGATGTAATTCGAGTTCATCTTTTGAGCTTTGTTGGCTCCAAGTAGGAACTGCTTTGATGGTTGTTGTATGATGCTAAATTGAGCAATATGCCATATTTTATTATGTTTGCTTTAGTTTAGTTTGTAGTTCTCCGTTTTTTTGGAGTTTTTAGTTTAATTAGTTTAGATCAGGTGTCATGCGCACTGAAGATCTCGGGTTTAATTTTCATACTTTATTTTGTCGTCTAGATTAACCGTTAAGGATTGTTTCGCTAATTTCTTTGATTTGGCTAACACTCAATTTTCTTGTTTTTTCTTTTTTTTGTTTATAAATAACATTGTAAACATTTTCCTTCCATCATTGTTCTTTTGTTTTCTAAATAACTGAGTAAAGACTGCTTAAATTTAGAATTGATTCTTTTAGTCATTGTTTTTGTTTACTCCATGTAGTTCTGAGATGCATATTTTGATTTTTTTCAGACGCATCAAGGCAGGTATGCATAGGTCACTCTCACACACTCACAGACACATATACACACACTTAAATTTGCTGTTATACTCCATTATACTCCATATAACTCCATATAAAATCCAAAAACTTTTTTTGCACAGGCCTTTCTAAAGGGTTAATGGTACCAACTGATGATCAACAGTAAAAGTTACAAATTTTTACCTCTTCCAAACAGGGAAAACCACCAACAATCAAAAATCCATGATTATATGGTGTCATGGTTTTGCAATCAAAAAAATGTGGTTATAATGGAAGTCAATGGAGCAAAAACAGCCACAAGCAGTAAATTAGGGAGAAAAAATGAAAATCTTATGCTGCACAAAAACTAACAATGTATCAATGGCAATGTTGTTATTAAACTTTCACTTGTCCAAGAATGGAAAAAATGAAAAGGAAATAATATCACTTATGAATGTCAATTAAAATTGTTAAAATCCTGTAATTTTCTAAACAATTTAGTATGTTTGATCAGGACTGAGGTTAATAACAGATTTATGCTTTTAGAAAATTAAATATATATATATATATATATATATATATATATATATATATATATATAATCTGATGCATTTTTACAGCAGTTTTCATCTCTAGCATAACAAAAGGGTAGTGAATTTGCCCAGAGTGTATCGTTGAGGGTTTTTTTTTTTTTTTTTTTTAAGAATTTGCCCAAAATATGTGTCAAAATAAGATTTGTCACAAAAAAGCATTCTGCTAGTTGAAACACAGAAAAAGTTATGGCCAAATTAATACTCAAAATCACCCCATAGTGGATGAAAACATCCCTAACATCACATAAGGGTTAACATCATAAACTCGTAACATTTATGTTTAATAAAAGTGACTGTTTCTTCTTTGAGCACCAAATACCTTTGGCAGATAAATGGTTAAATGTGAATGGACATCCGTCCTGCTCAGGCTTCAGTCAGAAGCAGTTATCTCTATTGCTTGGCGCTTCAGTGACTCAAATCTCAACCTTGAATGACACCCTTTTAAATCTCTCAGTCACCGGTTCGACAAATGTCCTTTTCCACTATAGTAGCGTGACATAAAAACCATAAAATATGGTTGAGCATGGTGACACTGTAACAGACAATAAACATTTGAGGGGCCACAGCCTTGGGTACCTGTTCTGCTGGCCCTCATCATTTGATCTGAAGAATGACTGGTAAACAGGCAGCCTGTGTTCATCCATCTCATGGGTGTGATGTAGTGTGAAAACCTTGGTGATGGACCATATGGAGCCCAGCAGGCCTGACACACATCGTTTATCCCCCTCCGCACTCCATATCACGCTGTGGAATCAAATAAAAGTGCCTTTAATTATTCACTGTGATATCATGATCTTAAGGTCTTTGAAAAACTAACAACGGCGCCCTTTTTCAACAGAACGTCTGCGTTTTATCATTGTGCTGGAATGAGGTCAGAGACAACTTTCAAAACCTACTTTCTTTTTTCCCCATCTATCTAAATAGAGTTAGATGTATCCAGATAATATCCAGGTTGATCTTTTGTATAGTAACTGGGACTGTCAAGCTATGAAAATTATTTTATTTTTTTTTGTATTGTAAAAGTAGTCCGTATGACACTACTGTGTGTGCTATATTCCAAATTCTCTGAAGTGATAGCATAGCTTTGTGTGAGGAACAGATCAAAATTTGAAAGGACATGATGGTAGAGTTACTCATGAAAGAATTTACATTTCAGGGCAAAAAAATCCTTAAACCCTATAAAAGTATGACATAAAATAAAACAAAAAAAAATACAAATTGAATTGTTTTGCTATTATTAATTTTATTGTATTTTTACTGAAAATGTATAGAATGTCTTTGTATGAGTATATTTTTTACATCTGGCTAATATTTTGTAGTGTGATATGGAAAATACAGATTTAAATACAGACACTATTAAAGAAGAAACTAGAAAAATTTTTGTTGTTTGTTTTTGCCCCAAAATTATTAGTATTATATTATTATTATTATTATTATTATTATTAGTAGTAGTAGTAGTAGTAGTAGTAGTAGTAGTAGTAGTAGTAGTAGTAGTAGTAATACAAAAAATATAAAATTCTTATAGCATGTAAATGGAAACCAGTGAGTACTTTTATTTTTATTGTGTGGCAAAATATATAATGCAATGCAATAATGATTGAAAAAATAAATGCCATTGTATTCTGTTGTATCATATTTGACAGTTATCACATTCTTTTCTATGTTTCTCAACTGTTCAACTAAAGACAACAAAACTAAAACCAGATGGGCTAAAAAAAAGAGTAAACAAATAGCATTTCTGTGTGAACAAATGACAAGGCAAAACTGTGCACAAGTTCTGATCATGTTGATAATTTAAAGCTTAAAAAAAGTGCACTAGTCAGACTGAAATCACAACCAGCATGAGGAAAACTGTGCAAAAGACGAGAACAAGCCAGGAGAAAACAGTGCCAGAACATCAAAAAGAATAACAGCAGAGAAAATGTCAAGTTGTGGGAGCTATTTAAACATTTGGAATAGGAAATTAGAAATGTGTGATAGCAATGACTGTCCATTAGCATTCAAGAGATAGTCCTCCCAAAAGATGAAAATTCTGTCACAGTATCTTCTTTTGTCTTTGCAGTATTGACGTGAGGGTTAGTAAATGATGACTAGTTTCATTTTAGCCTGAAGTCTTGCTCTCAGAGGACAACCTCTCGTTTGATCTTATTACCTGATGTTAATCATCACATAATAGTTAATATTGCCCAGACAATCTGAAAGTGTAGCTTTAACCCCTACTTTGTAGAGTTTTTGGAAGTGTAGTCCTGTCATTAATTTTGATAGATACCCTAACTATGCATTATCCTCTATGACTTTGGTCTTTTGGTGTGCTGAGTATTTTGGTTGTCAAATGTGTCCCGTTTAAACTTTCACATAGTAATATCAGTAAATATTCATTAAATTACAGCAACGGCTTTACAAAAAAAAAAAACATTCCAAAAGTTGTAAATTCTGACATCATTAACCAGAAATTACATTTTGGGGTGATTCTGAGTCTTAATTTTGAGTCTTAAGATTTGATGAATCTTGATGAATCTTAATTTGACATAATTTGGGAAAACGCTTTGATTTTTTTGTAAAATTCAACAATACACTCTGGGCAAATTTACTACCCTGTCATTATGTTTGTGGCTGTTTTTGCCCTATTGACATCCATTATAATGACTTTTTTGATTGCAAAGCCATGATACAATCATCCAATTCTTGATTGTTGCTTGTTTTCCCTGTTGGGAAGAGGTCAAATGTTTAATTTTTACTGTTGATCTTCAGTTAAAGTCCGGAAAGTGTCTGCCTTCTATATGAAACTTTTTTGCACAGGCCTTTCTAAAGGGTTAATGCTGCCAACTGATGATCATCAGTAAAAATGACACATTTTACCACGATCACAATCAAGAAATCAAGTATGCATGATTATACGCTGTCATGGCTTTGCAATCAAAAAATGTGGTTTTAAATGGAAGTCAATGGGGCAATAACAGCCACAAACATAACGAAAGGGTAGTACATTTGAACCGTACACAAGGGTTAAACGACTGCACTTGTAATTGTAAACAAGTCAGTCTTTTTGTTGATGTTTTCATTTTTATTTCAAACCTTACTTTTGTCCCAGAGACAAAACATAATACTGAATAGGAGAGAAAAAAAGAGGCGCTACTAAAAAAGCCATTCTGAGGATATATGGAAAAGTATTATTAACAACTCAGATGAAGAGATGTGGGTAGAACACTTTTGCTTGTCAAAAGGTGAGTTTGAGTATGTGCTGCAGATTTTGAGACCCTCCTTGAACGAAAGGCTGCCGGTCTTGTATTAAAATCTGACTCACTGATTGGCAAACTTCACTTTGCTTGTATGTGCAACACACAGTTGAATGCAGTGCTTGCAGGTAAACTCACAACGGTTTATCAGTGTTTTATTGATCATTTTATTGTTCCAAAGTTGGCACAAAGGAACATAGAAGTATTGTCTGACTAACAAGCTTCAACTAAATGACTCTGGACAAAAGATTTAAAGGCTTTTATTTTCATAAACAGCACAGAGTGTCAAGGATGATGGGTGGGGAAAGGAGCGAGGACTCAATTGCAGTACAAAAAATGTGGGTTTATTACAAAATAATTAAAAAAAGGCTAAACAAACTACCCCGAGGGGGAAAACATTAACAAAAAGGCACAAACAAACTTGACTGGGCTGGCAGGGCTGGACACGACAGGACAAGGCGAGATAAGACGACAAACTGGCACAGGACAGCAGACATGAGGAGAATATAAGCTGAAATAATTAACAAACAGACAGGTGAACAGGATAAACTAATAATGAGTTAACAAGGAGGGTGGGACTACATAATAGACGAGAGCACATGACACATAGAAACAACACAAGCCCTGTGCTCACATAACGAGACTAGAACACGCAGCCAATGAGAGAACTCATTAACCGTGTGCTCACACAAGACAAAGCACGCGGCCACAATGTAAACACCGAGCCACGTGCTTAGACAACACCACAAACAGAACGCAAGACACGAGCACACGATAAGTGAAAACATCTTACCGTGCGCTCACACATGCAACATGCATGTTTCATCCCAGCGCCAACTGAAACCAACTAGACTGAGACGCTGGGAATGAAACACCACACTGCAGACAGAACAAACATGAACACTAGGACAAGAGCGCGCATCTAGAGCACGCCCGGACCTTAATGCAGACCGCTTAATGCGGGCGCGCGCAAAGCCCAAGCGCAGTCACGATGGCACTCAAACAGAGACACAATGACAGAAAACGAGTGATCGACTAGAGAAAACTCGAGCCGAGCACAACATACAAGACCTGACAGGACTAGTGTCTGGACTCTGCCACCAAAACAAGAATTTACAAGACCGGAGTGGCAGAACCCTGACACAGAGTGAATTTTTCATGAGCATCAGAATGTTCTGATTGGCCGGAGTAAATGGTCATGCAGCAGAATTTCAGTCATTTACTGGAAATGTTACCACTTTTCATTCCAGAAAATTGCAAGTACTAATTTTGTGGTATTTTTAAAAATGGCCCATTATGTGCGACAGGAGCTAAAGACTCAAGCATAACAAAGAAAAAAAAAATTCTCAGAAAAATGATTTTTTTTTAAAGCAAATGTATGCATTTTTCCTCTGAGCAAAGTATTTTCTAACAAAGTCAAGGCTGACCACAGAGACTGCCTCTGTTTGGATTTATATAGTAAAACCAATGAAATATCTTTGAAAAATGTGTTATTTATTATTTTTAATATCTTTGAAAAATAATAATTGTAATTATTAAAAATAAAATAATTATCATAAAATATTACTATTTAATTCAATTTAAGTTTACTTTTAGCACTTTTCACAAAAATTATCATCCCAAAAAGTGATCTATTCCAAATGATGTTATTTAACTCTCTTATTTTTATCATAATTGCATAATTAAGCTTCATGCTGGAAATTAACATCAGGAAGAAAAAATAAAATGAGCAAACTAACATTTAATTTCTTCAAACTTGTGAACATGCAGTACTGTACCTTCAGACGGTTTTATACTTTTATTAAACCCATCATTAACATGCATTTTCATAACATTACATGAAAGCATGTGAAATATTGAGGAAGTTCTTCAAAATAAAAAATTAGCTAAGATATAATCTTGTTGAGCTCAAAAGTTATGTAAGCTGCTAGTTAGACCACAAGCCAAAAAAAGAGTCATTCAATCAATTCAAATTATAAAGGATTATATGTTTGTTTGATTATTCAGACCAGTCTGACTGATTCATTTATTCCTGAATCAGAATTGGCTTTAGAAAGAAAAACAAAATAAAATCAACTGTCACTTTGATTGATTGGGTCTAAATTTTTCAGTCAAGATTTACCAACCATATCTATCATTGCAAACTACAGTATGGATGTCTAATGTGATATTAATGAGCTCTTTAATGATGCCAAGGATTTTGCAGGATTTTGAGTAGTTTATATATATATATATATATATTGTGTTTGATTATGTGAAAAAGACAGCAAAAACTGGAGCCCTTTGTAATGAACAATATCCATGAATTATTCTAAGCTTGAAAGCTCTCATTTCTCCCCCTAAATCCCCACCAGTCTGCTTTTAGAAGAGCACGTTCAACTTTATCTTCTAGTCTTTTCTTCACTTTTAATCCTTATAAGCATCCTTTAAAGAATGTTTCTAAAGTGATGTAAGCCAATATATATTTATTAAAGGGATGGTTCACCAAAAAAAATAAATAATAATAATAGTAATAATAATCATAACGGGTGAGTAAATGTTGACAGAATTTTCATTTTTGAGTGAACTCCTACTTGAAACTATACACTTTGCAAAGACGTTTTATTAGTTAACTACACAACTAAGAATAATACTTCAGACTCATGTATAATAAATGTATATTAAACGTTATGATATATGTATTTTATAT
This sequence comes from Danio jaintianensis, assembly GCA_903798115.1. Lineage (NCBI taxonomy): Eukaryota > Metazoa > Chordata > Actinopteri > Cypriniformes > Danionidae > Danio > Danio jaintianensis. Next base: position 11,517,817 of record CAIGQV010018170.1, read on the forward strand.
TAAACATTAAATAAATCATTAAATACAATGTGTAGATGCATGTTCGTTATACTTATAACTGTATTGCGCTGTATATAATTAGGGTGTAAAAGCTCTGTAACAATTGTAACTAATTATTAGTTATTTACAATTACATCCAAAAGAGGCTTCTTCTTCATTCACGTTCGGTGAATGTAGCCTTAGCCAGGAAGAGTTGATGTCATCAGACGGTATCCAACAGTCATTAGGTGTTTCGACCCTAAACCGCAACACCCTCAACGTTGGTGGGTCAGCAGTGGTGGCCAAATCACTGCCCATCAACTCCCCCCATCTTCCAGCTAAGCTCCTCTCTCCTGCTCCATAACCAGCAAGAAGCTCTCTCTGCTGCCTCCCCCATCCTGCGAATAGTTATCTTTCTCTCCCTCTCCGTCACCCCAATGGCTGTAAGCATCCTCCATACTGACTGGGCAGAGAATCCTCTACAGCAAACCTCAACTGGGAAGAGCCATGCCTGCCAACCTTTCTCCCACAAGAGGTCCTGGTATTTGGCGCTCTTCCTCTCAAGCGCTTGCTCGCAACCCTCTTCCCATGGGACATTAAGTTCGGTGAAAATGATCTTCTTTGCCTCTTCAGACCACAGTATTGCATCTGGCCTCAGGGTTGTCTGGACAACCGGGGGGAATTGCAGTCTTTCCCTCAGGTCTACCTTTAATTCCCATGATTGGGCCTTTTGCAGCAGATTGGTTCTTGTTGTTACTGTGGGTGGTGGCTTTTGACCTGCTCTTACAAACTTGATTGATGGTATTGCTCTCCCGTGTGGTTGGTGTTTCTTGCGTCTTTCTTGCTCCAGGGTGTTAGCGAGTGTCATGAGCACTTTGTCATGGCGCCACCCGTATCTACCTTGGGCAAGTGCTGTTTTACATCCTGACAGGATGTGTGCCATGGTACCCCTCTCCCCACAAAGCTTGCACAATGGGTCCTCTCTTAAGCCCCACTTGTGCAAGTTTGTCGGAGATGGAAGTGTGTCATACACCAATCATAATATGAATGAGATGCGGAAAGGTTCCAATCTCCACAGATCTCCCCATGTGATCTTCCTCTTGGGTAGGTCCCACTTGGTCCATGCTCCCTGGGACGCTAGCTCCACTGCCCTTGCCCTTCGTCCTTCCTCCTCCAGGTTCCGTACCTCCTCCTGGATCATGGCCCTTCTATCCTTGGATCCAGCCTTCCCCCATTGCTGGATATGGGAAGTTCCAAGATCCTTCCTTCCTGTTTCCATGATGTCACGTAGCTTCAACATACTTTCAGCTTGTGCAATAGATGAGTCAGCTGCCCACTTGCGTCCTGATCTTGTAAGGATACCTCCCTGTCTGACTTGTTCATCCTGGGAGTCTCTGTATGTCATTAAAATAGTAATTTATCAATCAATGGGACTGTAATGTGTTGTCATTTTTGTACAAAAAAAATATATATAGTGATTAAATATTAATTTGCTTGTCATCACAACACAACTTAATTTGTTCAACTTAACTAAATTAAGCTTCAGCTTAATCAATAATTACCATTGATTGATTGATTTTCTCAATTATGATTGGCCGATCGATTCAACCTGCAAACCATTAGGGGCAGACTTGCTATCAGCTTGCACAAACCCTGTGTTGGCATTAAAACAACAACAACAACAACAACAACAACAAAAACTACTGTTAGGATTAACTAAAGACACAATGAAACATGGGCCTCACGGTGGCGCAGTGGGTAGCACGTTCGCCTCACAGCAAGAAGGTCGCTGGTTCGAGCCTCGGCTGAGTCAGTTGGCATTTCTGTGTGGAGTTTGCATGTTCTCCCAGTGTTGGCGTGGGTTTCCTCCGGGAGCTCCGGTTTCCCCCACAAGTCCAAAGACATGCGGTATAGGTAAATTGGGTAAGCTAAATTGTCAGTAGTGTATGAGTGTAAATGGGTGTGTATGGATGTTTCCCAGAGATGGGTTGCAGCTGGAAGGGCATCCGCTGCGTAAAACATATGCTGGATAAGTTGGCGGTTCATTCCGCTGTGGCGACTCAGAAAATGAATGAATGAATGAATGAATGAATGAACAATGAAACATTAGCACAGAAATGGACAGTCATGGACAGTTATTTTTGACATTTGTAGGAATTTCCCTTTGAGATGCATAAATTTAAGGAATCATGCAACTCAATTTACTATGGTTTGTGGTAGTTTATTATTTGCAGCATTATAACAGACCAAAAAATATTATTCCATTTCTACCTAATTATACACAACCAGCTGACTTTATTTTTTGGCTTTCCACTCCAATGATCACTTGTGTTGAGATTTCTTTGAGACCCTTCCCTTGAGTGAATACTCATTCGTAGGAAAGCACGAGAATTAAAATAAAGTGCATGATTTTGATTAAAATTCCTGGATTTTGGTACAACACATTAAAGTATGACTACCTTTGCTATGTCCCAAATGACACACTATACACTATGCACTTATACACTCACTTAGTAACTGAAGACTCATATTTCCCATTAGATGGCAAATGACAAATTGTGACAAATTGTCACACAAAGCCAAATTAGTGAAATAAATTACCAAACTAACAAATAGTTCCTCTCATGAGTACAACCCCAGTTACCATCATAGATATGTTGCAAAAAAAAATGGCTGAACAAACTCCAGGTTACAGAGTTAAATTTGGGTTGACACAATCAAACAAATCTAACGTGGTTTCACAACACACGATATAAGCATTCTCTGTTAACTCAGGGTTTAGCCCAGAGATAGTGACTCTTGACCACGTGTGTGAAACATGCAGCAATCAGCCAATCATGCATAGCATGAGAGAGTCACATGTATTTTAATGCATGCAATGAAGACAGTGCAGTGTTTTATATATGGATTTATTTTCACATTTGATTATTATATTTCTAGCATTTCTAATTTAGATGTTAAGTAGACCTCCTGAACCTGATAAAATAGCACTTTATTTAATTTGCATCATTATGCTACTTTACATTATTTTCTATTTGCATACAACAACAAGAAATTACTAAATAGTGCTATATAATTAACATGAAATAAAAGTATTTGTTTCGTGAAATAAGACTATAGTTTCATTTGTCATCTCATGCCTTCAGAAAGACTAATGAATGTGATTGGTTTTGTCACTTTTTTCAATATTGCAATTTGACCAGGCAATGTATAAAATGCTGGGCAGTAACATGCTGGTCAATGATAATGTTTGAAGTGTTTTTTTGTTTTTTTTGTTTACTAAAATGTAAGAGATTTTCCCTCTGTTGCACTCAACGAACAACCAAATGACCAGATGAGGGTCTGATGACCTTGAGGTTAACTTCACATTTTTCTCCAAATGTAAGAAGGTCAAATATTGACTCACTCCAAAAAAATATTTTGCTGCTTATTCAAACTACTTGTTTAAAATAGGCTGAATCAACACAATTCTTCAGTTTTTTGGGGGGACTACTTAATTGTTTAATGTTCAATCTACTGAAATTTGTAAAAAACAATTAAGTTAACTAATCGATTTGTGTTGGGATAACATGAAGGAATTGTGTGAAACCCAGCATGTTTTACAGTGCTCTTTGATACACTTCAAGAATGACCAAATGACCAGAGGAGGATCTCATGACCTTGAGGTTAACTTAGTTTTCTCCTAATTTTAGGAGGTAAAATATTGACTCCAGATAATCATTCTGACCCTACAAACCTTAAATTTGTGCTTTGCAATCAGAAATAACGCGCATCTAGTTGAGAGAGAGAGAGCATGGCTGATCAACTCACTCTTCTCTCTTACCTAAAAAGCCAACCTTTGGCCAGCTCCCAAATGTTGACTATAAAGGTGAAAGTTTCTTGCTAAAACATTGGAAGCTCAGCATTCTCGAACACATATGTTGGATATCCAATGTGACTGCAACAGGCTCCCCCAGTCTTTGAAGAGGAAAATAATGGCACGTCTCTGAGGTTGTATATACTTATATCACATTGCTTGGGGTTTTCTTACTTCATTATCTCTCCTTTATTCATTTAATCATAATTTACTCATCCTTATTTCGCATTAAAAGGTTTTTTATGAATTGTTGTTGTATTTCTATTAATGATGCTCATGAGTATTATTAATGATTATAGATTATTATTGTATTAATTGATATCAGCTGTATGTACCAGCAATAAACCGTTGTATTGCTTGATTAACATGGTGTATGGACCATTACTGATACCACACTTGACTCACTTGCATAAGCACAAACCATAAGAAAACATTTTTGGAATGCTGAAACATTTTACATACTAAAAATTGGGGGCATACTAAACCACTAAAAAACAAAGCAAAGATTTATAAGTTACACGTTGAACCATCTATTATTAAATTACTTCTCTGCTTTTCTAGGTTTTTGTCATGGTATTGATTCACTGAGTATTGTGATATTTTAGTCTGGTATTGTGGCAACGCTAACTCTGAAAGTGGATAAAACGAATATTTTACACCACATTTACACTTGTGTGTAGTGTTGTCCGCATGATCAGACTGACAAAAATCTTTATACTTAACTTTATACGAGTTATAAATGGGGTCCATAATTCAGCAGTGTACAATCTGGGTTTCCAAATGTTTTGGTACGTGTAGACAAGAACCAAAAAAACTCGACTTAAGACAGGAAAACATCATAAAACATAGAACCTGTGGGATTCTGTACTGGTGTAATATGTACAGCTGAAAAATACACAGATATTACCTGGACTATATACAAAATGCATGTAAACCCCCAAGTTACAGCAACTAACTCTGTAAAAAAAAAATTATAATAAAAAAAAAAGTCTCTGAGTAAAGCTGTGTTTGGGATTTCTTGGCAACAATTCCTGAATATAAATATGAGGGAATGTGTGAAGCACCCAAGGGCATAAAACCTCAGACCTGAACATCTGAGAGATCTCTGTGTGTAGCCATGATTGTGTCTGCACCAGAGGAATGTGAGGTGAAAATGTGAGGTGAAAAACATACAGCTGTGACAACACATACATACATACATACATACATACATACATACATACACACACACACATACATACATACATACATACATACATGCATACATACATATACACACACACACGCACACAGTTGAAGTCAAAATTTTTAGCCCTCCTGCAAATTTTCTTTTTTGTCTTTAATCATATTTCTAAAATGATGTATAACAAAGCAAGGAATTTTTCATAGTATTTTTTATAATATTTTATCTTCTGGAGAAAGTCTTATTTGTTTTATTTCGGCTAGAATAAAAGCAGTTTAAAATTTTTTTTTTAATTTTAAGGTCAATATTATTAGCAATATTTTTTAGATTGTCTACAGAACAAACCATCATTATACAATGACTTGCCTAATTACCTTACTTAACTAACCTAGTTAACTAACTTGCCTAATTAACCTAGTTAAGCCTTTAAATTGCACTTTAAGCTGAAAACTAGTATCTTGAAAAATATCTAATAAAATATTATGTACCGTCATCATGGAAAAGATAAAAGAAATCAGTTATTACAAAAATTAGTTGAAACTATTACGTTTAGAAATGTGTTGAAAAAATCTTTTGCTAATAATTCAGGAGGGCTAATAATTCTGACTTCAACTGTATATATCAGATCATTTTGGCTTCTTTTGTCGTGATTACCAGGTGCTAGACATGCCCCATTGTGTAAAAAGTACATGTGAAATCAATGCTGCGTCACTAGCTAGCTGCCTTTTGGTTTCGCCAAGCACATCCTCCAGGTGCATCTCAAAACTGCAGTGTTGCATCTTCTCACTCGGCCCCACAGCATGGAGAAAATAAGAGAGTGAGCGTAGGAATGAAGAAGAAGAGTTTTTTTTGAAGGGAATGTGTGTGGAGCCATGCCGTCAGTCTTTATTAGCAGTAGGCTAACGCTTCTGCACCCTGTCTGCTTTCATTACCATGACTCATTAGCTCGCACCAGGGTCATGAAAGCCAGGCAACTAGAAGGGGGATGGAGAGACTTAGGAGGGAAGTGAGCTTTGTCACTTTGGACATTTATTGACCTGTTTTCACAGTGGGAAATGAGAGGGGACGAAAGAGCGGGATGCCCCTCAGAGAAGAGACCCTCACACTGAAGCTTGATTTATTCTATTAGCGGATGCTGTATTTAATGTACTTGAAGTTTTCGACTTGACCTTCAGAAAATAGATGCTGTATGTGTAGATGCTATATGAATAGGTGCTAAGATGGAAATGATAAGAAATCACTCTAGCTGCAAATTTCACTGTTTGCATTACATGCTGTTATGCAACTGCTACTATTAAAGCTCTCAACACAGAAGTAGGAAACAAAGAACACTTAATGGAAAGTTAATGAAATCTTAAACAGCGTAGTCTTCTACAAGCACCAAAAATAAACAGCAAAGAACTGGAGACATAGGATGAATTCAATACATTGATGACAATTAAACATAAACAGCAACAGGTGGATAGAACTAGGTAACAAATGACTAGCGGGAACCAGGGGACAAAAAAAACGAACAAACAAGGCAAACGTAACACAAGTAGGGTCTTAGGCTACGTTTACACACTGTGGAAAAAAAAAAGCTGGGTTCCACACAATTCCTTCATATTGTCCCAACACAAATCGATTAAGTTAACTTAATTGTTTTATGTTCAATCCACTTAAATTTTCAAAAACAATTAAGTTGTTCCACAAAAAAAACTCAAGAATTGTGTTGATTCAACTCATTTTAAATACTGTAAGTAGTTTGAACAACTAGCAAAAATATTTTTTGAGTGCCCGATAACGATGTAGCCAAAAATGGAACATTTTTTCTCTTTGCATTTTGAAAAAGTTTCACATTTATATGATGTTTTCAAAACAATCCGCATTTATACATCCTCAAAAACACTGTATTATGTATACCAGACCAGAATTTGGTGCTAAACAGTAGGGAAAGGATGACGTGCCATCACAGTTTGGCACTCTAGTCAAATAGTAGTATTTGTCATGTGTAAGATGCGCCTCCTCTTGGTTTTAATATGAAGTAAATCCACACTTTGCTGATGAAGCCCTATAGGAAAACTCTTGAGCAACAACAACACTACCACGTACTCTGCCATTGTTGTGAATTTTGTTTCTTTAATCTTGTTAGAAAAATGAATTTTATTTATTGACATATCTTCTATTTAGATCCTATTTATACTGTTAAAGCAACCCAAATTTAATGTTACAAATGTAAAGGGACTAAGCCGAAGGAAAATGAATGAATGAATGAAAATGTATGTTTCTTAATATAATTACGCTCTCAACTGCAGTTTTTAATCAGCTGAATGGTTGGTACAGTATGTGCCAGTTGCAAGAATATTGTGCTGACAAAGAGTTGAGCAAATGATCAACTAGATTCTACCAACAACTTTGGACCAATGATTAAAGACAAAGCTGTTTTCATGCATGCATAAAAACTGGCCTCAGAGCTCTGCACTTTGAGCAACCAGAATTAAACCTCTTGCATTTCTTTGGTATTGTTCCCCTGCTGCAAGAACATTAAATCTTTAGAACATTAAACATTAAAACTTACAAGTTTTCCCTTTTTGGCTGAAAATGCTTAGCCAAAATTGGCCTCTCAAGTTTGTTTTACTTATTTTATACAAAAGGAGATAAAAAAAATCTATATTACAAACCAAAGTTTAATGGAAAATACAGCAAAATCATCAATACTGTAATACTATGATAAACCACATGCAGTATGCATCATTTTAAATGAATGTAATTTATTTATGTGATGTCAAAGCTCAATTTTTAACAGTCACTACCGTCCCGTCCCTTTAGAAATCATTATAATATGTATTATCAATGGTGTTCTGCTTAATATTAACTTAGAAAGCATTACACAAGTTTAAAGGCAATTTGATAAAAAGAAAGGTAATAATACAAAACATTTATAATTTTATACTCTAGATGTCTTTACCATCACAGATCAAGTCGAGTATGCCAACAGCTTTATTTGCACGTTTTCGAACGTCACACGTTTCGACCCATTTCATGTTTATGTAAAAGAAAAATTATGTGAAGGGCACTATGAACACAACATACCATGGGGACCTGACACACAGCATGCAGATGTTCCAAACTCTCCACTCTCTTCCTCTTTTAGCCTTCTCCCATCCACCTTCTCATTCACCTCATGATGGATTTCTTCTCTCTTCACTTATTTCTAACACTTTGTTGTCCACTTCTGTTTCTTTCGAATATTTTTGACAACTGTAAGTCCTTATCCAATCTGACTCCATCAACAAAATCATTATCTACATGGCAGAGAAGATTGGTTGCTGTCGCCTCAGCAGCCAGTGAGCTTGCCCCTTAACATTTAAATGCCTAGGCACAGTTTGCGTTAACAATCTGCAGCACATTTTCCAATACCCTCCTCCACCCCAGCTCAACCTGCGTAGATCTGTCATGGGGGTTTCATGCACAGGTATGCCATATATGTGTGTTATATTCTCAGACAACCTGTTTTTGAATGCGAATTTACTGGAAGTAGCAAGTCTCTGTACTCGCTCTGCACCAATAATCAAAGCAGCAGAAGCAGCATAGCATATCTACTCTGCCAAGCCCAAATCAACATTGCCATATCCATTCATTACCATTATTCATTACTAATCTTTCTGAGAGTTGTAATTACAGAGATAAATGAATGGATGTAAGCTCTTTTTCATAGTACCAGCAAAATGCAGAATGTCGCTATTAAGTTTAGACTCCAGGTATATAGCTTTCTAAACGCACACTACATTCAATTAGTTTTTTCATTAAATGAATGTATAGTAGGACTTCATAACTGAGGGATTTTATGTAGAACAGATGAATTCTTGTGCTAAATAGTTACTAGACATGATTGGTTTACGTTATATGCTAATACTAGATAACTAAGACCTGTTTAAAGCATATAAAAAAAACACACAGCAACATCCAAATCCTTTACTTGTCATTTGAGAGGGACAATAATTGCTTAAACTCCCAAAGTTGCTGCCTTAAAAAAAGGATGTCTGCTCAGAACCTGACATGCATATTTCCCCATCAAAACCATTTATATAAATCTGAAGGTTGGTGTGAATTTGTTGTCCCCTTGTAGTCTACTATTGTTGTTTAGGTTATCAAGTACTTGTGAATCCATGTAATATACATTTTTACAAAAACACATTTTTCTTGTTTACACAGAGACACTAACATTATTTAAAAAAAACTTGCAGATCCAGCCATCCAAAATGTTGTTGTCACGTAAATAAATGACACACAAGGAATAAAGCTTTTCCTTTTTTATGAAAATGGTATCACATCAATCCGTACATTAGGAAATAATGATTTAATTAAATCTTTTAGATGTGTTTCACAAGTTGAACCTCTGTTGAGTTCATATAGAGTGAGTTTAGCATTTGTAGAAGAATTGAAGAGTTTGGCACTACGAGAGGTTTCATGATGCCAATTTGTACTTGCATGTCATGCATGTTTGCAATGCTCTTAGTTTAACTCAAGTTTCCTTTGCCTAACAACCTGTTCTTCCTGTCATACTCAACCCTTAATGATTAGCTGGTCTTGTCAGATTTTCAGTGCAGTGCTTTTTGAATGGCTTGGCTGTGGTAAAGGCTGTGCTGTAGGAACATGTTGAGAATCTACTGAATCACATTCTACCAGAGATGTCAGTAATTTGTGAAATAATCAATGTTCTGAGTTTTTTTTTTTCTATTTGCCCAAATAGGTTTGGAAATAGTCTGAACTGATTTACAGTAATTCAACTGAACAATAACAAATGTCTTTTTTTTTTTATGTTTTCTTTTGTTAATGAAGGAAGAGAAACACTGTTGCTCATAGTGATTGTTTCACCCTATAGAATTGCACAATATGAATGTTAGACACACTCTAGAGTAGCATAACTCTCCAATACAATTTTCAGAAAAACAAAGTAAGACGAGGCTGTGCCAACTACATTAGATCGGACAGTAACGTCAGACCACACAAGTTTAAGTAACTGTTTTTACATGTTCACTACTGCTTTGTCTGTTATTACAAGTCATTTAATATGTACGGAGTATGTATTTTTAAACTAAATCATGACAACATCCATCTATGTTGCTAATAGCCCATTTTGTAGCCGTTTTTTCCAACTTTGGGACCTAATCTTAGAAACAATGTGTTGAAAAAAATTCAATAAGCAAAACTGTTCAAATCATACTAGTGGGTGTTTACTTCAGATTCCACAATCCATCCTTTATCATGACTTCAGCACATCACTAGTCTTCCACACTTTACTGACTGTAGTGGGTTTCTTAGACATAGCTTTGTCGCCAAGGTTTTTCCAAAGATTTTCAATCAGGTTATGTTCAGGACTCTTGGCTGTACATTTCATGTTCCCAAACTTCTGCTTACAGATGATGTAGACCATCGTGCTCACTGGGACTTCAATTTTTTTCTGTGTCCTTCATTGTGCCTGAATACAATCTTAGAAGTCTACAGACAATTACATAAACTTCATCATTTGGTTTTTGCACTAACATGAACTGTTAACTGTGGAACCTTATATAGACAGGTGTGTGCCTTTTCAAACTGTGTCTAATCAACTGAATTCTCCACAGATATACTACAATCAAATTGTAGAAACATCAATGATGATCAGTGGAAACATGATGCACCTGAGCTCAACTTTGAGTGTTGTGGCAAAGGCTTGTATACATCACGTTGAAGTTCATTTATTTATGAAGCACATTTTAAAAACAGCCACACAACCAATGTGCTGCACATAACAATCCAAGCACAGACACATAAAACAGAAATAACAAAACAGAAAAGAAATACAGAGATACACTCTGAAGATAAAGTAATAATCAAGACTATGGTTTATTTTAAGAAGAGTGGTATTAGTAGGTATGATTTTTTGTTTGTTAGTTTTTTTGTGATTCATTATCCTTAAATCCATGCTTACTTTGTTCCCTTGATGAAATTCTGAAGAGCAAATTATGAATCATGTGAATAAAAAAAAAAATAATAATAAAAAATTTAAAAAAAATCACAAAACATGACGAAAAACAAGAGACTTAAAAAAAAAAACTTTAAAAACAGTATTCTTGTTTTTCACAGCTACGTTTCAATTTCTGCCATTATAGAGCAAGTCTACCTGGGATGGTGGGGGGGGGGGGGGGGGGGGGGGGGATTTGGGATTGTTTACGATATAATCATATGCTGTATTCTCTCTATATTGAACAAAAATTGCTATAATAAAAACAATTGTTCACAAAAAAATATATATAATAATCATACAATGCACTCAAAAAATATGTAATCTGATTGTATATAAAGATTTCCATCCATTTGGATTACATACATATAACTGAACTAATGAAATTTTTGTGATAGATATTTGTTAGTTAAACAAATTGAACTGAACAAGATGTAGTAATATTGATAAAATCCAATGTGCTTAAAACACTTCTTATTAATTAATCTATTGTGTGGAGTATGGAGCTACGTCAATTTTGCCCCCAAATATTAAGTAAACCAATCTCACAGAATTTAACTAATTGGATATGACTTATATATGACTTGGATATATTTATACCATATTCATAACTAATTAAATCTAATAGTATTCGATTTTAACACATTTAGATTTTTTATAAGTCGTCTGACAACATACTGTACATTTTAAAAACTCAATAAAATTAAATCAAATTAAAAGGTTACAAACAGTTAATGACAAACTGATTCATTTTTTTGAGTGTATAAGACCTCGGAAAGTTTATGCATTTGTTGTTTTAGGGTTGCATGCCCATTATTAAGAGACTCGTTCTTGACTCAGCAGTTTGGACACTCGGCAAGCATTGATGTTTTGTATCCCTGAGTGTGTGACAGGTCAAGAGTTCTCCTGCCTGCTGGCTGAAAGATGTGGATGTGTGACAAGCCAATGGCGTATTTGTCAAGTCCTGTCATCCTGTCAAGGTAAATGAATATCCACTCATCCAACACTACTCAAATTTAAAATCTATTACAGTTGAGGGCACTTCTGGACAGCCTTCGAATGATAGCAAAGCTTCAGAGGGGCCGATTCAGTCCAGGCAGAATATTGCTTTTCAAACATGTCAAATTTTGCTAAACATTGTTTAGTTAGTTTAGATTGATTATTATCAGCAGAAGGATCACATTTTATCTTTAGGAATAGTTCTTTGATGGTAATCATGAATAGCATTTGCCTTCAATTCAGGCAGTTACAGTTAGCTAGACATCATATTAAGACTTTAGATAGCTATTGTTGGAAAAAGTCCAATTAGACTAAATTGACTGACACTCAAAAAAATTATGTCTGCTGTTTGTTTAAACTACTTATTTAAAATGAGCTGAAACACAATTCTTGAGTTTTTTGGGGGACAACTTAATTGTTTTATGTTCAATCCACTTACATTTGTTAAAACTAATAAGTAACTTAGTTCCTTCATGTTGTCCCAACAATAATGGACCATGTGGAACCCAGCAATTTTTTTACAGTGTATTTATTTGTAAATTTGTAATCTTATCTGCACTGTAAAAAAATGCTGGGTTCCACACAATTCCCTCTATTGTCACAACACAAATTTATTAAGTTAACTTAATCTTTTTGACAAATTTAAGTGGATTGAACATAAAACAATTAAGTTGTCCCAAAAAAAAAAAATAAAAAATTTAAATAAGTAGTATGAACAAGTCATTATTTTGAGTGTGTATGGCAGAAATCTCTGTAAGTACCTCTGACTGGAAGCTCTCAGCTCTACTCTAACAATTGCCATGTAATTCAAACACTGCTGTGGGATATAAAATGTTTACCTTTCCCATTAGTGTTTTTGGAGTCTTCATTTCCCTCCTGGTAATGAAAGGAGAAAAGTTCACAAAATAATAATAATAATAGGGGATGTTTTTTTTAGTCTCTTGACATGCAGACTTAAACAAAAACAAGTTTTTTGTTGTTGTCAGAGTCACCGTTTGTTCTGTAGGCTTCCCTTCAGGAGTTTCATTTTAAGGAAAATCAAACGTAACAGAGCAAAGCTGTTTTGTCAATTACAGCGTGTAAGCTGTCAGAGCAGACACTTTAGAATAAAATGTGTCTTTTCCCATGAGCAAGAAACTTGCAGTCTTTGCATACAAGTTAGCACAGTTGTAAATTTAACTTACACTGCTCATCAGGCAAAAAAAAAAAAAATCTAAAGTGACTAAGAAAGGTTGCATTACTTTTAGGTGTCATAAGGTAAGAATTTCTAGACTACGTTTTATATATATTGGGTTTAATGGTACATGTACTCATTTGAACCATCATGTTACAGGGGTCATACACTCCAATGACAAATGCAGTCAGATGTGCCATTCACCTTAGTTAGCCAGAAAAAGACCACAGCATTGCAACAACTTGGGCACCATTCACAGAGAACACGACTATGCATCTAAAAACGTGAGATGCAGCGCTCAGAATATACATTTTTTTAAAGAGCCAACTCCACCATGTCATGCTGTCATGCTCAATTATAAATTTTATTTTTCATTATTCTATTTATTTTGTACTTTTGTGTCACAAGAAACTTTTTAGTTCTGTAAATGATTGGTCACACAACACTTCTGCCTGTTCATAATAAACATAAAAGGCAAGTACTTGGGATTTGTTGCTTATTCCTGTTGTACCGAACTACTTCAAATGTTGACTGAGGTCAGGAATTTCTGCAGGGCAATCTAATTCTTCCACACCAAACTTGCTTATCCATGTCTTCATGGGCTTTGCTTTGTGCACTGGTGCACAGTAATGTTGGAACAGAGAGAGACCATACCCAAACTGTTTGTACAAAGTTGAGCAAAAATGTCCAAAATGACTTGGTATACTGAAGCATTAAAAGTTCCTTTCACTGGAACTAAGAGTCCAACCTCTAAAAAACAACCCCACACAATAATCTTCCCTCCACCAAACCTGGCAAAATGCAGTTAGTCAAGAACCATTCTCCTGGCAACCATCAAACCCAGGCTCTGTCCGAAATCGCCTACTACTCAGTAGGTACTGCATTTAAATCAGTTGCATCGCTTGACTCCCATTCATGAATTCTCCCACAGGGCATCATGGGATAGCATAGTGTCCACCGAATGGGCAATTCAGAATCTCGCCGAAAGTAGTAGGTCGTCTGGGCACTTCTCTCATACTGTTTTTCGAATTCTATAAATTTGGACAAAGTACTCGGCTCGCATACTATTTTTAGCTTACTGTATAGTATGGAAGTCTGCGAATTCGTACGCAGCCAAAGACTCTATTGGATTGCCAGACAGAGAAGTGTGATTGGTCACCCCAGAGAACACATCTTCACTGCTCTAGTGTCCAGTGTCTCCATGCTTTACACCACAGCATCCAACTCTTTGCATTGCACATGGTGATATAAGAGTTGGATGCAGCTACTCGGTCATGGAAACCTATTCTATTAATCTCTCTATGCACTGTTCTTCAGCTATTCTAAAGACCACATGAGGTTTGAAGGTATGTTGCAGTTGACTGCAGAAAGTTGGCAATGTGCACCTCACCATGCACTTACCCCCTCTGTGATTTTATGTCTCCAACCACTTCGTGACTCTTTGTTGTTCCCAATTCCTTCTACTTTGTTATAATATCATTAAAAGTTGACCACAAATTATTTAATAGTGAGGAAATTTCATGAATGGAAAAAACATTCACAAATGCTTGTTGAAGCATCAGCATAGCTAAGTGCTTGATTATATACACCTGTGGCCATGGAAGTGATTGGAATGCTTAAATTCAATGACTTTGAGTGGTGTCTCAAAACTTAACAATATATTGTTTAACTTATATTGTCACATTCCTAAATAATAGTCATTTAGTAGTTTCTTTACTTCATTTTTTAAAACGGTGTCTTTTGTGCTGATAACATAGAAAACGTCTACAACTTCGGATCATACCACTCCCAGAAATTACTCAGTAACTCTCAGAATTTTTCTAAAGTCAGGCAATCCGATTCAAACTGCCAAGCTGTCATTCATTCATTCATTCATTCATTTTCTTTCGGCTTAGTCCCTTATTTATCAGAACCACCAACTATTCCAGCATATGTTTTACACAGGGGAATGCCTTTCCAGCTGCAACCAAGTACTAGGAAAAACCTATACACTCACATTCACACACACATTCATACACTACAGCCAATTTTTGTTTACCCAATTTACCTATAACGCATGTCTTTGGACTGTGGGGGAAACCAGAGCACCAAGAAGAAACCCACACGAACACAGGGAAAACATGCAAACTCCACACAAAAATGCCAACTGGCCTAGGCGGGACTCGAATCAGTGACCTTCTTGCTGTGAGGCGGCAGTGATAACCACTGAGCCACCGTGCCACCCGCCAATCTGTCATTTTTGGATTAAAACATTCTTCAGTTTGACAGTCTGTAGACTGAGAAAAAGAAACTGGCATCCCTAAATCAAAGTGTTTGTGAGTCTGAATGTAACTGTTGCTTCATTAGCTTTTGTTCTCCGCAGTTTGAACGAAAAGGAAAGTTAAGCAACAGCAGGGAGGGAAGCATTGGACTTTACGTGGGAGAAATAAGCTGTCAGGAGTATGTTCATCTTCACGACAACACATGCGCTGTGTGTAATCCCTGAAGACGGCGGATCCGATAATTATCCGAGCTCCTATTCCAGCAGGAAGACTGCAAGCGTATATGGAGGATCTCATTGTTTTATTCAGCCATAATACGCAGGATTGCACAGCTCAGTGAATGTATTATTCATCAGTGCAGTACAGTCATTTCAGATGTGCCGCTTTGAGTGTGCTCAGCCCTCCTGAGTGTTTCATGTTTTTGAATGCCTCAGGGGCATTAGCTGGATGACATGAGATGATTAACCATTTTGGCCTGTAGATGCCAAACTAAATGGATTCGATCAAGTTAACTCGCGCTCCAACCTCGGTAATTAGCACAAGGGATGGGGCACAAACTTCTAGCGCATGACAGCTTGTACTAAAGGACTGCCAACACCGTAGAGGCAAAAGACTTTGCTGTAATTTTGACGTTTATTGTAACACTTTGCTTGTATGAGCAACACAAATGGGGAAAAAATAAATACAAACCATTGCACTGCATTAAAATACCTCAGATGCAACCTGTCATGTATTGTAGTAAAAGTCTCAATAGTTATGCGGTATGCATCTATTTAGCATTATTTAGGCCCACACTGGTACAATTTATAAAACCTGTGAGCATAAAAAGAAAATAAATTATAATAATGACATATTAGGTCACCAAGAAACCCAAATGGTCAATTAAATTAGTCACACTTTATTTTACGTACAATTCAAGCTATTAACAAACCACTGACTACGATTTTCAGCTCAAACTACTAATTAGCTGCTTATTAATAGGTAGTAGTTGGGTTTTGGGTAGGATTATGGATGTAAAATATGATCATACTTTATAAGTGCTAATAAGCAGTTAACATCTTAATAATAGGCAGGTAATATGCCAGTACTAAATGGTGTGAATTGTTACTTAAACTAAACTGTTACTGTTAGATTTTATAGAATAGTGAAGTTTTTTTATTTGCTTATTCATAATTTTAATGGTCTAAAGAACTTTCCTTCTCTCTTCAAACGGCATTTTCTCAGACAATGCGTTCATTGGTTGGAACAATCTGTCAGTCATAAAATATCGACCAATAGCAGACCAAAACCAATAATCCAATCGGTCCCTAACGCACCAAATTAATTATCATTTTACTTTTTTTGGCCATCCTGATTATGAAATAAATATGGCCTAAAGCTTCATTCACCATCATCTCACATACTGAAATGAGCCATAGCAGCAATTCTGGATTTCTTATAGCCAGTATAATGTCTGTTAGAGGATCATCCTTATAAAGTGTTAGCAGACAGTCTTCTACATTCAGTTATGCTTAACCCTTGTGCACGGTTCAAATTTCACAGGGTCAACGGGGTAAAAACAGCCATGAACAGTAATTTAGGGAGAAAAAAAATGTAAATCTTATGCTGCACAAAAATTAAATGCATCAAAGGCAATGTTGATACTAAACTTTCACATGTCGAAGACTGTGATAAAAGGTAAACAAAAATCCAGTCCACAATTACTTTTTATATTGAAAATAAGTCATTTTGTGTGTATTGTTTTTACCAAATCAGTGACATCATTTGTGAACTTGGCAATTAAAGAGTTAAAATCCTGTAAATCCTGAAAATTTCTTTAAAAAAAAATAATAATAATAATAATTGTACTTTTGATCAGGACTGAGGTTAATTAAGAGATTTCTGGAAAAAAAAAAAAAATGAAAACAATATTTATCTGATGCATTTTTACAGCATGCATTTTTTATTTAGTGGAAGTTTTCATCCTGAACATAATGAAAGGGTAGTAAATTTGCCCAGAGTGTATTGTTGAGTTTTGTTTTGTTTTTATTTTTCGAAGCATTTTCCCAAAATATGTGTCAAAATAAATTTTGTCACCAAAAATCATTCCGTTAGCTGAAACACAGAAAAAGTTATGGCCAAATTAAGACTCAAAAATCACCCCAGAGTGGATGAAAACATCCCCAACAGTACATAAGGGTTAATTTTTATACTAGACGGTCAAAACAAATTGTTACCTAATTTTGACAAAATATGAATTACAATATTAAGTTAGGTTGATTGGGGGTATTAATTTAGCAACAAATAATTTTTTGACCCGTCCTATTTTTTTCCAGTCAGTGTGTGCTGATTTGAAAATAGAAATATATCTTCAAGCTGAGATGTACTGCTTCTATAGATACCTTTTCAGGTGTTATATCTCTGACATGAATACATCCAGATCTTCTGCATTCTACCATAAAGGTCAAAAGACTGCTGTAGTCTGAATATGTATTTTTAGTACACTTCACAGTGGGGTTTGTGCTGTGTGGGAATAGTGTTTTGAAAGTAGCAAGTGTAAAAGTGATGTTCTGACAAAAACATATTCAATATTTATCCACCAAGATTCTCAAAGTAAAAAGCACTTTTGCCTTTTTACCTAATTACTGTAGGTGCTGTTGTGTTACTTGAATAATTTCCAAACCTTTTCCTAGAAAACAATGAGAAAAAGAGACTCACTAGAAACTTTCAGGCAGGTGTACTGGAGCCAGGGGTGTATACTTCTGTAATTTTACTTGACAATTGTCCTTAAGTAGTATTTTGTGATAATTGAAGTGAAATTACTACTAATTGATTACATTTCTTAAGAATAAAAATCCAAGTTTTTACTTCAATTTCACTTTCTTATATCTTACACATTGAAATTTAGAAAATGTGCATGTGTATTTGATGTTCTTTCATATCTAAATCGCCATTGTCCTGTGGCTGCCACTGATGGTGGTGTGGAGAGACCCCCTCCCTCATGATTGTTAAGCACTTTGGGTGTATGGGCATACACTATAAATGTGCTATACAAGTACACATAACATTACATTAAATTTTTTATATATCTATTCATTATATTACACTGAGTGCAATTTAGAGATTTAAATACAATTAATGTTTCATTAATATGATGTTTGTTTGTTTTTTCTCCTTTTTTTTTTATAAATATTTTAAGAATCCCAAAAAAAATTATGACAATTACAGCAGTACTTTAATACTTTACTGTAATTGCTTATCAAATTTACTAGCAATTTCTGAGACAACTGTTTCTATTTTTAGGTACATCTTTACAAAGTGAATTATATTCGGTTTTAAAGACAGATGATGCTGGGAAACTTTCCATTTATCTATCATCCTAAAATAAAGTCTTTCTGTCTGTGTTGACTTGCAATTGGTGCTTTGCAATTCAATAAATTTAATTAACCAGTAAATGATCATCTAGAGCAGGGGTGTCCAAACTCGGTCCTGGAGGGCCAGTGACCTTGAGAGTTTAGCCCCAACTTGCTTCAACTGTCATGTTCACCAGCGATCAAGGACTTCAGAGATCGCTGGTGATCGCTGGTGAACTACATATCATATGCCAAAATGGATCCAGCAGATAATGAGATCATCAGACTCCAGCAGGGTAATCGCTCCGTTGAGCGATACATAGCGGAGTTTTTGAACTTGGCCCCGAGAAGCAGTTATCCAGATTTACTGCTGATGATGTTTTTTAAGGGAGGACTTTCAGACCCAAGTCGCCGTCATATGCCAGATTATGAGGAGGATTTGGGCCTATACTCATTTATGGAGTTTGCCCTCTTGTTGTCGGGCTCTCCCCTCACTATTTCTGTTCTGGAGGAGGAGGAACCACAGCAGAACAAGAGGAGGAAAGCCAAACTCAAGCTCCGTTCCTATCCTCGTCGGTCAAGTTCACGACTTTTTTTTTCTAAGTCCCAGGAAGGGATTTTAGAGCCGTGTGAATCCCCAGTGCTGCTGGAGCAGCTATCTGAGTTCCACGAAAAGCCGGAGGTGCCACTTGAGCCCCATGAAGGGATGGCAGGACCGTGTGACTCCCCAGTGCTGCCAGAGCAGCCGTCTGAGTCCCTTGAAAAGCCGGAGGTGCCACTTGAGTCCCACGAAGAACTGTTTGAGACTTGTGATTCCTTAGTGTCGCTGGGGTTCGATGAACTGCCAGAGTTTCCTGAATCCTCCAGAGCTTCATGCTCCAGATCCCCCTGAATTCCATGCTCCAGGTCCTCCACAGCTTCATGCTCCAGATCCCCCTGAATTCCATGCTCCAGGTCTTCCACACCTTCATGCTCCAGATCCGCCGGAGTTCCACGCTCCAGGTCCGCCACAGTTCCTTGTTCCACAGTTTTTGTATTTCTTGTTCCTGTCTAGTCACTGTTTTATGTGCCAGTTTGTTTTAGTGTTTTGTTTTGGACCCTCCATGCCCTCGCCCTGTTCCGCCTCCGCTTCACCTCCCTCCGGGAATATTCTGTCGCGTCTGGAATCCGCTCCTTAGGAGGGGGGTACTGTCATGTTCACCAGCGATCAAGGACTTCAGAGATCGCTGGTGAACTACATATCATAACGAACTACATTTCCCAGCATTCCGTCACACACACCTGGTCTTCACTTACACTGATCACTTCCGCAGCTGCAACCCGTTCACCACAGTATTGTATGGACTATAAATATACCCTGCACCCGTCTTGTCTTTGCTCGTATGTTATATGTCGTCATGATTTCCTAGCCCTGTTTCTGTGGTATTGTATAGTTTGTTATTGCTCATGTTTTGTCTTAGTTCCCAGTCTTAGTTCAAGTTTTGTTATTTTGTTATTTGTTTTGCACCATGTCCAGTTTTTGTAAGATGACTCACTATTAAATGCACATGGATCCTACCCATCTTGTCCCGTCTGCAATACCTCCCGGTAACGTGACAGAAACACACCAGGCGGGAAGTTTCTAGTATAGAGCTTGATTCAAGCTAAGGTTAGCTGGTTCAGGTGTGTTTGATTAGGGTTGGACCTAAACTCTCTAGGACAACGGCCATCCAGGACAGAGTTTGGACCCCCCTGATCTAATGTCAATATCTGGGTATCTGAATGTTAAAGGAATAGACAATTATTTTATTTTAAATTTTTATAATGTTTTTTTTTTACAAAGAAGCGTAATGTCATTATACAGTACCTGATGCCTGTAACTGAAGCTGAAGTTCATCTAAGAGAAATTCAGCTGAAATTCTACCGACAACGAGGTTTTGAGTGTGAGAAATTGGCTTTCCTGGGTAGTTATTGATGTTTTCTTATATTTTGATTACTTGTCCAGCTGGATGCTGTAAACACATCTATCGAACGAATAAAAGTCAAAGAGGTGTTAAGCAGAATTTGGGGCAGGATTTCAAGCCATCTTTGTCTTATATTGACCTTCACTTTGGCTTATTTATGCAACATTCAGTACAAGGTTGAGCGCATAGTGAAGATTAATAGCCCCTTTAAATGCCTGTGGTCTCGCACCGCATGGAAGAGTGTAGCACATTCTTTCTTTAGTGTGAATGCTCTGCATGAACCGAATACATCTCCATATTAATCACTGCTCTATTCTTTAGCACGGTTAATGACATTTCTCAGGCAAACTGGACGAACCTCTATCATACACGTCCATTTGTGTAAATAAAATGCTTTTGCTTGATTGATAACAGATGATTGTAGCATTGACTATTCACATAGATTCTGCATTCAGTGTATGGATGTTAAGTAGACTTAAAAACTTTTGACAAAACATCTGACAGAAATAACTATGCTAAAGCTGAACGCTAGTTATCAAAGGTTGTTGGTGGAAGCTCCACAAGGATTAAAAAAATGTTGTCAATCTATTCTGATGTTTAATAAGTGTAGCCTACATCAATCTGACATCACACACAAAAGCTGAAATCTACTCCTGAATATTGAAAATTCAGTTAGATTGCCTGACTAAAAACATTTGAAATTTAGAACAAATGTAAAATGTCTATACAATAAACAATTTCCTCAAAAGTCTAAGTACAAGTGGCATTGAAGGTATATAAAAGGTATATAAAAGAAATTCACATTACAAATGAAAACTCTAAGATCTTGTCTTAGATTTGTTTGAAAATGTTTGTTTAAATACATTTTACATTGATAATTGTAGGCTGCAATCTCAAGCAATGGTAAATTATATGCAACAACAGGCCCGTAGCCAGGGTGGGTTCGGGTGGTTCGGAAGAGCCACCCCTCACTGACAAAGGTCAAAAAGGAAATATGTCCTATTTTTACTGCTATGCCATAATAAATAGTTAAAATAACCCATCAAAAAAGGCTTTAAGACCAAGCAGAATCCTCTGCTGGCTGTCGCTTTAGTGTGACTTCAGCTAATCAGTTTTGGCCAATGCTAAAAATTATTTTTCATGAGTCCAACATCCAGCTGTGCAAGAAAACATACAATCTGACGTAAGGGAAGTCATCTTTCTTTTTTTCTTTTTTTTATTATTGTGTTTTATTTTATTTTTACTCAAATGGAAAAATTCTGACTAAGGAAGGTTGAATGTGCTGTGCAGTTTGTTATTTGCCTAATAAGTGACAATAGACTATTTATTTAAAACTTTAACAGATTCCTTTTTTTACATAATAATATATGATGCAATCAATTTTTATTTTAAAAATAAGTATTTTTTCATATTTCTTTATTCTAAATCTTAAGGAAATATTTTTGGTACATCAAAAAGTGTACTTATGATGACCATCTATCAAGCTAATCCAGCTAAAAATAGTGCTTAAAATGTCACTAAATGCAGTATTTAAATATCATAACTAAATAGAAAATGAGGTGAATAACTGCAAAAAAAAGGCCACTTTTTGAGAAAAAAGAACCACCCCTTTCACCAGGCTGGCTTCGGGCCTGAACAATTATATGCACTCAATACAGTTTGCTGCATTGGGTGCGTGGAACTGTTGCATATAATTTACCATTGCTTGACACTGCAGTTTTTGTAGCATTCTCCTAACCTGTGCCTTTCTTTTGAAAGCAGGGTGTACCACCAACTATTACGGCATATTTTACGCAGCAGATGCCCTTCCAGCTGCAACCCAGTACTGGAAAACACACTTACACTCTTACATTCACACACACTCATACACTACGGCCAATTTTGTTTACCCAATTCACCTATAGTGCATGTCTTTGGACTGTGGGGGAAATCGGAGCACATGGAGGAAACCCATGCAAACATGGGGAGAACATACAAATTCCACACAGAAATGCCAGCTGGCCCAGCCGGGACTTGAACCAATGACCTTCTTGCTGTGAGGTGACAGTGCTAATCACTGAGCCACCGTGCCCCCACATATACATCATTTAAGTGCACTTCTTATGTGATTCCAGCTTTTTACACACATTGAAAAAGAAATCTACAAAAGTTAAAATTCATTGGATGTCAACTTTAAAGCTATCAGCAGGCAGAGAGTTTTGTGGCTGTGCAAACGCAATTAACTGTATGCCGGCATACACTACAACAACTATCTGATCAGATGTGTTTTTCGACCACCTTTGGAAATAATTGAAAGTGAGCAATCTCAAAACCTTTCAGACCTGTCTACACCTGCACTTAGAGCTATCCACTTCTCATTAGATCATAAAAAGCACATCTTAATGCCAGGTAAACAGTGTGGAAACAGTGTATTCCTTAGCTGGAATGGGAAAATTCGCATCATGGATGTGCAGCCAACAAATTTGCAGCAACTGCTTGATAGTACTATAAAAATATGAACCAAAATCTCTGAGGAATATGCCAAAAGGGATGCTAACAAGGCCTATCTCAAAGAAACCAGTGTAAATAATACTAAAGCAACCCAAAGCTAGATAGACATTAGTATTAGAGTGCTTGAAGGATTCCTATTAAAAAAAATAAGCAAGTGACCTCCAGGGACAAATCAAACAACTCCAGATCAAAAAAGGTCATGTCGTCTAAAGCTACCACATGCCATTTTTCAGCCCAGTTTCCATGGTAAGTTTTATGTAGAGTCACGAGAGAATATAAGAGCGTTGTTTGCAGCCGTGTCTCTCAGCAGGTGGCTGTTAACAGCCGCTGTGAACTCCTGCTGCGCTAATGGTCCTACTGACTCAAAGAGAACATCCATTGACAACTGGGTTCAAGATCTCAGACGCAACCAATGAGTTTTTGTTCACATGGAAGAACTGAAAAAAAATATGCATTAAGAAAGAAAGTGCATCTTAGGGGCCAGTAAAATAAATTTTATTATTACTTTTTTTTTTTTTTACTATTATTATACTTTTTAAAAGCAATTTTTCTGGTTTCAACATTTAAAGGTCATGTGAAGTGCTTTGAAATGTGCAGTTTTATTCGATGCTTGACAATCTCAACTGAAACCCAAAGCGAGAGTGGGAAATCGAGTAGCTCCTCCCCTTTAAAAAAAAAAAAAAAAAAAAAAACAGCCAAAAGCGGTTTATCACAGCTTGAACAGTAAGAGTGGTTGAGCTCAAGTGCATCAAATTAAATGCAAATGAGAAGCGTCTTGAAGGGGGCGGGGCATGTCAGATACTAGAGAGCATTTGAGCATTTGGTCAAGATTTGAAGAAAAACTGAAGTATGTAAAACAAATCGTTGATCATTCAGGCAGAAGTGACAAACTGCAAGCTTTGGATGTTTATATCAGATTTGCATCTTCTACATGCAAATTTTGTCACTGTTTTGAAGCACACTAGCTTAAAGATATCCATAAAACTAGCATACTGATACCTTAAAAACTTTGTTTTAATTTCACGGGACCTTTAAATTGCACTTTTGTAATCTAAAAAAAATATATATTTCATTGAAATAATTTAACAACAACTTACTTAAACTTGTTAACATTGTAATACGATGATTGTTATTTAGACATTCTGTTGACCAGAGTAACCGAGGCACAAGATCTGTGAGTTTTTTTGTTGTTTTTTTAAGCTGAAATTTTCCTAAAACATCCAGGGGCAGCTGAGACTTACATTACATCTGGTAAATGGGTATATGTAAGTCTCCTTTATTATTAGCTAATGCTTTATTTTGATGGCCCCATAGAGACATGACTATGAGTATCTTTTCATGTTATTCAACTAATGCTAACACTAATCTAACAGTATACAAATACTCTAATGTTATTTAGTTAGTTGACTTGCTGTTGCAGCAGAATGTCTAAATGTGGCCATCAAACTTTCAGCTAAAATGTAATTTTGGGGCTCTATGAAATCGGTTTGATTTTTCATTTTCCTTGTGGATTCTGTTTTAGTGGATTGCTTACAATTTTAATAACCAAACAGCATACCTAATAAATTTAGTGCATTAAACATTAACACTATCTGTTAATGAATAATCATATAAATTAATATTTAACTTGTTGTTTTTGCTGTTGTTTTAATGATAGGCCTCTATAAAATGGTTTGTATTCACAGAAACGTTTTCTGCATTCTTTTTCTATATTCTTAATTTTATGTACTTTTTAATTTAATACAAAAATTGGTGGAAATATATATACAAAAAAGCATAAAAATAGCAATTTAATCAATTCTTAAACTGAATTAAATGAAAGCGTAAAGGTTTAAAATGTTCACTTTTAGTATTAAATTATGAAAAAAAAAAAAAAAAAACTGATGAAACTCAACCACACATTTACATGCAGACTTTAGTCTTTTTGCACATACTTCAAACAAACACTATAATAGCCCTACTTTGATTTATTCATTCAATATTGGACAAATTCTGTAACATTTTGAAAATTCTATGTTTTATTCCTGCATACTGTCCACGTTTTTGCACTGCTGCCCTACTGTTTTGCCACTGCTGCTGCAGAGGAGGTCGAACTGTCAAAAAAAATATAATAATAATAATAATAATAATAATAATAAAGCCAAAAACAGTCAGTAGATCTGAAAGTCTTGAAGTAAAACCTGATGGTTCAGACTGAGCTAATGGGAAACCACTCATAGTCACACAAGCTTTCAGTCTGAATTTACAAAGATCCTCCTCCCTCGCTATACAGCACTGTAACAATGGCAGCTCAAGCCTGTTGTCCCTCAGGAGATTTGTGGCAGCTTCCGACTGGACATCAGCAAGTCTCTTGTCCAGTTGTCACAGATGTCCAGCATTATGTCTACAGCCACTCATTACAATCATCAGTCCATTAATAGACATACAAAGCTAATATCAGAAAAAAAAGCACACAACGAACTATCACCACAAACATGTTAAATCTATATTAAGTACATTCTGCAAAACAACTCACTCTAGTGAAGAAGACTGCTTAATCTGTTAAATACATGTTTGTCATTCATTCATTTATTTTCTTTTTGGCTTAGTCCCTTTATTAATCTAGGGTCGCCACAGCAGAATGAACCGCAAACTTATCCAGCATATGTTTTACGCAGCGAATGCCCTTCCAGCCACAACCCAACACTGGGAAACATCCACACACACTCATTCACACACATACACTACAGACAATTTAGCCTACCCAATTCACCTATAGCGCAAGTCTTTGGACTTGTAGGGGAAACCGGAGCACACGGAGGAGACCCACGTGAACCCGGGGAGAACATGCAAACTCCACACAGAAATGCCAACTGACCCAGCAGAGGCTCGAACCAGCGACATTCTTGCTATGGGGCGATCGTGCTACCCACTGCACCACCGTGACACCCGTCATCCTGTCATGTGCTTTGTAAACTAACCATCTCAAAAACTGCAGCTCAGAGTTGTTAAATACACCAATGTGCATTTCGCATGTATAGATGTTTGTTTGAATACATTTTACGTTGATAATGGTGGGCTGCAGTGATTAAACGTTTAGGAGATGGCCCTCAGCGATGTCACATTTTGTCATTATAATGTGGAAACAGCTTCCAATACACCATGTCAGTCATACAGACAAAAGTGCCTAGAAGTAGTTGTAGATTTGTAGATTGGTTAAGTGCTGTGTGTGCACTGTGCATACCTTCTCAAGAATGAAATGGATCGCCATTCCTGGTTTTGCCTCAGTGAGAGGTGGGGAGCAGCTCATTAGCATTTAAGGAGATATGAAGTGAAATACTGTAGTCTTTTTACCCTGTTAAAACACCTGAAGCTGTTTCTTTACACTATCGTTCAGTAATGTAACCAAAGTAAGTTATAGACTTTTCATTAAGACTCTTAAAAATCATATCAACTTGTGTAAAATAGGCATCCAATGTCACCTTTAATAATATCAACAATAAATGTTAATCAAAAACCTCAATCTCACCCTCTTAATGTATCAATATAAGTATAGAAAAAGGAAAAGAAAAGATCTAAATAGATGATTGATTTTTTTTAAACCAACATTTTTCTTTGTTCACATTTGAACCAAAACAGGATTTTTATGTGTATAAATTATCATTATTACTGAGAAATAATAAGTACTAAGAAACAGTGAAAAGTCAAGAATAAATTAATGAAGATACAAATATAGAAACAAACATTCTGAATAGATATTAAAAATATTAGTGATTTGTAGAATATTATCAGGGTTTACAGTTTGTCTACAACAGGTTTCATTTTTGTTTGTTGGTTTTATGGTTTCTTTGCCAATTTATGCATTCTATAAAAAATATTTAGAAATTACAATCTAAGTAGTATAATATTTATATTTAATTCAGTTAATAAAGACAATGTTTTAATTGGGTCACACTTTACAATAAGGTTTCATTAGTTAATGTATTTATAGTCTAACATGAACTAAGTTTGAACAATAGCTACTTGTACAGCATTTATTAATCATAGTTCAACATTTACTAATGCATTATCAACATCCAAATGCATGCTTATTACCTTGAGTTAACATGAACGAACAATGAACAACTGTATTTTCATTAACTAACGTTAACTAACATGATCAAATACTATAATAAATGTATTGTTCATTGTTTGTTCATGTTAGTAAAGGCATTAACTAACAACTAATACAACCTTATTGTAAAGTGTTACCTTTAATTGTTTTATACGGTGGCCGAGAGAGCTTAACGCACTGCAATTTAAGAAAACACATGCAATTACAAAAAACACCAGCAAATTAAGAAACGACTTCATCAGTTTGACGCTCTGCATTTTGTCACAACGCAAACAACAAAAGAAACGCGCTGCATTTATTAAATGCACTGCATACTATTAAAACAATGTTTCACATTTAATCATCAGTTTATTTAGGCTAATAATTTACAAAAGACAATGGCATAGTATAATCAGGATATTAAAATAAACAAAACAAAAACAATAAAAAAAAATACAAATTAAAAAAAAAACCCTCACCTTTAAAAGACCACCAACAACTTCACTGAGCAACAGTCACGGCATAATAACACGTCCATATCTCAGCATCTTTGGGTCCTCTTGAAACGTTTCCATTGTGTGACGTGGATATTTGCAAGTGTGACAAAATGCAGTGCGTTTCTTCAGTTGTTTGTGTTGTGACAAAATGCAGTGTGTTTCTTCTTC
>CAIGQV010018170.1:11563361-11612708 GCA_903798115.1 Danio jaintianensis
GTGTGTGTGTGTGTGTGTGTGTGTGTGTGTGTGTGTGTGTGTGTGTGCGTCTGTCAGTGTCTCCGTACCTTAGACAAACTGTCAGTCTCTGTTCTGGATCAGCTGGTGGTCTTCTTTTTAATATGTGGTTCCAGTATAGCTAGCATATGAATGAGATGGACCCAATATTTCCTCTTTCTTTTGTTAAGCAGTAAGAAGACAACAATATCATCTTCACTACTCAAAGACTCCATTTTGTATTGTTTTGTGAATTATTTCGCAACAGATTATTTAATACGCATCGGACTTGGTGTACAAGATTTGTGCGCGTGACATTTTTCATATTTAAAAAAAAATTTTGGACTTCAGTGTGCACAGACCTTTAAGCCGCTGTCACACTGCACTTTTCTCCCCATAGACTTCCATTTATCCATTCATGCGGAAACAAGCTCGTGCGACAAGTTTAGCAGTTTGCTGCATTGGAAAGTTCAAGCTTGATGAACTCTGACCTGCGAAATCGCATCACGTGGCTGCGTAAGACCAATCGAAGATCAAAACATGACAGAAATTTTAAATATGGACCAATCGCTCACTTTTTTAATGTCTAATCATCTTGTTTAATCCCACTCCTTTTCGCAGCACCACACAACAGAATTTCGCATGCTAAAACTTTAGTGTGACAACGGCATAAGTGTGGTGCCTAAATGGTGTGTGCGTAATGTGCTTCAGGTGTGAGGTAATCAGAGTCCAGTAAATGACTAACAACTGAGAGCTCATCGGCGCAAGGGGTTATGGTATGTGTATTCCGGGTGACTGGTGAAGTTAGCAGATAAATGAAGTGCCCTCAACTGGGACTTGAGGGCACTTCAAATGATAATCGTGACAGATCAATTACAGAAAAGATATTACATTAGCTATTACACACTATTACACTAGGACAGAGTAATTCCCAAGTAAATAAATCCGTATCTTAGACAAGAACAGTTTTGGTCCAATTTGAACTGACATTATATGAAAATAAAATAATATGTTAAGTCAGTGAGCACTTGCTCAATTAAATTGAAGCAACTCCTTCATGACAGCGACATTCATATGAAGTGTTTACTGAGCAATGGATGAATAATGATCTGAATGGAAGGCAACCTTTAAAATATGCTAAACTGGTAGTAAAAATAATAAAAATTTTAAAAAAGATGCAGAAAATTATTGTCATTCTGCATCACTACAGTTATGACTTCAAGCAAGAAAAGAAAAAAAGGAGAATTCATTGTGACTTTCTTTAAACCATATTATGTTAGTATAACGATTTATACTAAAATTATACAATAATCGTCATATTATAAGTAAATTTATGAAAAACTTTTCATATCACAAGGCATTTGTTTAAAACAGAGTGATCGTTTAAGGCTTTTCAGATAGAATCTGAATCAAAATCAAAATACATGTATTTTTTCAACATGAACACAATATAAATAAAATGCCAGTTTCAATGCCATCAAATGTAGTGTTTTCAGCACATCTTGTTCTCATTAGTGTCTATTTTCTAGGTGTTATAAAAAAAGAATCTAAATAAACTTTTTACTGACATCAACTCGAGTGAGTTAGTTAAATCACTATTTAAACCTTTATGACAGTTAACATAACATCCACTTTTCAAAAATGTTAACTACAATAATTTTTATATTTTAATATACTGTTCATTTGTCTTTTCAGAAACGACCAGTACATCTAAAACGATTCAACAAATTGTCAGTATGCAGGAACACTGCAAAATGGGTGTTGTACATGTTTTGATGGGGACAGAATATGCAGCAATAACAAGTGAATCTGATTTTCTTTCTCACTTGCATATGATAGTTGCTTTTACAGAGCTACAAAACTGAAGACTTTTAACCTACTGATTTCATAGAAAGAATCAGACTATTCACTAAGGCCATTATTTGACGCTGTCACCTTGTTAATAAACAGTACCTGTAAGAAAGTGTTGACCAATGGTGGCTCGCCATTGGTGTGTATGTGGAATTTGTCAAGTGTGTAGGATGAGACTCTTTTGGTTGTAATGTGAAGTAAGTCCAAACTTTGCTGATGGATAGTTATCAAACACTTGAGCAACAATAACAACAACACTACCACATACTTTGCCATTGTTGTGTGTTTGTGCTTGCCTTTAATCTACTCTTACCATTTAATCTGCGCATACCATGTATGTGCATGACATTGTTTTCAGATTTATGAGTTTTCAGTCCCAAAAATACCATTGTTGTGTAAACAAACAGGCAAAACTCAAAATGTGTCACGTTTTTGGCTGGAAATGTTGTCGTGTAAATATCCCCTAAGAAGGATAGGACTATTTAGAACTGTTTTACTAGAGTAAACAAGAATTCTAGTAATATTGAAGTACATTTAACTAGGCATGGGACGATAACTGATTTCAAGGTTTACCGCGGTTTGGAAAAGTCAAGGTTTTAAAACTGCAAAAATTTTCTGTTATACCGTTTCTAAGGTATATGAACATTTTTGGGGGGTTTTTAACGTATTTTTTTGTGAATATTTTATTTAGTTTTTTAGGACAACAGTATCTCCAGCAGAAAAGGGCCATCCACATTAAAATATACTGGTCAGCCCACGATTCAAAAAACATTTGAGAAACAAATCGCTTATGCACAAACATCCAGGCATGCTATAGACCTAAATAGCAGTGCCTTACTTTATATCCAAAGAAAAGAAAGAAATCCAAAGATGCCTTTTCAAGCTGTAAAGTTTTTAAACTAATTAAGACATCAAAAGTCAATGATTTAATTTTTATTATTTAGCCTGACATATTTACTGTTACAAAATATTTTAAATGTTTCTTAAAATAAAATATATTGTGTTCAAAGGGAAAAAAAAGTTGTTTACCCAGACATTTAAAAAGAGCATATTTTAGAGCAGTAACCACAATATCGTGATACTGTAAAACCGTGATATTTTTATCCAAGGTTTTCATACCGTTAGACTCTTATACCAGCCCTTGCGTACATTTAACAAACTTCTTAAATGAATCACATTGTTCAAATATATAATTCACAAGGTTCTTAACTCAAGCATTTTTCAATTCCTTTATAAGGATAGTTCACCTAAAAGTTTTTAATGAAGTGAAGTGAAGTGAAGTGAAGTGAAGTAAGGATAGTTCACCTAAAAGTTTTTAATTTGCTGATAATTGACTCCTAGACCACCAAAGATCTAGGTGACTTTTTCTTTAGTAAAATATCAAAAGACAATTTTTAGCCAAAACAGTGGTCATTGGAGATTCAATGTATGGTTAACTGCAAAATTTACACTTAAAGTGTCAAAAAATATATACAAGCAAAACAAAATTAATATCACTGGTTTCTCATGATACTTTGAGGTCTTTTGAAGTAAAGCATCTGATCTGTGTAAGAATCAGAACTTTTTTTTTTTTTTTGTATTCGCAGTTTCAGAAGAGAACTGCAGTATGTTTTTGGGTCATGACCCAACAGTTGCAAACCACTGGTTTAGAAAATCTAAATCCATCCAGAAACTTTTGTTGAAGTTGGTTAGTTTTAGTTTTTGCTAAAGACTGCACAAACTTTGAAGGAGAACAATATTTTAAAAAATTGTAACATTAATTCCACAGTAAAAAACAAGGAATTAAACAATTCTAATAACAGATCAGTTTGTTTTATCCGAGCTCGTTGGAACACCAGAGCAAAATGATGATCTCATGACACTTCACATTCAGCATGCTTTGAATTTTAACATTCAACTTTTGACCACACTGTCCTACTAGCAGCAACAGCCTCTGAGCAAGAAGATAACAACACTAACAAACGCATTAGATGCCTACACAAGTTCAATGCATGGTCCCTAATTAATAGCCATGTACACGGTCAATCAATCCGAAGTCTCACTAATACCTACAGACATTCAGCCCATTTCAAAAGAGCTCCATAAGGAGAGCTGACAAGTTTCCTTTATCAAAACTGCAATTAACTTATTTACTGGCAGGTCATTACTTAGAAGTTCATTAGCACAAGGAGACAAAAACCTCATCCTTTGGCGCTAACAACACCATTGTCTGTTAACAGGCATTTGTCAAGTGCTTTGGCAGCTCCATACCATCATGACACGACATTAAACCCATTATTCGTAACAGAGGCATCTGCTAGTCTGCATATTAATAACAACTAATTATGTCGACCTGCCGCCATATTTCCTGTCTTCTCCAATACTTTCGCTCATTTCCTGGTGTTAATTAAAGCTATGGCAAATTTCCATTGGCACGTCTGAGGCGTAAACAAATCAGCCAAACAATCCAATCAACGTTTCTCGTGACAACTGCCACAACAAGTTTCATTGGTGTTTCCAAGTTTCAAGATGGCCAAGTCAATATGCCTGTAGCAATAATGGACAGACAGAAACCCCAACATGCATGAAATTCCACTTAGCATCCTTACAACATTTCTCAAACGCAATTAACTACAATCTATCGAGTAGAAAAAGTTAATGTTAATGTTAAGCCACATGCATTAGTTTTGACACTGACAGATCTGAAGAGACACAACCTCACTTTCAGAAATGCATCATGGGTAATTAGCAGGCAAACGTGTATACTCTAGGGAACTGCTCTTAATTACTGAAACACATTTATGATTTGGGTGAAAGATGTAAACAACTGCAGTGTGTGTGTGCGTGTGCGCGCGTGCGTGTGTGTGTGTGTGCGCGCGCGCGCGTGTGTGTTTGTGTGTGTGTGTGTGTGTGTGCGCGCCTGTGTTTCATCACAATGAAATATTTTGCGGTGAAAAATATTTTCTGACATCTTTGCTTGATTTTACAACAAAATCAATATGCTGTCTGCTTCAGCAGTCACTATAGTATTCATAAAAGTATGCATGTACAGCAACATAAGCCTATAAACAAGTTTTTGTACAACAACATTCATTAGTATTAATTGTATTAAAAGTAATGACAACATAATTAATCACATATCCCATTTATTGTATATAACCATATCCCATTTCAACAGTATATAAAAAAAAAACTGTGAAATTCATTTTAGCACCACATTCCTAATATACAATAGTTTTGCAAGGTATATTCGAAGGTGTTCATTTTAAAGTTTAAAATTTCCACAGTATTCCATTACAAAAACACAAACCAAAACCGTTATTTTGCTGTATGTTTCCTTGCTCTTTTTTGCCCTCCCAAAAATGAGCCAACCATCCAACTTCTGCAGCAAAACCTCACTGCTAGTTAGTATTGACTGAGGGTGAGCTTGAGTATGGGAATCGCTCCCTAAAGGACCACACAAGGGAATTTCTACACTTGGCTTTTATGAATCACTACCTGGTCAGCTGCCCTTGCACTTTTTCTTTTTATTTGGACTGGACAACTCCATGAAGGCTAAGCTGTGTGGGGATGGTCCACGAGGGACTTCATTTCTCTGTCAGCCCAGCCGAGGAATGACATCTCCAACCCCACTCCTGACCCAGAACTCAAGCAGCCAACACCCTGCTGCATAGAGCAATTGCCTGGGTGTACCACAGATGGAGAGCCAGAGCCAACAGAAGTGACTGACCATCAGCATCGACTGACGAGCCAGAGCTTCAAGATGTTTCTGACAGGATACATTGACATAAACATTCACTCATTTATCAGACGCTTTTATCCAAAGCAATTTACAAGTAAGGACAAAAAAGCACTTAAAATCAGCAGAGAGCAGAAATCTATAGATGCCATGACAAATCTAAGTTACTTTAGAATTTATTTTAAAAGTGTTAGGGTCCTCTACTGTAGGTGGTATGTCAAGTCCCATTCACCTATGTGGAGCACACTCAGAATTGCACAATATTTTCCAAGAAGCATAGGGTGTTTATAAAGTGGTGCCTGGTGCATACGGAGAGGAAAAGAGAGTGTCTCTTACAGGTGATTTGTAGAGCCCATTCACTTGTGTGAAACACACTAAGAATTGCGTGACACCTTTCAGAAACTCGGAGTGTTGATAAGAAAGTGTCTGGTGCACACAGAGAGGAGATAGTGTGTAATACATGTGGTATGTCAAGCCCACTCACATGAAGCACACTCAATGTTTTTCAAGAAGCATTGGTATTTATAAGGTGCCTGGTGTGTATGTAGAGGAAAAGAAAAATGTTTCTCCTACAGGTGGTTTACAAAGCCAGTTCACCTGCGCAAAGCACATTAATGCTGATGATACACAGGGCAACATTTTGAGCAATGTTGCTGGGCAACTTTGGGAAATTATGCCATAAATGGGCCACCGGGTGAGACACAGGGTAACTAATTAGGGCAATGGGCTACAGATCCAATACTGTTGTCTGTTCTTAATAGAAAAATAGCCAAGAAACATCGCTCTGCAAAATTGTCTGGCAACATTGCCCAAAGTATCATCAGCAAGAATTGAATAATGTTGTCCAGAAACATGGTGTGTTGATAAGAAAGTGCCTGGTGCATACGGAGAGGAGAGAGTGTTTGAGATGCATCCTTGTGGATTTTGAGTGAATAGAAGGAAGCCTCACCCACCCTCCTAACGCTGGGGATGAGCTAAATATGGATTCTGATTTATTAGTGACACTTTTCAAGTTAAAGTACCCCTATTTTCCCAATCCTTTATGGTCTCGTCCAGCACAAAATCTCCTTGGTCTCCCTGTTATACATCTTCTGAGTCTCCACCCAGTCAGTTCCTACATTTTTAATCTGCTTCCTTCTTTGACTCCACCATGGACAATGTCATGGCTGCATTCTGGATCTTCTCTTGGATCCTCCTGCTAATGGCTCGTCCCTGGGTTCTCCCAACCATCACCAGACCCTGGTTCTTCCAGAGACCACCTACTCCACAATCTCCTCCAAAGCATCCTGCCTCCCCCTATAGATGCAACATCCTTGTTGTGAGGACATGCCTTTCCAGAAGGGGGGCAATATGCCATCTGATTAGTTTCCTTAATTTATGTGCACACCTGTTCTGTCTCTCCCTGATTGCCATGTTTATGTGCCACAGTAACCTCAGTTCTTTATCTGGTCTATTTTCTACTTCTGCATTGTGCGTCACTACCCTGTTGTGGGTGGATTGAAACGTTCCTCTTCACATGTTGTTCACAAGATGGAGATACCTTTTGCAAACCCACAATATTTTGTAACAAAAGAAAAATACTGTACAGATCAGATTAATGCGGCGGCACAGTTCGAGCCTCGGCTAGGTCAGTTGGCATTTCTGTGCGGAGTTTGCATGTTCTCCCAGTGTTCGGGTGGGTTTCCCCCTCAGTCCAAAGACATGCGCTACAGGTGAATTGGGTAAGCTAAATTGTCCGTAGTGTGTGTGAATGAGAGTGTATGGGTGTTTCCCAGTGATGGGTTGCGGCTGAAAGGGCATCCGCTGCATAAAACATATACTGGATAAGTTGGCGATTCATTCCGCAGTGGCAACCCCTGTTTAATAAAGGGATTTGATAATTAAATCAATGAAAATTTAAAAATCGGCAATTGGAATCTGCCACGAAAAAAAAAAAATCTAAATTGGGTCATCTCTACTGCTACAGTTAACATGTTTTAGCATAATAGCATGTTGCTACCATGTTAGCTCATGTTAGACATTTGTTTTACACAGTGAATGCCACAACCCAGCCTTGAGAGCACAACCTTCAGTGCTGGGAAACAGCCAAATACTCTCTATTCACACATTATGGCCACCCAGAGAAAACCCATGCAGACATGGGAAGAACATGTAATCTACACAACACGAAAGGCCTCCCGGGATTTGAACCAGCAACCTTATTGCTGTGATGCAAAAGTGCTAGCCACTTAGCAACCACGCTTGGTCTTCTAAGAGTTATTTAATATCAATATCATATTAATTTAAATAGAATATTTTTATAATATTAGCACATACCAATGTTAAACAAATATTAAACATACCAATATACTAGCCCTACTGCAAAAGATTAAATGTAAAACAGGATTGAAGTGAAGTGATTGGGGATGTTACTTTGTAAAACCTCACAGTAAACAAGGCAAAAATTAATAAAATAGAACAAATTTTATTTAAAAATAATTACTCAATATAAACTGATTCTAATATTATTAATCACAGTCAATGCTTATGCAAAATGATCTGGATATATATTCTTTTTCTACACAGAAGAAATAGCTGCCATAAAATCTGAAAGACGCAAAAATGTGAAACTTTAAAATCTATGGACCCTGCCACTACACAACAGTGTGTCTCTATAACCTCCTGTCCATGGAGATTCCTCTGAGAAAGTTGCCAAGTGAACACCATATAGACTCAGTGGTGATTTATGGGAATCACTAATGTCAACTTCAGGACACAAGGCTGTTCCTCTCCAGCAACTGAACTGCATCATAACGGCAAACTTGTTCGTTTTCAGTACTATTTGTTTCTCTTCAGAGCCTGCACACTGACGCCAGCTCTATCAAATGCACACATCTGTGGGATTGGCTCGATCATTCAACCCTGTCCAGGCCAGATCTCAGCTTCTTATCTCTGGAAGATATATGGTGTTATTCCAAGGAAGGGAAATGAAGCTCCCAAAACTCACTGTGCTCCAATGAGTAATTTTCAAGCCAGCAAAGTGCATGCTTAAAATTCATTAGAGGAGGCGGCCTTTACGTTGTTGTGGCTTCTGGTGTTTCCCATTACACATTAACCATACTTAAGTTTTTATAGGTGATATTGGATATTGAAAAAAAAAAGGTAATTAAGTCAACTGGAATTGATAAAAATTAGTCAACTGTTAACAAATAAAAGGTTAAATATTAGTCATCATTTCATAATTGTAATATATCCTTATAATACAAGCTAGTGGGATGTGGTTTGCATTATATGCAAAGGGCTGCATTGCACGATTGTAGCCGCACTGCTACGAGTGTGATATTGCATTTATACAACAGTTTGACAACATAAGTGTATATGTAAAAAGAAAATCTCAAAAAAACTTTTGTAAGAACTACTTTCTTCCACCATTTATTCACATCTGCGGCTGACAGTCAGAACTGCAGAAATCGTTGCTTATTCACAAACGTCACTTTAGAGCTAGTATTTGAATGACTCTCTAGCAGAATGTCTAAAGTGATGACAAAACAGGTGATTTTGCTCACATTTTAGCATTATAAGGCTGAACGGCATGAAATTTCCCAGTATTTCTGTTGCAATAGGGATTTCACAATAATTAACCCCAAAAAAGCCAAAGCAACACAAACACTACCAGATTACTGTGGTATAAATACAGCATTACAAAATACAAAAAAGAGAGATCGACTTAGAATGTCACTTACCTGTTCTGTAATGATTTGTTCAGCTGTAGTTTGAAACGTATGCTGAGAAAATGCTGTTTTTCTCCCCTAAGGACTTATTATGCGGTCCTGTCGCCATCTTGTGGCAGAACGTCAACCGTCTTTGCTCTGCTCAGTATCACAGGCTAGCCGCCAAACACGCTGAATCTCCGAAATTATAAATATTTAAAATAGGCACTATCCTTATAAATAAACTGCATAGTTGCAATCTAAACAACTACATCCTCGACTAAAAAATTTTTTTTTTTTAAATTAAAAAAAAAAAGAATAAAACTACATTGCTGCCCAACAGCAGCAATATTTGTCAAACTGTAGAGTGTTCTCTGCTTGTTGATGTATGTGGGCGGAGTAATACACAAGGTTGAAGGGTTAAGAGGCTGGACGAGTGCTGCTATTTGCATAATATCGCACGGCTATCAGCCAATCAGATTCAAGAATCAGATATAGATTTTTATTATGTTTTTTTTTTCCTCTCTTTTTTTAAGTAAATCAAACAGGTTTGGCAGGGTAAACTATGTCAGACTTTTCTTTAAGGTGAATTATTCATTTGAACATGCATTCAACCAATGCAAAAAGGTAAAGGCAGATAATATATAGAGCTTTTCCATTGGAACTCCAACGAGCTCTCAGCTGCTCTGAATTAATTCATCATGCAGCAGCTCCTGATATAAATGCAATTTGTTTTTCCAGGGGTAATGTCCCTTACTGCAAATTTATCATGCCAGACTCCAGGACAGTTTGTTCAGCTCTTCCAAGAACTCCATATTTCATCTGAAAGCCCATTTTGGATGCCAAGATCATCGTTAAGAGAAGTAAATTTAAATTTATGTTATCAATGATTTGGTTAATATAAATCCCTTCATCGCTGACTGATGGGAATATTTAGATATTGATTGAATTAAGGAGATATTTTCTCAAAACGTGGTCTTAGGCCTCATTTAAATTCGATTGTACACTGGAATGAACGAACATGGATAATTTGAGTACATTTTGAGTATCATACATTATACATGACAAGCATCTTTGCATATTTAACAATTTTTTGCCCATTAGCACCTTAACTTATATGAAATTTTACACCTCAATGATGATTGCTGTTGATAATGTGAGTCCATTTAAAAGGCACCCTCATTAAAAAGTTTTACATTTGAGGTAGTGAGAACTAAGTTATGTTCTCTTACAACTTACAGTCAAAAATTTATTTTAAAAGATATATATTTTTTTAAAGCATAATTACAGCGGCAGGAAAAAAAAGTCAGAGTAGTGAGAATAAAGTCACAATTACTGTACATTACTCTATGATGAAAAAAAAAAAAAACTTCCATTCGCATACAACTTCAGAAGTCTTTCATGAACCTCAATCAAGGTATCAAGGCTAATTCCTCATTACAGTCAATAATTGTGGTTATACTCAGTAAATGTTTGTACCTTGACGTGGGCATCCATAAATAGATTATGGATTCTTACTCATCTCCATAACAAACAGCCTTAAATGAACAAACCTAGTGCTAAATAAAAGTAAAAATCAGTGTTAGTCAGAATACGAAAGAGTAGTTTCAAAGTTCAACTTCTAAAGACTGCAATTTTTGCAAACTAAATGGAAACTTTTCAATAGAGACCACAACTATAAATATATATATTTTTTAAATGTGTGTTTGATATTTTTCCCTTACATAAAGCACATTTAGATTCATAGCTCATAATTTTTTATTAAGTAAATTTGTCACTTTTAGGCCTGTCATGATTATCATAGGCACGATTGTTTCAGCCGGCCATGATTGAGGAAATTCCTGTAATAGCCACAAGAGGGAAACAAATTCCAAAAACACACGCATTTTACTTTCACATTCAAATTATTTAGTTTGTAAATTAAGTTTGTCGCTCTACTGATAAATGTAGTTTAAAAACTCAACACCAGTAATGCCAACAACTCATTGCTAAGAAAAATAGCTAATGTAGCTTTTCAGTAGCAAATCTTCCTAACGTGTTGTGTGTGCATGTGTGTGTTACTGTATGCTAGGATTGTTTCTAACATTTATAGAATGCAATAAATTAATATTTAAAAGTGCAAAATGAAATTACAAAAGACTCAATCACACGTACATATACAAAAATATATAAAAATATAGCAAAAATTGCAGCTTGGGGATTCATTTTTCGATAATTAGAATTACAAATATGCACACTTTCAAATATATAAACTATAATTTTATGTACAGTATATGCTCATATTTGGCCATATATTAGATAAATGTATTGGCCCTAAACGGACAATTAATCATCAATGCACCAACACCAAATCAGACAATTAATCAAAGCACCAATAACAGACAATTAAATCACATAAGTGAAATTACTTTCAAGACAATTAATCAGCAGCCTAATTTTATAATCGTGACAGTCCTAGTGACTGGCCATTGGCAGGTGAGGAAAAACATCACTTTTAGGCCCTGTTTAAAAAGCCGCTGCAAACATTTTCCAGGTTTCTGCAATGCTAAAGTTTAATGATCCAGCAACTTATTTTTAATTTCATCTTAACAATGCTAATTAACTACTGGAGCTACTGCAAGTAATAATCATGCACCCTTTTAGAAAATCTCCCCATCAAAACATACCACACACACAGGTTAGCTAGCTAGATCATTTTAGACTAATTTATTAAAAACGAACCAAAAAATGTGTATGTTCCACATTGCCCACCAAATAGATGTATTTCTATAAATATTATTATATAAAAAGTTATAAAAGTCAGAATACAAGCATTCAGTCGTATGATTAAGATAATGCTATTGTCATCTATTTTTCCAGTAACTAGCATAGCATATATTAAACAAAATTAGCACCGGTCTAACCTGTGACACTATGACATTCACCTGACAAACAGAACATTTCATAGACAAACACTCTTCGTGTTTTTCCATGTTTGTTTATGCTCTCCATCCGGCTGTTGCAAGCTAGCTCCAAATGTCACTTTTGAAAAGTGCAATAATTTGATCTTGTCGTTTTATAACTGTCCGGTCAAGAATACCCTTGTTAGACCAGTCCTGAAAATAAGAACTATATCTGAAATATGATTCTGCCTCATCTTGATATTTGAGAGATTTATTTACTTCAGGGTTCCCACTCAAAACCAAATGTCAAAATCCCTGACTTTTCCCTGACTCACTGACTAAAAAGCTGCATTTTCATGACTTCTAATGAATAGAAAAACATGCAGCTGTTGTTTCCCTCCAGAATTTAGCGATTGCTGAATTTAATGCAAAAGTAACAAGCAAATGGCACAAAATTTAGAGGAGCTTGTAATTTTTTATTTTTTTTTTATTGACGCAGATATCATTTGGCCAGCAAAGACACCGTTTAAACTCCTGCGCCATCTGCATTGTTTTATATTAAATAACAATATATTTGCATATAGAAAGTGCTCATCCAGTGTGTGACAGCTTGAGTTGTCATGAACGGCACAGTGGTGTCTGACTCACTTTAGATGTTTGTTATGTAACATTATCACAATGCACATTCAGCCAAAGCCTATTTAAACAAGGACACCTTTGTTGTATTGATTGCTTAAAACGTTTTAACATGATTTTTTTCTGTTAACAGCTTTGTTTATTTTGACCATTTAGAGTCATTCAGCAACTTAACTTTTGAAAACCATATCTCCCATGTCACAAAACAGCCTTCTTTCATTTGAGAAATATCACTAAGCTAAGACGCATGCTCATCTATCTCAGATGCAGAAAAGCTAGTTCATGCTTTTATGACTTCTAGACTGGATTACTGTAATGCTCTGTTTGCAGGTTGCCTGGCATCCTCTATTAATAAACTTCAGTTAGTGCAAAATTAGTTCTTACTAATTACCAGGTCAAGAAAATATGAAAATATCACCCTAATGTTATCTTCTTTACACTGGCTGCCTGTTAAGTTCCTTATTGAATATAAAATATTGCTTCTTACCAATAAAGCTTTAAATAGTCTAGCTCCTGTTTATCTAACCAATCTTCTGTCTCACTACAATCAAACCTGCTCTTTAAGATCTCAAAACTCTGCTATTCCGGGTATTACCAGAAGCTCTAAGTCCACTACAGGAGGTCAAACCTGGTCATATATGGCTCCTAAAGTCTG
This sequence comes from Danio jaintianensis, assembly GCA_903798115.1. NCBI lineage: Eukaryota > Metazoa > Chordata > Actinopteri > Cypriniformes > Danionidae > Danio > Danio jaintianensis. The sequence goes on from CAIGQV010018170.1 coordinate 11,576,790, forward strand.
GAATAGCCTTCCTGATAATGTCCGAGGCTCAAACACACTGGTTGCGTCCGAAGTCGCCTACTACTCAGTAGGTACTGCATTTGAATTTAAATTTACTACTCAACCATTAGAAAAGTATGTTCTATACAGTATAAATGTGAGCAGTATGAATGGAACTCTGATGTACTACATCCGCCATTTTGTCATGATCACGTGACCTACCCGCGTCAGTTGCGTTACTTCACTCCCATTCATGAATTCTCTCGCGGAGCATAGGAATAGCGTAGCGTGCATCGGATGCGCACTTCAGAATCTCACCGATAGTAAGTCATCTGGGTACTTCTCGCATACTGCTTTTCGAATTCTAACATACTACTCGGTTCGCATTCTGTTTTTAGAGTACTATATAGTATGGAAGTATGAGATTACATTAAAGACCTACGTTAAAAGACCTATCTTTTTAGCAAAGCATATACACAATGCATCATATAACTGTAGGATGTGTGAATGTGCTACATGCAGGTGAGAGGGCTTGACAAACCACCCATAGAAATCACTCTTCCTGGCTTAATACCTCAGGCACTTTGTTAGAAATACTTTTATATGTTTTTTTTTTATAACTCCTATTTTCATTTATAGCATTGACATTATTATCTCTTATAATGCAATAATGTGCACTTTTTGCAAAGCTGCTTTGAAACAATAATTATTGTGAAAGGCACTATACAAATAAACTTTAATTCAATGCATGTATGAAATATGAGGTAGAATGCTTTATATGATATAGCAAGCAAAGTAATCTGCCAATGAGGCAAGCAAAATAATCTTGTTTTTACTTTTGACAAAATGATTTTGCGTACCCCATTGGCAGATTATTTTGCTTGTTTTAAAGAAAAACTCATTTAATTTTTACATATTACTTAAAACAAGACAATATGTTTTGCTTGTCTAGAAAATGCTTCTTGAGTTAAGACTTTAGATATTTGGACTAGAAACAAGAAAAAAAAAAATCCAAGTAAGAAAAGCATTATTTGCAGTGAACTAATGTGTAAATTTGTGTATATTTTCACAACAAAAATAAATATTAAAAAAAACAAGAAAAGCCACAAATATTGCCGTAAATTAAAAACAACATCAAATTCTCTAACTTTAAAATGTGTTGACCTTTTAAAATTCCATAACACTCCAGAAATTCCATGACCCTTGCTATTACTTAATCTCATGTGATTTGGCATCCCTGTAGTATACTTCAGAAACATTTGCTTGTTACTTATCAATATTCAGCTTTATATCGTCATTGGAAAAAGAGACATCCCAGCATGCCTGAAGAGACAGATATAATACAACGCCCAGCTTGATCCCAATGTTATGGATGTGACAAGCAGATAACGAAAGATCTGACAGCTTTAATTTGAGAAGACCTCAAGCTTTCCAGCCCAACAGGTGGGGTACAGCTAATCTGGATCAGAGGAGAACGGCCACGGGCAATACATTTCTCCAAATGAGGTCTCGACCTTATACAGTGAGAAGATAACACATTGACTGACTTGTTCAATGCTCTTAGCACAAGCTCAGAGCTCCGTCTGTGCGCTGGCAAGACACGTTTCCTCACAGATTGTGAGACTGTCTGCAATTCTTCAGTTTGTTTTTAGTCAGAACAAAACAGACCGAGTAATTATTTGCATTAATAAAATGCAATAAAAATAACAAACAGCTCGGCCTAATTTTAATGCAAGCATTCTTTGCCTAAAACTACCAATATATGTGTTATACCAAGGTTTACTCAAGTTCAGAGAGGCCACATTAATAAAACATCTAATGCTAAATGCCACAAATTACAAGTTTGCATAATAAGACTTTAAAGAGGGCCCATTATGCCCCTTTTTCAAGATGTAAAATAAGTCTCTGATGTCCCAGTGTGTATGTGAAGTTTGAGCTCAAAATACCCACAAATGTTGTTTTATAAACCCTTTTAGGCTTTACAATAGAATAGAAAAGAATAGATCCTAATGGTGCCATTTTGGTGATAAATGGGCGGGGCTTTTCCCCCGCTGATGACACGTACAAAGGGAGAATGTCAATCAAAGTGTTTTGGCAGACTGTTTTTATCAAGTGCGATTCCAAAAAATGAAAAATACATTTTTATCATTAGAAGCTGGTTATATTCACACACTGTTCCAACACAACTGTGTTTAAACCCCTATAAAAGTGATTTTTGCATAATAGGTCCCCTTTACGATAATTTTATTGACTTTAAAATTATGTTTATTACTAAGTCGGCTTGTCCTTGTTCTATTTAAAAAAAATACTGAACATAAGGAATGTGGAACAAAAAAGTAGATTAACAACTTGATAAAATGCATTTATCCATTTATAGCATATATGGTGAATTGTATACTATAGGTACATGACAGTATTGAAAACAAAGGGAGAAAACATTCTTTGAGAAAGGATTTTCAACTGTGTGATAAATCATTCACAATAGTGTTAAATTCCTTTTATAAATGTTAGTTGATTAGCTTTTTTTCACATGACCATGACAAGAATAGAGTCATTAAACGATAACTGACTACATCAGTTTGCAGCTGCTAGATGTCAAGAACTTAAATCCCTTAGAGCTTTTCTTGACTGAAAAAAAAAAAAGAAGAGTATGGTAGGAAGTACATATATTTACAGGCAAAAACTAAAAATATTTGACAGTGCTAAGACTAAATTATTAATTTTAATTTAGCTAACAAAAATGAACAAATGTATTCATTTCAACAAATTTACCATCAGTACAGCTACTTTATTCATTACATCTGAGAATCATTTTCTATAGACAGTCCAAACTTTGAAACTCTGGGCTTAAAAAACAATATCCAATTATGGCATGTGATTGTGTTCAACTTGTAAACAAATTATTCAAACATAACATAAGTTATTTAAGAAAACGTTTAAACAAAAGTGACATCAACTATTGACATGGAATGCATTTTTAGTATTTCTTAATTTCAAAATTAATATTGTGTTTTTTCAAAAACCCAATGAAAATACATTTGTTTTTAGTATCACTCTTGTGTAAAACTACATAAAGACAAAGAACATGAATTAAACAGAGTAAAGAGAAAGTTAAGATTCCTCTAAATAAGCAATGATTTTAAAAGCTCAACTAATATCATCAATCAGATCTGGAAAAATAACTATTTCACCAAGCAGGTTTCTCAAACACTCCACAAATGTCAAACCCAAACCATCCATTGAGACAGTCAACAGAGATTTGATGCAATAATTATGGCTTTAATTCATTCATTCATTCATTTTCCTTCGGCTTATTCCCTTATTTATCAGAGGTCGCCAGTGCGGAATGAACCGCCAACTATTCCAGCATATGTTTTACACAGCAAATGCCCTTCCAGTCGCAACCCAATACTGGGAAACATCCATACACACACACTCATACACTATGGCCAATTTTGTTTACCCAATTCACTTAGAGCGCATGTCTTTGGACTGTGAGGGAAACTGAAGCACCCGGAGAAAACCCATGCGAACACGGTGAGAACATGCAAACTCCACACAGAAATGCCAACTGGGCAGTCGGGACTCGAACCAGCGACCTTCTTGCTGTGAGGCGACATGCCATGTAAAATATATATTTTTACAATATAGGGGGCATAAAAGTGACAGTCAAACAATACATTTCACTCCTTTTCACACCTATTATTATTACAGGGGCTAATAATGAATGAATAAATACTTGTTTTTGCAAAAATCCTATGTTAGAACCTCAAATTACTTTTACCATAGTGCATGATGTGCAAGCAAACTCATTTGGATATTTACATCTATATATTAACAGCTTGTTCATAGTAAACTTTTTTGTTTTTATTTGCAATGTAGAGCACTAAGATACTGTACAAGTCCTGTGAAACGCAATTCAAGATCAAATAGCTTACAGACATGTAGAATTAAGCTAAAATGGCATGGTTTTTATCTCGTGTTTGCTTTGATTAACACTATCTGTAAGGTTCAAGGCAGATAGTTAATTATTTTTTTGGAACATTAAACCTTTAGATCCACTCACTGAACATTTCAACAACACCACCACAATAAATAGTTGCCAAATTCATATTCATCTTTTGCAAATAAAACTGAACAAGTTGTAAGTGCTACTTACTAGAAATGTTACTTTTAAAGTTTTGAGAAACATCCAAGCAGCAGTATAATGTAATATTGCAGAAATGTTGCCACGGGCATGTTTTTTCAATGAGCCTGTGCTTGGCTAAAGTTGCTATATCCGTTCACTGATACAAACAGAGCAGTGTTCGGAGCACTGTTCAAACCATTCTGGGAAATCAACCTACAAATGGTTTGCTTAACGTTCTCTGAATATTGAATAGCAAAATATTTTAACATTAAAAACTATCAGCTTTAAATAAGAGGAAATGCCAGATTCTGATTAATGCCTGCGTATAATATGCATTTTCTTCAGCTTTTAAGTTTTGATATTGGCAGAGCCCTTCCCCTAAGGGAAGCTTTCAAGGTTAGCTCAAATGTTAGCATAAAGGCTAACAGGGAGACCAGAGGCTGTTTTGTGTGAGTAAAAGTCAGTGAGGGAGATGCCTCAGTGTGCAAAGTAAACTTCTTTTATTCAGAAAAATGTCATGACTTTATAAACTAACTGGTTTTGGCAAGACTTAATTTTTAAAGCTAAAAAAAAAAAAAGGTGAAAAAAACAAGTGTCATACTGTCATTTAGATTATGCTTTACCCACAAGATATAGTGTGCCTTTCAGCTTTAATCATTATATATATATATTTTTTATCACGATCACCACTGCAGTATGTGCTCTTACGGTTTCATCAGCCAAATCAATGTTTTCAAGCTGCCATTTTCCAAAATATTTTGTCATGTGACCTTTCACAGTTCAGCAGATTGGTTTAAATCAGTCAGGGTTTGTGCCAGCTGACAAACTGCCATTAGTTTATTATCCAAAGATGCTAATTAGGCTTAGCAAAACTGGAATATCACATAAAACATTTGCAAATAAAAGCACCGTTTTCATCCAATGAGTCAAAGAGAAAAAAAATAAGCACTTTCTGATAAACTGGTGCCAAATACTGTATCAAAAAGAAAAATGGAATTTGCTGTGGTAGTAGAAGCCACTGTTGGCCTTATTTCTTAAATAATAAATGACTCGCGCATCAAAATATGTAGACAAAACGTACAAATCGTTTTCGGTCAATAGCTTTCACCATATTGTAGATTTCTTTCATTTCAAATCAGACCAGTGATTCATTGTTATGCTGCATATAATCTGTTGATTGTTGAACTTTTCCAGTGACCTAGATATAAAGATTGCCACCTTCACCTCTCTAACAAAATCTCAATCTCTCCTCAGCAACAGTTCTGTTCCCCGCTATAGATTCTTTTTCTAAGCACCCTAGACACTTTACAGATGCAATCCAGAATCTCCCTCAACAGTGCCAAGAACATATGAGTTTTTGTTTTGACAAATGTTTGTGCAGCTGGCAAAGGCTCACTTCCTGTGCAAGAGCGCAAGCTTTGTTAATGTCCGGAAGGGAGTGTGGCAGCATTGACAACTCTATGACAGCGGCTGAGTCACCTTGTCGTTCATCATTGAAAGTAATGTTTTGACATGAATGTTTAGACAGCGCACGGCTACGGCTGACGCACCGCCAGTGATGATTATGCTGTTTATGTGATGCCATCCAATACAACCGCTGGGCGGCAAAAAGATGAGGAAGTCTAAGATAAATGTAGCGAGGTTTTTTTTCTGAAGATTGCATTATCCTTTACGCAGACTCAATTGAAAAATACATTAAATAGAAATAAATAAAATGCAGAGCTTAACTGAATTCCACAGCATTTACATATCCATGACTGGAAGCATCAATCAAACTCCAAACACAAAGCAAAAATGAACAGTGTCTACTTTCAATGCAGTCAGATCAAATCAGAGTGACAATTTGCTAGGTGTGAAATACTCCCAAAAGCAAAGTCAAATAAAACTGTCAAACAAGCTGAACAAAAAAAAAAGTGGCCATCATGAAAATCTGGATTTTCAGTTTTATTTAGTTCCACATGATCAAATGTAGTCAACTACAAAGCCCACCATCACTAACAGACTTACACCCTTAAACTGTAGATCTGCAGTTTTCAACCCCTCTACTCAGGGGGTCGCAAGGGAATAACTTGAGTCGCGATGATGATGATAAAGCTGTCAAGTAAAAATTACAAATATGCTGTCTTGTAGGGTTTGCTGGAGAGGAGGCTCACTAAAACTTGAGAACCCCTGCTGCAACTTTCAAACTAAATTTGGTGAGGTTTAGGCTCAAAGCATCCTTTGAACACTTGTTATAACACTTCATTGAGTTGCATTTATTTAAGTCTCTGCGTTTTTCACAAAGAACATCCTCCTAGACAGAAATCAGTCTGGCTTCAGAAGCAAACCTTCAACAGAAACTGCCCTGCTCTTGGATGTTGTAGCTGTGACAATAGCAAGAGCAGCTTTCAAACTATCAATACTCATCTTGAAGGATTTGTCTGCCGCTTCTGACACAGATGACAAGCAGATTCTCCTGTCAACCCTCATGACAAACTTCTCCATCTAAGGAACAAGACTGTAAGTGTCTCAGGTAGATTCTTTAGGGTCACTTGAAGGGGTGAAGTGTCAAAGTCGCAACATCTAGCTTCTTGGGTGATGTTGTTGAACCCCAGAAGCTAAACTTAAAAAAAAAACTGATATTTTCAACATTAAATAAAAGATTGTATGGATAAGACTTTGGTTTGAACAGTTTTCATTATAGTTCATATTTACGCAAACACCTGGGGGTTTGAAATATCTCAAAAAAAAACATTAGAAATATATACAGATGGTAAAATAAGTATTGAACACGATTTTTCTTGGTAGATATATAAGGAGCTAATTGTCCTGGAATTATGTAAAACCCCAAACAATGCAAACATCCAAATAAATAAAAAAAAAAAAAGAAAGAAAAAAGAAAAATGAGTTGTGTAATAACTATGGAATGACACGGAGAAAGCACCGAACTGCTGAAATGTATTAAATACTTTGCAGTACATAATTTTTTTGGTAATGACAGCATATTAGACGCATCTTATATGAAGAATGGAGTAGCTTGCATCTCAGGTGTGATTTTTTTTTCCCCCCAGATTTCAACAGTGTAAAAATCTTGACGGTTCTGTGGGTATCGTCTGTCAACTCTGATCTTTACTTCTTATTTTCTATTGGCTTCAGTTCAGGTGATTTGCTGGGACATTCTAGCAGGTTTAATTTGTTTTCTGAAACCAATTTTCTTTTCCACCCTGGTTTCATCTTCATCATCTAGTAATGTAGGTGTTGAGACTGAAGCAGCTAATATTCATTTACACTGACAAAGAACAGAGTTGCTTTCTTACTACTGAGAGATTTCAGCTGCTGTCTAGGCTTTCCTTGCCTTTTTACACCTCCCTTTCTTCAAGTGTTCAACACTTCATCCCGGTGTTATTTCCTTTTATTACACAACTTTTCTAAATCAATTAGTTTTGTTTTCTTTGTATTGATTAATTTGGTTGTTGCCGACATCTGATTTGGATTTTATGGTCAACAGCACCTATAGAAATATGTTTTCTGAGAAAAATGTTGCTGTGTTTAATAGTATTTTTTATCTATCTAAAGCTTCTTCTAAAGCTCAACATTTTTATTGACTGTACTATACATGGGCTTGGAAAAAAAAGTTCACCAATGTCTTTTCTTCTGTCAAGTCATGGTGCGCATTTACCACAGACAATACAATATATTTGCCATTAAATTCAATAGGACAGCATGCAAGCATTGTATTTTCCATTGTAAACGCACACCCTGACCTAACATTGATGACATACAGTAGGCAAGTAGTCATTTTAATTTACTTTGGAGCATAAAAGTGTTGTTGGAGCTTCATATGATTACAGTTGAACTACTGAAGTAGCATGGAATATTTTGCAATGTTTTTAGTTCCTTCTTCTAACATATCTTAATTTGTGTTCTGAAGACGAACGAAGTGACTCAGGGGATTGTACAAAGCCTTTAATTCACTGTGTAAATAAGTAGAAAACAGGTGGAACTGATAATAAATTAATAATCCAACTATAATGGGAAAAGAAACAAAGGGAGACTAGATCAAACTAAACAATATGAAACCAAGTCCAATTCTGACAACACTATAGTCATTTAGTCATTGTTTGTGCAAACTGAGTAGAACCACTAAATTGTTGTCCATGAAAATCAACAGCATGGAATATTTATTTGGAACATTCGACAAATTAGTTTTAAGATACAGTGTTATTCAGCCCACTGAGAGTCATATGACAGTATCATTCCACTCTGCAATACATTAGAAGAGCTTCAAAGGGCATCAAACAAAATCTGATTTCCTCTAAATCAGGTGGATTTGTCCTTGCATTTCATGATGTTGATAGCTGCATTATCTGCGACAGGGGATTAAAAGATATATGGCACTTGGAGGAGAAAGGGCAATCGCGCTTTTATACCGCAAAAAGTATATCACGTTATCTAAAGCCTTTCATCTTAACAGGATGTTGCTCTTTCTGGCCAGTGAGATTGCTGCTTTGCAAAGTTCAATCTCTAAAAGCCATGACACATTTAAAGCTTGACCACTTAAGCTTGTCTTTGTCTAAGTAGTCAAACCTAGAGAAATCCCTCTCTCCGTTTGCACATCTATACGGCATGACACATTTATATCTCATCTCTAGATGCTTTTTTTTTTTTCTAAATGGACAGACATTTTCCTCTCTCACACACGTTCTTTATTGCCTTTTCCATTTTGTTCCTTTATTCCTCTGTTTAATAGCTTTATTAAACCAAAGATCAATAAGTTAATTTCATTGGCATACACAGCTTGAGGTGTTAATGGGCTGGTCAGAGTGATCAACACGACAGCTGTTTCACTGAGTGCAGATCTCCCCTCTTAAACCTCGCTGCGGATTCCCATGAAGCTCAGCGGTTATGCAGATCCTTCATTTATGATTGCACTCATATGGAGCACATACCTGCAATTATGCAGAGCAAATACGGTGTTTAAAAAGATTAGGGACTTAATTTGATTCACAGACCTGATTATGGGAAATAGGCAGGCATATAGGAATGAGAATATATATTCCAGCAGAAGCTGTTATGCAATGTTATAACCACATCAGTTTATCTCAAATGATCTTCATATTTTAAAAATAACTTAATGTAGTAATGTAAAAAAACCTTTTCGTTAAACTTTCTTTTCAGTGAGTAGTGTTTGCTCATGCAAATGTTATTGTTCTACTGTTATGGTTGCTCACTTGCTTAAAAAAAAAAGATGATATTCCAGTAAAAGTCTATCATTTAATGATAAATTCTTTATAAGAACTATTTGATAATCAAAATGATGTATAAACAAACAAATGCACAATATTATCGGCAAGTAATCAGAATCGCTGATATCAGCATATTAATTAATTCTGTAAAAAAAAATGGTGGATACACTTAGCCGATTAAATAGTGTTGATTATGCAACTCGCTTTTTTAAGAAATGCTAAAGGAGCCATTATGTCAGTGGTGTGGACATACTTCAAAATGAGTAAAAAGAACTAAAATTGCCATTTGTAACACTTGCAAGGCATCAGTATTGCAGTAAGGAGACAAGCCACATTCTTTCAACACAAATCTAATATATTATCTTAAAAAAAAAAACGCCATCATGATCTATATGAGGTAGGTTATTTATGAAGCAAAAAGAAAAAAAATAATAATAATAATTAATTTTAAAAAAACTGTTATGTGCCTGGGAGCTTGAGTTGGGTGAAGAGTTTGAAGTCGACTGGTGGGCAAAAGCTGTTGACAGAATCTATTCAAGTTCAATATGTGCCCGGCTTTCACTCATACAGTTTAAAATACTGCATAGGGTTCATTACTCCCAAGCTCTGCTCTCTAGGTTTTATCCTAATGTGGATGACAAGTGTGACAGATGTCACATGTCACCCTGTAATATGTTTATATATAGTCATATGTTTTTTTTCTGCCCAGTTCTACAAAACTATTGGAACAATTATTTTGTAACCTTGTCCAAAATATTCCAAACTAAAGTGTATATCTGTCCCACCACTGCAATTTTTGGTGTCCCCAAGGATTGGACCCGATTTACATTTAAACAGTTAGAGGTACTTGCCATTACCTCATTATTAGCTAGATGTCGGATCTTATTTCTGTGGAAATCTACTAAACCACCAAGTGTTTCACAGTGGCTTGTGGACACAATGTACTTTCTGAAGGTAGAAAAGATCAGATGTTCTCGCTCTGCCAGTTACGGATCTTTTTATGATAAATGGCAACCCCTCATAACTCACTTTCAGTCGCTTCTAAGTTTGTCCACTGATTGTATCTATCCAATTTATTGACATCACCTCCTCCATTCCTCCCCCCTTTTTCCTTTTTTTTTTTTTTTCTTCCCTACTTTTATCATGTTTTTATTTATTTATTTTTTACTATTATTATTATTATTATTATTATTATTATTTTTATTTTATTGACTCTTTTTATTTAATATTGTTGCTGTTATTATTGTCATGCTATTTATCATTATTTAGTTGTTGGTTTTTCTTTTTTATTAAAATTTTTTAGATATAAATGTTTTATTGTTTTGTCACGAAAGTGTAAAGGTGGAACGCCTTTCACTATGTCTGTCATATCAGTCATTTATGTTCTTTTCACTCAAAAAAAATAAATAAATAAATAAAAAAGTTAAAAACCAATAATCCAATATCATATGTCCCTAGTTAGTACAATGCTTCTCAACCATGTTCCTGGAGCTTGGACAATTAAAGTATGCGGTGTTTTAAATGGAACGTGGTTGAGAACCACTGATTTAGTATATATGGATAAATAAAATGTGCTAGTCCCTGGTCAAAGCTAGAAAGGTTATTTTCAAATTGTCGCCTCACAGCAAGAAGGTCGCTGGTTCGAGTCCCAGCTGGGTCAGTTGGCATTTCTGTGTGAAGTTTGCATGTTCTCCCCGTGTTGGCATGGGTTTCCTCCGGGTGCTCCGGTTTCCCCCACAGTCCAAAGACATGCGGTACAGGTGAATTGAATAAACTAAATTGGCCGTAGTGTATGTGTGTGAATGAGTGTGTTTCCCAGTACTGGGTTGCATCTGGAAGGGCATCTGCTGTGTAAAACATATGCTGGATAAGTTGGCAGTTCATTATGCTGTGGCGACCACTGATGAATAAAGGCCGAAGGAAAATGAATGAATGAATAAAAAATAATTCATAATGTATTGTCACATTATTCAACTTAAGTTCTTAATCTAGACACCTTTCAAAAAGGTGCAGAAAGAACACAAAGTATCTAACGAAAATGCAGTGCATGCTCATTTGCAAAATATGTTGCTCTGGGTTTGTTTTATTGCACATTTCAGATGTCAAATCCACTAGAGGGCACTGTCTACATTTTTGCGACTCTTTAATACATTACTTAAGACGATGTTTATGATGTATGTTTCAGATACAAGTCCTTGTACACGTCCAAGAGAAGGCTGGGCTTGTTGTACAGATCACCTAGAAAACCAATGACCATAAATGTTTCTTAAACCCAAACAATAGTGTTTTCAAAAGCAAACATAAAAGAAAATTTACCATAATTTGACCTTGCTTTCATCTTTAAAAAATAAAAATAAAAATTATGTTACACCCCACTTAAAAAAAAATAATAATAATAAAAAAAGAAAACTTAATTTTAAGGCAACAAACTTCAGGACATTTGAGTTTACTCAACTTAAATCGAGTCAAGTGCAGTAATTGGGTTTAAAGCTGAGTCAACTCAAAAATGTCTTAAAAGTTTAAGGCAACAAACTTCAAGTTGAGTCAACTTTGTTTTTACAGTGTAGACTCAAAGCCAAGCGCTTTGCATGACAAGTACAACACCGCACAAAGTGCAGACTGACCATACCAGAAAAGTTGTCCATTTGGAGATGGACAGGTTAGGCAAATGTATTTAATTACAAATCAGACATTGTTAAGGGGTTTTGTGGTATTTATTTGGTATTGTGCAAAGAACTGCACATAAACAATCCTTTAAGTACTTTTTGCGGTTTCACAAATGTAGGCTGAAATATGTATTTCCCATGAATCTGTGTGGGAAAAATGACATCCAGCAAACTTATGGTGCAGTAAGAGCTTCTGCAGTATGTATATTTCTTTAACTGAATGATCAGGGTAACATGTAGCACACTTGTTTTGCCTTCTTTGCAATAATATGTCATCTTATTTTACTATTCTCTGATAAAACCCTAACAAGGGTCGATGTGTTGTTGCAAAGTTCACATCATGTCTAAAAGGGACAATCAAAATATAGTGAAACCAAACACTTTTTAAAAATTAAATTCTTTAAAACAATCATATGAATTGGATTGCGCTTATGGGAAATAAGATGTGTTTTATATGGGAGTACAAACTATTCTTAAATTGAAAAGCAGAAAATTGCATTTAATGAATCTTGTCAGGGGGTCCAAAATACTGTAAGTCTAATTGATTCCAAAAGTATCACACTTATTAATTTATTATACGCATTATTATACATTTTTCTAGCACATATAGTGGCGCAAAAAAGGAGAAAATAGCATGAATATTCACTGCTGTGTGGATGTTGATGAGAACAGTCCATATAGACAGCAATAGAAAGAATGACAGTATGTTTCCCTTGTATTCATAACCCCATCAACTGTATTTGTTATTTCCATTATTTCAGCGAGGGGGAAACAAGATAATGAGAATTTGCAAACCGATTTACATGGGCTGTTGTCCTGAGGTCATGGAGCAGTAATCTGATTTTACTCCAGTATTCTGTAGGTGTATGTCTATGATAACTACATCAGCTAGACCTGTGTTTGGTGGGCGACCAATTGTCTGTGGTTCTGGATTTAAATCGGTTTGCTTAGATCACCACTTAAAATCAGATCCAATCATGCTTTAATCCCTCCATCCACTACATGTTCAGAGATGATGTACCGCTCACTCCTCCAGTCACTGTCAATAGGGACGGTAAGTCCTTTAAAGCACTGTGGGTTTTTGCTGTAATTCTTGTTAAATCTCGGACTACCTTCCCCTTCAGTCCATCTGTCTTAGGAGAGAAGAATAGGCTGAAGAAAGAGTTTTCCTGTATTTAATTTCAAGTAGGCATTAAGTATTGCTAAAGGTGACATCGGATTAAATTTTCACTTTTTTACATTTGTTTTGGTTAGGTTTCTGCTTTGTCTGTCAACTCAGAAGAAAAAAAAAAAAAAAAAAAAAAAACTTGTGTGAGCAAAACATTTTCTAGCAGACCAATATGAAAATAGACTTGCATCAAAAAGGATTTAAAGGATGTAGCTGTACCTACAATTTATCTAAAAAGATGCGAGTAATTTTTCATATATATATATATATAAATAAAACTTGTATGTTTCGTTTGGTTGTTGCGATCAAACACAGTTTCAATTCACTTGTGTGCAGCATTTATGAAATAGTCACTTTTCATATGTATAGATGTTTCTTTGAATACATGTTGCATTGATAATGGTGGGCTGCAATGTCAAGCAATGAAAAATTCTACGCAATAATTCTTTGTCATTCAGATTCTGTCATTATATTGTGGAAACAGATTGTCATTGTTAATCCTGCAGCCTCAGAGAGGGGCGGAGTGAGGAGCAACTCATTAGAATTTAAAGAGATATGAAGCGAAACCACTTACTGACTGAAGTAAGAAATTGAGACATTTAACCAAAGTTATAGATTTTTCATTGACACCCTAAAGAAGACCATCACCTTGTGTGAAATGGACATCTGATGTCACCTTTAACAAGTCAAAGTGACAGCAACTGATGTGTTTATGCATGTATAATCAGTTGTAATAAGTATCAACTGGTAGTTCTGCCCACACCAGTAACTTTCTGAACCAAAATCCTGCTAAACACTCAATATGGACAAGTTTGTATTGATGAAACACTGCATTGATGAGAAACATTGAGTAGTATATGGTAAATCTCTCAAGTTCCACAAAAAAAAAAAATAGTATCAAGGTGTTCAGCTTGTCAGGAAGTTGCAAGAAAGCATTCAAAGTCATCTACACAGTGTTGACTTTGGCTATGATTGTGTTGCATCACATCTGAACAGGAAACAGTACATTACAAAAGTGCCCGAATGCATTGATATTCAATGAAGAGTGGTGGTTTCAGTCGAGTGACAGCAACCTTGGGTGATGTGCTACTGTGCACAGCAGAACATGAAAAAAAAACATGATAAATCAACATCAGAAATATTTCAATATTTCCTTAACCGAACGTCGTTCCAAATGTTTGTGGTTTCAGTTATTTTCAAATCAAATAAAGAATTATTTTTAAATATTATATCATATCTTCCTCTTTTTCATTAAATCACAAATATGACAAATGGTGAGTTTCTTTAAAGTATATTTGACCTCCGTGCTTCAAGCTACATGTGATGTTTAGTAGTAAAAATTGTGTGAATGTAATTAACTACAAAAAGGAAGGGTTGAATAATTGAAACTTCAGGCACAACTGTTGCAGTGTTCCTTAAGTAATGGAGGGGAAAAGAGCTATCAGAATCAGATGTTAAATGAACAAATTCCAAATGTATACATTACACAGTTGATAGCAAATAATTGGTGATTTTATTCTCATTTACGCATATTAAGTCTTATGTATAAATATATGTTAACTTGTAAACAAACGGATTTGAACTTAAAACTACTTTGCAAAAAAAAAGTTTTCAAAAAAGGTTTTAAAAAAGTTATAAAAACCTCAGCATGCTATGAGGTTGCAGGATCATACTATTGGGGCATAACACTTTTTTACAGTTCGGTTTGAATATCGTTACTGCCATCCCTTTAACATCTATAGAAGCATTCCATTCTATTCACCTTATTCTTTACGTACGAGCGGGCGCAGCCATTTGAATCTTTTTGGCTCGAGACTTCCGGTCTCATTCACTTCCATTCATTTTTAGACGTTAAAAACGGATCGTTCTGCTGCTTGATGTTGCAAACTGATATTTTCTTATTGTATTATTCTACTTTGTCTGTATAGTCTGGCAAATACTTGTTTGTAGAGCAACTTGTTTGACCGTTTTCTGCCGTTTAGTATTCCTAGTAATTTCTTCCATAGGCGACTGAATCGGAAGTTCTAAAACAATCGCAAAAACGAGCGCACTTCCGCATTGAAGAATAAGGTCAATAGAAGCATTCCATATCGTTACTGCCATCCCTTTAACATCTATAGAAACATTCCATTCCACAAAAGGTTCCTTATAGTAGAAAAAGTATTTAGCCACTATATAAGAAATAATAATAATAATAATAATAATAATAATTATTATTATTATTATTATTATTATTATTATATATTTTTAATGCTACTTTTTTAAAGTCTGCATTTTTCTAAAGCAAAGTTTTTAAATTTTTTGGTGGAAGAAAATTTAAATGGCAGTATAACCATACATTACTTGAGTAGTTTGTAGCAACCCATTACAAGCTAATATTTACTTTCCATTGGGTAATTTTAGATTTAAAGTGAATCAAAAGCGAGTAAGCCAATTTGAATGTGCTGTGAGGTAAATACAGAGCCATTAGGATGAAAGTGCATTTCTGACAGCTGCCTCAACCAGCAGAATTACAACCAGACAGTATTTGTAATGAATGGTTTTTACATGCTAAATCTGTTTGTGAACACATGCCACGCTAATGTGTTAAATGCATGAATTTTAGCCTGTTTTCAGGACATATTTGCTTCAAAATAATTAACAAAAGCTGTGCTCATTGGTAAAAGTTAAAATAGCAATCAAATCTTTTTCACAGAGCTTATTTTACAAAAAGCCAGAGGACTTTTATAAAGAACCAAGTTGATCACAAAATTACATCATTACTACAGCGCTGTATACTGCCTCATTACACTTGAAAAATCCTTATTGGCATCGATAGTTCCATATAGAGACTTTTAACATCAATGGAAAATTCCATTCCACAAAGCTAAATAATTATTTATTTAAAATATTTAAATGTGTACTTTTTTTTTAAGGCAGACTTTTCTAAAAATGCTGGTAGAGTAAATTTTCAACGGCCAGCATAACCATATGCACTACTTTGGAGTAGTTTGTAGCGATCCATTAAGCTAATATCTATTTTCCATTCACCCACACTATTGGGTAATTTTAGATTTAAAAGTGAATCAAAAGCAAGTCAGCCAGTCTGAATGTCCGGTGAGGCACATACAGAGCCATGCTGTGCATTGCTGACAGCTGCCTCAAACAGCAGAGTCACACAACCAGACAGTATTTGTAATGAAGACATGGTTTTGACATGCTCAGTCTGTTCGCAGACTCATGACACGCTAACATGGGAGCTAGAAAATAACAAGTGAGAGGAGATCAGGTCTGGATATTATAAGGACCCGGGAACCAAGGTCTTCGGGTTGTCACTGTGAATGATGCTGAGACCTGGAGAATCTGACGTCCCTTTACAAACTTTCAGCACAGAGGCTTAATGCGTTTGGACAGTCACAGATGTGTCCTTGGTCACTGGAGATTTGGTGACTTTCCTCTCGCCCGGCGTTCACTTGGACAGTGTCTATCCAGTGAGACGTGAAGCATGTGGGTAACTCGACTCGGCTCCGATCAAATCCTCAAGACCGCTCTCTCCTTATATCTCACCAGACGGCAGTTTGGCAACAAACCCTATTACCTTCTGGCTTGTTTATTCCTCAGGTGATTTATCAAAGCCTCCTCAGTCTGTTGGCACAGCAGTATTAGCAGCAGTTAAATTAGCATAGGACTCAGTCAGTCATGTAAGTGTGAGGTGGGGCAGCGGCGCACCGTAGGACAATCAAAAGTCGACATATTTCAGATGCTTACTGGAGCTGTGTGTATTATGTTCATTTAGCATATTAATTATTCATCAAAGTGTAATCTTAAAACGAAGGAACTGAGGCGATTCCAACAAGAAGGTCCATCTAGATAAGGTCAGTTTTATGAAAATGTGTATTATTTCAATGATTTTCATCAAAGAAATCATTAATTTCACAGGGACACATCAAATTGGATAAAAACAAAAAAAAATTAAATAATAAAAAAACATTTTGTAGCAAATGACTGTACTGTCACTTCTGAGCAAAGAAACCTGAAAACGTGTTTCCAGAAAAATATAGCATGACTGTTTTCAACACTGAATATCTTTATTCCGCGCTAAATCACTATATTAAAATGTTTTCTGAAGGATCGCATGACACTGAAGACTGCAATACTGAAATGTTGACTGAATATTCTCATTTTAATACATCAGAATATACTGAATTTAGTTTTTAATATATATTTAATTAGAGAAAAGATAATTCTGTTAACACGGTTTACACTTTCTAATCAAATAAATGCAAGAAAGTAATTATAAAGGTTTTATGTTCATTAACGTACTATCAGTTTGGTGTAGGAATGTCATTTTTAAAAGACATTACTATTAGCCTACTTTTAATTATCATCTTATCAAGTATTTTGTTATATTTTCTATAGTAACTATTTGTATTCTACTTTTTAGTCTATTTATAATGTACTTTATTCTCCAGCCTTAGTCAAACTATTGAAAAATTGCCTCACTTTTCAAACAAAGACAATACACAACATCTACATGACAATAACAACTATTCATATTCTTCGTATGTCAATATAATTCCTAAACCTTTTTTTAACAGTATTAATCAGGTTACAAAAACAGGTCCTCCTAACAGGTTTACCGCATTTAAATGCAATAAAAACTTACACAAAAACTGTATGTAATACACAAAAGTTTCAAAGTAATTAAAAGAGCCCAAATACTATTAAAAGACAAGGGATAACACTTTATAATGAAAGTCCTATTAGCTATAAGTAAGTATGTTAATACGTTAACCCAACACAGGCCTTTCTCTTCTAGTTTGCTTTTGAAAACACTATCGGTTGGGTTTAGGGAAAAGGCTGTGTGGGTCAGTCGATATCAAGCCGACCAGCTTGTCTCATGGACATGTGCAAGAACGACGTTGAGACTGACAGAAAATGTCCACAGCGGCTTCTGGTGGATTTACAAGAAATGCCATGTATGAGAAAATGTCTCCCAGTAACATATTTGAGATTGTCAGAAATGTACACAGCGGCCTCTACTGGATTTGTGAAAACAAAAAGGGTACATATTTATCGGTTCTCAAAAATGTAGCCCTGGGTACATATCTCCAATGAGGCTGGGTTGCGTTAACCCTATAATTTTGCCAGCCATAAGGATCCTATTAAATTGTATTTGGTTTAAAAGTATTATTGAATCTAGGCCAAGTCACCATATTACACACCCTAGAGCACCTTCAACTAGCATAAACTCTTTGAAAAACACCATAACAAACAGAAAAAAAAAGAAGAAAAAAAAAAACATTTTCCTTAGCAAAAACAACATGATCTTAAAGTCTTCATAAAGATTTACCTTACAAAAGATTGTTTACAATCAAACTTCCATATACTTAGACAATTTATACAGGTTGATCACATCATAATTTCTGTCAATAGTTTTCTGTGATTTAAAATCAGTTCTTTTTTGATTCAAATCAAATTTTGATTCAATGTATCCTGAAATTTCATCTCAGTTTGCTGTTTAGTACTTTTTTTATTGGACTACAATATTATACATCTCGAAGAAATTGAACTAAATTAAAAATATTTTTTGTCCTTTTTATTTAGTTTATTATATTGATCAAAATTTAAACACCGAGTACCACAAGGCTCCATTCTAAACATGACTTGTTTTGATGACTATCATAAAACAAATATGAAATCGACAAAACATGTATTTGTGGTGTGAATACCCCACCACCACCAATAAGAAGATTATAATAAAAATACTATATTACTTTTATTAATGATTATTTGTTTATCAATTGATATCAATTGGTTTCACAATGACATGCTATGTTTTGTCTATTGGGCATATCTGGCACCTGCTAGAGGTAACAAAGCACACACTCAATCACACTGGTGGAAGGAGGAGAGAAGAGAGTTTGGTAGCCATCATTTTTGTTGACATCCCATAGTTCGCAACACACAATTCACAGCTTGCTGCTACACTTGCAGCCCAAAACCCGCATTCATGTAAGCTCGGTTTACATACGTTTAAAAATTGTGTACACATATCCATCTAAGCTGCATTTGCAATCAGAAGCCGATGTCATATTTAATGTCTACTTATTATATAGAAAAAGTTTCATATTTACAACTTGGACTCGTCTTGGTTTGTCTCAGGTTGAATACAGCGCATCATACAAACAACATCCTTGCTTCTGACTTAAGGTGGATCGTGGAAGTCACAACAAATACAGTACAATAGGTCAATCGGCATTTCATTCATTTTCCTTCGGCTTAGTCCCTTATTTATCAGGGATTGCCACAGCGGAATGAACCGACAACTATTCCGGCATATGTTTTACGCAGTGTATGCCCTTCCAACAATCTGCATTTCACATTTGTTGAATTTTAAATTGTATTATTTGAGAGCCCTAGCTTACATACAACATACAGGCAAATCTGTGGACAGCAGTCGTGCATTTTTACCAGATAATTGGTTAAATCAATCAGTGGTCTGATGCAAAACCAATGACATCCTTTAAGGGTAATTTAAGTAAGAAATTTAATGAGAAAAGATAGCTAGAGATGCACATGGGTGAAGATTGGGCAGGAACGTTCCCAGTGGAAGCTAAAGCACAGTTGAAGTATTGCTCTCTAAAGACTGAACTTTTCCTCTCAGAGTTCCCCTATACAGCCTATATGATTTTTCACTCTATAATCATGTACAGAAATAAAAAAATAAAAAGTATACGAACCATTACTGCTTAGATGTTCAAACTTCAATTACAAAGCCAGTTGACAAATCACCATGACCAGCAGTCTAGTTCAAAGGGGTTGAAATATTCACACTGGCAATTTTGCTACAAATAAGGTTCAAAACATATAAAATTAAGTAACAGCACCTCCCGTTATTTCAATTTGAATTTTCCCAGCTATAACGTATGTACTCTTTAAAGGGTTGGAAATCATTTGCAGATTCCCTGTAAATTCAATTGAGCTGTTTTTTTTTTTTCCTCTCAAGATGGCTGACGTAAGACCAACGCTGGGCTGTAGAATTAGATATACAGGTGGGAAAGAGGTTTTATCATTGTATAATAATTAAGGATTTATTAGTAGGGGTGTGACGAGATCTCGTGTTACGAAAAATGTAAAAAAAAAAAATTAAGTTAGATTTCTAATGTGAAATTGTACAGGGGAGAAGCAGTCAGTAGAGTTTATAGCAAGATATTTTGCAGCGTTGTCTTTTACTGTATAGAATTCATTAAAACAGAAGTAAAATTGCAAGTTGATTTCAAAAGCAGCTAAATTGTTTTGCTTTTTTCCACTTGAATAAAAATTTTTTTTTCATATATTTGTAAATATTTAGCTAATATTTACAATTATGTATAAAAAGAAATTTTATTCATATATTAGCTAAATATTTTGCAGTGTTTATGTCTTTACTGCATATATATATTCATATATTTCATCGAGGATTTCTTACAGCGTAAAAATCTTGTCTCGTCTCCTTTTTGTGAGCCCAATCTCACGGAGTAAGCATCTCGTCACACCCCTATTTATTAGTGAGAAAGTGATTTTTTTACAACAAAAAAAAAACTCTGATGTGTTATAAAGAACAAATATTTACATAGTGTCCACTGAGAGCCATTAAATGTTCATGTATATTCCAAACAATACAAGTTTTTGCACTGTAGTCATTGAATATTAAAGAGACGCTGTCCTTGAGGGCTCCTTGAGTAATGAACTGACGTGTGCAGGTTGGCCGATGTGGATCCTTTAAGGCAGGTGCCAAAATAATTTCATCAAACATCCTTCTATCACATGATAAATTTTGCTCAACTACCTCTATGCCGTGTTTATATATAATGCATTTTGCATTTCCGAACAGTGCTCTCTCTCTCTTTTCGTGTGTTTTTGTACGTTTCGCTTCTTCAGCATGTAAAAGTGGTCGGTGTTCTTTATACCTGTGGGAGATCTTCATACGGGGACCAATTTATTGATGTCAGAGGGTCTCGGTTTGCGTTTCTCATAAATTCATCAGTTTTATTCTGTGTGCACTTTCTGGTCCAGCATAAGTGCTCAAAACATGGAAACATATTTAGACATCAATATTGCATCTGTTCCACAGAAGAACTCGGTACTTTGCACTCTCAACTTGTGCATCAAATCGCAAAATGAGGAACATACAGTAAACAAATAGAAAGAAAGAAAGAGAACAGCACCTCTAGGAAGTCACAACGTCTGCCTTATAAAGCAGTAGGGATAAAATGGAAAATGGAAATTCCTGCTTATCAGGTATATTTTTTATTAATATTTAATTAACAATTTATCAATTTTAATTAAAAAAAAAGTTACATTATAAAAAAATATTTAATTACATATTTGAAATAAAAAGATTCCAGCAAGGCATATGTATCATTTTAGTTTAAGATGATATCTAAAATGATTAAATCTGCAATAAAAAAAATTTAATATATATATAATAATCAATAAAACGAATACAATTACAAGTCTCAACGATAACAAAATGTCAGATTTTAATATGAACCCAATAACTTATTATTAATAATAATAATAATAATAATAATAATAATAATAACATATTTTACTCCAACCCCCCTATACGAATAATATTCAAAAGGCTCAATACTATTTAAACCGTTTATAATTGACTCTATAAGATTTCATGGAAATATATTTATATAAAAACAACAATTATTTATTATTATAACCCCAGTTGCAAAAAGTTGGGATTATTTGTAGAATGCAATAAAATGAAGTATATGTGACTTGCTGGATCTCTTTAACCTTTATTTATTTGATAAAACTACACATATACACACACAAATATTTCCAATGTTTGCAGTGAGCAAACAAATTGTGTTCTGCAAAAATACATTTAGATTTTGATGGCCGCAAAATAGGTTAGAGGTATGTTTAACAGTGTCATGTCAACTTTTCTTTTAAAAGAAGTGTTTATTCACCTGGGAATTGAGGATACTAACTGTTAGACGTTTTAAAAGCGAAATCTAACATAATACAAAACTCAGCAGTCAAATGGTCATCATTATCGGTTTCTCATTTATGATGAGCCATACATTTTTAAAGCAGACAGATGTGGGCTGCAGAAACGCACATTCACTCTATAACTATGAAACCATGCAGTTGTAGCAATTCGACTTGATCTAATAACCGAAGACTTCATTTGAAAGACATCCTCTTAAATGGCAGTATATGTCTCTGTGCTATCCCAATATATGCCTCCATGTCAATGGTACTGAAGGAGGGGTATACGGATGTTGACCACTCCAGGATTGGCAAATATCCTTTCTGTGATTTGATTATAAATAAAGATTAATTTGTGTTTAAAAGGCCTATATTATATGTAGTTCAATTTGTATTTAAGAGTATAGATTATATCCTGACCTTGGTGTCTTCCCTCTTTAGAGTAAAAATGAAATGATATGTGTGTCATTGCTTTTTCTGTATGCCGAGCTATTTGTTTCCTCAAGTTTTTCAGGCCCATTCATGAGGTCACTGAGACCTCTCATGTGAAACTGGACGTTTGATGCTACTTCACTAGATGTGAATTTTACTGTGCATTAAAGAATAATTTATTTTAAGGTTCCATTGCATGAGAGACACTTTCTATGTATTAGTAGCTGCCAGTAGAAATATATTTATTGTACCATTCTAATAAGATGCCTGCTAGAGAGCAAAACATCCTTGAAGTAGATAAGCATTCTTTGAGTATGTTCTTCATAGGTGACCTTTGTTTGCTTGATGCCTAACTAAACTAAGCATTGGAGATTTTGTTCTGAATTGTATGCACACATAGGAAGTTTATCTAAGTTTTAAACAATCAGGTTAAAACACATGTATGATGCCGTTATTGACATATGTTAGAGTATAATTGTTGTTGATTTGAGATTGTAAGCAGGACGGCCAACGAACTGTGTTTAAGTTGACTTCTGCTGA
Organism: Danio jaintianensis; assembly: GCA_903798115.1. NCBI lineage: Eukaryota > Metazoa > Chordata > Actinopteri > Cypriniformes > Danionidae > Danio > Danio jaintianensis. Next base: position 11,599,902 of record CAIGQV010018170.1, read on the forward strand.
TGAAACTGCAAACTACCTTTGACTGAATCTCTTACTTCGGGTCTTCTTCCTCTGTCTCACCAGTCATTTATGGTTTAAAACTGTCGGTTCACCAACAGTACCTGTACACATTTGACACTACCACTCATGTTATTTGGTTTGCTGCATCCCAGACCCAGAACCATGACACACGTTTGCTTTTGCATCTGTCGCTCATGAAAATTTGGATTGACCCTTTTTCCTCAGAAGCTAGAACTCTAACCCCAGCACACATTTCCACTGGCTTTTTGAAAATCTGAGTCGAGGTTTGGTCGGGATAACCAACGGCATCACTGCTCAGAACTTTCACCATGAGGAATAAAAACTAACAACATAGGCTCATTCTGAAAACATAGCCCTATATACATTTCTGGAGATCGCAAATTATGTAGCCAGAGGAACGTATGGCTGCATTTCGTCTTTAAAACGAATACTAGGGGGCGATATGACATTCCTTTTCTCACTTACCAGCTGACAGCTAACCTCCGTATGGATGGCTTTTCCGCTGTTACCAGTTTCCCCACTAGTTCGCCACATACGTCAGTGGACTTGAGACGCAGAGCGGAGTTGATCACGACAACGAGGTTAGAGTCCAGTGAAGAACGGTTCCAGAAAGCAGGTAAGACAAAAACAAAAGCCAAAAAATAAAATAAACAAGTAAATAACAGGGTGAGAATGTGGTAAAATCTGAAAACATGGCAAAAATTTGGCTGCTACGAGGGTTTTTCTTTTTCTGGATTGCTTTTGAAAACATTGCAGTTGGGTTTTGGGAAGTGGGTGGGCGCTGGTCAATCGGGGCTTTTGAAAACACTGTTGGTTGGGTTTAGGGAAGGACGAGGTGGGCCAGTCTATCGGTCAGTCAACAGCGGCCTCTGGTGGATTTACGCGAGAAGAGCAGGCACGAATAGCACTCGTGAGAGAAATTTGGGATCTCAAAAAGTTTACATAATGGGCTCTGGTCGATTTGCGAAAACAAAAACTGCAAAAAAAAAAAAAAGAAAGAAAAAAAACGTAGCACCTGGGACGTACTTTGGTCTCGCCAGAAGTGTATATAGGGGTATGTAATCAGAATGAGCCTGGGTTGAAAACTAAAGATGCTTTTCTTGATGCAGCAGCAGACTGTGTTTAGTGGTTTTCTGAAGTTCTCCTGAGTCCATGTGGCTTTAACAGCACAATATGAAATTTTTTATACAATGTCATGTGAGAACTCAAATGTCCATCACATTCAGCTGAGTTTTTTTTTTTGTCTTACTCTACAGTCACAGATTGAGATTTCTCTGTATTCTCTCATTCACATTTCACAATTCCCACGTTGATTTATATTTTAAGTTAGCCGGTAGAAGATTTTAATTGCAATTTAATACATACCTACATACAGTTAAAGTCAGAATTATTAGACCTCTGTACCTGTATATTTTTTCCCCAATTTTTGTTTAACGGAAAGATTTTTTCCTTCAACATTTCTAAACCATCATTACTAACAACTAATTTTTAATAACTGATTTATTTTATCTTTGTTATGATGACAGTACAAAATATTTTACTAGACATTTTTCGAGATACCAGTATTCAGTTTAAAGTGCAATTTAAAAGCTTAACTAGGTTAATTAGGCAAGTTAGGGTAATTAGGCAAATCATTGTAAAATGATGGTTTGTTCTGCAGACAGATATACATTGCTTAAGGGGGCTAATTATATTGTCCTTAAAATAATTCTTAAAAATTTAAAACTGCTTTTATTCTAACTGAAATAAAACAAAGACTCACCAGAAGAAAAAAAAATATTATAGGAAATACTGTGAAAAATTTGACATCATTTAGGAAATATATTAAAAAAAAAAAAAAAAAAAAAAAAAAAAAAAAGGGCTAATACATTGACTCCATCCATACTCATCTTTTTATAAACACTGACAATGATAAGAAATGGTTCTTGAGAAGCAAATTTGGCATAATACGATTTCTGCAGCATCATGTGGTAAACAACATCAGAATTTCATTGCCTTGTTAGGGAACTCCGGGTATTTGGAAGACACATGCATCCAGAACTGCATTTGGTTAAGTTTAATTAGATCAGCTCCTCCTGATGAGATTTGAGGTTGATGTCGTGCTCTTCTCCTCTGTCTGTAACCATCCATCAATGCATTTTTAAATAGACAGACAGTTGTCACCTGACTCAAGTCATTAGATATAATAAACTGAATACAGCTAGAAATAAGCAAGTTGTCTCCCTTCACTTTAACGAAAAGCAGATTAGTTTTAATGCTTCAAAGTGATCAAAATATTCTAATCTAGAACATTTTAATTAGTTTTATTTAACCTATAAGCCACACTTTTGGAAAAACTAGTTTATGGAATGAAATGTGTAGTTTTGATAGGATCACTTCATTAAAATCGAAACAGACAGGAAGTGTGAAGCGTGAAAGCTGCAAAACTGCGAGTCAACGTGTGAAGCAGGAATAATGATTTATTTACACACCACTGAGATTTGAATGACAAGTCTGCCTGTTTGACAGAACCTAAATTCTCAGAAATCAGTCAGTGCAGTTTATTCATTCCTGAAAACTGAAGTCACAGCTTACCATATGCTCCATTTTGTCTTTGCAAATCAGATATCTGTTTTGAAAGAGATTAAATTATTATCATAATAAATGCACCGTCAAAACCGTCAAGACTATATCCAAAATTAAACACAACAATAACATTTATAGTTGAATACTTTGTGTCATTTAATTAAAATGTATTAATACCCAGCAGGCACTTTCTTTAACTACTGCACGTCATTATCACAATAATTTACATTTAAGAGAGAGTTTTAAAAGAGGCTCAGACAAACACAAATTGATGTGACAGGTTTTGAGATGCTTAAAGCCCAGAAACTGATTTGAACTATTCCAGCTGGTCACAAATAGCTTTGCTGAAATTAGGCATTTTTCACAGCATGGGTCCCATGATGTGTTCTTAACCACAGTTTGTGAAAGAGATTCCTCAAAGGTGTTATTTTCCAAAAATATTACAGCCTTATCATACCACAAGATACACGAGAATACCTTCATGATGCCCAAAGGAAAAGTGTTTACCAGTGCTGGAAGAATCTCTCAGCACTTTGACTTGACTAATTTCATTTTCTGTGGCAGGATTCTCCCTGTACTCCCAAAGGAACATTTGATTGCATTGAGGTTTCTTTTCTTTCTCTCTGACCATTAGCCGCATCAGTCCCAACACCTACATTACCAGATGAAAAATTCTAAAATGCTTCTTCATCTGGTAATGTAGGTGTTGGAACTGATGCAGCTAATATTCATTTACATGAATTTTGGCGTAACAAGGAACCATGACAAGGAACATGGTTGCTTTCTAACTACTGAGAGCATCTTTCCATGCCTTTTTACACCCTTACACCTTAAACATATCCATATACCCCCAAACCTGTCCCTAATCCTACCCGTATTCAACCTAAAGAGCACCAGAAGTCTTCTGCAATACATTATGAACACAGAAAATACTGAAATATGTTTAAGAAAAATGGTGACGCGTTCAGTTTTTGGTCTGGTTTATACTTGTAATTCTATATATAGTGGAACTATTATGGAAATGAAAATTATAATAATACAAATTACAATTATAAACCAGTTTAGCTCACTGGAAATACATGCCTCAGACTACATTTCAGTGACATGCGGTACGTTTCTATTAGATGACAATCCACTAGAAGGAAATGTGTTACTTGGGTTATGTTTTGTTGTACATTTCAGATATACACCCTTCTTGTACATGTCCACAAGAAGGTGGGGCTTGTTGTACAGATTGATAGCCAACTACTGACCTAAACCCTTCCCTAAACCCAAACAATGGTGTGTTCAAAAGAAAAATGTAAGGGAAATGTGCACTGCAACCATGTAGATTTATCTTGATTTCTATTTTGCTTTTATCTCTTATGTGAAACTGTGTTTCACCGGATGCTAACCGGACCGATCACATGTACAACACCGTACAAAGTGAGCTACTGAGCAAATTGACCATGACTGAAAATTTGGAGATAGATAGGTGATGCAAATTTATTCAAATACAAATCATAGACACGGTTGAATTGTTTTGTGGTATTTATTTGGTGTTGGAAAGAACTGTTTGACGATTATATATCCCTGGACATATCATTAGTGTGAAAATGAACAAAGATTGTTGGTGTCATACTGCCCCGTTAACTGCAGTCAAATTTAGAAAACAGCAGTGATTGTAACACAAAGAAAGATGACCCTACACAAATTCTGGTTGTTTAAAGCCAACTTTGGGTCATTGTGGACAAACACCAACTGTTGGGTGAAATAAAGCCGATTGCCCATTGATATTCTCTGTATTATCCTGTCCACTAGTGCATTTGTCTTTCTTGAATAAGTTACTGACACTGTAAAACAAAAAAAGCAAGGTTCCCAACAAGCATTTTTTTGTGCTTAAAAGACATCTAATATATGTCTAAAAATAGACATTTTGGCTAAAGCAAGGATAGATTTGGGCTGTCAGTGAAAGTCAAAGAACAAAATAAATTACGTTCAACAGTGTATTAAATAAAAAAATACATGGTAACACTTTCAATAACAGAATCCAATTTTAATTCAAGAAGAGTTTAAATTAAATAAATGAATTCCATTATATACAATAAAATTAACTGTAAAAGGCTACATAGAACAAGGTGCCGCAAGGCTGGCAAGACACATTGTTCACAGCTCACATTACAATAAACAAATAATTTCTTCAACTTTGAAATAAATCACAATCAGGTTGCAAAGCTATAGTGAAGCTACCTTACTTTGTCCACTACACTCTTTTCATGTTGAGTGCGATGAAGTTTGCAACATTTTCAAAAATGCATCCAGCTTTTGAGAAAATGCACTCTGACAGTTGAAGTGGCCAGAATGCAAAAGGAGGTGTTTGGCTGCAAATGTCAGTTGAAGGCTTTCGCCATGCAAGTGGTGCTCCCACACAGCTGGGGTCTTCGTCAATTTTGTCTTCTCTTCCAGATGAGCTGAATTATGATGTTCAGTCATGGGTAATTTATAATAAAGCGTGAAAATGCGTGAAAATGGTTTCACAGGGATGCCCGAAAAAAAAAAAAAAAAAGAGAATATTCAAATCTAAAGATTTTTAATTGAAAGCCAACTTACTGAATGAATAATCTAATATACTGGTCCAGCCCTACATCAAATATACAGGAATGAATGACTACACATGTGAAGTCTGTCTAATTTGTCTATTTGATGACTAGTCACTTTGCTTGGTGGGTTTATTCCATTGGTGATTCAGAAAATTATGGAAATCACCAACAGGGAACCATATACATTACAGCAGACACACCATGTCATAAGACACTAATACTAGGTTAGATTTGGGTCACCAGCATCTAAGGACAATGTTATTTTAACGTTCAATAACGATGTGAAATGACATTGATATTTTGTTGATTTTAGGTTGCCAACATCTTAAACCAATGCCATATTGACGTCAAATACTGATATTTATTTGTCAAGTATGGCAACCAAAATCCAATGTCTGATAGACATCATATTGGTAACGTTCACACAATGTCAAGCTATAATATCATTAGACATTGATATTTTGTTGTTTTTAGATTGCGTTGGAAAGTAACCAAAATGCAATGTCTGTCCGATGTTGGACATTGACATCGGCCTGCCGTTGGATTCTGACATCAACCCGATTTTTATTTCCAAACAAAAATGCAATGTCCCACAATGTTGGGGTACACACACACATACAATTAATCTGTCTATATATTTGATTACATTTTTGGTAAATTTGCTACTGCAAAGTGTAAATTTAAATCATGTTTTTTCAACTGTTGCTACTGGTCAATTATGACCCAGGCTCCGTTTTGCAGATCCTGCGATATGACTACTGCAAATAGTCTGAAACAATATATTGTGCAGCCCTGTTATTTTATTTATTTTTTTAAATATCACATTGAAGTTCTATATATTGTCAGAAATATACAAACAAACTGTTCTCTTCTAGGGCTAAGCAGTGACCTCAAAATTTAGGAAAATTAAGCCGGTTCTTAATTGTGATCTTCATTGTATAATGACTGTACAATAATTTCTTTCACGAGAACGAATCAGAAGCTCTCAGGCGCATGTGCAAATGTCATATCCATTTGATTTCCCTGGCAAAAACATTTCATAGACCAGTGTTCCCCAACCCTGTTCCTGAAGCCACACCAACAGTCCACATTTTCAACCTCTTTCTATACAAACACACCTGAATCAACTCTTCAGAACATTAGAAGAGACTCCAAAACCTGAAATGAATGGTTCAGATAAGGGAGATATCCTAAATATGTACTGTTGGTGTGCCTCCAGGAACAGGGTTGGGAAACACTCTTATAGGCAACCAAGGAAAAGTCTGTTTTTTTTTTTTATCTTTCTTACTGTACATTGGCAATTAAAAAGCAATTAATAAAAAACATTCCAACCCTTTTTAACATTCCCCACATAACATTCGAGATTTGTTCATAAATTAGTCATTTGTTGAAGTCAGCTGGCAGATGTATTTAAAGTCAACCGTAAGCGACACAAAAGAGAAATTGACTTCATGAGATGTTTTCCGGTCAGTTCCTTTGGCTTTTTATAAGCTTATCGTAATCACCTAAAAAATTACAAATGTCCAATCAAAATATAATCTTACTTGTGAAAAGAATCCAATTTCAAGAGTTCGCCCTTAGCTGATGATTGATTATAAAGCGTGTTTGGCATGCTGTCCCGGGAGAGAGCCCTGAGCTCATAAGATCCTCGAGCCCGGGGCTCCCTTCCGTTGCAGGGCGAGAGGGGAGTTTGAGTTCAGGTAGGTCTCGAGAACTCCCCTACTTGGTGGATTTCGAATATAATTATGAAGAGAATAGCTGAATTAGTCGCTCGTCTATGGTGTCGATTTGGTTGGTCAATTTACTTATGTTACATGTTTTTAGTCTGTGGGAGGAAACCGGAGAGCCCGGGGAAAACCCACGCAAACACGGGGAGGACATGCAAACTCCGCACAGAAATGTCAACTTGGCAAGGTAAGGGCTTGGGCAAGTGACATTCTTGCTGTGAGGCAACAGTGCTAGCCACTGGGCCTCCGTGCTGCCCTTTCGAGAAAAGGGGAGGAGTAGGGGTGGAAGGGGGGATTCTTCAAGACGAAGATGGCTAAGGTAAAATACTCTGGTTATTTATAGCGGTTTAGGAATCATCTGATTGGTGGAACGTGCATTAGCTAATGTGGACCAGCTGTTATCAATCATAAGCACGTGCTCCTCTCGAAATTAGTTTATGAATAAACTTCACTTCGCAAAAGAAAAAGAGAGAGCTTTTAATATGTTCTTTATGCTCAGCCATTTGAAGGCCTGAAATAACTAGTAACAAATCAATTTTAGACATTAATAACAAAATGAGTTTCTGTAGGACAAAACAGATCTTTTTTTTTTGTATAGGGACAACAAAGCTACTATAAAAAAAGAAATCTCCCAGACTACATACACAAAAGAGTGATAAATCTCAAGCTGTTTGTTCCAAAGCTCCTGTAAATAGTTCCCTGCAGATGAAGTGCAGGTGTTACACTGACTGATAATGGAGAGTGTGTCCTCGAGCTTCTGTCTGCTGTAGGGCAACGCGCATCATCTAAATCTACAAAATCGCTGCGTAAAGTAACAAACAACTACAAAAACAAGCCAAAGGACAGCACATTTGGAGAATTGAGACCACATGGATCAAGTGTAGTTAGACATAGCCGAAAGATGTTTGCGTAGGAGAGAGAGCGGTTAGTGTGAGAGATGCTATAAATAATAGGCAGATCTGTTCTATGCAACACCGTAGTGGCAACCACAAACTCTTTTACAAGCATTTGATGGGGTTTGGCAGATGAAATATGGCCTTTCCTTCACTCTACTGGCACTGTCTGAGGCGTTGTAAAAACAAACACGAAGTCAGGGAACTTGTGACAGGTAGGAACAATCTTCCATCTCAACAAACATGCACCAAAGATTCCCTGCAGCTCATCTGAAGGTGCCGTGCTCTTCTGTGCTCATTTTTTAGAGATGCTGTTGTTGATGAGTTGCTCTGATGATTAAAACCTACAGGAATAGGAACAGAAACATTGCATTTGAATAGTGAATGTGTTTTTAAAGACTCAGGCAAAAAATGTAAAATGAAATTTAGGAATGCAGCGAAATGAGAATTCTGGATGCACTTATCCTAAATAAATAAATAAAATTTGCTATAATTATTTATAATTTTATTAAATAATATAAATTTTGTAAGACTTTAAATGTAATTCAACTTATTATTATTATTATTATTATACTCGTTTAAAAAAAAAAAATATATATATATATATATATATATATATATATAAATAATTAAAAAAAAAAAAATTTTAAACACACACACACACACAAGCCAATAACAAGACATTTCTGGTTCAGGATCACAAATGTGGTTATGTTGCAATAGCCAAAAAATACATTGTATGGGTCAAAACTATAGATTTTTCCTTTATGCCAAAAATCATTAGATTATTAAGTAAAGATCATGTTCCATGAAGATGTTTTGTACATTTTCTACTGTAAATCTAATCAAACCAATTTTTTTTTATTATTAGTAATATGCTAAACACATCATTTAGCCCACTTTAAAGCCAATACTTTGATTTCAATACAATCAATGGCAAGCTTATTCATTCAGTTATTGTATAGCATGGTTTAAATGTAATTGTAAAAATTGACACTTCTTGCTTGTTTTCTGGTCCAGGGTCACATCTTATTGATCGAGATGTGTTAGTTTACCAGCGTTGCCATGACAGCACAGTAGCACTTACTGCAGGCAGCAAGAACAAGTATACTACATAAATGTACTTATTTGAGTGTTCTTTGCTTTTCCGATGTGTGGTTCATGCATAAGCAGATAGAATATAAAGGAATATCAAGCTGTTGTGAACTTTGACCGTGGTACACACTTCACTACGTTTGGTCTCTTTAGTGTTTTCTGCATCCGGTGTGCAGTATCTAAAGCTGGAGGGAAAGTAAAAGTGCGGCAAATCATAATCATAACCTTTCTTATTCGGCTCTTTTTTTTGCCCAAAAGGCAGCCACAAATGTGGTGCATCCCTAATAAAATTGCACATTGGCCATATGAAGATTTAATATCTTTATAAATTAAATATATATGTTAAGATGGTTATATATTCCAGAGTTTTGGGTAGATTTTCATTTAGATGGATAGGGTTGTCAACCCAATTCAGACAGCATTAATATTATCTGAGAACCTTGTGTGATTAACATATTACAGCCTCACATCTGAATTTTTGCATTTGCACGGGATAAGTGAAGCCTGTGATTTTACTCAAATTTACTGATTTATCTCCTGGATTATGGTGTGGAGGCATTTTCTTGTGTTAGATAGATAATAAAATAAACAGAAGAATGTTCCTTACCGCAAGCTGCTTTACAGCTTCATCTAATTCTTTTTGTTTTCACTCTTCAGATGGTTTTAGGATTTCTCTTTCTGTAAAGCTTTGTAGTTGCATCACGTGTGGTTTGACCCTGCACTCACTACCAAAACAGCCTGTATTCTTTGCGAAATATGGATAAAATGGACGCAGAGGAAACAAATTGATATACAAATCCTGGCTGGATCACAGAGATGCCAATTTAAACAGGACTGATGTTATCACAGGACCTCAGTGTTCAGCAAAAATGGTTGGTCATTTGCAGGGGAAATTATTACTCTACAAATTACAGACATGTAGGCCTGTCACAATAATCGATATATCGACTTATCTTGAAATATACTTCAATCATTTTTGGTGACGCAATATCTATCATCCATCATGTTTACATATCATGGTCTGCAACACTTTTGCTGATTGCACAGCCTTTGACATATCATCTAATCTCAATTGGAGATGTCAGTAAGTTCAGGAAAGTCTTTTACAAACAATGCTTTCTAACATTTTCCAGAAAAAGTACTGTCTGACGGTTTGGAAGAAGGCATCCAAATGAGTAGTTTCGATAAAGTCATATTACGAGAACATTTTCCAAGTCCCTTGAAAGTCTTTATGCCTATTTATATGCTGCTATATAATCATTACAACAATATCCCTTATAGCAATCATTTATATGACAATATAAATCACGCAACAAGACAACATTGTGAAAGGCCTACAGACCTGAACAATTAGCATGGTATTAAGATGACCGAAAACCTCTGGAATTATTACAAATGACTAGAGATCATCAGCTAATACTAATCCTGTGCAAATAGGGCTATAAAACTAGGGATGCACCTAAATGAAAATTCTGAGCTGAAAATTGTGGATGCACTTGGCTGAGAACAAAAACTAAATATAATTTGTAATAATCATTTACTACTTCACTGTAAGACTATTTTCAATTTTAGTCAATAATATATATATTACACTGATTATAAATTGCAATGACAGTGAATTTGAGTGGTGTCATTTCACCAACGTTACCATAAGAGCACAGTAGTGCTATTGCAAGCAGCAGAAACAAGTATACTACGAAGAAATGTTCTGTCAGAGTATCTTTTTTTGAGTGAACTTTGCCTGTCTGATGAGCAATGGCATTTTATTTTCTCAAGTGAAGACATTTAACAACTTTTGTTTTCATTCACATTTTCCTTGTTAATTATGAGCTTACTAGACAAGTATTCTGTACAACAGAAGCATATTGACATGGAGAGAACAGATAAACAGTTTGTGCATCACTTATCCGGTTCAACAGCAAACAAAGCAGATGAATGTTTGACCTTTTCATTGTTTTTTTTTCAAGTGTTAGCAGAAAACACTAAAACACAACATCTGTTTGAACAGCCAATTATGAACAAATAAATATTACAAAAGAGGCCTACAATGAGATTTTAAAAATATGAACAAAACACAGAAGTACAGAGATGTTAATTCTGGTTAACCTTCCTGAAAGAGAAACAGGCTCTTTTATGGATCATTAACAAAAAAATAAATAAGGCTTTTTAAGATTTATATATTTAAGAAAAATATAAAAATCAGTGCTCAACTTTTTCAATATTGCAAACCCCTAAAGTAAATCAACCAAAGATTTTGTTGTCAAGATGTTTTGCTCAGTGTGTTTTTGCGCTTACACCATGACTGGTTTACGCCTGTTGAGGAGAGCTGATTCAAAGATTATGCAAAATATTGAAAAAAAAAAAAAAAAAATATATATATATATATATATATATATATATATATATTTTATGGTCAATTTATAACCGGTAAAATAAACTATGTATAATATTTTCCCCCTTTAATAGATTTATAGGGCATTTTACCTATATAAAGGCATTTTTGTAATGAACAACCTTTTTTTAGTGTAGAGAGCATTTTTTTGACAAAAATCAATATCTTCTGTCTTCTAAAAGAAGTAAAAGTGCATATGTGCTGAAAGTTTATTTTGCCAGCTTCCACTAGCATATAGATGAAAGCTAATAGACTTGGACACACTTTTTACCTGTTCAACAAGCTTTTAAGAATTTGTTACACATGCTCAGTCGGATCACACACTTGGAGGGCAGATTTATCCAGTGTCCATGTCTCCCTTCTCTTCATGTTTGATTTAGTTAGCACATCTGGCTTAAGGAAGTGCACAGATAAGCATTTGATCCGGCCTGCACGCTGTAGTAGTCAGAACAGTGACAGGCACCAGCGCTTCAGCACACTTCACATATTTCAGCTTATCAGCAGTGCGGCACACATGGCTTTACCATGCAGGAGTCAAGCTGTTGATTCACAGGCTACAGAAACGCAGTGTTCGCTTAAAAGACATATTAAAAGAAAAAAGAAAAAAAAAAAAAGACGCAAGATGTTGCTGAAAAACTAGTAACACTGGTCACAGGTACATTTGAAGTCAAAATTGTTCATTTCTTTTTCAAATATTTCCCAAATGATGTTTAACAGAGCAAGAACAGAGTTTAAAAATTTTTTCACAGTATTTCCTATAATATTTTTTTCTTCGTGCGTGCGTGCGTGTGTTTGGGGCTGGTGCGGGACACATACTCAACCAGTGATGATGATTGGTGTGTCTGTGAACGTGGTGTAACTGAGAACGTGATGACTGTCTTAGAGTACATTTACATCATTTGCCAATCAGAGGCAGAGTAGGGCGGTCTCTCTGCGTCGGTGACAAGTAATTCTAATGAAACACCTCACGTCATCACATGCCGCTACAAAATTAGTGGCTACACAGGTGATAACGTGAGCTCTGCTACCAAAGGAAGAGACAAAGCCACGACGTCAAAGTCAATAAAACTTAATTTTTCTCCACAGCAAACACTTATTACTCAGACAGAATTAAACAAAATAATATCTAGATATATAGTTGAGGACATGCTGCTGTTGTCTCTCACATTGTCCCACAACAACAACAACAACAACAACAACATTAAAAGAGTGTAGATTAGTGTACATTGTTTTATATTATTTATAGTCACAAGACAAATTAGATTTAATTTATTTTATTTTATTTTATTTTTTTAAGTAAGACAATAGTTACTTTCCCTGGTAATTAGTTACTTTTATAATTATGTAACTCCATTATTAACTCAGTTACTATCTGTGAGAAGTAACTAGTAACTAATTAATCTTTTAAAAGGAACTCTTTGTTTTCAATCAAAACTTTGTTTTCATGCTAAAATGTAACATGAATGGGTACTTATATGCTGATGAGACCGGGGCTGGAGATGCAATTTACCCCGCTGACAACAACACTTCATTTG
>CAIGQV010018170.1:11627708-11650314 GCA_903798115.1 Danio jaintianensis
GTCAAGTTTGGTAAAGGAAAAATCATGGTTTGGGGTTACATTCAGTAAGGGGGCGTGTAAGAGATCTGCAGAGTGGATGGCAACATCAACAGCCTGAACTATCAAGACTGCTCATTTGTGCTGACCATTACATTACAAACCAAAGGAGAGGGCAAATTCTTCAGCAGGATAGCGCTCCTCCTCATACTTCAGCCTCCACATCAAAGTTCCTTAAAAGGCAAAGAAGGTCAAGGTGTTCCAGGATTGGCCAGCCCAGTCACCAGACATGAACATTATTTAGCATGTCTGGGGTAGAATGATGGAGGAGGCATTGAAGATGAATCCAAAGAATCTTGATGAACTCTGGGAGTCCTGCAAGAACGCTTTCTTTGCCATTCCAGATGACTTTATAAGTTATTTGAGTCATTGCAGAGATGTATGGATGCAGTCCTCCAAACTCATGAGAGTCATACACAATATTAATTATTTTTCCACTGCACCATGACTTTATATTCTACACTGCACATTATTTCTGTTAAGTGACAAGACTTTTCTCTAAGCAAAGTCAGACCTTACTGCATGATCATATTTTATTTTGGTAAAATAAGGCCTTTGCCTTTTATATAAGCCACTTCTGACACCAAAAGATCAACTAGAAGCCAAGTTATTATTTGCTGTTCCTAAAGCTTGGATAGGCCACAAGACTTTTGTCAGGTGGTGTATAAGTGAAGTTTCACAAACTAATTTCGAGAGGAGCACGTGATATGAACGACTACAGCTGATACCTATCGCTAATCATTAGCTAACCTATCAGATCATTACGAATCACTATAAATATCCTGCCTAAATTTCATTCCCTATCTTCATTTTTGGAGGATCTTCGTTTTTCGAAGACCGCTCTCGCTACAAAAAATGCTCCAGCTTCAAAGCTTTTTACAGCATCACACCACCAAACCCATCATTTGGAAAAGAACTGACAAACAATTCGGCGAGAGCCCCGCTCTTCCCAAAAAATCCAGCCGAAGCTCAGCGCCACCCAGCCTCACCAGGACTACAAATCAAGCCCGAAGCCCCGCAAAAAACAGCTGGCCCTCCTGCTCTTCTACAAGTCAACCACAACGCCGTCAAAGATCTTCCTCTCCTTCCAATTTACACCACCTCCTGCTCTTTCCATGCTCATCCTCCGCATACCTTCAACCCAATCTCCAGCAAGCTGACAGTCCACGAACTCTGTCAGAATCACTCAGACATCAGAGATTCCGGCATCTGAGCCGTTGCATAAGCCGAACTTCTGACAACAACCAAGGAAGACAATAACTGAAGAAACTCACCCTTCAAGCCTCCCGTCCGTCCACAGATCCATATTCTCCACTGCAAGAATCCAAGCAATCAAATTCAGTAAAATACTTAGTCCATATTATGTTTATAAACATCCACGGAATACAATGCTATCCTTTCAAACTAGTATCCCGAACCACTAAATCTATAACGCGTTCGAGAGTAACGTACGTAAACATTACTACTATTTTGAAAGCAAAACGGCCGCCGACCTCTGCACTCTGTGATTGACATGTCATTGAACCAATAGCTGGATCAAAGAAGTGCTACAAACCACCAACATCCAAGGAGCTTCACAACGAGAATCAGTCCCGCCCTCTCTGACGTGAATGGACCAACTCAGTCGCAACGAGTAACAATTGAGCATGTTAAACACGAGTGTTTAAAGTATAAGAAAAGAGAGAAAGGAAATAATAGATATCTTAAAGAGAAAGGTAAGGAAATAAAAAACATTGGGTACTTACTGGGACATGAGTTCAACAGCGACAATGTAAGGTATAGTATTTTTACAGGGTTAGATAAAGGCACGTAATATAAATTTAAATAATGTAAACAAATAAGTGCTCTGTTTAAATTCTGGAGATTAATGAGCTCAGTGTGGAGGGGGGAGGAGCTGAACACGCAGCGCCAACTGATTCCTGAGCTCAGAAAATCGTGAGATTGAAACAGTGCAATGGCAAACAAGTACAACAGTCTCTGTTTTCATAAGTACAGTAGAGAAATGGTATGCATGAAAATGCAGTTCGCCATTAACTAAGAAGTTGCAATGACCTTGAATATGACTTCGGCCAGATAAGCTTGTGATATTAATGTTAATATACTAAGCATAGTTATTTTTCACTACGATCAAAGTAGTTAAGTACTGATTAAATGAGACATTGTTTTTTACATTGTATTATTATTATTAAAAAAAAAAATAAAATAAAATAATAATAATAATAATAATAATAATAATAATAATAAATAAAAATATCATTGAGTAGAAATCGGATTGTATCATGCCATGGCAACTCATGCGTCCATTCCATACACAAGGAGCATCACGAGAGAGTTTACATGTCCAAGTTGGTCAGTGGTATAATGGCAAGGAAACGAGCAAACAACTTCCCACTCGACAGTGATGAATTAGTTTCTGAAGTAATTTCTGATGAATGGAGTAGTGTTTCATCCATTGACTCTGCAGTAGATACATTTGCATTTTAAGCAAATTTACAGGATCATTTAAGGGTTAAAACTCCACTACACCATCACGTCACTACCCTGCATTAAAGAGGAACCTACAGGATACTAGCCCATGCCACGATCCATACACTCAGCCCACCATCTCTCTGCTAGAATAAGATCAACCCGGACTGTCAAATAAACAGCAAGAAAGCCACGCCCCAACTGAACCTCCCCCAGAAATATTCCAGGATCACCCTCGCCACAACAGCACTGTCCATCAAACGGACATTCCCTTCGACAATAGAAACTCAGCAACTGGCTCCAGAAACAAAACTGCCTCCAACAACCATCCCACATCCGACTCCCGTCCCTCCTTATTCAGAGATGATATTACCATAAATCACCCCATGCATCACCTGCACCAAACATCCATCTCCCTTATACTACAAGCAGTAGCTCCCAGCACATTACAATCATATCTTACAGCTTGGAATGCATTTAAACAATTCCATTCCCTCTACAACACCACATTTTCCAATTTTTCCTTGCTCACAATAACTTCATTCATCACATACCTCCATATATACAAAACATACTAGCCAGCTCCATCAGAAGCAACTTAAGTGGAATCCAATTCTTCCACTAATTAATACACTGCTATGTATCAAATTCTATAGCCAATGCCCAAACCAGCCTTCTTATCAAAGGCATCCAAAGCCCCCCCCCCTCCCAGATTCCAGGCTGCCCATCACACACCATATACTGTCCAAATGCATTTCCACACTCCGGAAAGGTTATTTATCCACCCACACTGACCTAACCCTCGACGCCATGTTCATACTCTCTTTTTTCGGATTCCTTAGATGTTCTTTCACAACGAGAGATGATCTTTCCTCATCAAGAAAAGCAAACCAATCACGCAAAGGACACTACATTTTACATATTTGACATTCCCTCCTCTACACGCCCATTCCAAACACTCCTAGCATACATACACTACAGGAGAACCCTTAGCACTAGCCCCTCTCCCCCCCTATTCATAGAAGACTCATCCCACCCTATCACACACCTTTGGTTCCAAAGACACCTAAAAGCAGTCCTTCGCATTTCAGGATTTTCACCAGAATCTTACTCTAGCCACTCATTTAGAATTGGAGCCGCCACCACAGCAGCACACAAAGGGTTACCACAACAACACATACAAACCCTAGGCAGGTGGTCATCCGATGCCTTCAAATCATACATTCGCCTCAGCCAAGCCACCTCAAGGCAGCCCAAAAGACCCTTTCCAGATGAAACATATTCCTAGCATTATCCCAGCTTTGTTTCTTCCTATCATAACTTCAGCAGTCCCCCGCCACCCCGCCTAGCCTTCCCACCGCTCTCAGGAGTCTCCATACCCTCCCTCCCTCCCTCCCTGACTCCTGCCAGAGCCAGCCTTTAATAGCTCATCTTACCCGAGCTGTGACTTCGAGCTTCGAGTCACTTCACTGCCCCTTCCCCAGCCCTAGCGTCGCATGCCTGCGAGCGGGCGTATGCGTATGATGTAGATATGCGTCTGCACATACCCACTTTCGCGGTTGCATGTCGGCACCATGCTGGCACCCCAAGCTTCCCTCGTCACCCTCTAAAAGGAGTCTTCACCGCCCAATCCCTTTTCCCCGACTCCCGCTAGAGCCAGCCTTTAATAGCTCAACTTCCCGAGCTATTACTTCGAGCTCGAGTCACGTCACCGCTTCATGCATTTGATCGATGGTTCGCATGCGCATACATATCACCAAACTCGCGCACGTGTGGATATATCGATCATTTGTATATATACACACGTCCTAATTCAACCCAGTATGCGGACATACATTTACTGCTGTCACTCCTAAGCTCTAGCCCCCGCAGGGGCGGTCCTCAAGCACCTACTCCGGCAGGCGCACCCACCCATTCACCCTAAAATCCCGACTCCTGCCAGAGACAGCCTTTAATAGCTCAACTTCCTGAGCTGTGACTTCGAGCCTCGAGTCACGTCACCGCCCCCCCCCCCTAGGCATTAGGCTAACCCATCATATATATGTATATCTATATATTCTTATATACATATACATTTATATACACTGCCCCCGGGGACTTGCATCTCTCTTCTTCTTCCTCCTCCTTCCCAACCGCTATATCCAGCAGCCGGATATAGTACCTCTTTCAGCCTTTTGGGGGGCGTTCTCCGAATACACGGCTGCTGTCCCGAGTCAATAGCTCTTTGGGGGGCTCTCGAGAAACACCTGATCTCGTATCCCTCCTAATGCTCATTGACCAGGCGGGAACCTTAGGCTTATCTATCTCCGAGCTCAGGGTTCTCTCCCGGGACAGCATGCCAAATCTGCTATCATAGTCGAGCATTATCAAAGTGCGAACTCTTGAAACTACAGTATATCACAGAAAAAATAATAATAATAAAAAAATAATCGCAATGTCAGATTTTTCCAATATGGTGCAGCCCTACTTCATATTGACTTTCAGCCAGAAAAAAGGCTTAAGGTCAGCCATTCTGAAATATCATTGGATGTGAGCTTTATTGAAGTACTCACACACACACACAAAAAAGAAAATTATGCAATGCAAGGACACCAGCAGACATCAAAAAAACCCTCCAGCTGCATCATTCTGCACAACTCACAATTAATTACATGTCATCTCATCAAACAGAGAGACAATGGAGCCTGCATTCATTAGCTGACAATGATGAACTAATAGTGGCATGACTGTGAGAACGAAAGTGAATTTCCATAGTCCCACACTAGGACCAGGGCCGCAGCGAAATGTGCAATTAGCTGGCGGGGATTGTGAACACACTGTGTGTGATCAGCCGTTTGGGAGAGTGGAGTGTCAACACCTCCAGATGAAACGTGACACACTGATTAATGGCACAGCAGCACAGACTGCCACAGAGCTCAAGAGATAGATGGGCCGGAGTATAGTTTGACTTCAGACCACTGCATGTCACAGATTAATGCTCATCCTTCTCTGGGATCTTTGAATGCACAAAGTTAGAGGCAGGCTGCTCAAAACACACGGACTGACAAACTAATATTTCACTAGAAATAGAGTAATGCTGCGGCATGTAGATCTATGTTTGTCTATGTTAGCTGTTCGAAACTGGCAATTCGCACAATCTTTGCTGTCTAGTCATGATCAAAGATATAAAGAAAGACTATCCGTCAGATCTAACTAGATCGTTTATCAATTTAACATGTTAAAAGATGAAGCACCCTACAAAGGTTTGTTATAAAACATCCAGCAGCACATCTTTACATTGACACTATTCAAGCATTAAACTGATCAAACAAACATAAAAAGTAAGAGTATATACACTGATAATGGTACATTATTTAACATTTCTCTTTCAAATAAATATTCTTCTCTTGAACTTTCGGCAACAACAACAACAAAACAGTTTCACTCTTTCCACACTCCATTAAGCAGCACAACATTTTCAACTAATAAGAATAGGCTAAGTGTGTCTTGAAAGGCATATTGGCACATTAAAAAGATTTCTGAAGGATAATGGGACACTCAAGACTGGAGACATGGCTGCTTTGCATTGCAGAAAAAAAAAAAAAAATTAACATGCAATTTTGAATTAATAATGCTTTTGATTTAATAAATCCTTTGTAAACATAAGTATCTTCTTTAAAATAAATAAAGTTTTTTTTATTTTTAACTGTTTATTAAATTACATATTTTACTAATCTATTATTAAACATATTTCTTTTTGTATTTTAATCACCTTATATAGATGCTTTTGTTCCACTTTAGTAAATGACTCTCGATTCATAAAGTGAGTGGTGAACTGCTGCATAAAATTGTTATATTTAATAACATCCAAAACACACAAAAGGAGCTTCAGTGTTAAATAATGTATTGGTGCTCTTGCGACAAAGGACTCTTTTGATTATGCAAACAAATCAGTCCAATGCACTCAAAAAATGTAATTGTTATTTTTAATGTTTTATTTTTGCTGTGGTCATCTGTCATTATCCATTTTAGTCATACAAAATGCAATTAATTTAAATATTTTGATTTTTTTAAAGAAAGGCAGATTGGAACCACAAAATCCTTACTTGGTTGCTAAGCTGTGTATAAAATATTCCACACCTCACAGTGACAGATGAGAAAAATCGAATAAAATTTTACAAGCTGGTCAGCAAGAATGAAGACTTTCTTCCTCAATTCACACTCACTTAAAATCAATGATTAACTGCACTTATTAACTGCTAAATTCGCATGACTTCAGTAAATTTGGCTTTTTGTCATGATTGTTTTTTTTAATAAATGGAACATTTCTGAAATTTCTATAAAGGCTGTAATAGGAATTAATGTAGTGGGAAAAGACATAAAATATAATAATGATAATAATAATAATAATAATAATAATAATAATAAACAATAAAAAGTACAATAAACTAAAATTAATCTAAACATTATAAGATCATTAAATAAGAATTAAATAAGATTAAAATTAAATAAATATTTAAAAATTAAATAAGATTACATTAATTTAAAAACTGAAAATAAAATGAATTAAAAAGAGATTGAAATTTAAGATTTAAAAAAAAAAGATCACAACTAATAATTTAAGTATCAAATAATTTATTCATTTATTATTAAATTAGTAAGTAGGGAAGAACCTATTACATATTAAATAATATTTTAGGTCCATCACAATAATAATAATAATAATAATAATAATAATAATATTTGGTCTTTATAGGAAAAACAATATAGATGTCTCCCTAAAAATAATTATACTATTTCAAGGTAATTGACATCTAAAATATCTCCTATACTGACATGATTACCAAAGTTGCTAAAAAAAAAAAAAAAAAAAAAAAAAAAAAAAAAAAAAAAAAAAAAAAACTAGCATTACAATTTAATACAATAAGGCATAGGTCTAATATTCATATTTTTTATTAAATTATACTTAATTGCATTTAATACCAATAAATAAAAAATGAATTTAATACCAATAAAAATTGTCACTGGTTAGCGATTTGTCCCTAGAATTGCATTCATTTCGCAGAGCCTAAGCAACAGGTGTTTCGAGAGCTTCAAAGCTGAAAATAACACCCTTTCTCCCACCAGTGTAATAGACCCTTTTCACAATGACGTCACTTCACTTCTCCCTATCGGCAACGCAGTGTATTTTTAGTTCCGGTTTACCTTTGAATGAATAGGAGTCTTCTCTGGAAAATTTCAAACTGAAAAAAATAACATTGCACATTGTGATTTAAGACTATTAAAGTATTGGGCATGTGTCCAAATGTTTCTCTTTCAATACTGAACTGCTTTCTGAGTTTAAAAATGATTGTTTAAGTTATTAAGAATAAGCTTTTGTTTATCAAGGAAAGTATATGTTTGCAACCTTTTCACTTATAAATTAAGTTTATTTAAGTTAGTTTCATTTAATTTAATCAATAATGGATTTATTTTTGCTTTGATGCTGCTGTGAATATAAATTTATATTATCTGTTATATGTAAATGTTCCAGCATGAATTAAATTCTTTATTAAATCTTCACATATACCTGGTAAGTAAAAAAAATGTTGAGCACCCGTGTAAACATCTGAAATCTTTATTTGACAAATACTGACAAGTACATACCAACTTCATCTGCAGTAAAGACAGCAACACAAAGCAATAGACTCTGTTTAAAGTCCCATTTTCTTGGTTCAAGCGGAAATCTGGCTGATTTGTACATTTTTTTTTAGATGTCAGATGTCTCACCTTGAATGCAGACAACAGAAAACAGCCGTAGTCACAGTCTAACCCTTTCTGTAGTAAATTTACAGCTGACTGGGTGAGTTTTCTATGGGGAGTTCTGTGTAGGCGGAAGTAACGATACACTGCGTGGAGTGAAACCGCATATCGCGTGACGTCATGTGAAAAGGGTCTATGGGGCTTAAATGTAAAAAAAAAATAATAATAAATGCATTCACCAGTCCGTCAACTAAAAAAAGCTTAACTAAACAGACTTGTATTATTGACTCTCAGAGAGGTCTACAAAATCAACTCCCTTACCTGTTGTCCATCACTTTTCGGGATTTCTCCGTCATCAAATGCTCCCAGCTTGTCCTTGTTTTATCGGTGTTCCGTTTTAGTTTTTTTTTACCTTTTTTTCTGCTTACTGGACGACACATTTTCATGTTGTTGTCGCTGGTAAAGTGGTCTTAAAACATTGCGTTTGAGTGATTTTCGTTATTAGCTTCCATCAACAAACTAGGAAGCCCATGAACATGCAGATTCTTTCCGATAGTTATTAGAAACACCTGGGTCAGATCGTTTCACCATCTGTGCACCTAATTAATAATCCCAAGCCAACCCTTTGACATATGACATTTAAAGGCACATTATGTACGATTTTAGACATACAACAATTGTTATATATTTTGCTCCCTAATGTGCTTATAACGCAGTTTCGAAAAATGTTCAAATTCAGTGAAATAAGCTATTTAACTATAGTGACGGACTGCATCTTGTGTCGCCATGCTAATGAAATCATCCACTCTCCATTTCTGGTTTCTTTTTATAAAAAAAAAACAAGTAAACACCAAAAACACTTTAATATGG
Organism: Danio jaintianensis; assembly: GCA_903798115.1. Classification (NCBI taxonomy): domain Eukaryota; kingdom Metazoa; phylum Chordata; class Actinopteri; order Cypriniformes; family Danionidae; genus Danio; species Danio jaintianensis. The sequence continues at coordinate 11,636,802 of CAIGQV010018170.1, forward strand.
TTTGGACTTTATTAGACTGCACACACACCAGCATTATAACAGAACCTTAAAATGTATTTAGTTTGATTAATCAGCACTGCTTCTTCTCCACCTGATCACAACTGGCAGAACAGGAAACAGTCAACTGTGGCATCCACTGCTTTTGTGCCGCATCGCTCACTAGCAAATTCTTTAGCTGTCTTATTTTGCTTCAATGGCTTTCAGCCTTACTCATCTTTATAGTAATATAATACGTTTTTAATACTTTTAAACATGATTTCTGCAGGAGTCCTGTATTTGTAATGAAAACGACAACGTCCATGATTCCATGTCACATACTGTGCCTTTAATCGTGCTTTCTAGGCTACAGCTTTAAAAAAAAATATTGTAATTTGTTAGTTAATGTTTTTGTAGTTAAACCTTGGTAACCTCAAATTAACCATATTTTAAATAAATTAAAAAAATAAAAACAACATGAGTATGTTTACATGGACACCAATGCTCAGGTTTTAATAAGATTAAGACAATACTCTGATTAAGAGTCTACCATGTAAACAGCAATTTTTAATTACCTTAATCCGACTAAAGTCATAATCGAACTAAACAAAAATGCAATTAAGACATGTGGAGTATTCCTATTTTAGTAGCATTATTGAAGTGCAGTACAGACATCTAAACACCTTAATCAAACCATTACCATTTTGTAGTACTTTTCGCTACGTTTCGCAACATGATGCACACAACTGTATACACCTTAATCATATCATTGTCTTTTATTTAGATTAAAGCAAATAATTAGATTACTGATGTCCATGTAAACGTAGTCAATGTATGTTAAAAAATGGTTATACAAATAATAGTGCACGTTTACAATAATAAAACCATGGTTCCTTTTCATAAGGGATTTAATGTAGTCACAAACTCCAGCGTAACCATATTGTGTGGTTCGTCTGAAAAAGTGCGAACACTGCATTAATAACCTTTATACATGACACACAATCAAAACAAAAGCTTATAAATGAAGTTTGGTGTGATTAGACTGAAATTTTAAAACATCAACCAAACGCATTTAATCAAACCAAACACAACATGTTGACACAAGATGCGACCATGCTGGGTGCCACACAATCGATTTGTGTTGGGACAACATGAAGGAAGTAGGTTAACTTATTAATTTTTTTACAAATTTAAGTGGATTGAACATAACACAATTAATTTGTCGCAAAAAAAAAAAAAAACTCTCAAGAATTGTGTTGTTTCAGCTCATTTTAAGTAATTTTTTTTGGAGTGTAGACATTAGACAATGCTTAAACATACCTGTTTTTTAGCAGTTCATCAGTTGTAGCGTTGCTCTTTTCAGTTCAGTACAGGTGTTGGAAACACATCTCCTGGCACCTGATCTTCATTGGTGCAGACAGAGAAAAACCTGCCACTGTTTTGACTCCTTTACAGATTTTATAAGCTCTTCACGAGTCCTCAGCAGATAAAAATACCATCTTCTAGGTTCAGTCTAAAATGGCAGTGTGAACGCTAGGTAAACCAGGAGTAAATGTATCAGTTTCTTTTTTGCTTCAGTTTGCGAACAAATCAGGAAAACTGAACTACAAGTGTGAGAGTTGTACAAAAATACATTATATAAGCCGCTTTTGTTTGTTTATTTGTTTGTTTGTTGTTTGTTAGTTTTAGATTCAGTCTAAAATGGCAGTGTGAACGCTAGTTGAACTAGGACTAAATTTATCAATTGCTTTTCGGTTTCAAATTACAAACAAATCAAGAAAACTGAACTATAAGTGTAGTAGTTGTACCAAAATACTTCATAGAAGCCTTTTGTTGTTGTTGTTGTTAATTTTAGATTCATTCTAAATGGCAGTGTGTGAACGCTAGATAAACCAGGACTAAATGTATCAATTTCTTTCTTTCTTTTTCTTTCTAAACTGAAATACAAGTGTGATAGTTGTACCAAAATACATCATATAAGCTTCTTTTTTGTTTGTTTGTTTGTTTGTTAGTTTTAGATTCACTCTAAAATGGCAGTGTGTGAACGCTAGATGAACCAGGACTAAATGTATCAGTTTCTTTCCTTTTTTTCTTTTTTTTTTTTTGTTCCACTCAATAGAAAAATCTAGAAAACTGAAATACAAGTATGATAGTTGTACCAAAATACATCATATAAGCTTCTTTTTGTTTGTTTGTTTGTTGTTAGTTCATTTTAGATTCAGATTAAAATGGCAGTGTGAATGCTAGGTGAACTAAATGTATAAATTTCTTACAGTTACAAAGTGAACCATACACAATATTAGCCTTTTGTTGTGTTAGTTTTGGATTCAGACTTAAAGTGTGAACACTAGATGAACCAGGACTAAATGTATTGGTTTCTTTTTTGCTTCAGTTTCCAAACAAATCAAGAAAACTGACCTACAAGTGTGTGAGAGTTGTACCAAAATACATCATATAAGACGCCTGTGTTTGTTTGTTGTTAGTTTTAGATTCAGTCTAAAATGGCAGTGTGAACTCTAGGTGAACCAGGACTAAATTTATCAATTGCTTTTAGGTTTCAGATTCCAAACAACTGAACTATAAGTATAATAGTTGTACCAAAACACTTCACAGAACCCTTTTGTTGTTGTTAGTTAGTTTTAGATTCACTCTAAAATGCATGGCAGTGTGTGAACGCTAGATAAACCAGGACTAAATGTATCAGTTTCTTTCCTTTTTTTTCTTGTTTTTTTTGTTACACTATATATATATATAAAATAAATCTAGAAAACTGAAATACAAGTGTGATAGTTGTACCAAAATACATCATATAAGCTTCTTTTTTTGTTTGTTTGTTGTTAGTTCATTTTATATTCAGATTAAAATGGCAGTGTGAATGCTAGGTGAACTAAATGTAGCAATTTCTTTTTTGTTACAGTTCAAGAAAAGTGAAACAGTGTAAAAGTTGTACCAAAATACACAATATTAGCCTTTTGTTGTGTTAGGTTTGGATTCAGACTTAAAGTGTGAACACTAGATGAACCAGGACTAAATGTATCGCTTTCTTTTTTGCTTCAGTTTCCAAACAAATCAAGAAAACTGAACTACAAGTGTGAGAGGTTTACCAAAATACATCATGCATGCCTTTGTTTGTTTGTTGTTAGTTAGTTTTAGATTTGGTCTAGAATAGCAGTGTGAACGCTAGGTGAACCAGGACTAAGTTTATCAAATTCTTTTCAGTTTCAAATTCCAAACAAATCAAGAAAACTGAACTATAAGCGTGAGCACAATCAAAACGGCTGCTTAAAGAAAACCCAGTTACATCAGATTACTGGTAACCCATACAACATTTACCTCTACAATCCCACTTTTCGTGCAAAACGCAATGTGAATCAAATCCTTATTTTCAGACCTCAAAAAAGCAGCAGTAAAACAAGTATATGATCGAATAATCTTCTTTCATTTCTTTTAGAAACTTCTGCAAGAGACCATTTTAGGAGAAGATGAGCCTTGTGGGCCTGCGGCGGGACACACTTCAGTGGAGGAAATTCATCACAGCACACTTCGCTCCTTGTTTTAATTACACACAACAAACAGCATAGATGTTTCCTAATAAGATGGAGTCAGAGAGGGTCTCATTACCAGTTATGAAGAAAAAAGAGGGAGAGAGAGAAAGTGGGAGAGCTTTCATAAGCAAAAGAGTGGATTTCTCATGCATACAGAGGGAGGGAGTACAATAAACAGGCAGTAAATCAGTACCAAAACGAGTTGGCATGAGAAGTGTTGTGCTTATAATATTTGTTCAGTGTAGAACTGGGGGTAATACATTTTTTAAGACATCTCCTCAGAGTATAGATTGATCTAAATCAAATGCCGGTTTGGATCGGAAGAAACTCAGAATTCCCATCCCTTCATGACAGTAAGTGATGTTCCTTTTGGAGCTGTTCAAGTCCTTGGACACTTATTTTGGAATCTGAAGCCGTCAGACTGTACAAGTTGTAGATCTCTTAAAATTCCTAAGTTGTAATTCGGAGATCTACAAGGGTGTGAATGCTTCTTACAAGTTGAAATCTAGTAATTATGACACACGTTTTAATCTGACAATGTTTTGTTTTGTTTTTTGGTGACAGGACAAGAATTTGGGAGACACATTCACAATGACTTGTGTCCCTGTTGCCAAAAAACAAACAAACAAAAGAAACCAGCATACCATTTGTAATGGTTATAATATAAATTTATACTGGTTTTAATGAAAACTATATTAGTCCTGTTGGGTATCTACTGGTGATTTGTTCCCCTTCAGTTCCCTTCAACCTTAACTGAATATGTCCCAAAACACACTATAAAGCAGGGATCACCAATCTCGATCCCTGCAGGGTTTAGCTCCAACTTGCCTCAACACACCTGCCTGGATGTTTCAAGTATACCTAGTAAGACCTTGATTAGCTTGTTCAGGTGTGTTTGATTAGGGTTGAAGCTAAAATCTGCAGGACACCGGCCCTCCAGGAACAAGTTTGGTGACCCCTGCTATAAAGCATAAAAAAGTAGCGGTTTTAATAGTTAATATTTGATGGTTAGTAATGTTTTTAATGATATTAGTGGAAACCATTAGACTCTTCTGTGGTAGTTACTATACATGTTTTTTCAACAGGAGAGGGAGAACCTGCTATATCTAGTCATTTTAACCAGCCATTGATCTGATAAAATGTTTTGCAATCTGAATGTAATCGGACCATTTTTGTGAATTTTGGCGAAAGCATTCAGGAGATATTCTTTTACTGCAATGAGGAAGTGAGAACGTTTTTTTGGGATTGTTTTAGAACTTCCGATTAATTTGCCTATAAGTAAATGACTAAGAACAATAAATGGCAGTAAATGGTCAAACTACTTACTTTACAAACAACTGTGTTTATGACAATACATTAAAAAATAAATAAATAATAAGAAAATGCAAGTTTGCAACATCAAGCAGCATATTTTGTTTTCATGGCTAAAAATCAATGGAAGTGAATGAGACTGGAAGAAAACAAATTTTGTTTTTGTTTCCAACAAATATGCTTGCACGTTATTTGAGAACGGTTTGACTAATCAACTTAAATTCCAAAACAATTGGTTCACATTGTCTGAAGATGAAAAACAGACAAACAGCCTATAGGAGGAGTTGGAAAAAGTAGGTTTTTCAAAACATTCAAAATGGCAGAAAAAGATTTATGACGGAAAATGACGTCCAGAATGCAATCCAATCGGCATGAGCTCAGGAATCCATAGGAGACAAATAGTTTCTAGCCCTTATGGTTCAAAAATTATCAGCATAAATGTGAGCAATATTTGGGTGCCTAATTAATATTTAAAGGTCCCGCGAAGTGCTTTGAAATGTGCATTTTTTTATTCGATGTTTGATGTAATCTGAAAAATGAAGAGAGAGTGGGACAGAGTAGCTCCTCCCCTTAAAAAAGAGAGCCAATAGCATTTAGCTATCACAGCTCTACCAGTGAGAGTTGAGCTCAAGCACATCAAATGAAAAGCTAATGAAAAGCGTGTTGAAGGGGGCGGGGCATGTCAGATATTAGAGAGCATTTGATTGGTCAAGATTTGAAGAGAAACTGAAGTATGAGGTGACCTGGCAAAAAAAAAAAAATCGTTAATCGATTTAGGCGGAAGTGACTGCAAGCTTTGGATGTTTATATCAGTTTTATATTCTCTAAACGCCAATTTTGACACCGTTTTGGAGCACACTAGCTAATAGACGTCCTTAAAACTAACAGACTGAAACTAACATCTAAAATGTTTTATTATAATTTCACGGGACCTTTATAATAATAATAGTTTACTCTGTGTAAATGTGTGAACAAATATGAAATGCATTCTGCCGAATAATTTCGATCAAATATTATAAATGTATCGTGTATTGTTGATATTGACTGTGCATCACCATTATTCTGTTTTTAATCTCGTTTGATCTTCACATTTGCATTAAGCGTCTGCTTACAGCCTCACCACTTACCAGCAATTGAGAACTCTAGCCTACAATCAAAGGCCTCCTATGTTTATCACACGTTATGTTTATCAAAGTCAGCTCAGTTTGGACATTTACGGAGCAAAAATTGACGCCTTGGCAAGACTGCAGTGCTTTTGGGTCACAGAAAATAAGGATTTGTAACCAAAGGAGCCAAACTTGTAGATTATTAAAAGTCTTTTTTGTCTCTCTTTAGAATGCTGATTCACATCTGATAGGTGGGTGCTCTGGGGAAGCAGCATGTCTGTGGCAGTTTTCAGCTTTAATTTCACGAGGTAAGAAGAGAATCTCGCTCTGCAGCTGAAAAGCATTTGTCTTTATAAAGCATAAGAGCAACAGCTGTAATGCAGATTTCCTCCAGTCATGAAGAGGAACACTGCCCTCTACTGGCTGAACACTGCATCCCAGGCAGCTTAGGACAATATCTGCTAGCTGCAAGATAATGTGGTGAAAGGTTGACTGCCAAAAACACTGCCTGGTCATAATTTAATGCAAAAGTGAAATTATTAGGTATGTTTTAAGAACATAACTACACACTACTGTTTAGAAATGCTGTATTGGTAGTGTATTTTTGACTAACCAATGCTGAATTTAAAATATATATACAGTTGAAGTCAGAATTATTAGCCCTCCTGTATATTTTTTCCCCAATTTCTGTTTAACAGAAAGAAGATTTTTCAACACATTCTAAACATAACAGTTTTAATAACTCATTTCTAATAACTGATTTCTTCTTTCGTCGCCATGATGACAGCACATAATATTTTACTAGAAATTTTTCAAGACACTAGTATTCAGCTTAAAGTGCAATTTAAAGGCTTAACTAGGTCAATTAGTTTAATTAGGCAAGCTAGGGTAATAAGTCAAGTCATTGTATAGACCAGATGCCCAAACTAGGGCCCGCGGACCAAAGTTGGCCCATGGTAACCTTTGATTTGGCCTGCCATCCCATCTGAGAAGAGTGAGAATGATGGGGATGGTTTAGAGATTGTCATTTCAAATTTAATGTAACCTTTTATTTGTTTGCTTTAATGTTAAGCTACGAAAAAAGCTAACTGAAATTAAATGTTTCAATTTAAATGGTGTCAATTAATCAGATTTAGTTTAAAATGTACATACTGTCACCCGACGGATAGAGGACTTTGGTGAGCAAATCAGAGCAAAGGGAGATTCTGCTTGACTAGTGTATTCAGCGTTGAACTCCACTGTGTTATAAATGTGATTGTTTATGTTTTTATTGCAATGGGTATAATTAAAAAAGGTATATTGCATTAGGTAACATGATTTAAAATAGTTTGGTTTATTTATCTTCAGCCCATGGTTATCAATGATATTTGGTTTTTGGCCCTTCATACGAAAAAGTTTGGGCACCCCTGGTATAGACCATTTCAATGTGGTAATGCCACTGGCCCATTAACAATAACTGTTTATTGTCAAACTATTTTATAACTGTTATAAAAAAATTATAATAAAAAAAAGGTCTATCCAATCAGAACTTTACGTTAAAACGGCTATCATAACATTATTAATCAATAGGTCAAGCTTTTTGAATTCCAAGAAGCTGAAATTAAAAATGTATAACAGGAAATATGTTAGGACCATTGTTATTGTTTACATCCCTCAAAATTGTCTATAACAGTGGTACTGTATAAAATTAAATAAAAAATTTGCTTAAGAGGGCTAATAATATTGACTTTAAAATGGTTTTAAATTTGAAACAATTAAAAAAAAAATTAAATCAGACTTTCTTCAGAAGAAAAAATATTATAGGAAATACTGTGAAAACTTCCTTGCTCTGTTAAACATCATTTGAAAAATATTTGAAAAAGCAATTCGCAGGAGGGCTAATAATTTTGACTTCAACTGTATATTTACCTGTACAAGTAAAAGTGCAGAAATCTTCAATGTATATTTTGTTTTGTTTGTTTTAAATTGTCTTATAGCTGTGTTCTTATTAACAAGTAACAAAAACAAAGAGGTGCTGTTAAATGGAGTAGTGTTTATTGCTGATTAGAAGTTGAATATATATTTATATATACAGTTGCATACATTGTAAAACCAAAGATTCCCATACCATGGAATATGAGATGAAGGAATGAATGAATGAATGAATGTCTCCACACTCGCAGTGGTAATGAACTGTAATTTTATCAACCACTGCTGATTGTCTCTGTGGCACAATGTAATACTGCAACTCAATAATAACGCTGTGAGACTGCATTTCTACGTGTGTTTTCAGGGTCTGGATCGTAATTAAATCAGCACTGATTTTTTTTTTTATATTTATGTATAAAACCAGCATTATGCAGTATTGCCGAGCTTGGATTTTTAAATAGATAAAATGACTGTAAATTCAAAGGGCTGTTGCAATATTCCTGCTGTTGTGGAATCAATAAAAACAAACAAGTCCCTTATGTTCATAAATCAAATCAAATCAAATAAAAATAGCAGCAAGTGTGAAAAATCACCAAATCTGACATCTGAAAAAAAACAATTAAATATGAACTAAATTAGCTGCAAATTCTGTAAAAGTGCCTTTTATTTCTGAAGCGGTATGTTTTACAACACTAGTAAAGATTTATTATTTGCATTGATGTGCAATTTGATGTTTTCGTATATTACTGCTTTTAAAAGGGATAGTTCACCCAAAATTAAAATGTGCTGTTAATTTACTCACCCTCACGTCATCTATGATCTTTTTTGTTTTCGGTGGTCCTTGATGATTCATATTATGCATGTCAACAATTATCAGCACTTTGGGAGTGTAAAAAATAAATAAATAAAATAAACAGACAGACAAAACAAAATTAATACAAAAATGGCTCCTGAAGATACAGAGAGGTCTTGTAAAGCAAAAGCGATCTCCAGGGTCTGGCGAGAACACTTTTAGCTTAGCTTAGCATAAATCATTGAATCGGATTAGACCATTAGCAACTCGCTCGAAAATGTCAAAAGAGAGTTTTGATAATTTTCCTATTTAAAGCACGACTATTCTGTAGCTACACTGTGTGTACTAAGAGCGATGGAAATTTAAAATTTTCTAGGTCGATATGGCTAGGAACTGTACTCTCATTCTTGCGTAATCAAACAACTGTGCTGCTGTACCAACAAGCACAATGATATTATGCAGCACCTGAAAAAAAGACAACAGAACTGTCAAGCTTTAAACAGGAAAACTATCTAAACTTTTTTTTTTGGTAATTAATTTTTTTAGCAAGATGCTAATGGTCTAATCCGATTCAATAATTTATGCTAAGATAAGCTTAAAGTGCTTTCAACAGACCTGGAGATCTGTTAAATTGGATTCAAAAACTAAACTGTTTACCAATAGGTGATTTAATTTTGTGCTGAAACAGGTGATTTAAAAGGTAAAATGAGCCTATTATTATTATTATGTTATTATTTTTTTAAATGAGCAAATTAAAAGCCTATAAAAAACATCTGTAAAATGAGCCAATTAAAAAAATGGAGTATTCACTTAAAATTTTTAACATTTTGCTAAACAAAACGACCTCAAGGTAGCATCAGGAGCAAACATCCTTTTGTTTTGCCTGTAAGTGTTCTCCTGGTAGCCATCAACTTGCATTTTATGGATCAGTTTTAGCTAAAAATGGTCATCAATGTTCTACTGAAGACCAAAAAAATCTTGGATGGCCAAAAGCTTAAAAAAAAGAAAGAAAAAAAAAGACCTTTCCCTTTAAATAAATTTTGTCAGCTAGATTCCCAGCAATAGTACAATGATCTCGGCTCTACTGTAGTGTAGTATTTCAGGAAGGACGTCACAGCTCTGTATATTGAGATGAATGCCTAAACTGGCGTTAGGAGGTCGAGAGTCTCATCTAAGACATAAACACGAGTCGTTCCTGCAGAACCGTCAGTAGCTGCCTCACAATACGCTGAAACTAAAGATGACCACAAAGCCCACGTGTGCGTTAATATTCTAGACTCGGCCGTACAAGTGGAAATGGATGAGTTGGCGTCAACATCCAAATCTCTAGTTTCTTTTTTCTTCCCTTTTCGTCAAGTTTTGTTAGATCTACCATAGCCGGTTGGTTCACATGGCTGAACCTTGAGCGTCTCGTTTGAGGCAGTCTTCGGTTACGCCCTGCGATGCCAGTTCTGAGAGCACATTGTCCAGGTAGTTTGGGTCAGGGTAGCCGTGGCCGGAGACATTGGACATCATCTCGGTCTTGTGGTGAATCTCGTTCCATATGACGGTGTCGGGCTCGCCTGTGGTGCTGGAAGTGCCCACGGTAAAGATGAGACGGCGCGTCCATGCCACTTTCAGCAGTTCCAGCACCTGCAAATGGTAAACATGAACATAATAAACAGCCTCGGGTTTAAGGGGTTAGTTCACCCAACAAGGACAATTCTGTTACTAATGTTGTTCTCATCCACTGAGAGCTTCCTTCATCTTCAGAACACAAATTGCAATATTTTAGATCAGTGTTTCTCAACCACTTTCCTGGAGGACGACCAGCTCTGCACATTACCATGTCTCCTTAACCAAACACACCTGATTCAGCTCATTAGCAGAGACTGAAAGACCTGTAATGGGTGTGACAAAGGAGACATCCAAAACATGCAGTGTTGGTGGTCCTCCAGGAACATGGTTGAGAAACACTGTTTTAGATGAAATCTGAGAGCTCTCTGGCCCTCCATTGATAGTTTTCATGTGTCATCACACCATTAGGGGAATGCCACCCTGCCGGGCAAAACATTACTATCTCCCGCTGATCGCCAAGTCACAGGCTAAGTAATTTCTCTTTTATTTTTAGCCAAAAAGCCGGATAATTGTTGTGCAATAAGGTTTAGCTTTACTAACCGACAAGGAGACACACCTGAGCTGTGCTTCTACAAAATTCCTTCAGAGAAAGAACAGCCAGAAATGTTTTAAAATGTTTGCGTGTTGTGCTGGTGATTCTATGGCAAATATGGCATATTTCTCATATATCAACATGCACAATACTTGTCGCAGAAGCAAGATTATTATTGTTTTGCATCTTTAAATTTGTTTTTATTTCGATATTTAAAAATTTGCTGTAAATTTTAGTTTAGTTTTAGCTCATTGTATTAATGGTTTTGTTTAGTTTTTATTTTGTGAACACATTTCTATTTAGTTTTTATCCATTTGGCTTCAGTTTTAGTGATTGTAGTTTAGCAGAGATAGCTGAAATAAAATAATTGTTTGAACACTTATTCAAACACTGAACCCAAAACCATACAAATGCAAGTAAGTAAAAAAACAAACAAAAAAAAACAAAACAATATGATGATATCATATTAAAGATCATATGTATATGCATTTAAACATGCCTAGTTTACATTTGTTGATGAATGAAGAAGAGACACACATTTTATATTTATATAGAAAAGATGTTTTTGTATTTTGTATTCGCTTGACTGATGCATTTGGCTGTAAAAGCACCATCAACAGGAACTTCTTCTAAAGAGAGTTTTATTTTTCTCCAAGTGTCAGATTTTACACCACAGAATGAGTGCTTTTAAATTCTGAAATTGATTATTTTTGCTAGTTATTATTTTATTTCACAATTATGTTTATTTCAGTTTGATCGAGTTGTAGTTTTTCATTTATTGTGAAATTTTGTACTTTATTTCAGTTTGTTTTTTGATAAATAGTTTGTCTTTGTTTTTATTTACTAAAATAACCTTGTGCAGAAGAGAAGACATAGGCAAACAAAGTCGTTTTTACAGTTTTTTGGTGCACAAAAGTGTTCTTGGAGCTTTGTATGATTACAGCAGAACCACTGAAGTCACATGGACTGTTTTGACAATGTTTTTGGTTTCTTTGCTTATAAGCACTCACATTTCATCAAAGATAACTTAATTTTTTGTAATGAAGATGAACGAATGTCTCAGGGGCTTGGAAAGAGGAGTATGGTGGCTAATTAATAGCCAAATTGTCATTTTTGGGTGAACTAACCCTTTAAAGTAAACACCGTTTGCTCTCACAGAGAGAAACACAAGCCTGCACAAAGATCAACATAAACCATTAATGCTGAGCAAGACCTGGGCCGGGAGCCAATATATGCTACATTTCTTTTGTTACTTCGCTGCAGTGAATAGGGATTCATTTTTCTTGCAATGCTGTTAAAAACTCCAGAAGCTCCAGGGTTCATGGTGTGATTTAACCGTTTATAATAAACTTCGATAGAGGTTAAAAAAAACAAGAAATTACATTCTGTGGAAATTTAAAGTTGATAAAAGTTCATAAAAAGTAGATAAATGTACTTGGAAATTGTTTTAAAGGTTTGAGTATATTCAAGGAAAGGCTGCTCTGATGTAAGACTTTCAACCAAAGCTTCTGGCTGAACAACAATGATGGACCTCCTTCCCTATCAGGATGCTGCTCTTTTTTTGCTAATGTACATATTTTAAGACCTTTCAAACTTAAATGGATAGTAGTTCACCACATAAAATTACACAAAGCAATTTGTAATATTCTATCATCACTGAAAGTCTAAGTAACATTTTCAAACGTCAATAAGTCCATAAAACCATTATGTTTCTTCAGAAGACATGGATTAAACTGCTGCATTTATATGCATTATCTCATTATTGGTGTCACTTTTAGAATCTCAAAACTGTTTATTACTTAGAGACAAAAATGATGAGAAATAAACTGTTTTTGAAGTGGTAAACGCAGATAAGGCTTTGTTGAAAATTGCAAAAATGACTTAAGAATGAGTTGAAAATGACAATCAGTAACGTTGTGCATGTCATTATCCCATGTTTACTGCATCTCTGTTTCTTGTATAATTATAAACACTATTTAATTTGTTGTCCTTCTTTCCTAAAAGCTGAATAGTTTTTCATTCTGAGCACATATCAGCTAGATTAGTGTTTATAACACAAACCAATATTTTTGGAAATTTCTATAACTTTCACTGAAAGTATATGTTCAAAATAAAAAAAAACTGCATTTTGTCACAGCAAAGCAAGCATGTATCTTCAGAAGAAATAGATGAATATCATTCTTTAAAATAAAAAATTTATTAATTATATGTTGTCACGATACTGGAATTCGGTACTGAAATTTTTAAAACGTCCATTTTCCACTAACATTTGAGTGCTGTTGAGTGCGTTCTTAAACACCGCTGATTTTTCATTGTGTTCTCGTGCTCAACAGAAATGACTGTGATTGGCCATGAACTTACCACTGTTTACTGAGTGTAACTACAGATGCAGGGACACTGGAGCGTTTTAAAGCCGCAAAGATCAGCTGGTCTGTATATGAACTGACATATGACCGATCCGCTGATGAATCGACGGATCTTCACGGCTTTAAAATGCTCAGTGAACAGTGGTGAAGTTTAATGAACTGATGACCTTCACGGCCAATCACAGTCATTTCTGTTGAGCACGTGAACACAATGGCAAATCAGAGCTGTTTAAGAACGCGATCAACAGCACTCAAATGTTCGCGGGAAATGGACGTTTAAAAAAATTTTGTACCGATTGGTATCGAATTCCAGTATTGTGACAACACTTTTTTATATATATATATATATATATATATAT
>CAIGQV010018170.1:11650714-11663415 GCA_903798115.1 Danio jaintianensis
ATATTCAAATGTATTCAAATATATATTCTATAATATATCCAAATATAAATTCAAATGATCATAAATGTAAATAGGTAGAAATGTATATATTTTTTTTATCCTTACTGCGTGCTGAACAACTAAAAGCTGATTGGTTTCCTTTGTGCATCATGTATCATTAATCACACTATTGACAGTGGACAATAGAACTTTTCTATGCAGGTATTTTGGTGCAAAACTACCAAGCAGCTGTAAAAGTGTCATTTTTAGTTGTAAAGAATAACCACAAATGTGCATCTGGTAAAATTAGCAAATTAAGCTGCATCTTTAACTTAAACTATATATCAAAATGTTAGGTTGCAACAACATTATAGGCACTAACTATTCCCGTCCACAGTTCTATAATCAAGCTAGCTGATTAGCCTGCTGTACTTTTCAATGGCGTTTTGGTGTCTGTGTGTGAATGGTAGCACAGAAAACAATTGCTTGTTTGAGTAAGGTACAGCACTGGAAGTGTTGATTCAGGAACTGAAAGGTAATTGATCCGGTTTAATGTGTGAAAGTGGCTAGTGATTCAATATTGTGACAAACAAGCATAGCATGAATCTTGATTTGAAGTGCGTCAATTCCCTCCATTACCTTTCTGCCTTTGTCATTGTCGGGAAGGAAACAGAAGCGAGGGAATCCTCTGCATGTGTACGGCTGTCCTGGGTTTGGGTGCTCAGGACCCTGCAGTCAAAAAGTGCATTAAGAGGATGCAGCCGAGGCAAGGACAAAAGCATTTTTCACAGACTGGTCGGTTATGAGTCGGTAATGACTACAACAAACATTCAAGTCAGTCTGCTGGATGAAAACATATGGCTGGTTCATATCGACCTAGCACTCTAGCAGTTTGTTTGTTCGCCTTTCAAAAAGGGTTATTGTTAGACTCAGACTAAAGTTTCAAATCCAAAAAGATATTCTAAAAGGAGTAGTCCACAGAAGAAATTTAAATTACCCAAATATACTCATCTTCTTTGTATATGCAGGGTATATACAGTAATTAGAGTTAAATTGAATACCTCTTAAGACCTTTTTAAGACTCATTGCATACATTTTAAGACCTCATCTTCACTTAGCATTGGCAAAGATGAGCTCTTAAAATGCACCGATCAGATTTTTCATGGCCAACTGCAATTTTTTATTAGCAAATTAGCTATTTCCAATGCCATTTTTTAAAAATATATTTTAGAATTTAGAAATTTAGGAACCAGAAAAATGAAATAAAACAATGTTTGACTAAAATTTGTATCTGCTTTATCACAGGTTGAACTATCTGAAGTGATTTAAAATTAGTGGCATCCGTTGCACTTTCATCATGATCCACAGAAACATTCAACATGCATTAGTGTGGGCAGTTAGTGATTTAATATAGATTGGATCGTCTAAAAATATGAAGTAAAAACAATCCATTTTAGTGACATTATGCTACATAAAACATACTTGCACTAAACTAAAACATGAACATACGGATTAAAAAAATGCTAATTTGCTTTCATCCAGCAGGTGGCGCCTAAACAATAGCATGAATAATGGCGTTTCCTTGGTTACTGCTGTATGCAAAGCAGCGGGAGATCAAATCTAGTGCAATTTTATCAATTTCATAAACTAAACAGCCTCCCAACATTCTTTAGCATGCAACTATACATCGTATAAATCAAAAATTACAAATACAACATGTAATACCTTGTAAAATAGCACTCAAGATTTTTTAAGGGCCTTAAATTTCTCTAAATAGACTAATCAACTTTTAACACTTTAAGACCCCGCATACACCCTGATTTCACTTTCTTCTATCAGACAAACACAGTCTGAGCAATTTAAATTTTTTTCCTGGTTCTTCCATGATGTATAGTGTTGGGTAGTGTCCATTGTTTTGAAGCTTCCATTGTAAAAGAGCATAAATCCATAATAAAACTAACTCATATGCTGCCAGAGGGTTAACTAATGTATTATAAAGCAGATCGGTGTGCTTTTGTAACAAAAATATTTCTAGTTATAAAAAATATTTATAAACTTAATATAATTATAAACTTAAATCAGCAAATGCCAAATGCGCATTCTAGACAACTTGTTTAGATCTCTGACTTGACATATAATGCATAAGAAGTATTTGTAGCAAAAGAATTTGAACAAGAGTAAAATACTGTATAACATTAAACAATAACGTCAAGCCAACTAGTTTATTTGTTCCTGCAAGACATATCTATAGAGATTTTGAATCTACGTCGCAGCGAGTTGCATTCCGCCATGTATGTGGACATATGCAGGAGAGCACAATATAAACCAATGCAAATCTCCACAGAAAAAGCTGATCATTTTATAGTAATACCTTTTGAAAAACATCTTATGTAGATACCTCCTAACTTATCATGTAGATACCTTTATAAATGCTTTTTGTGTGTCTGAAAATATTCATTCCATATTATGTCTCCAGCACTAGAGAAGCCGAGCACAGATGCAGAGAAAGCAGATCAAATAAATGAACTAGATCCGTAAGTGACGGGATATGCAGCAAGAAAACATTTGCATTGATGATTTTACTCTTTATTTGTAGTGCGAGCGCTTACAGTTTATTGCTGATGAGTGCATATATGATACAATAAATAAATAGATTTCAAAAGGGAATCAGGCTCCTGTGTCTTAAATACTCAGAATGCGTTGGGCTAGGCTTACAAATTCCCATTCTATATACCCAGAAGGTCCGCTACAAATGTATCTTATGTAGGGATGGGTATCATTAAGGTTTTAATGGCATTACTACTTTTATCAATACCACTTATCGGTTCGGTACTTTAACGGTACTCTTATCAGTACTATTTGTAGTGTTTTTTTAATGAAAAAACAAACAAACAAATTAAGGCTATATATTATACTTGACATGCCCGCCGTAGTACTATTGGGCGGAACAATGCATTCTGGGCATGGGTTCATTTTATGACAGATTACGTGCTTTTGGAAGCTTGAAAAAATGACCATTAAACAACACCATTCACTCCAAAAAATATGTTTGCTGTTTGTTCAAACTACTTATTTAAAATGATCTGAAACGACACAGTTCTTTCGTTTTTTTAGGGACAACTTAATTGTTTTATGTTCAATCAACTTCAAATTGTAAAATCCATTAAGTTAACTTAGTTGATTTGCGTTTAGACGAGATGAAGGGAGTGTGTGGAACCCAGCATTTTTTACAGTGTTATACATCATGGAAGATCCCGAATAAAATTCAAAATTTCTCTGACTGTGTTTATCTGAAGTCATATACACTGAGGATGGTAGAAATTGATGGGGTAAATTTAATATAATAATTTAGGCTGAACTATTCCTTTAACAGAAGTTAAGACTCCACACTTTCCTAAAACGCCTCATTCAAAAACACATCCCACAAATCTGTCACTCAGTGTGTGTGTGTCTGTAGTATTATTGCCATCGCCGCCATGTTGTGCAGAAGCGGTGTGTTTTATTACGAAAGCAAAATCCTTTATTTGTAAAATAAAACCCTACCAATCTGTTATGCTCTCATCAAGTCACACTGACAAAGTTAATCGATCAGCTTGATAATCTGCAATGTCTGGGTTAGATACAGCCTCAAATTGATAAGGTAGTAAAGGTGTAACATTTCCAACACACGCTTAAGGTTTTCAGCCAATTACAATGCACCGGATGACTGGCCAATCAGAGCACAGAGCATGTTTCAGAACAATGAACTTTGTAAAAGTGACAATGTAGGGTGTGATAATGTGTTTTATTGAACCTTAAAGTGGAGGTAAAGCAGTCAGTCAAGTTTACATTATTTTGTAAATTGCTTTCCACTTTTTTTTTTTATATTTAAAACAAACACGATTAATGTAACCATTTTCATGCATTGGGTTAAATTAGGCTTTTAAATTAACCTTTTTTATTATCCACAACTTCACACTTTGGGTTAAATTAGGCTTTCCAGTATCCATGGTCAGTCCATTACTTTCACTGTATCTGTTCACCTCAGGAACGGAACCAACCCCGTGACGTCAGACACATTGATATTCCAAGATGGCGGCGCCCTAGCTCTAATAGCTAAATTAAAACATGCCCTTTTCTTCAAAATGGTTACATTAACCGAGTTTTTTTATTTATTTTTTTCATTAAAGTGAAAATCAATTTACAAAATAAACTTGACTAACTGCTTCACTTCCACTTTAAACCACACAAACACATTGCCTTACACCAAATAATATCACCAAGCAATATCATATGAGTCCTTTAAGACTCATCATGGTGCACTTGAATCATGGTGTAAAAACATTATTAGATCAGCTTGCAGAGTCAGACCTGTATTCCTGGCGGGATGTTGTAAATGATTTGTATCGTGCCGCAGTCTGGGTGTCCAGGCAAAGACTGAGGAATACTGTAGATTTCCATCTTGCCCTTTGGTTGAGTGCCCGTCTTTTCGCCGTAGATTGTCTTACATGAGGGACACTGCAGGCTCCCGTCCTATAGTGTGACAACGTGTGACAAATTGGAGAAAATGAGAGCAATTCACGGTTGTGTAAGACATAGATCATGTGAAAATATTAGGGCTGCACCAAAGTTTGGCTGCTGAAAACACCCATTTTCTGTGTAACCAAGGGTTTTCTCTTATTTTCTTTTTCTTTTTTGATTGTTCATGAATTGGGCAGCGTGGTAACGCAGTGGGTAGCACTGCCGCCTCACAGCAAGAAGGTCGCTGGTTCGAGCCTCGGCTGGGTCAGTTGGCATTTCTGTGTGGAGTTTGCATGTTCTCCCCGTGTTCGTGTGGGTTTCCTCCGGGTGCATGAATTATTATCTAATAATTATTTTCGTGGATACATTGCATCAGTTAAAATGTCTGTGGATTATGTGGCTGGGTTAATAAAATTGATTCTCGATTTTAATCCATATTTTATATCGACTTTATATGTAAATTAACATTAAAAACATTTTTTTTTTTTAAAAATAAAAAAATAAAAAAATTAAAAATTAAAAAAAAAAAAATAAAAAAAAAATATATATATATATATATACACATACACACACACACACACACACACACACACGCATTTACAAATACATATTTTGACAGGCAGGTAGGAAAGATTATGATATTGTTTGGACCAAATATAATATAATATTATTTGTCCTATGCCTTCCACAGAATATATAAATACATTAAAAACCACTTAATGTAATGATTTCTATATTTGGATCTTATGTGGAGACTGTCATTTAACTACACTGTAAAAATATCTGTTAATTAACAGTTTCCAAAGTCACATATAATCAATCAAAGACTATAAAATACACAAGAAATGTCACTTGTATAGTTTTGAATGGGGAAAATTGTAACGGGAAAGACTGTAGAATACACAAGACGTGTCACTCGTATAGTTTTGAATGGGGAAAATTGTAACGGTCAATATGGCGAATGAAGCCCCGCCTACTAGTACAGGAGCCAATCATCGATCGCTATAGACTGACGTTTCTTTGGGGGACCAAATGTGTGCTTTTACGACAGCTTTTTGTCGTTTTTGTTTAAATAAAACGCAACCAAAGTCCCTTTAAAGCAAGTCATTTCACTTGGCGGACATCTTTGAAACATGCTTGGGCATTCTGTCTAAATGGGGAAACATCAATTTCTCTAAAATTGCTTGCCAAGGTTATGATTTAATTTCATATTAGGAATTACCAATAAAATTAAACAACAACGGTCTCTTTATTTTCATTTCTAAACGTTCAAATCACACAAAATCTGCAGAAACTCAGATCTGGTTTGAGCCCCTCCCCCAGAGAATCGTCAGTCTTTCGCGATCGATGATTGGCTCCTGTACTAGAAGGCAGGGTTTCATTAGCCACTTTTCCCCATTTAAAACTATACGAGTGACACATCTTGTGTATTCTATAATCTTTGACGCAACCAATAAATATACACAACCAAAATAATTTCTTTATCTGATTACGTGATAGCAAAAAGCGTTGGTAATGTACTGCATACCTTGGTTCCATTGTTGTACATTGCCAGCATACAGAGCATGTGGAAGGTGTGAGCACATTTGGTGAGCTTGCCCACGGTGGTGGGCTGAAGAGACTGAGAGCACTCAGCTGGGACCTCATAACCAGATGGACAGGACAGCCGCTCCATACAGATAATACAGTCCTGAAACCACACAGCCAGATGTCAGGCACCGCACAGGAGCAGGGCTAATGTGTCTAAAAGAACTTTAAGCATATGGGTGAATGTCATTAAAATATGCATAGGTCATGAAATCTGAGTCTTTTTTAATGGCCATTAAAGAAATAAATCACCCAAAAATGAAAATCACCTCAGAATTTACTTACCCAGAAGCCAACTTCGGCGTATATGACTTTCCTCTATCAGATGAACGCAGTCAAAGTAGTCTTAAATTGTATACTTGGTATTCCATACTGTATAATGGTGTTGGGTAGTGGCATCTTTTTAAGCTTCAACAAGCGCATACATTTTCTAATGCGCTTATTCAAGTGCTTATTCAATTACTCGACGTATAACAGTGTCATTAGATTGGAAGTTCCGGTAATAGACAGTTTGTTTACCACAGAAGATGACTAACAAGAAAACTAGTTGGCTTGGTGTTACTGTATAATGTTATACAGTATATTACTCTTACTCTTCTACTAATGTGTCTTATATCATCATACGTTAAATGTCGAGATCAGGCAAGAAGTTGTCTAAAACGAGCATTCGTTCATGAATTCGAACTGATTTGAGTTTATAATTTTAAAATTAAAAACATTTTTGTTACAAAACACACTGATTCGCTTTATAAGACACGCGTTAACCCCCTGCAACATATGGGATAGTTTTAGCTTTTGGTAGCTTCAAAAAATATTGACACTACCCAACAACATTTTACAGGATAGAAGAGCCTAGATTAAATGTAAAACTCCAAATGTGTTCATCGGACAGCAAAAAGTCATATACAAAGAGAATGCCTTGATGGTGAGTAAATTATGATGCAACTTAAATTTTTGGGTGAACTATTCCTTGAAGAATTGTTTGCACTGTTTCTTTGAAAGAAAAAGTAAAATAGTCCAAAAATAGACCATTTTCTTTTTCTCCTTCTTCTTTTTTCCTTATTATGTGGTGAAATATGACCTGTGAAATTCAAACATGTATGCATGAACAAAGTAACTGCAGAGTATACCTCATCTGGGACCACAGGCACTTCCTCCATGTATTTCTTAATGACTTCCTCTGGTTTCTGAGCGGGGGCTAAGGACATACATAAGAAGACACATCATGACCTATATGAACAGCACTTCAAATCAGTTGTGGCAAGATAAAGATTACATTTCCTTGAAGATTTCACAAGACTTTAAATCAGAGTTTTGTGGCTTTTGGTCTATGCCTGACTGTAAACTACACTTTTATTAACAATTCACATACAACACAGGTTTTCAGCCAATCAAATGCTCTCTAGAATGAGACTTGTAATTCTACATACATAATAACAAGCATCAATTAATGGTAGAAAAGCCAAATGGAGATATGTTTTAATACTAAAATTCAGTAAATTGCATAATATGTACGTGTCAATTAATATCATAGCCTATGTAATATCTAATTACCTTCCGTTTTAAATAATAGGTGCTCTCAAAAGTCAGTGTTCTACATTAAAAAAAAAATAAAAAGGAAATATAATAATAATTCAGAGTCTTAAACACTTAAAAAAAAAAAAAAAAAAAGATCTATTGTATCATTATTGCATCTAACTACCTGGGAAGTACAAAAAATGTGTTTCTAATTCAGCAAATACATTATGGAACTTTCATGATATGGCATCATTTTCCCATTGTATTTTAAAAGAATAACAACCTACCACCTAATATTATTGTGCTCATCTAGAACAAGCTACAACTAGCCGTTTCTGAACCAGTTTGTTTTAACAAATGCATATCTGCGCATTATCATAAACATTACATAAATACCTTAAAGGAATAGTTCACCCCTCAAAAAAATCTGTGTTGAACACAAAATAAGTTATTTTGAAGTGTTGAAAGCTGGTAGCTATTGAGTTCATAATGTTTTCTTTTTCTAATATTGGTGTCAATGGCTATGGGTTTCCAACATTTTGCTAAATATCTTCTTTTGTGATCAATAGAGAGAAAAAAAAAAAAAAGAGGAATTCAAACAGGTTTGGAATGAGAATGGTGAGTAAATGATGACAATTTTCAGTTTTGGGTGAACTGTCCCTTTAAATATTATGAACTTCCCCAAGAAACCTTTAAGAGAAACCCATGCACCCAATTGTTTTAGTTTCTTTTTTCCTCTTCTTGACAGGCAGGGACGCATGTGAACACCATGGCCATCTTATTATGCATTTCAGTTTTTCAGTTGATCACATTCTCAGTTTGTTTTATCCTGTAGCAATTTGCCTAAACGCAAAATCCCTACACAGTGATCGTGATGAAACGTTTTAGAAGGTCGGAAGAAAAATGATATTTCAGTGATTTTGCATGTTAATTGTATGTTTAAATGCTATCTTCCAAAATCTGCTTCCCTGATAAACTTACACTCATATAAACACAGAAAACCTGTTTTCAATATATCCATCAGCAGTTTTTAACTATTTAACTTAAAAGCCTTGCAAAAGAATTTTCTGCAAACAAACACAAAAGCATTGAAACATAATTTTCCTCCCGTCGCCATGTCCATTTAGACACTCTATAACTACAACCGTATAATAGTGGGTTCAGACTACACAATATTTATATAGGCTGTTGTGGTGATTATGATTCATAAATTACAATGCTTTAATAATTACTGCATGTGTCATACAACACAGGTTCCAATTTTTTTGTCCTCCATAATAGGTTCATTCACATCTGTGCTGACGATGGGAGCACAAAAGAGATAAAAGAGAGAATAGCATCTGTGCTATTAGTTGAAATTTTTAGCGACTCTCTTTCTTTTTTTGGGCTTTACTGAAAACATGGCAGTCAATATAAATTGTTTATGCTTTTGTTTGAGGAAATCAGTCACAAATTTTTTGCCTTCTCAATGACGTCACATACATCATAAAAAAACAGCAAATGCTGTTTCGATATGTTTCTTGAATATGAAAATTGAAAAACAAGAATTTAAGAGTCAAAGTCTATCCTCCTAACAGACAAAAATATTGTGTAGTCTTAACCCAGCACTGATTTACCAAATTTTGCAACCACAGGTTTAAATTAGAATTTATCAAGTTAAATTTTAGCAGCATAGTAATTTACCGCATTAATGTGCAAATCGAATAATGGAAACACACTTATCAGCCATTTTATAAAATCTTTTTCATCTAATCAGAAGTCAGATCTATAAACGTTGTTTTTGTTAATAATCAATCTGACTCCTATTGCAATTTTACTTACTGTATACATTCACAAACCGCTGAGATTTCACACCTTAAAGGGACAGTTCAACGAAATTCACGAAATTCAACGAAATGCACAAGTCATCATTTACTCACCCTTGGCTTGTTCCAAACCAGTTTGAGTTTTGTTTTATTCGGTTAAACACAAAAAAAAGATTTTTTGAAAAAAACACTGACAACCATTGACTTCCATAGTATTTGTTTTTCCTACTATGGATCACAATGCTAAGCTTTTATTCAGCTTTCTTCAGAAAATCTTTTGTGTTCAACAGAATAAAAAAAAAAGCTTGGAACCAATAAATTAACTACATTATGAGTGAACAATCCCTGTGTAAATGAAATCGTTCATTTTTGGGTGAACAATCCCTTTAAAATGTTAGTTTTTCAAGTTATCAGACAACATTGCAACAGTCCAAGTTTAATACAGAAAATGTGTTTAGAATCTTTTAGTACGCCGACATTAAAAAAACAAAAAAACGAATTACTTGTGAGTGTCAGTCTGAACCTAATATCCATCTTCTGTATTAAGAAGTTAAAGTAAATGGCATTAAAAACAACAACACAGGTTATGTAGGGTTAGAGGAAGAAAAAATATCAAATAAAACAGACCAGGGAAGGATTGTTATTCCACAAAAGAAATCAGTCAGCGGTGTCCCGCAGGTGAGCAGGCAGGTGTCAAGCCAAATACCATCAATAGTGCATTCATTATGTGATCGGGAGGATGGAAGTAAGACAGCGTGACCATGAGGGCATAAACGTGAAATGGGTGAAAACATGGGCGACTGAAGCAAGCAGGGAAAAAAAAAAAAAAAAAAAACAGCAAAACAAACATTTCAGGATGTCGGAAAAAAGCTACAGCACTAAACCCTTTGGGGAAACATAAACTGAAAGTAGAATGGAGAGGAAAACAGCAATTAAACAAAAAGGACAGCAGCTGCAGACCAGCGGAAGGCAGGTTCGGTCGGGCTGGTTGGCGGTGCTTAACTACCTGTCCTGGACTGTCTCTTTGCCCTCTTAACGGAGCTGGCCTGGCCTTTGGTGGACATGCTGGAGTCACGCTGGGAGAAGGGGGCGGTCATGAGGCGAACTCCCAGTCCTGCGGCTGACATCAAAATGGAAGCCATGCCTGGAGCGGCCGGAGGCCATTGTGGAGACATGCAGGAGGAGGAAAAGGAGGAGGAGGAGGAGTAGGAGTGAAGGAAAGGAAGAGTAATGAGCCAAGAGTGGAGAGGCCAACCACAAGTGGAGCATGCTCTGATGAGGCCAAGAAAAAGTTGAAGGAGCTACTCAGAGGAAACAGTATCAGTGGAAAACACTTCCATCTATAGATGCTGACTACAGCACCAACTGACATTAACGTCAGTCTACATTTTAGTCAATCTGACCACAAGTGTACAGTGTTAGAAACTGCTGTAAACAAGACCCAAAACTGATCTCGTCCACTTTCAGAGGTAGTCATTAGCAGATTTAAAAGGGCATATGCAAAAGGACTTTTAATTTTCAGTAACCCAGTTAAAACGCTTCTGGTGAACTGGACGCCGTTACAAAATCGCTGTGTTTAAGGTCTGTTTTCTTTAAAAATCAATGATCTTCACTGCCTGATTGATACACGATATAAAGTGGGTCTCAGAATGTACAAGAAGCACTGCATCAAATTCCATTGTTTTGCGCCATGTCTTTAAAATATGAAAAATTACTTAATTTACTCCAGTATTTTCAATGTTCTTCTGCGCTCGCCTGCTGTTCCACACGGCATATGTGTGTAAACGGCTTTACGCAGAAACGGCTTTCGTTTTACACTTGAACAACTAAATGAATGCTTAAGTCTATTTAACTGATTATATTTTAATTACATTACAACATCGATGCTGTAAAAGAAACCGTATAAAATTGAAAAAAAGTTTATCAGTAGGGGGAAAAACATTAGCTGTGCATATACCCTACTTGATTTCTTTCATAGTGAAATGCTTATGTGGTTGAATACATTCAAAGAGCCACAAAAGATCACCTAATCTCCCCCTATTGATCAAGTGTGATTGTTATAGGTTATAGGTACAGTGAAAGTGATAGTTCTTTGTGTTTTAGAAAAAAAATGGATAACCATCAAAATTGTAGTTGCAATCCTCATCCTTTATATTTGCTTTCTTGCTCACTCGTAAGCCAGGTTCATACTATTCAAGGGTTAGTTCACCCAAACATTTAAATTCTGTTATTATTAATAATTCGCCCTCATGTTGTTCCAATCCCCCGAGACCTTCTTTCATATTCAGAACACAAATTAAGATATTTTAGATGAAATCCTGGAGCTCTCTGACCCTCCATAGACAGCAATGGTTGCGAGAAAATGATTGTTCTTCAAATCCACGTCAGGTCAGGGTGTGTGTTTTACGACACTGTTTACAATGTATTGCCATTTGAGTCAGCAACGCAATATTGCCCATAGTAAATGCGCTCCCTAATCTGATGTGGAAGACATAGGTGAACAAAGTCACTTAAACATAAGTAATTATATTTGAACCACCGAAGTCACATGGAATGTTTTTGGTTCCATGTCTGGACTTTGAATGTCTCTGTCTATGGTGGCTTGTTTTCCAAAAATGAACAAAGGTCTTGTGAGTTTGGAACAGCATGAGGGTGAGTAATAAATAACAGAATTGTTTTTGAGTGAACTAACATTTTTGAGTGAACTAACCCTTTAAAAGTGCTTGTGTGTCACTCTGAGAACTTGCAAGAAAGCGGAAAAAAAAAAGACAGACGGGCAGACGGAGGAACACAGTAATGCATCTCAGCTGACCACTTGTGATCAGATCAACCAACTGCACATTTGTGATTGCATCACCTGAGCCTGTTGTTAACACCAGGTGTAAACACTGTTGTTCATGCACAAGTTGATGCAGACACACAAACCTCACAAAACATCAGCAGATGATGACAATAATGCCCCATGAAATGTCCGCGAGATGGAGCGGAACACGGACAAGTGAAGTATAGTTTGTGTTTCACTGTGACTGACAAGGATTAATTAATACATATTTATTTGATACAAGTCAGAATTATTAGCCCTCCTTAATTATTAGCCCCCCTATTTTCTTCCCCAATTTCAGATTTTTAATGGAGAGGTTTTTTCTACACATTTCTAAACTTAATAGTTTTAATAACTCATTTCTAATAACTGATTACTTTTATCTTTGCCATGATGACAGTACATAATACTAGTATTCAGCTTAAAGTGCAATTTAAAAAATGTGTTTGTTTTTTTTTATTAAAAACTGCTTTTATTCTAGCCGAAATAAG
>CAIGQV010018170.1:11663515-11701288 GCA_903798115.1 Danio jaintianensis
GATCAATCACGTGATGCTGATGATACATGTGGCAACTTTGAGCAATGCTGCGAGGCAATGATGTTGCTTGGCTACTTTCCTATTGAGAATGGGCAACAAAACTGTATCTGGATCCGGTTGCCATTATTGGTTTACCTGTGTCTCATTCAGTTGCAGGTTGACGGCATAATTTCCCAAAGTTGTCTGGCAACATTGCCCTAAAAGTTGCCCAGTGTATCATCAGCATGACCATGTCAGGACTGTTCGTGGAGGCTGTGGAGGTAATACCGTTGTATGTACATAACATTTCATTTCCATGCACAGATTGTTTCGCTTCATAAGACCTCAGTCTATCATTAGGATCATAAGTTATTCATTTTGTTTTGTCTATATATGTTTTTATATTTTTAAATCTATTTTTATCATTAGCTCTCAAAGTGTTATTAGCTGCTGACTTGACCTTTATGAATCACCAAGACCAAGGGTTCAACTAAAATCCTCTGCAATATTTTACTGGAGAAAAAAATAATGAATCATCGGGAAGGCTTGGCAAATGAACAACAACCTGTCAATTTGGGCGAACCATTTCGTTAATAGATGTATTAGAATTGTATATAATGCTTTCATCCATTTGGAATACACAGGTTTAACAAACTCATGAACTTAAGTGTAAGCATATTTGTCAGTCACACATCAATTTAAATGGATTTGAGTAATCACTTTCAAAATGAATTCATTCAACTTGCTTTGAATCACCATAAATGTGTTCACTGCTAAAACAATTCAATTTTAATTTCATTAAAAGGTATGAAGTATTGATGGCTGTGGAATATACAACATTCAGTTAAAATAGCTGAAATTTAAACAAACTGGATTCATTCCTGTTAAATATATAAAACTGCTTATTGAGTATTCACATTAGGGTTGCAAAATATATCATTTGATAAACCACTGATAACGCCCATTCAATCGACTGATAACATTCGAATCGGCTGGTTTTAATGGAATTTGATAGCGCACGCCGAATGGAAAGAAAAAACCTCCGCATTTCATGATGCGGGTGTCTATGGTCCTTTAATGTAATAATAAACAAACAAAAAAACGGTGTTTACATGGTAGACTCTTGATCAGATTATTGTCCTTATCATATTAAAATTGGAGTATTGGTGTCCATGTAAAGTGAACGTGTCAGATGATGTCGCAAGCTGTCAAAGACATTCCTCTGCCTTTAAGTTGATTCCATGAGCCCTCAAAAGTTTGACGTATTTCCCCCCTTACACCCAACTTTTGTAAAGCATCTGCTTCACGCTGCTGTGTCAGAATCATTGCTTGTAAAATATAGCCATACTTTAGAACGCTTAGTTTAAGAAAAATTGATGAACGCGATCATGCGTATTGATGAATCTGAAGGGAGTCGCTCACCGGATGCGCTGTACTGCGCACGTTGCCTACGTGCGTGTGTTCCCTAAGCAACAAGAAAAAACGCCTATAACATCGCCAACGGTGTCCGTATCCCTCAAAGTTGTTTAGAATTAAATGTTTAGAGACGGTGTGACACAACGCGTAGCTATGTGTGCCTTTGATGTACCCCTTAATGCGTCTTACATCTTTGTCGCAGCACCAGTGGTACCGAAATTAGGCACCGAAATTCATATGCTGATTCGGTCCGGTGCATACCGGTTACATAGGTACCGTTTCGGTACCCAACCCTAGGAGTCACTACAGAGTTTTTTTCATTTGGATGTGTTTTTTAAGGCCTGTGACTAATTTAAAGAATTTGGACACAAGAAATGCTAAAGCTGCCACTTTGACCATGATTAATTGTGTTTTATTATTTACGTATACAACGAAGACTATACACATTGTTATTTTACATTTGATTATTGAATTTCTATACCCAGTGTTAGACTCCATAAAGAAACCATAAAGCTTTTTTTATCCATTATTTTCATCTGCGCTTTAATTTTGTATGTTTTTGGATAAATTTGTTTATTTCATGCAGATGCATACAAAATCATCCCAATTAATGTAAAATGCTAAAATTCTTTCCAAATAGTTACTTAAGTCAGCTTGTGAAATTGTAATCTTATCGCAATGTATATCACAGAAAAACAAAAACATCACAATGTCATTTTTTTCCAATATCACGCAGCCCTAATTCACATTCAGTTTATTAGTACCATACAGTAATCTTACCGGTTACATTTACACTACATATATGACCATATATCGCACATTGCGATATCGATGCTGAAATGATATGTTGTGCAGCCCTAATGCAAACGCATGGCAATTTAATATGTAAATCTTAACATTTTGCATGTAAAATTCAATCAATTTAACTTACATAGAACCACCATAAATGTGTTCACAATTAAATGCATTTCAATAATGTATGATCGTGTTAAAAGTATGGTTCGCTGTGGAATATACACCATTCAGTTAAAATATCTGAGATTTAAACAAACTGGATTCATTCACGTTAAATATATAAAACTGCTACTTAAAAATTACTTGCAGTAATATTACCAGTTTCATTGACACTACATATGACTGACAAATATCCATCACATTAAGTTTAACCTACAATGCAAACGGATGTCAATTTTACATCCAAATCTTAAATATAGCCCTAAATATATTCATAGTTAATTCAAGTTCACACGTATCAGTAGCTATGTTTCCATCCAACTATTATTATGCACCTTTGGATATGCACATAAAAAAACAGTAGATGAAAACGCCAAGATGCGCATAAATTTTGAAAATGTGCATAAAAAACATATGCGCATAACTGAGTAGGATAAACTTTTTATTCGATAAGAAAAGATGTGCATAAACTACGATGGAAACGCTTTTACCGAACAAATTCCAGATTTGGTTATAAGAGATCATGTGGTGATAAAAATGTGCGTGAATGGACAAACCAGCAGGCTGACCGCATTGTAAAACATCTGAAATGTTGTTTTGGTCATTCTAAAATGCCGAAACCATTTCAGTACTAGTGTTATTATATTATCAATTACCTCCAGAACTGTCAAGAGTGTCTGTGCTCCACGTCTCATGCCTTCTAACGTCACCACGTGTTCATTACGTGGCGGCATTGTCTTCTGAGGCGCAAGTAATTTATTAAATAAAGAAAAGATTGAAGCAGCTTCTCCTACCGCAGCAAATTCCATCTTTACTGTTGATATTTGGCGCCAGTTTATCAGGAAGTGACGATTTTGTTCTCTTTGACTCGTTGGATGGAAACGCTGCTTTATTCGCATGTCTTTTATGCGATTATCCAGTTTTGCACATAAATTTAATTAGCATCTTTGGATGGAAACATACTGAATTCAAGACCCACCAAAAACTCAGCCTACTGAAAACTAAATTAGAAATGTCACTTCTCTCCAGATCTGTCTCTCTGTTCCCTAAATGCCTCGTTCGTCTTCATGCCGCAGCTGTCAGCTTCAAGAACAACAGATATCCAACATCCCCAGACACACGCCATTAGCCTGAAACTTGTTGAAAGACAAGCTCTTTCGAGACACACCAAACTCAAAAAACTCACACACGGGTGACTCAGTAAAGCTGCTAATGTCATAAACCGATTTGTGACAAGTAGCCGACATAAGACAAAAATATCAATATAACGCAAGTCTGTGGCGTGAATACACTAGTGTCGAGTTCAGTCAAGAAGCTAACTTGACTGACTATCACTGCTCTGGGAAACGCTTGTGGTTCAAACTGACACTCCCAAGAAAGAGTTTCTGGGATGAAGAGGAGGAGGAGAGCCCAGTGCATCTCTATAAGGATTTTCTTTGGTGTGTCTGGCATGTGCGACGGGTGAGTGTTGTACCTGCCAGTGCTGAGTTCACATTACTGGATCCGTTCATGTGGAGAGGGATTGTGGGGATGCTGCGGAGACAGAAACATACACACTTTAATGCGCGCAAACACAAGAATTTGACCTTTTCTCACATTATAACAGGAGTGTCCTGTTCTTTTTTTTCACTATACAAAAGAGAGAGATCTGATTGGTTGCGATTGTTGTGGATGACCTAGTACAGACAAAATGAAAGCAAAATAGTTTACAAGGAAATTCCCAAGCTCTCTCAAGGTGTGGTGTAATTCATACCTATGCCATCCGATGTCTTTTATGTAAACAGCTCAGTTCTAAAGGTTTAATGGGTTTAGATTTTATTTTGTTTAAAAGAAATTGATACTTTTAATCAGCAAGGATGTGTTAAATTAATCAAGTGACAGTGAAGACATGTATATGGTTGCAAGATTCCTTTTTCAAATAAAGGATGTTCTTTTGAACTTTATATTCAAAGAATTCTAAAAATATATTATATTATTTAGGCAGCTTGAATAATTTGACTTTATCATAATGCTAGAATGATTTCTTAAGGATTATGCGACACTAAAAACTTAAGCAATACTGCTACAAAATTCAACAAAATTTCACAAAATAAATAAATAAATTAATTAAATAAAATCACAAAAATAATTAACATTTTAAATAAATAAACAAAACTCATTTAAATGGTGTCATAGAATGCATTGATACGATGGTCTAGGTAAGTGCAAAAACTCTTCAGAAACAGTTTTACAGGTCCATTTCCAACCCCATGTATGATATGGTTGGTTTTGACCATATTTGGAAGGGTTGTGAATATTAATGAGCTCTACTCTGACGCTCCAGCAGCTCATGTCAGTGTCTGATGCTCCAACACAGTACGATGCATTCTAAAATACACACATGCAAAATAATCATACTTCAAATTTAAAAAAAAAAATGAATAAATTGAGCAGATTCCTTATAAATGACTAAACTGATCTTTTCAACTGAAGTGGTAGAAAGGTTTATGTTTATGTTTACGCACAACAGAAAAGGTGTTATTGACCACCCAGTCAAATGTGAAATGCTAAAAAAAGCCAAGTAACTTAAATTAGTTCTTTGACGAAATCTTTGGGGGTGTGTCTGCTGACTGCGCTGAAACCACGCCCACTCACATGAAAACGGCCATCTCTCAATTTTCAAATACCACTACAACCTGAATGGATGCAATCTATAGTAATGTTACCTTAATTGGCTTATACAGTCACAAATGTTTGAGTGCGCTAAAATAGACAACGCGGGTCATTGCTTACGCGAGTTGAAACTCTCTCGTCTTCAAGGCGAGTGAGGCTCATGGTCCCTTAGCAACGGCAGACATGCGTTGAATGCGTTTTTTAAATGCAAATTGTGAATGCCATGTTTTTAAATTGTATGCATTCACATAATTAACAAAATGTAGATTGTAGTAACAAACGATGACAGCAAATCAAGATTAAGTGGGAGAACCATTAATGCTGGTACGCTGTAATTATTATAGTGTTAGGGGCAGGGGGTACGCTTGGTGGCTCCATTGTGTCACGGAGTCACCGTTTCAACCTGCCCAAAAAATCCTAAACATAGAATTGGTGAAAAACTCCACAACTCACTACTACAGAAAATGTGTAATGTGATTCAGCAATACATTTCTACCATTTATAATGCTTCAGGTAAAATTCTCACAATTCTCTTTACACAGGTTTTAAGATGCTCTCCATCTCACCAATGTGTGTGAGTGTGTTGGTGTTTGCATTGCCAGTCAGCAAATTAGCTGCTTTTACACGTGTAACAACACTCCCTTTTAATGCAATCCATTCTCTCTTTCCACATTCAAGCCTCCCACCTGATTAAAGCTTTAAAGCTGAAAATGCCCCTTTACTAAACACTGGGATTTCATGACACTAAAAAAAACACAATATTTTAAAATATGGGATAGTTTCTCAGACTCGTTCTCATGTTTGAAGATTCTATGACTTTACCACTTGTCCTATTTCTACACAAGATGAGAACACATCTTTAATAATTATAGGTCAAGAAATAGACAGAATTTCCTATATTTTCCCTCCACCTCATGAAGGTGCCACATGCACTTCAAATCTGACATGAAGAAATTTTCCAAGCTGACAGAACACAGGTTAATAGAGGATTTTCAAATGCTGGCCAAAACTGGGAAAAGTGTCAAGAGTTTGAAACCCAACAAATAAAGTACTTAAAGTTACTTATAAGTGTGAGTTAAAGTTAGTACTAAGTTAAACTATAAATTTGAAAGTACCAAAAGAACAACATCCCAGTTAATGCAGTTGAAATATAAAATTACTTTACTTTATAAAATATATATTACATATATAAAATACTAAAATATACTAAAATAAATATATATATTACTTTATAAAATATAAAGTAAATCCTTATTTCAAGCTAATTCAACATGAGCATCTAAGCTTCACTTAAAGGGATAGCTTACCCAAACATTTAAATTACTCTTTTAAACCTTTATGAGCTTCTTTCTTCTGTTCAACCAAAAACAAGATCTTTTGAAAAAAGCTGGTTGCAGGGACCAATCGACTTCCATTACTATGTTCAAAAGAAGAAAGTAACTCAAATAGATTTTAAACAAGTGAAAGGTGAGTAAATGATGACAGTATTTTCATTTTTGGGTGGACTATCCCTTTAAGATAATTCTAGATAAGATAAAAACTATATTTACAGCTTTATCTCAGAAGTGAAGCTCTGATTTGAAGCAATTATAGGCCGCAGGACATTCCCACAGTGATCTGAGAATCTCATGGCATTGCTGGGTGTAATGAGGCTCAATGCCAGAATATTTTCAGCATTCCACATTGTGCGAAACTAGCCTGTGCAAAGAGTGTGGGATGAATTTCACAGCAAAATTTAAACTCAAGTTTAAGAGTTCAATCAAATCTCTCACCCCGGTAAGGGCAAATCTGAGCTAATAAATTCTGTACAAATATGTTTCCATCTACTCACCTTCAGCTTAAGTGGTTCTTTCTTCTGTTGAACACAAAAGAAGATATTTTGAAAAATGATGATAACCTGTAGCCTTTGACTTTCATAGTAGGAAAAAATATTGACATCAATGGCTACTAGCTTCCAACATTCTTCAAAATATCTTCTTTTGTGTTTTACAAAAACAAAACAAAACTGACTTTCCCTTTAAAGTCTAGGTGAACCTAGGTGAAGTTGCTGGGACTTTTATATCAGTGTGTTGATGTACTGGGGCGGGGCTTTCGTTTTGCACATTATTCACTCATAGCAAACTAATGGTAAGAGAGGCATGGTTAAGAATATTGTGGATGAAGCCGCCAATCCAATTCCAGAAGAAAAGCAAATGGTCAGACTTTGATTGAAAATTACAAAAATAAATAAATAAATAAATAAAAATAGCACAGTAGATTAACTTAACACTTAAATAAACAAGTATTAATTGTTCATCTAAATAACAACAAATGCGCTAGCAAAATAAACCTTGCACATTTTTCTTCACATGAACTTTAAGCTCCGTCCAAGTGTTGATCTTTAATACTGGGTTCACTTTTCAGCTGTAGATTTTAACTTCGGTTTTGATTGACTAAGTTCACTCCATAGTAATCATGATCAGATAATAACACCAGAAGGTGCACTCTGTCCACATGATAATAATACCGAGTTACGGATGTAAGTATAAGCTGACTATGAGAAAGACAGGTCTAAAAATAGTCATTTCCTGGTTCCCCTTTCAACCTAGGTTACCAGAAGAGAACAATAACTCAGATCTGGGTCTTCCCCTTTCAGACAGCACAGTACGGGTGATCTGCACTCCTCCACGTGTCCTAAAGCAGACCTCTACTCCAGCAGATCCACATGGGGTGGAGGATATGACACCATTACACAGAGGAACAATTATAGAACTAGGTCAAAGGCAGAGGATGATCTTTTGCTGCTCTTAAAATTAAAATCAGACCAGAGTATGAATAAGACTATGAATAAATAAGACTATGAATTAAAATGTGAAGCTTATATTTTTTGTTAAGCACTTTTATAATTGCATTAATTTTGTTAACGCAGAAATTAATTACATTATTAGATACCAAGTAGCTTTACAGTGGTACAACTATAGTTTTGTGTATTATTTCCATATCAAAGAATTGTAAAATAAAGTGCTAACATATGCAGCAAATGCAGGTCACAAGGGCTGACTACTAGTGTAGCCCACGATTACAAAAAGAATAGACACAATGACAGGATGGAGAAGAGCGCAGAAGCTGATGTAATAAAAACTTTTGACCTTTGGCGTCATCTGAAACTCAGCAGGTCAAATGACTTGTTTCCAAATTAAAACTAAAAGCTCTCTGCGGGAAGACTTCCATTCATGATTGTGCAAAATCCTTGGAAAATATGACTAAAATAAGTCTCTTTGCTTTATAAAATAAAATTGGTGTAAAATTTTCTTGTACCCTTTTTTCCAACAAAGTGTTTCGGATGTGAGTTCCTGGCCGTTGTTCATTTTTACTGTAGAAAATGGGGTAAATTGGCCTTCAAAACACACCCGAAGGCCAAAGTCAATGGCATAAACTGCTTCTTCTCTCATCTGCCTTTTATTTTCGAGATCAATTGAAACTGAAACCCTTGATTCACACATTATCAAATTTTCACATATTTTTTTGGTCTTTATATTTGTATTGCTCTGTATGTTTACAAAATGTAAAACTGCACAAAGAGTGACTCTTTGTATTAATTAAAGCAAAAATTCAATATATTGTGATAATGAACATGCACAATATTGATAGGCACTTTAAAAAATTTTTTATAAAAATGTATTTAAACTTTTAGGTGTCATTCACATATTGCGACTAAAAGCAAGTGGTCAATTCGTTCACCAGTTCCAACCCGCTTTGAACTGCCATTGCGTCTGTTATTTCTAGGCAACCATCAACTGTTTTCTCAGTGGATGACAAACCATTGCTGCAGCTCTGATACAAGTTTTATTTATGAAAAATTTGTTTGTCTGAGGTAATTAATCTACCGTTATTATTGAAATGGGTGTATTCCATACAAAGTTTGAAGCTGAATGGTCAGTTCTTGTCACTTGACTCACTGTTGGTCAGTTCTTGTCACATAACTCGAGTGCGCTTGTGGCATTCTGAAAGGTTGAGATGTTTTCAACTAGGCAAGCCTGGAAAGCGCAAGTGTGTCGCATCACGTCGCTCCCAATATGATTGCGCCTCCACTGGAATTAACGAATTTGCACTCACAAAAGACATCAAATGTGAATGGCCCCTAAAGAGTGCCTTTTAGGAATATTCAGATTGTTGTATTGGCAATGGTTGTTCATCACAGCACCAAATGATTA
Organism: Danio jaintianensis; assembly: GCA_903798115.1. Lineage (NCBI taxonomy): Eukaryota > Metazoa > Chordata > Actinopteri > Cypriniformes > Danionidae > Danio > Danio jaintianensis. The sequence continues at coordinate 11,672,710 of CAIGQV010018170.1, forward strand.
AAGTCTGGGAGACAGCAAGAATTGGAGATTTATTTTCAAACATTCACATGTTAATCTGATCTGGCTTACAACATTGAAAATGTATTGTGCTTTTGTGCGTTAACTCTGTACAGTAAAGTTATATTTGTTAATATTAGTTAATTTAACTGTAGTCAATGTAAACTACAAAAGCATTTATTAATGAGTGATGTTAATTTCTTAGTTAATGCCTAATAGAGCGTAAGAAATTGTAATTGTTTTATTAAATGGAGATAATAGCTAATCAAATTCTGTTGTCTTTTAATGACTTTAACTTATAACTATAATATGGCTATTTCTCACTGTAGATTTTAATGCATTAACTAACATTTACTCAGACTTTATTGTAAAGCGTTACCAATTGTACTTCATCATCATTTTGCAATTTCATTTATTTAAAACATTTATTTAGTCTGAACATAAATAAAGCAATACACAAAGTATTGTTTGGTTATTATACCTGCTAAAGTCATCTTTTTTGCAGCGAATATCGTGATAATGTCATATACCCTGATAAAAGCTTCAGCAATTAATTGCAACAAGAAAATGTAATAACGGCTGAAGCCTTGTGTGAATCAAGGGTTTCAGTTTCAGTTTATCTCACAAATAAAAGGCAGATGAAAGAACCAGCAGTTTATCCGAGCTGCCAGAATCAACGAAACAGAAGCACTGCCTGGCATTTTTGGTCCCAAGTGGCCCACCAAGCACGTCAGGCTCATTTCTAATTAATTTGAATGATACCTGCATCTGCCTGTAAACTAAAAGCAACAGGTAGTGGTTAAAAAGTTGTATGCATTTTATGCTAAGCAAAACTACCCCACATAAAACACAAAAGGATTAAATAGATGTAGGAGCTGAATATATCAACAGTGGACACTCCAATGAAAACTACTGCTCAGGTATGTTAGTGTTGTATAGGATTAAAATAGCTCTTACATCCAGTGTTGTGTTCATATTTAAGATTATGATTATTTATGTAGCACCGTGGTCCTGCGAGACATGACATTTCATTCCTCTGTATGTCCACACGTGTAGCGGATTGACAATAATGCTCAATATATACATATATATTCTAATTATTTTTGAACACATATAGTTATGCGGTGGCACAGAGTTAGACCTCTTTCTTGACTTCACACAGAAACAGCAACGCATGCAGCATGACATCACTTTGTTGCAGAGACGCTATTGGTTAAATGCCTGCAAAGTAGAACACGAAAGCAGCTTGAAGCGGAAAGCGCAAGGTCTGTCTGAAGTCTGGCGGTATTATAAAGTTGATGACGACAACATTGCCATAGCAAACTGTGAGATATGTAAATTTGGGATTGCCTGCCGGGTATTTTAAGATGAGGTGCTATTTGTTTTTATATTCGATTTTTTTAATATTTACTGATGCACTAAAGTCCAAAAGTGAAGAATTTATGTTATTTATTACTTGATTGTTCAAGCTACCTCACAGAAGTGCTCTGTTTGTTAACAGAGTTGTTGAATGTAAAATAAGGTGAATTAAATAAAAAATAAAGAACATCCTGGATCTGTTTCTTCGCTCTTCTTTATTCTTTTTTTATGTATTATAGAAGTATCGGGTTTCGGTAGATACTCAAAATCAAATGACTCGGAGGCAAAAAAAACTGATAGGGACATCCCTACTATTTTTAGACAATATTGGCTAATTAGATGGGATTCCGAAGCTAAACTGCTAGCTGTTTGCCCTCTCATCACTGTTCCCACATCTCAGACCTCAAATTGCATAAAATAACACTCTTTATAGACAAAGTTTCTGAAAGACAAGCATAAAGCGTTACTTGTAGAAAAAACTTCCTTTATTTACCCCTGTAAGATTCAAGATTAGTGAGTGGGACAGGGCCAAGAGCTATGAAAGCAGAGCGAGCACAGTGGCACAAGTGTTAAAGGGGGTAGTTCACTCAAAAATTAAAATTGCCATCATTTTCTCACCCGTGGCTTGTTCCAAATCTATTTCATTCTTCTGTTGAACACAAAAGAAGACATTTTGAAGAAAACTGGAAACCAGTAACCACTGACTTTCATAGTAGGAAAAACAAATACTATGGAAGTCAATGGTTACATGTTTTCAGCGTTCTTTGAAATATCTGTAATATTATGTTCAACATAAGAAATAAAATCCTAAAGGTTTAGAACCTTTAGGATATGAATAAATTATCATTCCTGTGTGAATTATCCATTAAACACCACAACGGAGCTCCGGAAAGATAAAAGGTGGAGTGACGGCAGACATTGAAGAGAGAGGAGCAGGCTTGACACATTTTATGTTTGACGTTTTGTTTTCATACTTCTATTTTGTGTTTATTTTGTATTAAAATGTTTTAAATTGGGGCGGCGCGGTGGCGCAGTGGGTAGCGCTGTCACCTCACAGCAAGAAGGTCGCTGGTTCGAGCGTCGGCTGGGTCAGTTGGCATTTCTGTGTGGAGTTTGCATGTTCTCCCTGTGTTCGCATGGGCTTCCTCCGGGTGCTCCGGTTTCCCCCACAAGTCCAAAGACATGCGCTATAGGTGAATTGGGTAAGCTAAATCGGCCGTAGTGTATGTGTGTGAATGAGAGTGCATGGGTGTTTCCCAGTGCTGGGTTGCAGCTGGAAGGGCATCCGCTGTGTAAAACATATGCTGGATAAGTTGGAGGTTCATTCCGCTGTGGCTACCTCTGATTAATAAAGGGACTAAGCCGAAAAGAAAATGAATGAATGAATGTTTTAAATTGTTTTCCGAGCCTCCTTCTGTTGAACTGAGAGCTTTATTCATTGTGACAATCACGTAACTTATGTTTGTGTGCAAACATTTTTTTAAATACAATAAAAATACATTTTCTCATCAGATCTACACTGTAAAAAAAATAAAATAAAAAAAACCATCTGAAATCCATTTCTTCAACATCTTAATATATTTAAACCACCCTGAACTAAACCCATGCACTCTTCCACACACAACCTTGCTTTCTGTCATTATTATTGTTTTTTTTCCACTTTATTGTAATTTCTTATCATTTCATTTCCTCTTGTCTTTAACTCTTCCTTTCCAAATTTAAAACTCATACACAATTTAGAGATGTACATGCAATGCCCAAACACAGACACACACACACCTCACAGTTTGTTCTTTTGTTTTGTACTTTTTGTTTTTTTCTTGTTTATTATTAAACCTGCCCTGTGTACTGTCTTTGTTGAAAAGCAATTAAAAAAATAAATAAATAAATAAAAAGTCAAAACAACATTTTTTATGCTGCTTTAACTTATTTTAATTAGTCAGTTTTCAACAAAAAAAAGTAATACAAAGTCTAACTTTATATTTTGAGTCAGTTTGATTGAAGTATGTTGAGAGGACTAGAAAAGTTCATTTGATTCAACTAAAAAAATTGAAGTCAGCAAGAATGTTTTTAGTGTACGCAAATCTCACAGGTGACCTGCTATTTTCATCTCAAAAAGTTTCATTTCACAAAATCCATAAAAGGCTTTGTATCTCCAGAAAACTTGTGGAAAGTATTGATTGAGGTAACATTTAAACTGGGCCTAGTCTTACCTTAAGCCATTTGAATGGTGACCAAAATTCTGTGGCGGTCCTGTAGGATGAGGCACTGAGGGTGGAGTGCTCCACGGGCCGTTCCATAACAGGCTTCCCATTGAGAGAGGTCTTCTGGGGTAGGGAGAGTAAGCTGATGAGGAGCTGGTTACAGGAAGTCTTCCATGCTGGGTCTGAAGACTGGGCCGGATGGCTTGTCCAGCAGAGAAGGAATGCCGTGACCGGCTCAACATGGGTCCGGCGGTGCTGCTACTGCTCATGCATTGATGACAGGTACAGGCAGGTCCAGAGTGAATAACTGACCCAGAGGCGAGGGGATACGGTACATTGCCTTGCCGTCGGACACGTCTTCTATAGCTGGTGGCCTTGTTGACTTGTTCAAGAGCTCCGAGGTCCACAATGTAGTTGTAGCCATGTGGGCTCAAGTCAGCGGTGGCCTGTCCCGCCTGGTAACTGTGCTCCAGCAAGATGGAGGTTCGAATCTCATACGCCGTCCATCCGCCTTCATCATTGGACCACTCCCAAAGAACCCCACTGCCCAGAGCAGAGGACTGTGGAAACAGGGATCTCCGTACAGCACGCATCTTTCCTACAGAGGGCACATCAATATAAACTCATAGTTAGACATATAACGATATTCAAAGTGGCCAATTAAAAATACTGTGAATAATGATTTATTATTGAAACTGTTATGTGAAAGAATATTCACTCTGTATTTGCAGTGTTGTTCATAACAGCAGCAGCAAATGTTTGAAGACTTCAGTGTTATCTTAATAGTTCAAACATGAACATTTTTCATATGTGAATCTGGGCTAGTACATGCTGAAATATTGTTAGAAAATTGTGTGACTGTTTATAGGTTTATTGTACTTTAACACGGTGCAATAAGGCTCGCGATTAATTGCATCCAAAGTAAAAGTTTGTTTTGAAATAATATATATGTGTGTATAATATATATTTATTATGTATGTGTGATATACACGCATAGAAACAAAACAATTTTGTTACATAGATATTTCAATTGATATATAATTTGTATCAGAAACATATATTTTATATCTAAATATAAATATACATTTTCTCAAATATATCCATGCATGTGTGTATTTATATATACATAATAAATATGCGTCAGCACACACACATATATATATATATATATATATATATTGTCAAAACAAACTTTTATTTTGGATGCGATTAATCACGATTAACTTTTGCCCAGCACTAGATTTTATTAATGGTAGGTAATGTTAATTTCTTAGTTAATGCCTAATAACGCATTACAATCGTAGTCATAATCTGATTACTAGTCTCGATATAAATGGAGTTAACAACTAATAAAATCCTGTTTTAATATTTACATAGTAACTTTAATAAAGCTGGCTTTTTCTCACTGTCGACTTTAATCCTTTAACTAATATTTACTAATAAACGTTTATTGTGTTTGGTTGAAACATTAGTTTACACTGAACATGTACTGTATATGAAATAAAGCAATAGGCCATATAACATTTTTTGGCTATTATACCTGTTAAAGTATCCTTTTTTGCAGTTTAGGTCAATATTGTAAAAATACCATACACTGTAAAAAAAATCTGTCAATTAACAGTTTCCGTATTTAGTAATTCACAAGTGTTTTTCATTTATTTACGGTTTGTTAATTGCATTATGGGACCTTGATCTCTGCTCTGTCGACTTTTAATGTTGAATGTTCAACTCTACAGTTTAACAAAGTGACTTTCATTATAATATAACTATAAGAAATATTATATAGAGAAATAAGTCTGTGAAATAACAGAAAATGTATTGGCAGTTTATTACAAGGTTTTGTAGCTTAATATACAACACCAACCCAAACAATATATCACTTTAAACTATTAAAAATGTAGGATGATTTTCAAGGTTAATAGTTGTTGGAAGAAGGATCAAGGTCCAATAATGCAATTCAAAAGCATAAATAAACTAATAAAAAAATACAGAAAACAGCTCATTTACGCATATTTTTTACATTCAGCAATTAATCGCAACAAGAAAATGTGATATCATCATAAGCCTACTGCACAGTAATTGGCAAAAAATCATTCCAAAGAATATATACACATTTTTCAACTTATAACACAGTGCTTCTTTTCTAAAAACAAATGTGAGAAAGAGCTGTTATTTCACAAATGAAGTACATTGTGCATCCTGCCGGAATCTGTTAGCGTGTTTCCTGAGATTTGTCACCTCTTTCCTGTTCTTTTCCATAGAGACCACAGGTGTCAGAAGTCATTCAAACACCCACCAAAACAAGTCTAATCTCCAGCTAACAGACAAAACGCTATCTTTTTTATATTTTGCATCCATCTATATGAACATATAAAGCCTATGTGTCATACTGCAGCACTACACTGCTTTACCCAGCAGCTTTAATGACCTGTTATCAAGGATGAAGCATAAATACCATACCATTTAGAGCAACTGAATTAATCAGTTTCAGCCAAGATTCACACTGGGCTTCTTTCACTCTGCAGATTTGAGACTGGTAACACATTTACTTAATCCAAATGAGCAAATAGCATATTTCTCTAGCACTCTCTCTTAAAGTGCTGTGGCAGTGCTAGACAGTAATAACTTCACATATCGTAGTATAACAGTCCAAGATAAATCAAGATGTATGTTTTGAAAGAAGTCTCTACTGCTCACCAAGGCTGCATTATTTGATCAAAATAATAATATACTTTTATTTAGAATACATGTTTTCCGTGTGAATGCACATTAAAATATTCAATATTTCTGGAGTCAAATGATCTTTCAGAAATCCTTCTAATGCTTATTTGGTGCTCTGTTGTGATCAATTATTATTATTATAGGTGTTCAATAATTAAAGAGGGTTCTTATTATCAATGCTGAAAACAAAATCAAAAATCATACAAAATACATAAATGCATTTACTTCTCACCTTAATAAACCTTATTAAAATATTTGGTTTTTTTAATCTGTTAATATATTCTTTTTTAACACTGCACTCTATTGCTAATACTGTTTTTAAAAATATATTTAAAAATATATTTTTTAATTATAAAAAAAAAATGTACATGTTATTTTAGCATTGTAAGCTACTCTTACTTTCGTTCAATTGAGGCAAAGTGAGGTATTTCATGGAAAAAAACATCATGAATGTATTGTTTGTAAAGGAAAAGAATACTATAATGTTATTCTGTAATGACTGTCTCTGGAATCGCCAGTATTTATATGCTGTATTTAATGATGGTAAAATGTACCGTTTTTTAATGTATTTTACTGAACTTTGACCAAAAGAAAAAAAAAAAGTAACCAGTGAGCATTAGAGAATTCTATAAAACTATCAATAACATTTAAACAATCTTACCAAGGCTAAACTTGTATTAGTTTATTTTTTAGTACTGGCCAAAAGTGAGGTGTTTTTTTTTCAATTCATGAATATCAGAAAGCTTTCTTGGTTACACAATTTGAAAATTTAAACCAAAACTATCATGACAGAAGCACAATCCCATGATATTATCACATAATGCCATTGAACGCATTATCATTTTATGAATGCAATAATATATTGTAGTTTTTATACCACATTAATACAGCGATAAATGCATATAACATCTATAGCAGTCCAATTTAGCAAAGTTGGGTAATATTATTGCATTTATTTTTGTTTGTTTATTTCGGAATAACGTCTAATTTCTTTTATGCAACAGCCCACCAAAGCAATTTTGTTTAATAAATGCCTAATAGATCCATCTTGGCTAAATAAATGCTAGGCGGTCAGTAAAAATCTAATAGACGTCTAAGAATAGCCCAAAACTAGACTAGTCCTCAAATGTGGAGTCTAGTCATTCATTCTTGTGTATTTGATAGTTTTGTGCTATTCTTAGACGTCTATTAGATTTTCACTGACAGACAACATTTAGCCTTGTTTTAGCCTAGCCATCTAAGTTTAGATCTATTAGACATCTTTCAGACTAATTTTAAACTCAAAGAAATGCTTGCTGGAAGTAAAATATGGATATTCACTTTCATACAATATATATTTTTTGGTAATTCATCAACTGAAGTGATACTTTCCTTTGCCTGAAATAATATGAAATATGTTGATTAAAGGGATAGTTCACCCAAAAATACAGTTTAACTTTGGCCTATTCTAAGATGTCTATTAGATTTTTACTGACAGACCAAATGTAGCCTTGTTTTAGCTAATCCGTCTATGTAAAAAATGCTATCTGGTAGTAAAACGTATATATTCACTTTTACAAGTAGAAGCGATGCTTTCCATTTTCATTTAAATAATATGTGGGTGGTTAAATAATTTACTTAATTGAATTATTTCATTTGTCTTCAATATGTTGCATATGGCACAGCCCCCACAATGATTTATTTTAATTATTTAGCCTGACATGTTTACGGTTACAAAATATTTTAAATGTTTCTTAACATGAAATATATTGTGTTTAAAGGGAAAAAGTTGTTGTTTTTTTTAACCAGACATTTAAAAAAAAAATTAGACCAGTAACCACAATACCCCGATAGCGTGATATTTTTTTTCCCAAAGTTATCATACCGTCAGAATCTTATACCAGCCCATGGCTATAATCGCACTGCCCTACAAGTTCCATGGTAGTAGTTTTTTTTTTTTGTTTGTTTGTTATTCGTCAGTTTGATGTGTTGAGTCCAGACTCACCAGTGTCCTGCCTGAACTGTTTGAGGCTGGGGATGTCGATGATGTAGGAGGACAGGCTGGGGTCTGCCTGGGCCAGACAGATGCTGCTGCCGCTGCTGCTCCCGGCGGCCGCTGCCCCTCTCTGGTGCTGGAGGCACTGCTCGATGTAACTGCTCACCTGTCCGGTGTAGGGCCTCCAGAAGCCCAGATCATCCTGCCATTCCCAAACCACCGCCATCGGCTGAGCTTGTCCGGGCACCCCAGACGAGATAACAGACGAAGTCGACGGCGAAGCGAAAGACGGTCCGTTTCTAGATCCACTCCCCCCGGAAGGGAAACTGGAGCCTGTTGCCATTGTGTCTGCTAAGAAATGACCCCAACTGATCTTAAAATAAGCCGGAGTTAAGCAGTGGGACTGCCTGGCCCAGCTAACAACAACAACAACACCCTTTCAGTTTCACTCGTTGTCCACCCAGCTAACCCGCCGTATCCTATAAGAGATCGCTCAATGTCGTTAAAACTGTGTTTTATTCAGGAGTGAACATGTATTTATCCGCAGATTTGAAGGTAATCCCACTGATGTCGCATCTTCTTTGCTCGGCTGCCTGGAGTCGCAGCTTCAGACTAGCCGCGTCTCGCTCTTCTCTTCGCCATTCAGTGCGATGCTGCTCGGCTACCGGGCTCATAAATCGGATTCATGTAAAATAACAGTTACTGTTAGGTAGACAGATGGCTAATGCTGCCGGGTCGTGAATTAAAACTCGCCGCTCGGCATGTTTTTTAAAAGTACGCAGTGGTTTGTGACACACTTCCTCTGCTGCGGTGTGTTTGTGTCGCTGCTGGTGGTGGATTCCCATAGATACACACGTGTGAAGCCAGACACAAACAGCTCCCGTCGGGTATTCGGTATGTTTATACATTTTGAATTGTTCAAATATGAAAACATTGTAGAGAATTGTTTTTTGTTTTGTTTACGCTTTGCTATCGTTAACTGCTACATGTTAAATTTGAATACTTGTCTTTATAATGCTAAAGTCTTAAAGTCAAATGACTTTTATCTTAAAAAGCGTAACAAACTTCACTAATGACAAAATAAAAGTCACTCTGCGTTTTTTGTTGTTTTGGTAGGAATGACGTTCGAATGTGATGTATTGTGTTACAGCCACTGATCTATAATACTTATACTGTATACATTGTTTCGGGGCAAAAAACAACACTGATCTATATTTTAGAGAAGAAATTTTGTTTCTATAAATACATTTTATAGAACATTAAAAGAATCCCATTTAAATCTCATACACGAGTTCTCAAATGTACCAAAATATTAGTCAGAACAACATGTGTAATCCTGATTATGTTACTAAACATTTTCTGTCATGTAATTTGTAATTAGTAACTGACTACAATTTTAAATTTTTGTTAATTTTAATCAAGTGCTAATTGTCAATGAGAAAAAACAAACACATACAATATTAAAATAAGTAAAAATCTACCAAAGGTACCATAATATATAGATATATCATATATGTAAACATTTGGAAAAATCTAAATAAATAAAACAGCTGAAACCCCTTATAGAATTTGTAATGGTGTTAATGGTAATTGTATTGGTTTAAATTGTATTGGTTTGTATTGTAAATGGTTCCTGTGGGTATCTACTGATAATTTGTTGTCTTGTATTTGTGGCATGTTAAAACCACTTAATCTTAATGAAATACGTTTTTGCATTACCCTGGAAACCATTACAATTTTCATTACGACAGTCTGTGGTTTATAATGTAAGTGTAACTTCTACCACTTATGAACCGTAATAATGAAAATATGTGATACTGTCTTTAACCCAGCAGGTGGTGCTAACGATAGTCTGATGTGTCTGGAACATAATCTTCATTCATCTAAACTCCATCTGAAAGGTAGCATAGTTTTTTTTTTAGAAATATCAAAAAAATCATTCTCAGTACACACGTAAAGCTTCAGTGCATAATTATAATTACACACGCAAGCACGCACGCACACACACACAGGTGTTGTTGGTTTATGAGGACTCTCCATAGACGTAATATATTTTATACTGTAAAAAAAAACGATTATTATGCACCATACCCCTAAACCCAACCTTCACATGAAACGTGGCAAATTATTATGTATGATTTTTAAGTTTTGAATTACAAGGACACAAGTAATGTCCCCATAAATCACCTCAACATTGTAATACCTAGTCATATCATTATACAAATTTGTCCTCGTAAACCACTAAAACCAGTACATACTCTCTCACTCACACACACAAACACAACAGTTAAACGCAAGGCAACACATTTTATTTGAAAGGCCTAAATGGCATTAAGGTACAGCATATAAATACTGGCGATTCCAGAGACAGTCATTACAGAATAACATTATAGTATTCTTTTCCTTTACAAACAATACATTCATGATGTTTTCTCCGTGAAATACCTCACTTTGCCTCAATTTGAACGAACTAAGAAAAGCTTACAATGCTAAAATAATACAAAAAAAGTCTTTCGATTGAATATAAGTTAGTGCTATCGTGTTAGGGGTTTTCCAACTTGAATTGCTCGAAACCAGAAGCAGAAGTTCCTCTCCGAATAACATTACACAAGTAGCTTGTTGTTTTTAGCATCGTTAGCCGTGTCATTCAGTAGGCTACTTTATGCTATATACTGAATGCCAGAGTTTACATTCCCTGCATATACACATTTTTTTTTTTTTTTTAATTTAAATAAATAAATAAATAACAATACAAACATTCGCAAGGCATGAGACCCAGATAACTAGTCGTATACAGTATGTACGTACTGTACGAGCTCTCTCGGCACCAAACAAAGGCTGTGTATCCCAACAGTGATTAGACATATGTTGGATTAAAAACAAATCCCAAATGCTATTCTTACTGCTGCTAATGAGATGGTTATTTAACCATGATTGTGTCCAGGATCTGCAATTACAAATCCTGGTGGCAAAGCAATATAGTTAATCTGATACGCAAATAATGGCTACACCTTTTACAAACAACCTCTTATTTACTCACCCTCATCTGATGTTCCATACCTGTATGTTATCATTTTTAACACTTCTGTAACACTTTTGACAACTTTTTAGGCAAAACAAATATTTCCATTTTTTGCATTCTACACTACCTGACAAAAGTCTTGTGGCTTATTCAAGTTTTAGGAACAACAAATAATAACTTGACTTCTAGTTGATCAGAAGTGGCTTATATGAAAGGCAAATGCCTCAGGATTACGCTTATTTTACCAAAATAAAATATTATCATGCCTTGATTTTTAATGATTTAATTAGGACAGTAAGGTCTGACTTTGCTTAGACAAAAGTCTTGTCACTTAACAGAAATAATGTACAGTATAGAATATCAAGTCATGGTGCAGTGGAAAAAGAATTAATATTGTGTATGACTCCCATGAGCTTGGAGGACTGCATCCATACATCTCTGCAATGACTCAAATAAATTATTAATAAAGTCATCTGGAATGGCAAAGAAAGTGTTCTTGCAGGACTCCCAGAGTTCATCAAGATTCTTTGGATTCATCTTCAATGCCTCCTCCTTCATCTTACCCCAGACATGCTCAATAATGTTCATGTCTGGTGACTGGGCTGGCCAATCCTGGAGCACCTTGAGCATCTTTGCTTTCAGGAACGTTGATGTGGAGGCTGAAGTATGATAAGGAGCGCTATCCTGCTGAAGAATTTGGCCTCTCCTGTGGTTTGTAATGTAATGAGCAGCACAAATGTCTTGATGCCTCAGGCTGTTAATGCTGCCATCCACTCTCGCATGCCCCCATACTGGATGTAACCCCAAACCATGATTTTTCCTTCACCAAACTTGACTGATTTCTGAGAGAATCTTGGGTCTACGCGAGTTCCAATAGGTCTTCTGCAGTATTTGTGAAGATTGGGATGCAGTTCAACAGATGATTCATCTGAAAAATCTACCTCCTGCCACTTTTCCAAATGACCAACTAGAAGTCAAAGTTATTATTTGTTGCTCTTACAAATAAAAATGAAAACATTCCGGTTTGGACCGGGATGAGGGTGAGCACTGTTCCTCTACATTATAGCACTGGCAGATTGATTTACTGCAGTGTTTCTCCATCATTAGCACTTCATTCAGAAACAACTGCATCCCACAGTTCACTCTTTAATCTCTGCCAGAAAACACACAGGCGACTCCTTGCATGAGCCGCAGGTCTGTCCCAGCTCTGGAGAAAGCTCAATTAAGCATTCAGAAACGTCAGTTCTTTTTTTTTTAAAAAGGTCCCTTAATGGTAGAAGTCTTCCGTAAAGTTTATTAGTATTTGACTTTGCCAGGAACTTGAACATTCACGCCGCTATAGTCCACCATGTACATGGGCCACTGCTGAAATCACAGGGGGAAAAACATTTAACAACAGTGTTAACACAATTAGAAATTTTGCAATCTGAAATTAAAGTTCAATACAATTGGCCACATTTAGTGTCTTAATAATGTTCAAGGTCTAACTGTGCATCTGTTTGTTTTGGTCCTAATAGCCTTAAAAGCTTGATAAAGAGTCTTTTTTTTGTGTGTGGGGGGGGGGGGGGGGGGGGGAGTAAATCCTGGAGGGTCTGATAAAGATAGTGAAAAATGATTGGAAAAACAGCCATTGACTTTTATAGTATTTTTTGGTCCTACTATAAGTCAGCAGCTGCATATTTTGTGTTCAACAGAAGAAAGACATTGATGAAAGTTTAGAACCACTTGAATATGAGTAAATGGTGATTCTTTGTAATTCTAGGTGAACTAAGACAAAGAAAATCTACATTATAAAATTAAACCATGCTAAAAATGGCTTTTAAGACTTAGGCCATGTCCACATGTACATGGGTATTTTTATCGACAGAAATTTTCCTGCCTTCTGTGTCAACACGAAACCCAAAAAACGCACTGTCAAGGGCATGCCGAATGGGATCACACCAAATGTGAAATTAATTATTTACATGAGTAAAAGTTACATACAAAGTCAATGTAAATGCATAAACAGAGGTGATTTATCGTCATGCAGCGTGAATGACGTGGAATGTGTGACGCATTTGGAAACGAACGCATGGAATACGCCTCAATTGCATTTACATTTAGTCATTTAGCAGACACTTTTGTCCAAAGCGACGTACAATTGAGGAGGCATTCAGTGATTCAACAAGAAGAGGCAATACACACAAGAAGTGTTAATTATACAACGTAAGTGGTAAAGTTAGGAGGTGGAGTGTTGTTGTTTTTTTTAAAGAGAGAAGAGTGTTTCTACAGATAGTTTGTCAATGCGTTTGCATTTGCAAGTGCAAGTTCAAATAATTCAACTCAAGCTGTAAGTATGCGTGAAGTGAAAAACATCCCATGTGTAAACTAGAGCAAGTGAAGTGGTGCTCTGTGTTTGGTGTAAAGTTTCTAAAAATCTTTACTCTGGCCGGAGCTTGCAGAAAGTTTCAGTTTCAGTTACCTAATACTTCGTTTTTGTTAGGAGGGCAGAGTGTTTGTTTGTTTTTTTTTAGAGAGAGAAGAGTGTTTCTACAAGTAGTTTGTCAATGCATTTTACAAAGCGAGTTCAAATAATTCAACTCAAGCTGAAAGTATGCGTGAAGTGGAAAACATCCCGTGAGTAAACTAGAGCAAGTGACGTGGTGCTCTGTGTTTGGTGTGAACCCAGTATTAGAATAAAGCCATGTTGGCCAATCAGGAAGGAGAAAATGATGCAAAATTTGTCAAAAGATTTTTGTGGCTGTGGTAGTTTCTGAAAATCTTCATTCTGGCCGAAGTTTTCAGAAAGTTTCAGTTACCTAATACTGCGTTTTTGTTAGGAGGGGAAGTGTTTGTTTTTTTTAGAGAGAGAAGAGTGTTTCAACAGGTAGTTTGTCAATGCATTTTACAGCGTGAGTTCAAATAATTCAACTCAAGCTGAAAGTATGCGTGAAGTGAAAAACATCCCGTGAGTAAACTAGAGCAAGTGACGCGGTGCTCTGTGTTTGGTGTGAACCCAGTATTAAAGCCACGCTGGCCAATCATGAAGGAGAAAATGCTGAATAATTCATAAAAAAATTTTGTGGTTGTGGTAGTTTCTGAAAATGTTCACTTTGGCCGGAGTTTTCAGAAAGTTTTAGTTTTAGTCACCTAATACTGCATTTTTGTGTGGTGGTTTTGAAAATACCCATGTTCGTGTGGACAGGGCCTTAAATAGTTTTTTTTGAAAAACACTCTTATGTAACGTGTTGTCATACCATGACAGGTATCTGATTGGTTGACAGCGCTGAGTCTCCTGCAGTGGGCATGGATGTCTGACTGGACTCAAGTACACGTTTGCGCTTGCGTCGATTCGTTGACACTTCTTTACCTTCTGCAAAAGAGCACATTTGTGTTTGGAAACATTTACATTCCATTCAAAAGTCAAATATTTAAGACAGAATAAAGGCTCTTACCTTTATTACAAGACTGAGTACACAACTCTGTAAAAGGCCTAAACAAAGACAAAATGAATGAGATTAAACAATACTTGTATGTAAAAGAGCGTCTATGATCACAGTAAGCGCTGTTTATCCAACATAATCACTATAATCATATTCAACACTCACTGTAGGGGGGTTTTGATATTGAAAGTAATTTCCTCTTGGGCCTGCAGGACTTTTTCCAACCGAACGATGTCGTAAGTGTTAGGATTCCTGAAGGGAATATCATCCGGAAGCCCACACACTTCCAGTGAGCCCGGATTGGCTCGGATTAATTTATATGGAACAATGACCGACCGGTCCAGACCCAAAGCTTCACCTGAAAACAAGACATTCACGAATGAAGTTATTTAAATGATTTGAATATGTATATGAATTATTTACTAGTAATTAACATACCGTATTTCTTATTGAAGAGCTCTTTAACTTGTTCTCTTAATATCACTTTCTCTCCCATTCGGTTGACCTCGTCTTCTTCTGTTGGAAAATGATCAAATATTTGACAGGTTTACTGACAGATTCAGATTTAAATGAACCTTTTATGCTCATTGCAGTCAAATAGCTTGAGGCTGCTTTATTTTTGTAAAGGAAATACCTTGAAGATGGTTATTTTATATTAGACTGCTGTTTATTCATTTTTATAAAAAAAAAAAATTCTAAAATTGTAAGTCGTTAAATTATATCCTACAAAAACATTTACAACAATTTTATAGTAATGCATGATTTTAAATGATTTAAATGGATGGATGATGAACGGTAATAAATGTTTTTTTGGTGTTTGTTTGAACTTTGGCGACAGTGGTTACCACTGTCGCCTCACAGCAAGAAGGTCGCTGGTTCGAGTCCCAGCTGGGCCAGTTGGTGTTTCTGTTTGGAGTTTGCATGTTTTCCCCGTGCTCGCGTGGGTTTCCTCCGGGTGCTCCGGTTTCCCCCACAGTCCAAAGACATGCGGTACAGGTAAATTGAATAAACTAAATTGGCCATAGTGTATGTGTGTGAATGAGTGTGTATGGATGTTTCCCAGTACTGGATTGCAGCTGGAGGGGCATCCGCTGTGTAAAACATATGCTAGATAATTTGGCGGTTCATTCCGCTGTGGCGACCCCTGATGAATAATGGGACTAAGCCATAGGAAAATTAATGAATGAATGTTTAAACTTTTTAATCTACCAAACTTTTTAATCTACCAAAAAATACACATAAATTTATAGAAATAATACTCTATATAAAAGTACAAAATGAAATATCTTTTGATCACAAAAGTTGCATTTACCTGATAAATGCAGTAAAAAGTAATTTTTTAAAAACAAATTTTCTAGTAAGTAAGTAAGTAAACTTTATTGTCCTTGACAGGAAATTTTTTTATAGGCATCACCATATTGCTGCAGACATAAACTGTTAAATAAACCCACTGAAACAGGTACAAAGGATCTCTTATATCGGTTCAACCTACACTTAGGTTGACTCTATATCTCCTACCAGAGGGAAGCAGTTCATAGAATTAAAAAAAGAAACTACACAAAAATGTCAGCAGCAACATGTGCCCGTGTCGCCACCAGAAAGAGGTATGTAAAAAAGACTTTTTGGCAACCAATTTTAATATATGTAAAATGTGTTTATTACTATGATGGTTACATTTTTAACATTATTACTCCAGTCTTTAATGTCACCGAAACATTTGTATTGCTTATTATTTTTGTGGAAACTGATTATTATTTCTATGAATCTATGTTTATTTTTTGGTGTTTGTTTGAACTTTTTAATTTACCAAAAAATACACATAAATTCATAGTAATAATAATCAGTTTCCACAAAAATAATAAGCTACCCAAATGTTTTACACATTTCGGTAACACTTTATTTTGATGGTCCATTTGAGTATTAGTAGACTGTCTGCTTAATATCCGTTGATGCTGCTCCTTCAACAGACATTTAACTGACTAGAAGAAACTTTAAAAGTACATTTCAACTTACACTAACCCTAACCCCAACCTAACAGTCTACTTATAATCTGATGAGAATTAGTTGGCATGTAGATGCAATGTAACTTAAATTCAACAAACGGATCATCAAAATAAAGTGTGACCCACATTTCTTAAGCAATGAATTAGAATGATTTTTAAAGGATTATGTGACATTAAAGACTGGAGTAATAATACAAAAAATGTAACCATCATAGCAATAAATAAATTTTTAACATATATTAAAATAGAAAACAGTTATTTAAAAATAAGTTTATTAAAATGTACTGCATTTATCAAGTAAATGCAACTTTTGTAATCAAAAGATAATTCATTTTGTATTTATAGCAGTATATAGTACACACTTTTGTATATACTGTAGCAGTATATTTATATAAAAAAATAAATAATAAAATACCTGTATGAAAGAGTAAAAGTGACTAAAACACCTTGAAGCTCAATACAAATACATTTGGGTCCCATTGATTATGATGGAAGTGATATTGTTTAATGTAAATCAAGTGTAGACATGAATACTTGTCCAGGAAGTGCAAAAAACTACAATCTGATGCATACATGATACACAATGCTTTATTCTTACCACTTATTGGGGTGTAACCCTTCTTCAATATGGTTATCCTTCGTGGTGCTGTCAAGGTAAAAATTGATTGGCTTAGTTTCATGAGTAATTTGACTAAAATATAAACAATGCTTTCACATTTTCAACTGCTTACCTGGCTTGGGAATAAGCCCTTGGAAAGGTCTGAAAAGATAGAAAAAAAAAACGTTGTAATTTTAGTAATGGTCCATTTTATTTTACAAGATATAATATCTTAGTATCCCAGTTCAAAATACCTCACTGATTATTTATTTTATCATGTGTCATTTTATGTGAAAACAAAAACATGTTTCATTAGGGTTTCTTGAAATGTGATGCTGCTCTCCAACCCCTTTCAGAAGAGGGTGGAGCCTTTACAGATTGTGCCTCGTATACTCTTAACAACAAAAAAACATTTGGAAGTATTTTAAGCCCTGGTCAGTTTAAACTCCTGGTTTTCTGAGTGAACAGATTCTTAAATGGTACAGCATACGAGTATTACGTTTTCTTTTACATCATATGTCTTAATGTAAACAAGTACATAAGAAATCACACTATGTTTTGGCCATGAAAAAACACTATGTTAGCCTACTAACACAACTCCTAGAGAGTGTTAATTCTGACGGCCAATTTTTATTTAACAACTAAAATGCCATTAGATTAGTCATATTTTAGTCTTCTGCATGCATTGTAGTTTTAGTCAACTAAATTTCATATGATTTTAGTAGATTTTCATTAACTATGTTTATATATAGGGCTGCACGGTGGCGCAGTGGGTAGCGCTATCGCCTCACAGCAAGAAGGTCGCTGGTTCGAGCGTCGGCTGGGTCAGTTGGCATTTCTGTGTGGAGTTTGCATGTTCTCCCAGTGTTCGCGTGGGTTTCCTCCGGGTGCTTCGGTTTCCCCCACAAGTCCAAAGACATGTGCTATAAGTGAATTGGGTAAGCTAAATTGTCCATAGTGTATGTATGTGAATGGGAGAGTATGGGTGTTTCCCAGTGACGGGTTGCGGCTGGAAGGGCATCCGCTGCGTAAAACATATGCTGGATAAGTTGGCGGTTGATTCCGCTGTGGTGACCCCTGATTAATAAAGGGACTAAGCCGAAAAGAAAATGAATAAATGAATGTTTATATATAATCATTTATATTTGATTGTCACTTTAATTCGATTAGAATGGAATAATCTGCACCATTTGTAAAGCTGCTTTGAAACAATAATTCTTGTAAAAAGCACTATACAAATAAACTTGAATTGAATTGAATAGACTAAATCTACTCTACATTTAGTTGGCTAAAATCAAACCAGTTTAGTAGTTCATAACATATTAATTATGCATATCTCAAACATTTCTAAGCCTATTATATACTGCTGGAGAACACAATCATAAACATGAATGATATTGAGGTTTGAACAATATGCAGGCCCAGATTTAACAGTTGTTGTTAAACATTAGGCAACAATTTGCACTAATGTAGGTTAATGGCTTAAAAATGTAATAGAAACAGTTTAAATTAACTTTAATATAAAGCGGGCAAAATAAGTATTGAACACGTTGTCATGTTTTTTCCTGGAAATAATATTTCTAAAGCAGCTGTTGACATGGAGTTGAACCAGATTTTTGGTAAAAACCCAAACAATACAAACATAAAAAAAATAATAAAATAAAATAAAAATAAAAATTAGTTGTGTAATAACAATGAAATGACACAAGGAGAAATTACTGAACTACTGAAACGTATTTAATACTTATAGAAAAGGCTTAAAGACGCCTCTCATATGGAGAATGAAGTCACATGAATTGCTCAGGTGTGAGTTTTTCACAGACTTCAACAGAGTGTAAAAATCTTGATGGTTCTGTGGGTCTCGTCTATCAAATCTGATCTTTATTTTGTATTTTCTATTGGATTCAAGTTAGGTGATTGGCTGGGCCATTCTACAGCTTGATTTTCTTTCTCTGACAGTCTCCTTTGCTGTGTTTTAGATCATTGTCTTGCTGAAATGTCCACCCTGGTTTCATCTTCATCATCCTGATAATGTAGATGTTGGACTGAAGCAGCTAATATTAATTTACAATGACGAAGGGCAGAGAGTTGCTGAAGAACTACTGAGAGATTTCAGCTGCTGTCTGGGCTTTCACTGCCTTTCTACACCTCCCTTTCTTCATTTGTTCAATACTTATTTTCCCCGCTGTATTACACAAACTAATCAAAGTTGACTTTTTTTTTCAACTCAAAAAGCTTTAAAAGTTGAAAAGCTCTTTAAAACCAGGGCTTCACCTTGTGATGCTGAAAGAGATCTTGTCTGCCACCGCTAATATCCTCTCTAGATTCTGTGAGCCGAAGGTACAGGGTTTTCGGAAAGGGATGCCAGGGGGCAGGCCCTCGATAATCACTGAGCCAGGGTTACTCTTGATCCTCTTGTAAGGCACTTGCACAGGATACTTAATGCCCAGTGCCTCGCCGTATTTCCTGTTGAACAGGTCTTGGACTTGCTCTCGTAGTGTGTTCGCCAAGTCGATACGGGAGAGCTTGGCCTCTAAACTGTCTGTGGGCAGAACAATAGTAGAACAGCCGATGCTTTAGTCATAGCATAAATGGAAAGGAGCAAAGGAAGGCTTGAACTGGCAACTGAACGACAGACGCGTGGCAGATGGATCAGCTGAATCGTTTCTTTTAGTCAGGATGCAATAAAGTGACAAACGCACCGTGCAGAACACCTGATAACTTAATCACTGTTGATACCTGAGAATCCAGGTCTTTTGGAGGCAGGCCCTGGGTCATCTGATTGGTCTTTGGAGTCAGTCTCTGCTGAGCATTAATCAAAAGAAGCATTATGTTAGATTAGTGAGTGATATTTTGGCTGAAACAGAAGGTATATGAATAATATAAAATTAATAGTAAAAAAAAACATAAAACATTGGAGAAAAACAAAACAAAAAGACAGAACAACCCTTATGACTGACAATAAAAAAATAAAATAAAAATGTTACATACAATGGAAAACAAAACAAAATAAATAAACTAGCATGCATCAAGAGCATCCAGGGTTTTTCCATGAATAAAATAAAATAAAATAAAATAAAAGGTGAGTTTACCTGGACTGCCAAATGTAATAAACCAAATAAAATTAATAGTAAACTAATAAAATAATATAAAATAAAATAAATAAAATAAAAAGGTTAGTTTACCTGGACTGCCAAATAAAATAAAACAAATGAAAAAGTAAACAAATAAAATAATATAAACTAAAATAAAATAAAAAGGTTAGTTTACCTGGACTGCCAAATTAAATTAACCGAATAAAATAAAATAAAATAAAATAAGATAAGATAAAATAAAAAGGTTAGTTTACCAAATGATATAAGATAAATACAATTGAAAGTAAACAAATAAAATAAACAGACAAAATTAAATCAAACGTTTGTTTACCCGATTCAGTGGTCGTCGTAGAGACACTTTCATTTTTGACCTGTTCCGTCAACAATTCTGGCCTGACAAACAAAACAAAAACCCAGGTTGTTATCAAGATGCTTCTTAAAACATTATAATGGATTTGTAAATATCTGAGTGAACTTGTTGGATCATCTGAATGTGCTCTGTATGAGTTTACCTCTTTATAACGAAAGTAATCTGACTGCTGGCAGCAAGAATCTTTCTGAGTTTAGCTGCTCCAAAACAGTTTGGCCTTCGAAAAGTCATGCCTTCGGGCAGTCCCGTGACGTACAGGTCATCTGGATACATCTGAAACTTGGAGTACGGCACTTTAGCTGGTTCAGGCAGACCAAGAGCCTCACCTAGAATGAGAATGAAAGATGATCTGACTTGACATGACAAACTGTTTTGAGTATATTTAACACAGAGGAGTTTGATTGGTTGAATAAATGTAACTGGAAGAATGAACTATCAGTAAGCCCCTTCCCTCGAACGCAGATGAGTCAATGGCAGAGTATAGTTCCTAGCCATATCGACCAAGAAAACTGCAACTTTTCTTTTTTCTGTCGACCGTAGTACACGATGTGACTACAGAAGAGTCAAGCTTTGAATAGGAAAATTATTGAAACTGTTTTTTGAAATTTTTGAGATGCTAATGGTCTAATCCAATTCAATGATCTATGCTAAGCTAAGCTAAAAATGCTCCCCTCAGACCCGGAGATCGGCTGAATGGATTCATAAATGGTAAAAATTTACTCTAGGAGACTTGTAAAATGAACCTTTTCCAAAAAAAGTGGAGCGTTCCTTTAAGCTGCTAAAATGAAATAATAAAAAATATATAAAAAGATTAGTTTACCTGGACTGCCAAATGAAATAAAATAAATACAATTAAAAGTGAACAAATAAAATAAATGGTTAGTTTACCTGGACTGCCAGAAGAAATAAAACAAATAAAATTAAAAGTTAACTAATGGTCTAAAAGTAAACTAATATAGATGCTAACAGTCTAATCTGAT
Source organism: Danio jaintianensis (assembly GCA_903798115.1). Lineage (NCBI taxonomy): Eukaryota > Metazoa > Chordata > Actinopteri > Cypriniformes > Danionidae > Danio > Danio jaintianensis. The sequence continues at coordinate 11,694,456 of CAIGQV010018170.1, forward strand.
TCAGTGATCTATGCTAAGCTAAGTTAAAAGTGCTCCTGGCAGACCCAGAGATTGGCTGAATGGATTCATAAATGGTAAAACTCAACTATTTAACTCTAACGGACTTGTAAAATGAACCTTTTCCAAACAAAGTGGAGCGTTCCTTTAAGCTGCTAAAATGAAATAAAAAAGTCAGCTTACCTGGATTGTCAAATGAAATAAAATAAATACAATTAAAAGTAAACTAATGGTCTAAAAGTAAACAAATGGAGATGCTAAGGGTCTAATCTGATTCAATGATCTATGCTAAGCTAAGCTAAAAATGCTCCCACCAGACCCGGAGATCGGCTGAACGGATTCATAAATGGTAAAACTCAACTATTTAACTCTAGATGACTTGTAAAACGAGCCTATTTCCAAAAAGAAGTGGAGCGTTCCTTAAGGTGCTTTGATACACTCTACATTGTAAATGTGCTACAGAAAAAAGATGACTTTACAATAACTAAGGGGGGCTGGGTTTACCTATAGGTCATTTGCAGGATGATTCGCAGTTAATTGTAAGTGATCATAAATATATACACTAGATGTCGTGTAGGCTATTGTTGTCTATTGGAAGGAACGAGTAAATAGAGCCACCATCTTGGTACAGGGTGTATGTGTATATGGCAAAGTGTATATTTATGTATATATATATATATATATATGTGTATATATATATACACACATATCTATGATTGGCAGTTTTCCCGCTGGTCAGTATGCAAATATTTATTTTTTTATTACAAAAATCATAATTTTACCTCACTTTTCTACATCGATTGATAAGTAAGTGGATCGCACAGACATTGCAAACAAAGAGCATGTGTTTGAGTGCATGTGAATGTATTATCCTCCCTCCGTGTTAAATTTGGTCTAATCCTTATGTCCTGAAACACACCCCTTTTCACTTCTAATTTACAGAGGGAGAGATTCGCTTGTGGATGAATCTCCGTTATGAACGATTCGTGTGAACCATCGATATCCCTGCGACTCAATGTGCATACTGATCTAAATAGAATATACAATTTTTAATATTCAATAATTTAGGGTGGAAAGTATGCACATTGAGGTGCAGGCACTGTTACGTTATCAGCCATGCTTATAAGTTACTTCAAAAAATAACGTTCGCTTAGTCGACAATAATACAAGTTTCTGGCACCAGAAACAAGTTTCTTGTTGTCATTTTTCCGCTGATTTTCTTCAACAAAACTAGCATAAAGCCTAGTATTTAGTGCAAGTTGGTGCTACTTTGCTTTATGGTCAATGCAGTAAGGTGACTGTATTATCATCAATAACGTTATTTGTTGAGCACAAAATTTCGTAATATACAAAATGGTAAAAAAATTTATTAAATCTTACCTATTAAATTTTATGCCTTTATGCTTTGTTTTCTTTGTTCGCTTGTTACTAGCATCTTCAGATCGGCTTTGGTATTGACTAAGTACGGTTGAATGACTTTTGTCCTGGGAGCACTGTACCAATATGGCGGCGGTATTGACGCATGCTCAGGGCCCGTATGCGATATCTAGTGTATATATATATATCTATACTTATCTATGGTAAGTGATAATATATGGGTAAGTCCATGACTCACTGTACTTGCAGCTGAACAGGCTCTCGACTTGCTTTCGCAGCTGAAGGATCATCTCTCCGATGTCTTCTGGGGAAAAGGGAGAACAATCACACCAACAGCCCATAATATCTGAAGGCAAACCTCTGACCTTTTAAAATGGAGTTTTACCTTCAACAGCTCTCTTGAGCCCTTGCGGTGAAGATTTCGGTGTTAAATCTTCTGTTGAGAAACAAACGCAATCAAATGAGCACGAGCGAAATATTCCTGCGTCAAAATCTTGTGATTTCTGCACACTTTGCCAGATGTGTTTTGATGATTGGACTCACCTGTGGTTTACTCCAGTGACCGTGTGTGTAATGCAAACTTCAACATAACAAATCCAGTGTTATTAGTTATGAGTCATAATGTTTAATCTGTGAGTTACCATGAACGCTTCAACAGCACCTGCTTTCTGAAGCTGACAAATCTTTTTTTAAAAGGGCAGACGTAAGTAAAATAGGTATTCATTTTTGTTGCATGTATCTTGCAATTAAAAGCTAATAAATATTGCATAAGGCCAGTTAAATATGAATACAACATAATGTAATAACAGATTATATGCATATAATATAGCAAGTATGTAATATTGATTATTATTATTATGTAAAATACAGATTTACATAATCAATTATTTGAAATTTTATATATACAACTGTTCACAGGTTTGCTGTCAGTCAGCTTTTATGATTAGTTTAATTATTTTATTTATTGTATCAGTAAAATATGAATACACAAAAATGTAAAAACATACATATTATAGCAAATATATACTATTGAGTATTATTATTATATAGAATATTAATTTCTAAAATAAATACTTAATTAGAAAAAAATTGTAATTATACTTGTTCAGAGGTTTAGCATCAGTCAGAGTTTATTGTATTTTATTATTGGTCTCTTCTGCTCAGCAAGGCTGCATATAGTTGATCAATAACTGTTTTCTATTTCACTATAATTTTAAATCACGTAATCCATCAGAAATCAGTATAATAAGCTGAACAATTTCTTGATTATCAACAGATTACAATTATGTGGGTTAATAATATTGCTGCTTAATTATCTTTGATGAACAGAGAAGTAAACAAAATTAACTATACCTCTTAACATTATAAATGTTTAATCATTAAAATATTTGTTTAGAAATGAGTTATAAATTATTTAATGTTTTGTAACACCATAAATGAAAGTTTTGATCAATATAATGCTTTTTTTTACTAAATAGCAAATATTTATATAACACATTATATATTTTATTGTATATAACTGTCAAATTGGAAAACAATGCTTATTTGCTACATATCATTAATTTGTTAATGAAAAAAAAAAAAAAGAATGAATAAAAAAAACTCACTGACTCCAAACTTGTGAACATTTTGGTCTTTTCTATCATTTTGGACTTTTTCCAGTCATTCTTGATTAGGGAATATTTTTCTAAATAATTATGATTCAGACTGGTTTGCTAATAAATTATTCAAACTCAGATTATATTCAACCAATTCAGAGAACCGGTTTTTGTTTAAATCTGACATTGCTGCTTATTCTACAAAAAACTAAAATAAATAAATAATTTGATATATTTTAAAGTTTTCCATATCCTGGAAAACTGTGAAATACTCATATGAGATGGTTGAGCATTCATATCAACTCACAGTATGTCTCTATAAAATAGGGGCTCTAACACTGGGAGTCTATCAGGGAGACCTACTGGATGTGGGTTTGCTGTAGTGGGACAACTAGCACAGCACGGGGAACGGGTTTCACACTGGATCTGGATCTGACTCGGGCTGGGACCACTATTTGGGCAAGTCTTGGGTTTTTTGGAATGGAGATGAAATAAGAAATGCAAAACTCTTGCCTTACCACATTTCAACCTATGCTTTTATCACTGCTTAAACTGTTTTTGTACATTAACTGCCGATGTTTCAATCTTCATAGAAGTTCATTTCTCCACACAGCTCAGTGGCTAAATCAGCATTTAATATCCCTGTGTTGAGCATAAGCTCGTTGAAATTAATGTCTTTACATGAAAGGACTTGACAGCTAGTTAGACAGACCTGTACATGTGCATATATAACGATTATTAAGCAGGCATTAATAGCTTGTAGGAGGGCAGGTACAGACCGGTGGAGGGATTTGCAACTGGGTGAGAAATTGGAGAGGGTTATATTAGAGGCTTTGATTTGTCATATGCATGGGATTATCTATGCAGTAGCAGAGGCAAAAGAAAAGATGGATAAGGAAGTACATTCAGATATAAGCTAGTTTGATGTTACCTGCGACAGGCTCCTTGGGACGACAGAGGTCAGGGGTCACTCGCTCAGCCTGAGGCTCACTGGACTCCTCTGTTGAAGCACTGGATTCTGACAGATCGAGAAAAAGAGAGATTATGTGTTCAAAAAGCATTCAGTTTAATGATAAAATGTCATTTACACAACAGTTCTGTCTGGTTCTCGAATTTGATTTGACTTCACCGGTATCAGCATTGTCCTAGCCTCTTGTGTATTACTCCGCCCACATCGAGTGCCAAGCAGAGGACTAAACTCATTACAGTTTGACAAATATTGCTGCTTTTGGACAACAAAATGTACTTTTGAAACATTATTAATGCATTTTGCCCCTCTGATTCCCTTTTCACTGCATTTAAGCACTGATAACCTCATTGCTTTCATAACCTACTCTAAATCCACAACTTTCGAAAATAAAAGGCCATATATTTTCTTCCTTTTATTGCAAAAACACTTGAGCGAGTTGTGTTCTGTGTTTCTTCACAGAACAATCTCCTCGACATCAACCGTTCTGGCTTTAAATATTCTACTGAAACTGCTCTGTACTTCTAAATCTTCATTATTCACCTTGCTGGATTTGTCTGCTACTTTTAACATGGTTAACTACCAGATTCTTCAGTCAACTCTCATGACAAGTTGCATCTCAGAAACCACACACCAAGTCGTATTCCTCAGGTTGATCATTCGTGTGTGCAATTCTCAACGTCTAGCTATTTTAACGTATAGCTGCCCCAGGGCTCAGTTCTTGGACCACTTCTGTTCTCCATCGGCAGACATGGCATCATTAGGATTGGTCATTCAAAAACACGGCTTTTCTGAGCACTGATATGCTGATGACCCTCAAATCTATCAGACCTGCCTGAAGTAATTAGTGTCATCATTAGTGTGAAATAGAACAAAAGTTGTTGGCGTCAAAGTGCCCTGTAGGATTCCATTTACCTAGAAACTGCAGTCAAACATACACTACCTGACAAAAGTCTTGTCACCTATCCAAGTTTTAGGAACAACAAATAATAACTTGACTTCTAGTTGATCATTTGCTTTCAAAAGTGGCTTATATGGAAGGCAAATGCCTCTAGATTATGCTTATTTTACCAAAATAAAATATGATCATGCCTTGATTTTTAATGATTTAATTAGAGTAAACAGTAAGATCTGATTTTGCTTAGACAAAAGTCTTGTCACTTAACAGAAATAATATACAGTATAGAATATAAAGTCATGGTGCAGTGGAAAAAGTATTCATATTGTGTATGACTCCCATGAGCTTGGAGGACTGCATCCATACATCTCTGAAATGACTTAAATTACTTATCAATAAAGTCATCTGGAATGGCAAAGAAAGTGAAGTGAAGTGAAGTGAAGTGAAGTGTAGTGTGTGTACTTGCAGGACTCCCAGAGTTCATCAAGATTCTTTGGCTTCAATGCCTCCTCCTTCATCTTACCCCAGACATGCTCAATAATGTTCGTGTCTGGTGACTGGGCTGGCCAATCCTGGAGCACCTTGACCTTCTTTGCTTTCAGGAACGTAGATGTGGAGGCTGATGTATGAGAAGGAGCGCTATCCTGCTGAAAAATGTGCCCTCTCCTGTGGTTTGTAATGTAATGGGCAGCACAAATGACTTGATACTGGCTGTTGCCATTCACTCTGCAGTTCTCATACACGCCCCCATACTGAATGTAACCCCAAACCATGATTTTTCCTTCACCAAACTTGACTGATTTCTGTGAGAATCTTGGGTCTATGTGGGTTCCAATAGGTCTTATGCAGTATTTGTGATGATTGGGATGCAGTTCAACAGATGATTTATCAGAAAAATCTACTTTCTGCCACTTTTCCAAATGATCAACTAGAAGTCAAGGTATTATTTGTTGCTCTTACAACTGGGATCGACGACAAGACTTTTGTCAGGTAGTGTATGTAGAAGCATAGTTATAGTTACACAAAAATGTAGGCTGAAACACATATTTACAATGACCCTCATTGGGTCTCATTTACTTACTTAAAGAACTGAAGGTAAAGTGGAAGTAAAAAGTCACATTTGCCCAGAATGATGTTTTTCTATGCTGTTTATACAGTACTTGAACTCCAATTTACAGTTCACATACATGATGTTCCTTCAGTTCACAGTGTTTAGCCATTGAATGTGCCATGTAATGCAAAATGCCCTGCCTGTCCTTAAAGGCTCAGATCACCACACAGCAGGGTGGAAAATGAGAGCAAATATTTTTAAATCAGAAGGCAACCATCAAAGACAAACTTCCTCTCTCTGTGAGTAAGTGAAATATGCTAATGCCATCCCATCCAGTAGAGCTACAGGGATTTCATGCTGCTATGTGATTTACATTTCGGCAGAGATGATTGTTATTAACTATCAATAACACCAAAAAGAGAACAAAACTTGAGGTGATAGAGCGAAATATGAAAACTCGCAGCGTGTGGGACTGGGAGAACATACCTGGCACCGTCACCTGGATAATTTCACCATCTGGGGGTTCTGTTTTGATCTTTTTCAATGGCAGACAGTCCCCAGATGGCCCTGAAAAAATAAAACACATTGGTTTATATTGCATCTTGCACTTTTATAACCATGCAACGACATGGCAGGACCCATTAAAATGATGAGCAGATGATCTACCTGCTTCACACTCGGCCAAAGGACTGACACAGGAGCTGGTCGATCTGAAAAAATAATAATAATAATTAGCATAAACATTTCCTTTAGTATTTTGCATACAGATGCATCATCACTAGTTCAGTTTATACTTGCTTTAGGGGTAAAACAAGGAAAACAGTTATGCACACAAATGACATTTCTTGACAGAAAACTGTAATTTTACATAAGTGTTTGGAAATACTATACATCATGTTGTGTGTGTGTGTGTGTGTGTGTGTGTGTGTGTGTGTGTGTGTGTGT
>CAIGQV010018170.1:11710434-11801789 GCA_903798115.1 Danio jaintianensis
ACATACATATACATATATACATACATATATCTAATGAAAAAATCATATACATCTAAAAACTACTATATTAGCCTATATTAGCCTATACATTGCCTGAGCAAAAATTATTCAATGTTTGGATTTAATTAAGCAAATACTAAAGTGTTTATCATGCACAAATATTTCAGTGTTCACTAAAAATAATGAGTAACTGAAATGAATAGTTTAGTTTAGTTTAATTGCAGCCTTTGATATTATAATGTACAAGTAATATCATTATTGCAGACTTTTTTTTATCCTTAAGAACATTAGAATCAAATTTGTTTACAGAGGAACAATTTGTTCAGCGAACCACCACTACAGTCTAATATAAAAAGAAGCATTTTTTTATTTAGTACAGTATAATCACCCATGCATTACTGAATGTGACTTTAGAACCACTAAAAAACTCTTGATTCCAAATGGCTGATAAACATTACAAAGTGTCCAATTACTTTGAGATAAACACAGAGCTCATTCCAAAATGATTTCACAGTTTAAAAAGTCAAAAACAAAAATCAAAACACAAAAAAATGCTTCAGATGAGATGCGTAAGAAACTAGTCCTACATACAGGAGCTATTTGAGGACAAAAACCTGACAAATATCTTGAAATACAACATCTAAACCATGTTTTAGGTGTGGTAACTGTAGTAAAAGTGTCGTCAGTTATTCCTTATGTCATTAAAGTAAAACAATACTAACTAGTAGAGTTACAATTGCGTAAAACACCAAACCAATATAATGAAGGTTTCAAGTTCCCGTTAACTTTTTCAAACATTTTTTCTGCTGTACAAAACGTATTGAAGGATGGCAAAAACCTATAAGAAGCTTTGGAAAGTGATAGTAATACCCTCCCCTGTGCTAATACGCCGAAATCCGTCACACACATGTGAAAGTAGCTAATTACGATAAGCCTTTGTCAACCAATTAAAGCTAGCTCAGATTATTGCCTTAAAACCCTTCATCCTTAATTTGTTCTCCTTGGAAGCAAGACAGGGCCTGGAAGCACGAGACCTCGGAAGTCAACTACTTTACTCATCCCTCTCGACAAGATGCCCCCCAAACATCTCCATGTAAGCCACGTCAGCTCCAAACTACAATGCTGTAAACTTGAAGCCAGGCTAGGTTTAAAAATGAATGCAAATGAAATGGTGGCTTAAAGGCAAACTAAAGCAGCAGGGATGACAAACGCGAGCTGTAAAACAAACAAATAAATAAATAAAACGCAATCCTAATTCGGGGCCTTGTGTTCACATGGCAACCGCAATCCGTTTCCTTGGAAACTAATCTCGAGGCATGTGAACAATGCAGCTCTGGCCTTTAATCTCTCCAGACACTGGGAGCCATTATCCCAGCCTCCGGGCAGAGCCAAAACCACAGGCTGCACAGAGAGATCCAGCGCTACTATTACTCGTCTGAAAACCTCCAATAAACCCGAGCCGGATGCCTCTGCCTGCCTGCCTCTTATGGACAACAACACCAACACCTTGTATCTTTTTGATTTGTTCAAAATGATTAAAGCTAATCCACAACTTTGCGTCCTTGCCTGAAAAACAAAAGTTTATTCTCTCTTATTCTCTCAGTTTATTCTATTCTCTGTTTTGATGCTTTAACATATTAATGGATGTCAGAATTACATTCAGGATTAAGTCAATAGGAAAGATTTCGGTAACGCTTTACAATAAGGTTTCATTAATGTATTTACATGAACTAATAATTGTACAGCATTTATTAATCAAAGTCCACATTCAACATTAATTAATGCACTGTGAGTTAACATGAACTAACAATGAACAACTTTATTTATGTTAACAAAGAAGAATGAGCACTGTTTTCAATATATTGTTAGTTATTTTTCATGTTAATACATTAACTAACATACAATCTTATTTAAAAGTGTTACCAACATTTCTTTTACATTTTCTGAAGAAAATCTGAGCAGGGCTTAAATATACAAAACTTGTCAGAATTTACTATGATGCAGCTAAGGCTGATTTATACTTCCGCGTCAAGTGATCGGCGTGACCCACAGCGCCTGCCTTGCACGTAGCCGTGCATTTATACTTCTGTGTACTGTTTGTGTCAATAACACTTCCGAAACACTAGCTGGCAGTATGTTTTTATATTCCTCTGTGTTGAGTTTCTTTGCGGGTGTTTTGTTTTTTCTGAATGCTACCTTAATGTACAAGTAGCTAAAACTCGCTCATTTAGAGGCGGGAACCGGCGGACGTGCAACAACTTTAATCATAAGGTAAACACAAAACAAAAGTTTCCATCTGGAGCTCCTTCACGGGACTCGACACTCTATCGGGCTCACGGCTCTCAGCACCGCTCACACTCTTCACCGGTACCAAGCCGACCAATCACAGAGCTTGCGCTACGCGTCGTTGCGACGTGAAGTTACATTTTTTGAGAGGTGCGCGTCATCATCGGCGTCAGCCACGGTGAGGGCTCTGTGACTGCGCGAAGGCTGTGCCGGAGCATACGCGTGCACTTTATGCAGAAGTATAAATCAGCCTTTAAGGTGTACAATCATCTATTTGTTTTTCTCCCCATTTAATCTCATCCAACAGCAAAGACTAAGTTTAACACCTAAATCCTAGGACACACCTGGGACTGTGTTTTTGTTTGTGTCTTATCCCATTTGGACCAAACTACTGTGCGTAAGCTAGGGCTGCACAATATATCGTTTCAGCATCGATATCGCAATGTGATCAATCGCAATAGTCGCATCGAAGGATATGCAATATTTGTATTTTAATTTATCATTTACATGTGTTTTTGAGGCCGGTGACTGTATGAGGATTTTAAAAGCACTCAGGCATAAGAAATTGTAACATTTGTAGCTTTAATTATGATTAATTTTATTTAATTATTTTTAGGGCTGCACGATATTGGAAAAAACTGACATTGCAATATTTTATTTTTCTGCGATACATATTGCGATATTGAGGATAATTTTAACTGGTGAAATGAATAGCTCTATTTGAAAAGAATGAATCATTTTAGGACAATTTTGGATGATAATAGGATGATTCTCTAGTGGATAAACCAAATCACAAGCAATGATAAAGTATACAATAATACAGTAAAGCAAAGTTACAAACTAAATAAATGCTTTATGGTTTTTCTGGGAGTCTAACAGTATTCAGGCACACAAATTGAATAATTGAATGTAAAATAAATAACACTGTATAATCTTCATTGCATATATACTGCACATACAATTAATGTTTCTTGAAGTTACTAACATTTAAATTTCCTGTACCTGAATGCTTTAAACCTTTAGGCTTTAAAACACATGTAAATTATCAAATTTATTGGTAACTTTAGGCTTAAACTTTGCATTTTCTCCACAATGTGTTTTTTAACGCCTACTCAACTATAATACTGATTCGACATTGCAGATCCTGCGATGTGACTATTGCAGATGTGCACATTGCGATATCGATGCTGAAACGATATATTGTGCAGCCCTAATTATTTTAATTTAGTTACTGTAAACTGTAAAAAAAAAGCTGGGTTCAACACAACCGATTTGTGTTGGGACAATTTCTAAGTTCAAATTTAAGTGGATTGAGCATAAAACACTTACACTTTCCCCCAAAACACTCAAGAATTGTGTAGTTTCAACTCATTTTAAATAAGTAGTTTAAACAAACAACAAGCATAATTTTTTGAGTGTACCTGAATACTGTTAGACTCGAAAAACGATAAAACATTTATTTGCATTGTATCTTGTTCTTGTATTGTATTTATCTAAGTTCGTAGATTGTTTATTAGATTTTAAACTCTCTTACAGAATCATCAATCAAGTCATCTGGTGAATTGTATTCATAATCGCAATATATATTGCAGAATAATAAAATATCGCAATCTTAGATTTTTCCAATATCGTGCAGCCCTAGCGTGAACACACCAAATAGACAGCTGACTAAAATGAGAAGGTACGCTTAGGCCTGTCACAATAATCAATATATCGACTTATCACACAACACATGGACATGACCTCAATCATTTTTGGTGATGCAATATAAATCGGCCATAAATAAAACCCAATTCTAGCAACATTTTAGCTGATTGCGCAACCTCTCTATCTCTATTAGAGGTGTCAGTGTCAGTATGGTTAAAAAAAACACTATAGTACTTACTATAAATTACTATAGTATATTTTCGTGTTTATAATTATTTATTTGTTTAGGATATACGTTTTCACATTCTGATTCCAATGCCTAATTATTATATAGTTAAAATGACTATAATTAATGAAATATTCTTAAGAATAAAATATTATGTGCTGCAAGAGTGTACTTGCATTATGATGCTACTATATTGTCATTCTGGCATTATATAATAAATAGCATAAAATGGTCTTAAAATGACAATAATATTCATTCATTCATTCATTCATTTTCTTTTCGGCTTAGTCCCTTTATTAATCTGGGGTCGCCACAGCGGGATGAACCGCCAACTTATCCAGCATATGTTTTTTACGCAGCAGATGCCCTTCCAGCTGCAACCTATCACTGGGAAACATTCATACACACTCATACACTACGGACAATTTTAGCTTACCCAATTCACCTATACCGCATGTCTTTGGACTTGTGGGGGAAACCGGAGCACCCGGAGGAAACCCACGCGAACACGGGGAGAACATGCAAACTCCACACAGAAATGCCAACTGACCCAGCCGAGGCTCGAATCAGCGACCTTCTTGCTGTGAGGCGAACGTGCTACCCACTGCGCCACCGCGTCGCCTGACAATAATATTGTTTATCGTAATATATTTTGGTGGATTATATCGTACAACAAAAAATAGATATCGTGACAGGCCTAGGTACGCTCTGCTCTGCGTGAAAGAATGTATCTTTCCATACCTGCAGCTGGTAGTATCTGTATTGTCATTCCACAAAGAGAAACCAGAACTAGTGCTGCATCCATACAACCCTTAAATAAGGCGGTTTTTACATTCATTCCCACTCCCCACAGAGGGATTCGCTCATGCAAATATGTCTGATAATCCATATCATTTGCAAATATTTAAGAGATGCTACTAAATGACAACCTGTTTTTTTTGTGTTCCCTCTTGAGTTGAGTTGTTTGCTCAGTTTCGTCACTTAAGTTTTTGTTCTTGCACTCTGATTCATAGTTGAACAACCAATCAGAGCATTCTCTTTCACCAACAGCTGACGGCATATCTACATTCTGAATCGGGCAAACTCCCTCCGACGTGAGGTGATGTGTTAAACACACCAAACAAAAAAGCCTAACAGACACTTATTGACCACACGACGCTGCCCAATGGCTGACCTTCGGCTTGGTGTGTCCTGACCTACAAAGGATAGTTCACTCAAAAGTAAAAATTCCTCACCATTTACTCACACTTGGAACTTTTGGTTCCAAATTTTTATTTTTTTTCTTTCTTCTGTTTTGGAAAATGCTGGAAACTTGCAGCCATTGACATCCATTGTTAGAACAATACATACTATTGAAGCCAATGGCTGCTGATTAGAACAGCATATATATTGACAGGAAGTGAAGTTAGAGGTGTGGGGGGGTCACTAAAGGTTCAAGAGTCGATACTCAAACATGAGTGCAGATTCACTAGATGTCCACTACGCCACTACAGCATCAGTGCTGACCTGCACTTTAAAAAATGCTGGGTTACATAGAATCTCTTCATGTTGTCCCAACACAAATTGATTAAGTTAACTGAAATGTTTTTACAAATTTAAGAGGATTGAATATAAAACATTTAAGTTGTCCAAACAAAATCCTCAAGAATTTTGTGGATTCAGCTCATTTTAAATAAGTAGTTTAAACAAGCAGCAAAAATATTTTTTGAGTGTATGTAAAAAGTTTGTGTTTGATTCAATCTCTTGCTTGTTGCTTCTTTTTATTGACGAGAATTGTATTAGCTTACTGAATAAAAGCTTTCACAAAGAAAATAATTGATAACAGGTGAAAAATTCTAACTAGACAAACATATCAGTATTTACTGATGATTGTTTTATTGACTGACTGTTTAACAAACTGCTGGATTGACCAATCAGATTCAATCAGATTCCAAGTTAAATGCAGTGTTTAGGACAATGATAACCAAGGGTAAAACTAATTCTGCACACTAGAAATGTGTAAAGAGATCACTATGGACACACACACACACACAACCGACTGAGATATTGCTAATAATTCTTCATTTCTGAGTGAAGATTAGAAGTTTCAAACTTCACTCATCAAATGAGATACACTAATAACTTCTTGCCTTGCCTAGCAAATGATAAAGGGTTGAGGTTGTTTAAATCTAGACACTTCTTGGTTTAACAAAAACCCTTTACAGAAGAAGAGATTGGTGAGGCTTCCTCATTGAACAGGCTTATCCTTTCTGCAGGGGGAAACTACATTCATTTGACACCTTAAGCTTCATGTATAAATGACTTGTTTTGTACTCCACACTAAGCATTCTTTGTAGTAGCCAAAAGACATGAGTTAACTATAACAAATATATTTTCTTACGGTAGGGAGAAGAAGAAGAAAAAAAAAAGGGAGAGAAAGTAGAAGAAAATCAACTGGTGACACTCCAAAAACCGAAATTGCAGGAAAAGTAGGGATCTGGACTGACATGCTTAAATGCTCAGATTAATGACTTCCTCCTTGTTAGGAGTCCGCCCTGCCAAAATACAGTTTTTTCATTCACGCTATCTGAGATCCTCAGCTCGAGGGGAAGCATAATGTAGCTGCTCCTTCTTGAATTACTGCCTGTATGGTGCTTAAAGATATTACCGGCATCTCAGGAAAGGGTAACGTGGGTTTTATGAGCGGTTTTGCCCTAAGAGGCTTGTGGCTCTGCCATTGATACACAATACTTCTGCTAATAGCCTTTATACAGATTCCGCTCACAGATCCTGTCGGAAACACAACTGTATCTAAATCGTTGGCTCAAGGGCTGATAATTGACTTTTAATTGGTCTTAGCTCCTTTAACCCATGGACATTTTCCCAAAGGCCAAGCGAACATGTTGCATCCAGCAAAGAGACGAACTACATGGGAAGAGACGGCCTTTATACTGAAATATCAACACAACACAATCACAAAAATTAGTAACACTGGCTAATTTGTTTGAATTTGTATGATCTCATGCATAGATTTTAGTACTTTTTTTTTTATTTAGGGATGAGGTTTGTATGTTTGCGTATGAATGAAATTCATTCGATTTAGCCACTTTTCTGCCAATGTGTAAAATCATAAGATCAGGCCTGAAATACTCTGGGAAAGAATCAGTTCTGTTCTCTAAAATGTATCAGTGTTCAAACAGATAGTCAACATATGAGGACTGAAAGACCTGTTATAACAGAATGCGATCATTTTGATTAGGAACTGTCAACACAACTTTATGGTAATTCACAAATACACTGGCAAATTTTTTTTTTGCATTTACTTACTTTAATTACTTATACTTTAAAAACTCATTATAGGACCTCGATCTCTGTTCCACCAATTTTTTACATTTTAACAAAGTCTGGGTTAAATCTGATAATGAACTGCCATTCCTTTATATTATCGTTTTAGCATTGATATCGCAATGTGTGTGTGCACAATAGTCACATCGCAGGATATGCAATGTTGAGTTGGGATTATAGTTGATCAGCACAACAGTTGAAAATACATTAATACACAAGAAGATACAAAAAATACACAAGAAAAGCAAAATATAACCATAACCGAGTGAAACTTCATCACTTGCATGTGTTTTAAAGCCATTTCAAGCGAGTTTAAAGCATTCAGGCACAAAAAAAGTTTATTTGTAACTGTAATGAAGAATCATTTTACTGAATTAATACAATGAGGACTATACTGCACTCAAAAAATTACTTTTGGTGCTTGTTTAAACTGCTTATTTAAAATGAGTTGAAACAACATGATTCTGAAGGGTTTTTTGGGGACAACTTAATTGTTTTATGTTCAATCCACTTAAATTTGTAAAAACATATCCACTTAAATTTGTAAAAACAATTAAGTTAACTTAAACGATTTGTGTTGGGACAACTTGAAGAAATTGTATGGAACCCAGCATTTTTTACAGTGTGTGTTATTTTACATTTCATAATTCACTTTCTGTACCATACTGTTTGACTCTACGGAAATCTATAAAGCACTTTTTATTTAACTTTTTTTGTTGCTTTACTGTACTTGCTTGCAATTTGTTTATTATTTTATACATGATTCACACCCTTCCAAATCACCCCAATCAATCTAAATGAACGATTTTTCTTTCCAAATATAGCTATTCAAGCCCTCTGATGACATTGTATTCATATCGCAATATATATCGTAGAAAATCAATTCGATATTATTGTTTTAAACAAATAAAACTGTCAATAAACGTTCTTAAACTGTTAAGTCAACATTTCAACATCAAACGCTGACAGAGCAGAGATCAAGGACTTGTAATGCAATTTGAAAGTGAAAATATATGTAAAAACACCTGTGAATCATGATATTTGTACAATTTTGGCAAATTAGTGGCTCCTTTTTATGAATGTGTGCAATCTCATTTGTAAATGTTCCTACGACCTGTTCATATGTTTACTTTACGTCTTAAAAACACACATTTCCATAAAAAAACAGACTGTATGAATTCATATCAATTTGCAACTAACTCTCCAATACGTAAAATAGTTTTGTTATACAAGTTATACAACACAATAAATATGACATAAACAATTGTATTTAAATACTGTTTTAAAGTATTAATGACTGTTACCATGACCATGAAACATAGTACATTTGGTTAGTGAAGAAGAAAGCTGTACTTTTCAACTGGTTATTTGCAGTGAATGAATGCTAAATATTTATAATGACAAAATGCAACTAACAATGTAATCTTTTCAAGAGTAGAAGAAAATTATGTATTTCTGCAATGGGATAATTAACATATGCGAATGTCATTTGTTCATTTCAATATCACGAGCTATGAATAAACAAGGTTTCAAAGCAATGCCGTACTGAATGGTTTTCTTATTCATATGCAACTGTATTTATATGCTACTTCAAGGTATTTTAAAAGAAAACCATGATACTATGTTCATAAAATATGGTAAGGGCAAATACACTAGTTCTCATCTGTATATTAGCTACACTTTTGTTGGGGAAAGGCAACTGACTAACCATACTAAATCTAATTAAATGCAACTAACTACATTATCAGGCAAAGTTCAGACAGAAACAATTAGGCTTTTCATCTTTGTAAAAGGAGAAAAAAAATGCTTCCTGAGTGTTTCTGCTAGACGTAACACACAGCATATTTGAACAGAATGCTCACATTTTAATATTATGAGCTATAATAAACTGGTATCAGACACAGATACTGGAATCATATATACATTATTACCACACTCATATGTAATTGCATTTACCAGGTCATTTAAATACCACAGTACATGTCCATAAAACATGGTACTTTTTGTTAGTGACTGATCCACAAGTTTTTGAGAGATCCACAGGTCTGTTCAAGTAAATAATAAAACGAAATTAACCATAAAATAAAGCTTAGTTAGGATTACAAATTAAACAGGCTATAAAAAGAGAATAATGCCATCTGTATCTGTTTTATTGTTGTTGTTGACTGCTGTTGTTTATGCATTTAAAATAGTGCTATATTTCATATTCATCATACTTCTTAACAATAATATTACATAGGCAGTTCGCAGTAACATTAATCTTAGTGAACACAGTACAGTTGTGGTACTGTGACAGATATAAAATCTGGGAGGAAAAAAAGCCACAGAATAACACAAACAGCTGTCATTACTGTAATAAATATAGAGTATGTGTGACAACGAGGCCCAATCTGACAGCAAGTCATTCTGGGACAGTTCATGTTTCAGTTATAGACTCATAATGGGACAGCGTGACATAAATCATAAACTCTCATTGTCTTCGTGAACGGATCTGACAGTGGAGAAGTCCTTCGAGGAAAACCGAGCAAGTTTGGAGACATGTGATATTATTACTCGGCAGCAAACTTACTGGGACGCATTCGGTTATGCATAATCTATACCAATCATAGTAGACGCAGATTAGCAGCCACTGATAGGTGGATTTGACATTGTAAACATGACCTTCTCCGGGAGACAAACGCGTCCGTTGCCACGCCAAAGACTGCGATTTTAATCACATTGCACGAAATAGACATTGTAAAAAAACAATCGATTTATCACCCAGCCAACAATGCAACGGCTCTGTTTAGGTAACTTGCTAGCGCTCGAATTGTTGCCGTTTTTACAAAATAAACAAAGCGCGAGAAATGCGGCTACAGTTCGACAAAACCCCCAAACGCGTCAAATAATTGCTTATCTCACACATATCGCAAAACAACGCGTGTTACTTTCTTAAAAGCCCATAAAACATCGCGTCGAGGGTCATACATTCGCGTTAGCATGATAGCCAGTGTGCTAACACCACTAGCCATCCTCCTCCCCCCTAAATTATAATCTGTAATTTCACTTTTTCAACATCCATAAAAAGTCACGTGCTTAAGAACGACACTCCTAAGTGATTTGTCGTACACACACAAACATTATGCCGTTTAATCCTTCCCCGTTACCCCGTGTTTAATTACCTTATGCTGTCAATCCCGGAATAGGTTTATTCTCCGTTTAATCCAACAGTGAGAGCCGAATTCCCATCTAAAGAAAGGCGACAGCGACTTTGCTAAATGTCATAATCTCGAAGGGTCTGTGGTCTGTCGAAAAGCATTCGGTGTGATTTATTTGATGAGTTTGCCCGGTTTTCTTTCTGTTTTCTTTAACAGAGGAGTGTGTCCCCTTTCCCCTTTCTTTGTTCTGTAATCCAGTAAAATTGAAAGTCATTCGCCTCCGCTAATCCCAGCCCAACTCAACAACAGCATCTATTGGCTGTCATTTACATACAGGATTAGAGAACCGCTGGAACAGCAACGCGGACAGTCGCAGGACAAATGTGGCCAACTAACTCTTTTGACATTGTGAGTGTAACATGTCTATATTTTTTGTGTGTGCCCCCCTTGCCACAGCCCCCGTTATCCTTGCTTTATTTAAGATGAACGGTCCGGTGCGAATAACAGCAAACGGTTCGCCTACAACAACCTGTGCGCTGCTTTCAGCGCGGATTTTTGGAGAAAAAGGACACATTTCAGTAATCTAATGAAATGTACATAGATATTATCAATTATTATAAGAACACGAATACGTTTGTGATGTTAAAGGTAAGCTAATGCAGTACTTTTGCAAAATATATTTGAAATGCATATTAAAATTAATCAATAAAATGCATTTGAAATATTTGTATTTATATAAAACATTCTATAAATGTATATATTAGTTAGAAACAATAACGGGATGAAATATAATTACATAGGCCTATGTTTAAAAATAAGTAAATTATGATAATTATAATAATGCATTCTACAAATGTGATATTAAAAAAATTATTTAATTAATACAGTTATTACAATTGTATCTAATTAAATCGATTTGTACAAATTTCAATAAATGAAAATAAACGCAATTGATAAATGTAATCAGTTCATAAATGTTATATATAGCTAAATACATAATCATAATAATTGTATGTATTTAATCTAGATTGTAATAATAATCTCTACTTATTTATATAGGCCTAATAAAAATGCATAGATAAATGAATTCACGTTTTAGACATTAGCACAAATTATTATCTGATTAAATACTTCATATAATTAATAATAATAATAAAATTAGCATATTATAGATAAACAGCAGTGAACACTCAAGAAAAGTCCTCTGAATGTCCAGGAAATATTTGCTAATGGACTGGTTTAGGGGCTAAGCATTGTAATTAGCTTTATCAGTTTTATTATACTGTAATAACCACAAACTTTGAGCACATTTACCTGACACAAGGTGGCGCTATAATTTACGTTTATTTTCCTTTCAGTAATTCTGAGCGTCTAAATTGTTCCTAACGTCTTGGTCAGAACAAACAAAACCAATATCTCGACGTAATTTTAATATATAAAATTGAAAAACGGAGAATTATAAAAGCTTTCACGACCGAAATATTGTTTGAAAGAATTACCAATGAATTAAATTTGAGAATTGACATGATAAAACAAATTGAAAAAACGTAATACCTCATTGACATCAGGCTGTTTAGATATACACAACAAAATATTCTACATTCGTGTTGCGTTTAATCGAAGTACAAGCTTTTAAAGTGACAGTACACGTACCTTAAAAACTCACAATACTCCAAGTAACGCTTAAATGAAGTAGAATTTGTATATACATATCTTTTTTTTGTATTGACATGTCTAATAATGTTCATTTTGTACAATAGTTATTAAAGTATTCCATGTGATAGAGAATATTAAGGCAGCTGTGATTAAACTACTGTCCAAATACTAAAGGTTTGACCAGCCTTTATCTGATAGCGACCTCTGGCGGCAGAAAACTGTAATACGTTTATTATTCCTCGCCATAGATTTGATGTTGAAGAAATCATGTTCTTGCTTGCAAATACTTCAGATTTGTATCTTCACATACGCTCGTCTGATATCATATTTACAGTATGCAGGTCTTGGAAAATATATTGGCTCATAACATGGAAAACGCGCTTTCATTGTAGCCTATATATGACTCAACTAGTAGCATCTAAGTGTGTAAATTTGTCAAATAAATGAATGTTGTTTTTTTAAATTACAGTTGGAGTCAAATGACAAATTGCTGTATGCTAAGATGTGATCTCATTCTATCTTTCCAGGATAAATAAAACGATTAACAGAGCTATTTTTTATTGCTTGATTTCTTGTACCTGTTGTTTTTCAAATGTTCCTCCCTTTTTTAGTTCACCAATTCAAGCCTTTGTCCCTTACGTCATGCCAATGTCCACCCTGCCATGTTCAACTTTTATGAAAATAAACTAATTATTTATAAGCTTAGCAGATATTGTGTGAGTTCTTAATTAACCAATAAGGGCCAGTTAATATTGTTTGAAAGTTTGACAAATAATAATCTTTAGGTTTTATTCAACGATTGCATAGCCTATTTTATTGGGAAATAAACGTTTTGTTCATTATTATAAACAGACTTTTCCCATAATCTAAAATGCTGGGTTGACAAGGCACACATTACCCTTCTGAAAATATACATTTCATAATTGCAATGAAAATATACTACTTATATAGTACTTTGAATTTGTCCATGACAAGGTTGACATAATTTGAGGTTTGTTTACTGTTTGTCTGCTTGCAGTTTATTTATATAAAGTGCTGGAGCTTGACCAACAATCATTTCTAACAGCCTATGGTCTAATTAATACAATGAAAATGTGGTTAAATCGAAAATCTCAAAGGCGCTTTATAATGATAATGACCCAGCTGTTGGATTAATGGCCTAAATAATTAGTCTAATCTCTTTTTTATATATTGATGAATTTGAGATATTTTACAGTCTTCAGAGTCAATTCATAAAATTAAAAAAAAAACAGTTTAAACCAGCCTAGGCTGAAAAAAACAGCTTAAAACAGCCTAGGCTGGTTGGCTGGTTTTAGCTGGTCGACCAGCTGGTTTTAGAGGGGTTTTGGCCATTTCCAGCCTGGTCTTAGCTGGTCAGGTAGGGAGATGGTTGGGGGACCAGCTGTTTTTTTCAGCAGGGTTGTTATCATTCAGAACATTTATATACAGTAAAAATGACAATAGGTCATTATGCCCATCTTTAACATTCTTATTTTACAATTTGAAGACACGTTACGGTTTAAAATATTAGATTTGACTCAAAACGCATGCCTGTTAACGGCTAATAGAATCGCTAATACAATTGAAATGATCTTTTATATTTTTCCACAACTCTATAGTAGTGTATTGCAAAATACGTTTCTAAAATAGATATTTTAAATGTTATGTAATGTAATTTGAATATTATCCATGTAATTTGCATGTCATTCTACGTTTGCAGTTAAAGGGACAGTTCACCCCAAAATTGAAAATTACCACTCGAGTGATTCTAAACTTACATTAATTCTTTTCTTCAAGATCGTTGGCGAAAAAGCAGCTTTTGACATCCACAGTAGGAATAAAAAAAATGCAATGGAAGTCAACGGTTGTTTTTTCCAACTTTCAGTATATCTTCATTTGTGTTCAGCTGAAGAAACTCAAACTTGTTTTGAACAAGTGGAGGATGAGTACATAATGACAGAATTCTTTACATTTTTTGGTGAACTATCCCTTTTATTCCTGGTTTGTTCCTTTCAGCCAGATGCTAGACATGATGACATTTTCTTGGTTATATACAGGTATATTTGACATTGACTGAAATTAAATAATCGAGTTTGATCTCCCTCATTCTGCTTTGACATTTCTTTTATAAATGATGATTTTTTTTCATGGTTACACATTGATCCAGTCACACTCAATATTTCAGCTTGGTTTTAAGTAAAGCATTACACAGACTTTTTCTTCTTGTTACAAAGTCCAAAAAGTATTGACGATGAATTGTGTGGTAATGATATTTCCAAATGGATATTATCCAAATCCCTAAAACATTTAACTATTTAGTTAATATTACAAAGCACTAGCTGTACATTTTAAGGCTGTACATACGATGACTGAAAGAGTTACATTTTAAGAATCAGGCTTTAAAAAAATTATCTGAATATTAATCTGAATATTGCTCCTCTGTTAAGTGGGACTTCTCAGGGGTGAAACAGTAACCTTTTCAATCAAAAATGTTCACTTGTCACAACATTTTAAGGTATGTACCATTTTGGATGACTTGATAAATTTTTTATAAAGTGTAAATGGGTCAAAGATGGAAACATTATTTACATTTAGTCATTTAGCAAACACTTTTATCCAATAAAGCGACTGAGAAAGGTATCAATCGATTTATCATAAAAAAAGCACAGTATGTAATTGTCACCACTAGAGGGCGCGTATTCACAACCAACAAAGGCGTAGTGTGATCATGCCATGACTGAGTGTGAAATCATGGGAGTTGTTGTCTTCATTAGATCCTACAGGACTCCTGCAGAAGTCATGTCCATGGAAGAAGCAGCGCTGTTTTATCAAACTAAATACATCTTTAAGGTTCTGTTATAATGCTTCTCTGTGCAGTCTAAAAAACACACAACATATTAACGAGTTTTTGGTTCAGAGTGAATTAGAAAGGATAACCGTAGATGACCCCAGCTGGATAGTGAAATTATGATGTAGAGCCGGAGTTGCAGGGAGAACAAGAAGCTCTGTTTTTTGCCAGATTGAGCTGCAGGTGATGATCTTTCATCTGTGCGGAGATGTCCTTCAGGCGGTGTGAGATCAGTGCAGCTACTGTTGGATCATATGGTTGAAATGAGAGATAGCATAAGGTAGCATGGTGTTATCAGCATGAGGATGGAAAGAAATAACATGTTCACGAATGATGGGATCCAGCGAAGTGGTGCAAATTGAAAAGAGCAGGGGTCCAAGAACTGATCCCTGAGGAACTCCCATGATCAGCTGATGTGCTTTGGGTACCTCTCCTCTTTTAGGAAACCCTGAAGTATCTGTCAGTGAGATACGACTCAAATCAGTGGAGAGGAGTTCTAGTAATTTGTTTTAATAGAGGGTGGATCACCATATCAAAGACAACAGACAGGTCTAGTAGAAGCAGAACTGATGGTTTAGAACCATCTTTAGCAATGCACAGGACTTCAGTGACTGATAGTAATGCGGTCTCAGTGAAATGGCTACGTTTGAAGCCTGATTGGTCTGCGTCCAAGTGGTTGTTCTGTAGGAGAAATGTTGAAACCTAGATTAAGACAACTCTTCAGTGTTTTGGCTGTGAATGGGAGGAGTGAGACTGGTCTGTAGTCTTCCATTAGTGAGATGTGCAGCATAGGTTTTTGAAGCAGTGGGATTTGTTTCCATTTCAAAACAATGAACGTGTAAAAAGTGTATTTTTTTCCCCTTTCCCATACATTAGAATATATTTATTTCTTTTTCTGAGCAAATGATGACTATCATGGATTTTAACTATTATTTATAGAAGACACCCACTGTAATATAATTCAGTGTAACAATAGTTTTATAATAAATACTTGTTTGGCATATTTAGAACAATATTCACTCACTATCCTTCGGCTTAGTCCCTGATTTATCAGAGGTCGCCACAGCGGAATGAACTGCCAATTACTCTGGCATGTGTTTTATGCAGAGAATGCCCTTCCAGCCACAACCCAGCACTGGGAAACACCCATACACTCTCTCATTAGAACAAATCTAAGAATCTAGAATCTCAGTGCAGAAACAAAATAATAATCAATTAGCATTTTATAGCGGCACTATGGCTCAGTGGTTAGCACAGTCACCTCTCAGTAAGAAGGTCGCTGGTTCGAGTCCTGGCTGGGCCAGTTGTTATTTCTGTGTGGAGTTTTCATGTTCTCCCCGTGTTGGCGTGGGTTTCTTTCAGGTGCTCCGGTTTCCCCCACAGTCCAAAGACATGCGCTATAAGTGAATTGGGTAAACAAAAATGGGCGTAATGTATGAGTGCGTGTATGAATGAATGTATGGGGGTTTCCCAATACTGGCTTGCGGCTGGAAGGGTGTCCGGTGTGTAAAACATATGCCAGAATAGTTGGCAGTTTATTTCACTGTGGCGACCCCTGATAAATAAGGGACTAAGCCGAAGGAAAATGGATGAATAAATGAATGAATGACTGAATGAATGAATAAATGAATAGCGTTTTGTATCTTTAAACACTGCCACTATCCTTCAAACCACTAAACCTCATCAACATGTTTGTAAAAAACATTATCGAACATATCAAATTTAGTATGATCACTTATTCTTTTATATATTATAATAAGTGAAGGTCAGAATAAAGTTATTTAATTTTACTTGTTATAATGAATGACAATTAAAAATTAATTTGCCCATATTTCTATATATATATATATATATATATATATATATATATATATATATATATTTATATATATACATTTTTACATATATTACTGTACATATATTTTTTTACCAAAATACAAAATTGTGAAAAATGTCAATATTTTACATAATTTTGTATATTGTGTTTGACCATATATGCATGCGTTTAAATATACATTATACATCCTTGTGTGTGTGACATATCCTGACCCAAATGTGTATAATGACATGGGTATAACACAGGTATTACAAGAAGATGGTGAATTATGAGGGCATTGTTGATTTCCCCATTTTTCAAAAACTTTAAAATCTGACAGAAATTATATATATATTATTTTTTTCAGGAAGTAAAGCGTGTTTCCTGTAAAGGGTAGGGTTAGGTGTAGGGTTGGGGTAGGGCAATAAAAAATTGTTTGTACAAAGCTCTGTGTGTATGTGTGTGTTTGTGTGTAAATATATACAGTGGGGGAAAAAAGTATTGAACACATCATCATTTTTCTCAGAAAACATATTTCTAAAGGTGCTGTTGACTTGAAATTTTCACCGGGTGTTGGTAACAACCAAATAAATCCATATATGCAAAGAAAACTAAACTAATTGGTTAAAAATTAAGTTATGTGTAATAATATTAAATGACACAGGGAAAAAGTATTGAACACATGAAGAAAGGGAGGTGTATAAAGGCAGTGAAAGCCCAGACAGCAGCTGAAATCTCTCAGTAGTTCTTCAGCAACCCTCTGCCCTTCCTCATTGTAAATTAATATTAGCTGCTTCAGTCCAACATCTACATTACCAGGATAATGAAGATGAAACCAGAGTGGACATTTCAGCAAGACAATGATCCAAAACACAGCCAAAGAAAACTCAAATGCTTTCAGAGAAACAAAATCAAGCTGTAGAATGGCCCAGCCAATCACCTGAGTTGAATACAATAGAAAATACAAATTAAAGGTCAGATTTGATAGACGAGACCCACAGAACCATCAAGATTTTTACACTCTGTTGAAGTCTGTGAAAAACATCCCACCTGAGCAATTCATGTGTCTTCATTCTCCATATGAGAGGCATCTTTAAGCTGCCATCACCAAAAAAAGCCTTTTATATAAAGTATTTAATACGTTTCAGTAGTTCAGTACTTTCTCCTTGTGTCATTCCATTGTTATTACACATATTTTTTTCAGATTTGTTTTGTTTTATTTTTATGTTTGTATTGTTTTGGTTTTTACCAAAATCTGGTTCAATTCCATGTCGACAGCTCCTTTAGAAATATTATTCCCAGGAAAAAAACATGACGTGTTCAATACTTATTTCCCCCACTGTATATACACAGGGATGACACAGGGAGGGAGAAAAGGAAAGGATACTCCAAATAATATGCTACAAAGTGCCTCATTTGTTAATGTTTAATTACTGATTCATGGGAACCATTACAGCAAGTGAAAAGGCATTTTTTTTATCGAATCCAGCTGCAATCGAAAGCAATTTCAGCAGCAAAACTTGGGGCCAGCCCTATCATTTTCCCTATTCTTTTTTGAAAACAAAATGCTTTTGGACGACAATCATCGGTATAAAGTTGCTTCGTGAACAAACATGGCCCAATTGCACAGTATTTTTAAAAGAAGAGAATCAGTTTTTGAAAACCATTGAGCTGATACCGATTTATGAGATTACAGGTAAAACCATCTCTGCTTTAACATTAACGACAAAGATCTGAACGGTCAATGAAGGATCTGATCAGAGAGAAAATGCTACAGTTTGTTTTTACAGGGAGGCACTACAAGTGACTCTTTCCTTCTGATCACAATTAACGTTCATATAATAAAACATTACGGTTGTTTAAATTAAGTTAAGCTGTGTGCTTATGAGTAAACATGCTTTTTGCTCTTTCCTACTAATTAAAATGCAAATCATAACTCAGCAATATTAATATTATATTGTCAGTGGTCTGTATTTACACTGTAAGAGTTTCAGTGTATTCAAAAACACAGGATTATTGTCACTTGTGAACAGCTGAAGGCAAACTTATAAGCCCTCTTGTGATATTTTAATTCTTTTACAAATATGTCCCAAGTGCTGTTTAATGTCAAGAAGTAAAAAAAAAAAAAACATAATAGTTTTAATAACTAAATTATAATAACTAATTTCTTTTGTCTTTGGCATGATGAGAGCAAATAATATTTTACTAGTTATTTTTGCAAGATACTATAGTATTCAGCATATTCAGTGCCATTTAAAGACTTAACTAGCTTAATTAGGTTAAATAGGCAAGTTAGGTTAATTAGGCAAGTCATTGTACAACAGTGGTTTGTTCTGTAGCCAATCAAAAAACAAAACAAAACAAAAAATCTTAATAATATTGACCCTAAAATCATATTTAAATATTTAAAAACTGCATTAATTCCAGCTAAACTAAATGAAATAAGACTTTCTCCAGAAGAAAAAATATTATAGGAAATACTGTGAAGATTTCCTTACTCTGTTAAGCATCACTTGGGAAAAAGAACTAAAGAATTCACAGTATGGATAATAATTTTGCCTTTAACTGTATATAGTACCTCCCCTTAAATGGATGGTTTAGACAAAAACAAAACATTTTCTGTAAATTTACTCTTCAAAAAAACCCAAGATGTAGGAGACTTTTTTTTCTTCAGTAGAACATAAAACAAATGTCCTTGGTGATTCAATTAATGCAAGTCAAAGGCTAATGGCACTTAAAGAGTCAACAACCAAATACAGACAAAATAAAAATAATAACTGTCTCTTCTGATGATCTGAAGTGAACTGATCGGAAATAAATCCTCAATGTTCTACAGAAAGTAAAAGTGACATAAATCTTGTATCAGAAAATCAACTTGGGTGAATTCTCGCTTTAAAACAATCAATTCTCTTAAAATTGCACCTGAATAATTCAACTGGGATGAATCAGCAAATGAAAGCTGTTGGTTGATTGGATTTGAACTACATGTTTGGGAGTTGGCATTAGCTGTGTCTCATTTCAGAGGCTGCATCCTCCGAAGGATGCAGACTTCAAAGGTGAGTCCTTCGAAGTCCACACAAGCCAAACTGAGCATTTTGAAATTTTGATCTAGCCTACAGCTGCCATTAATAAGCGGTAATAAAATTTGTATTGACTTTTTTTCAAAGTGATTTTAAAACTTAATTTAAGCGATCTAAGGGCAAAGCAAGGTTTACAGAAGCTGGAAATATATTTCCTTTGATCCATACATGTACACATAAACATGTAAACTGTCTATAAAATCACTTTTTAGTAAGACATGTCTTACTCTTTTTGTTTTTTAACATATGTTTAGATATCAAAGTAAAATAAAGCTAATTTATACATTTAATCCAGAGTCCTGCCGTTAACAGCGCGCAATGAATCGTGGGACGTTCGATGCCGCAAAGGATCCACCGGTTGTGTCCTTCATTACCTGGGAAACATGGATGCATTTTGAAGTTGCATTTCAAGGAGCCTTCGTAGGATGCAGCCTCTGAAATGAGACACAGCTATTGTCTGCTAATATCTGGCAATATTCCAAAGGTAATGCACTAATATTGACTGAAAGTGCAATACTGGTTCTTGAAACTCCATGGCACACCTTAACTTGCTAATTCTGACACCGTATAATTCATACATCTCAGTATATAAAAACAAATCAACACAAGAATGAGCAGGTGTGGAATAAGGGAGCCTGTCTGTTTTATTTTCTTGTTTGCTACAGTATCTAATGACCAGTCCTTTAAACCCTACGCTGGCCGGTTTATCTCTCCGAATAGACCATTCTAGAAAAACGGCGAAAAGCATAAATGGCGAATAAATTAACGGTATAAATTGAGGCCAAAAATGTTTTCGAAATGGCAACCGGGACTATCGTGTTTTTCTTTCCGAGGATTCAAGTATCCTGACCGGCTCTTGTGTTGTTTAAGTCAGACATCATTGTCCATCTCGGAGGTAGTCTACAGTGTGTCAGTCTGTCCGTGTTTGTACCACTGACCTTAAAAAACACTTTTTTATAGCATCTCCGATCATTTTAGATATTTGTGTTTTCATTTGCTCATCTATAAAGTTCGTTGTTTTGGTGTTAACTGTAAACAGAACATAAGATGTCCAGTGAAGCATTAGTCCAAAGGTCTAGGCATCAAATTGGCTTCTTCGTTCCCAATACTCCTCTGAACAGTTTTAGCCCTCATCAGTGCTCTTCCTAGAAAGAAATATAAAGTTTAGGGTAACATACAGATTAAGAATATTAAGATTCCCAATTTTGAATGAATTTCTGTTAACCTCTTGTGTGAAGGAAGTGTCTTCTTGATGGATTCCATTTGCAGAATTTGCACTAGCATGTGCCTGTGAAGATGAAGAAAAGGGTTAAATAAACATTTTGGTTTTTATGATTGTCATAATGTTGGGAAGAAGAGGGAGTAGAGATGAGCATCTAATATTTCAAATGATTAAATTAGGCAACTAATTGATAAGATAGATAATTATTTATTAATTAGTCCTCCAAGGTATGAGAGAACAACACGTTTTTATATATATTTATATATATTAGAGAAGCTTTACTGTTCAAAAACAAAGTTTGTTTTTCATTTATAGTTTTAAATGTCAAAATTAAAGATCATTAAACTTGGTATTGTCAGGGTTCTGCCACTCCGGTCTTGTAAATTCTTGTTTTGGTAGCAGAGTCCAGACACTAGTCCTATCATGTCTTGTATGTTGTGCTCGGCTCGAGTTTTCTCGAGTCGAGCACTCGTTTTCTGTCATTGTGTCTCTGTTTGAGTGCCATCGTGACTGCGCTCAGGCTTTGCGCGCGCCCGCATTAAGCGGTCCGCATTAAGGTCCGGGCGTGCTCTAGATGCGCGCTCTTGTCCTGAGTTTCTGTTTGTTCTGTCTGCAGCGTGGTGTTTCATTCCCAGCGTCTCAGTCTAGTCGGTTTCGGTTGGCGCTGGGATGAAACATGCACGTTGCATGTGTGAGCGCACGGTAAGGTGTTTTCACTTATCGTGTGCTCGTGTCTTGCGTTCTGTTTGTGGTGTTGTCTAAGCACGTGGCTCGGTGTTTACATTGTGGCCACGTGCTTTGTCTTGTGTGAGCACGCGGTTAATGAGTTCTCTCATTGGCTGCGTGTTCTAGTCTCGTTATGTGAGCACAGGGCTTGTGGTGTTTCTATGTGTCATGTGCTCTCGTCTATTGTGTAGTCCCACCCTCCTTGTTAACTCATTATTAGTTTATGCTGTTCACCTGTCTGTTTGTTAATTATTTCAGCTTATATTCTCCTCATGTCTGCTGTCCCGTGCCAGTTCGTCGTCTTATCTTGCCTTGTCCTGTCGTGTCCAGCCCTGCTCTTTCCTGCCAGCCCAGTCAAGTTTATTTGTGCCTTTTGTTAATGTTTTCCCCCCTCGGGGTAGTTTGTTTTGCCCTTTTTCTATTATTTTTGTAATAAACCCTCATTTTGACTGCACTTGAGTCCTCGCTCCTTTCCCCACCCATCGTCCGTGACAGGTATGTGCATTTATTTGAAGTACACTTTCATACATAAATAATACCCCGATTTACGGTTTTATATAGTTATAAGAAAAATGTCAAATGTTTAAAAAAAGTTTTCTTTCCGATTATAAAAATACGTTAGTTGCAGCATTTTAGTGAGTTTGATGTGTGATGGTCACTTTTGTTATGATTTTTTTCCTCTTTACATAGCCAATTGAAAAGACACTCATTGCAGTTAAAAGGGGAGAAACATGTGAAAAGTGTACATAAAACAAATACCCAAATGGGGTATTAAAGGGATAGTCAACCTAGAAATAAAAATTTAACATACAAACGAGTCCAAATCAATAACCATAGCCTGATGACACACTGAGGTCTTTGAAGTGAAACGGTCCGAGTAAGAAATGAAACATTATTCACAATATTATTATTATTATTATTAGCTTTAATCCACAGCCTGGTCAAACAGTTCTTGGGAGGTCAGGTGACACTGTTTGTTGATATATATTAATGATTCTGTGCTTTTGTCTCAAAAGCGACAGAATTACAATCTGGCTACAGTCGCACATGCCTGTTTGAGACCAGGCTGTGTAAATGTAAATTAACAGGAAATTTTATTTTTTAGGGGTGAACCATCTCTTTAAGATAAAGCGTTATTCTCGTAAACGTTATCTTCACGAATAAATATTCTCATTTCGTTTTATAATGCACCTTTTAATACTGAGGTGTAAATATCTGCCACTATTTCCACTAATTGATAGTAACTTTACTAGAAATAGTAAAGTGTAAATAGAATCTACCACTATTTGCACTTACTCTAAATAGCCACTGCCTTTCCAAATATAATCAATCAAAAGCAGAAGGACACGTTTCATAACATTTAGGGATTGATTTCTGTTATTTATTTAGAATAATAATAATAATAATAATAATAATAAAAATACATTTATTTGATTTATTAATGGGGGCCCGTGTCCCAGTAGAGCTTTATGTCTAGCAACACCCCTGACTGAAACTATGATTGAGTAATAGTTTGTATTTTGTGTGGCTAAGTGTTAAATATATATTTTAAGAATGATAATATTGTGTTGATAATACTACATAATGAATTAGTCTTTGTTGAATAATACAGAAAATAAAGAGCTTCTAAAAATAAACGAATATTATATTGTAATCGCAATAGTGGTCAAAATGAATGACAATTAAGATTATTTTCTAAAATCGTTTAGCCAAACAGAATATTCTGAAAAATATGAGTTTAATAAACTGAAAATGTGACAGTGCAGGAAAATGATTTGGTGGTGTACAAATAAAAAATCTGGTTGAAGTTTGAGGTGATTTGTTAACTGTGTGTTTAACCTGGTTTTTGTCTGGACGGGTGCTCATGGCCTGCACTAGCTGGTCCACGTGTTGGTTGTGTTCCAGAGCATTCCTCAGAGCATCTTCAGTGTTCAGCAGCCTTTGACGCAGACGAGCCACCTCTGTATCTGAGGCAGACGGGTCCATCATAGAGTACCGGCGGTGGTCTGGAGATGACCTCTCCCGACCCTAACACAAAGAAAACACACTGATTAAAATGCACAATACTAAATATAATATAATCACTGATATTTTAATAAAGTATCATTTACATTTTTTTCAAAAGCGAGGTCTTTCAACATATGTTAGATGATGAAAATGCAAAAAAAATAGTAATAGTGTCAAATATCATTACAATTTCAAATCTTTATTATTTTAATGTTTCAAATTATAATTTAGGGCGACATGGTGGCTCAGTGGTGAGCACTGTCGCCTCACAGCAAGAAGGTCGCTGGTTCGAGTCCCGACTCGGTCAGTTGGCATTTCTGTGTGGAGTTTGCATGTTCTCCCCGTTTTCGTGTGGGTTTCCTCCGGGTGCTCCGGTTTCCACCACAGTCCAAAGACATGCGCTATAGGCCGTAGTGTATGTGTGTGAATGTGAGAGTGTATGGATGTTTCCCAGTACTGGATTGCAGCTAGAAGGGTATCCGCTGTGTAAAACATATGCTGGATAAGTTGGCGGTTCATTCCGCTGTGGCGACCCCTGATGAATAAAGGGACTGAGCCGAATGAAAATGAATGAATGAACTATAATTTATTCCTGCGATGGCAAAGCGGAATTTTCAGCAGTCATAAATCTAAGTCTTCAGTGTCACAAGATCCTTCAGAAATCATTCCATTTGTGTAATTTTGATGCACAGTTATTATAAACCATGTTTTTTTAATTATTATTATAATTATTCATTCATTCATTTTCTTTTCGGCTTAGTCCCTTTATTAACCTGGGGTCGCCACAGCGGGATGAACCGCCAACTTATCCAGCATATGTTTTACACAGCGGATGCCCTTCCAGCTGCAACCCATCACTGGGAAACATTCATACACACTCATTCACTACGGACAATTTTAGCTTACCCAATTCACCTATAGCGCATGTCTTTGGACTTGTGGGGGAAACCGGAGCACCCGGAGGAAAACCCACGCGAACACGGGGAGAACATGCAAACTCCACACAGAAATGCCAACTGACCCAGCCGAGGCTCGAACCAGCGACCTTCTTGCTGTGAGGCGAACGTGCTACCCACTGCGCCACCGCGTCGCCTATTATTATAATTAAATAAATAAAATAATAACACCTGAAAAAGACATCATTTGTAAGATTTACTATTATCAATTTAATACATACATTAGTTAGTATTTTTCTTAAGTTCTTGTGTATACTAACCCCAGACTTTTAAAATGGTAGTGCATCACAATTTGCATTAAAATATTTAACCTTAATAATACATAACCAGCTGTTTTTGTTTGTAACTTTGACATGATGATGTTAATGAGCAGGAAGTCAGCATATTAGAGTGGTTTTCTGAAGGTGTGATACATAACACATGCCACACGCACGCACGCACACATACACACACGCACACACACACAGAGACAAACACACAAAATAGAAAATACTTCACAAATCTTACCACCTCAAACATTTGTTTTTTTCACCTCAAAAGGTTTTAGACAAAAAAAATGGAATCAGTCAAAAAATAATTAGCTTAAATGTAAATGTCCAAACAATTCTAATAAAGCAGCAGTTGTGTGTGTTACTGCTCTCGTGTCTCACCAGCAGCAAAAGTTTCTCTCTCAGGGTTTTGATGTCATCTTGTAGTTTCTGCTCCTTCATCCTCCACTCGGCCCTGTGAACTTCACGGCTCAGATCACGATCCACTCCAGCAGAGTGCCGCGGAGACTCCAGCAGTAGCACCCGCAGCTCGTTCAGGCTCCTGATGCACATTTCCATGAACACAAACAGACAATGAGATTAAGATGACATTCATAAACACATAAATATGACTCCAGATCAAATTATACTGTATAAGTGTGTGAAATGTTTAACAGATGCTACATCCTATGTTGTCGTGTGTGTGTGTGTGCTCTTGGTCTTATCAAGGTTGACCAACTGGTAAGTGCTGCTTATTAGTCTGGTAACTATGACAGACAGTAGACTAACGAAGCTCATGATTGATGATTTGAAGGCACTGCACATGCAATATTCAATAGCGCAGACACAACATATCTAACACTTTCATCACTGAATAGCAACCATGATTGAAAGGCTAAGTATAGCATTATATCACTGTCATTTTACATAAACTTGAGCCTTTCATGTTTTTTTATATTACCAGCATTTACCATTGCTCAGGTTCCTGCCTATTATTCTGCATAACATGACTTACATCTTAAAGAAATAGTTCACCCAAATATTTTAATTGTCATAGTAGATCCTTTTCACCTGACGTCACGCGGTGTCTAGTTTCACTCCATGCAGTGTATCGTTACTTCAGCCTACACAGAACTCCCCAAAGAGAACTCACACAGTCAGCTATATATTTACTACAGATATGGTTAGATGATGACTACGACTGTTTTCTGTTGTCTGCATTCATGATGAGATGTCTGACATTTAAAAAAGAAATGTACAGATCATCCAGATTTCCGCTTGAACCAAGAAAATGGGACTTTTTGTGTTGCTGTCTTTACTGCAGATGAGATAAATGATGAAACTCATTGCATTTATAGACAACATACTTACCAGGTAATATGAGAAGATTTAATAAAGAATTTTACTGATGCTTGAACATTTACATATAACAGATAATATAAATTTATTATCATAACAGCATCAAAGTAGAAATAAATCCATTATTGAGGAAATAAACTGAATTAATAAGTGAAAAGGTTGCAAACATATACTTTCCTTGATAAATAATAGCTCATTCATTCATTCATTCTCTTTTCGGCTTAGTCCCTTTATTAATCTGGGGTCGCCACAGCGGAATGAACCGCCAACTTATCCAGCATATGTTTTACGCAGCGGATGCTTCTGTTGAACACAAAAGACAATATTCTGAAGAAATCTGGAAACCTTTAACTTCCACAGTAGGAAAAACAAATGCTATGGAAGTCAGTGGTTACCAGTTTTCAGCTTTCTTTAAAATATCTTCTTTAGTGTTCAACAGAACAAATAAACTCATGGAACCACTTGAGGGTGAGTAAATTTTCAATTTTCGGATGAACTGTCCCTTTAAAGTCTGTGAGTTAAACTAAGATTTGTTTGATGTCAGGACGAAATTGAAAACGCTTTGAATATTTACAGATAAGCATATAACCGCATGCATGAGACAAACGGCATTTAACAAAAGCATTAAACAACACATTATTGTGAAGATAGCTTTAAACTGTAGCTTTAAACTCAAACCCTCGCTAAGCCCCGCCCTCCTTAGTTACTGTTGTTACGCCTGTCAAGCTTTCGTGCCTGGCACGTCTATTACAATATGTATGCGCCGGTGTCAGACATTCCCAGGGATATTAGTCATTATTGGCAAACAAGTGAGATATCTGAGAAAGCCAGACAAAAAAGGACTGCAGTATGCGTTACAGGGGTATATTCACGACATAATACGCAACCGATTAGAAAATAACTGAATCAAAATTGAAGCTAAAGCCTAGCCGCCTCATACGCTGACCATTCAACAGCTTAGTTCATGCACAACAGGATAGGTGAAATTTAAAAATAATCTAATAATAACAAATTAAACCATGATTTCTCTTTTTTTAGCCAAAAAAACTGATAGACTAATTGTTGTGCAATGAAATATAGCATTACTAAGCGAAGAGGAAACACGCATGGACAGTGCTTCTACATAATTCATTCATAGAAAGAACAGCC
Organism: Danio jaintianensis; assembly: GCA_903798115.1. NCBI lineage: Eukaryota > Metazoa > Chordata > Actinopteri > Cypriniformes > Danionidae > Danio > Danio jaintianensis. Next base: position 11,738,122 of record CAIGQV010018170.1, read on the forward strand.
AGAAAGGGAAAATTGATGGATTTGTGCCAAATATTAGCATAATTGACCCATAACAATGTACAGTACCTATAACTGTCAGCATGTTTGTGTGATCTTTATACAGTTTCTATTCTAATTTGCAGTTAAGAAAAAAAATAAATAAATTGAAATGCAAATCAAAGGATAAACAGCAGAAGTGAACAAATAGATTTTCCCTACCAGAAAATATTAATCCGACACCAAATATAAAAGCAGACACTAACCCGCTATAACGTCATCGCCAATGACTAAATCTCCAAAAGACAGACGAAAACAACGGTGAATTATAGCTCTGAAATGGACATGAGGGTTATAAATTACTGAAAAACAGCTGCGGGTGAAGTATATTGATCGCAAGTGCCCAGATTGTGATCATATCTGTTTTGTTCTGTAGATATGTAATCCAAATATTCATAGCTTGACACAGATGGAAATATGACTGGATTGTGCTGCTTTTACGGCCCCTCAAACAGCTTGATCCACGCTGGCATTTCTCCCCTTGGGTTTTAGGTTTTGGAAAGGGAAAAAAATTTCACCACCCCGTCCAAACTTTTAGGGTACCGGGTATCAGATTTGCACAATCCATATGCACAACGCTTTGGCTTGTTTCCATCGCTCGGAAGCTTGACAGACCTCCTGCGCGTAGCTACGGTTGCTAAGCCACAATAAGTGTGTGGCGGTTTTCAGGTGTGGCTTAGCGAAGGGTCAATTAATTGTTAAAAAGACTACAATCTCAATTGAAACACTGCATGGCTCCAATTCACACGTGAAAAGTGTAATCATTTTAATCTGCATTTGCACTAGAGTAAAGAAACAGCTTCAGCCTTGAGTCTTTTCATTCACATAATTTCCGTCTCATTACTAAAGTATTTCCATATACAGATTGCATGTAAACACTTTGATAGCAATCAAAATGTGTGAGTCAGTCACTGATAATGCAATTATATCCAATACTTTTAGTAAGGACTTAATTGCAGTAAGATGTTTACAAGATGCAAGCAAACCTCTTAACTCCCACTTAAATATAATTGTCATTATTCTGATCATCTGCAAAGAAGTGTCTGTTTTTTTTTTTTTTTTACAACCATTATTGCCCTACCCCACAGCACAAATGATGTACTTGCACACACTCAGCATGTGAAAATACTAATTCAGCAGCATGCTGTACATGGCAATGCAGTATTTCTATGCTGTATTGCTTTTTACATTCTCTACATACAGATACAGCATAAAAACCGTTGATGACACTCTTGCCTGTGTATGTGAGAGCGCATGCACACTGTGTTCAGAGTGGTAATGTGAATAAGGTGTTTATATGCTTGTCTATAGCGATTAAATTTGGAGTACACTACAGTCACACTACAGGAATTTGTTTCCAAAAGAATCGAATTAAGATTTTTCATTAAAAGATTTTTTATGATGCCTTTTTTTTTTGTTTCTTTTGAAATTTTTAAAAATGTATCATGTGTCAATTTGATGTGGATTCATCTCGATTGATTCCCACTTGTGTAGTTGGTTCCTGCTGATTTATTGGGGTAACTACTTGAGTCTGGTTTATCAGCTGTTTCTAATTTGTAATTAGATGTTGTAGGAGGGCGGCACGGTGGCTCAGTGGTTAGCACTGTCGCCTCACAGCAAGAAGGTCGCTGGTTCGAGTCCCGGCTGGGCCAGTGGCCTTCTCCACCTTTAAGTCTCTTCTTAAATCTCACTTATTTTCTCAATGTTACAATCATTAAGTTCTGTAGCTGTTTTTTGTTTCATTTTTGCTATTTGTTTTCTTGTCTTTGTTATTCCTTTTATATATTATTAGTCTTCTATTTTCTGTACTCTTTTACATTTTTTCCTGTTTTAATTTTGTTGTAAAGCATCCTTGAGCACTGGAAAGGCACTATATAAAATACACTTATTATTATTATTATTATTATTAACACTGCATTTGCTCAGAACATGTGCCAAACTGAAAGGCCTGTACTGAAAATACTATTACACCCCTACCCTTCCCCTGTCATTCATTCAAAGTATTTAGACAGACCATAACAGGTAATCGCTGCCAGCACTGATTGATTGAAAAGGCTAAATGATGTTTTGGCCACAGTTTTAATCAGTTTAATTGTCTTCATTAGCTCAAATTGCTCTTGGGAGTCTATTATAATCAGCAATGGCAGAATGGGAAATGATGCATCCTCGTGTTTTGGAAATCCAGAAAAAGGTTTTCCATAAAATAAAGCTGGGAAAATCAAGTAAAAGATCAAAGCATATCTTTAAAAGTACTTCATTAACTGAGCCAATAAGTGGTCAATTTCCAGATAGTGCATGATGTCATTCCCATCATTAAAACCAGTAATTTACACCAGTAATAAATCACAATGCTCGTCTCTTTACCTTTCTTTCTTCAGAAGCTCCTGGCTAATATTGACTAGCTGGCCTGATGCATCATGGGATTTCTTGGTCATGGTCTCCAGCTCAGCCTCCAAACGAGTCTTCTCATTAATGAGCCCATCTGCTGTTTTTTCTCCCAGATGAACCTTTTCCTCCAAGGCTGCAGACAAGATGCAGTGGAGTTTATTGTTACATATATCATAAAGTATTACTAGCATCATCACATGTTATATATATATATATAACACATATATATATTGTAGTTTTACAAAAATGATAATGAGATTGGCAGAAAAGTGATAATTACCAGTTATTTGGGTCTTTAGGGCATCTACTTGGGTTGTTAGAGTGGACACTTCTTTTTCCCTTTTTGTGAGTTTTTCCAGAGTTTCTAATAAGACACATTAATGCATAAAGAACATTTTAAAAACTGAGATGGGAGAGAGAGAGAACTATACCGCTTGTATGTACCGCTCGTAATTGTATACTTTTTTGAATAGTATTGTATAATTTCTGATTTAAAATAATAAATAAATAATAAAAATTAAATTAAATAAATTTAATTTAATTTAATTAAAATAACCACTGTCCACATACGTCAACATTCAAAAGTTGGGGGTCAGTAATGGTGCTTTTAACACCTGTAGATCCGAAACAGGGATTAAATAGTTGTACAATGTTTACAATGTTTATTTTTGTTCTTGGTGTGGTTTGCTTTCACACTGCAAAGTTTCTAAACGGACTAAAATAGTTAAAGGGCACCTAGTTTACCCCTTTTCCCAGATTTAATAAAAGTCTTTTGTGTCTCCAGAATGTGTCTGTAAAGTTTTAGCTCAAAATACCCATCAGATTATTTATTATACCTTTCAGAAGTTTGTAATTTTTAGCTCTTATAGCATCTTGTAGCTGTTTTTGTGGACTGTGCCTTTAATGCTGGTTCTCCCCGCCCACCGTTCCCACGTGCCTGTCAGTGTGCCTCAATCTCCGCCCGGCTGCCTCAGATAACAGACAGACATGAAGGAAGCAGATCTCACGTAACGTTTGTGAGAAATATTACAGTAAGAACTTTCCCAATGATTATTTGATATATTTGTTGTGAAGTTGCGATGAGTCACACACAATGTCGTTACAAAGTTCACGTGCGCGCACACACACACACACACACACACAGCGGAAACACACACAGACAGAGCGCGCGTTTAGCTTTGCACTGTTTTTGCACGGCAAATGTGACAGGATACACATTAATATCCACTGCTGTATGGATATCTGTTATGTTAATGTACAAAATAAACCTGATTTAACGTCCACAACCCGGGATTGAAGCATCTTCTTTTATAATTGTACTGACACGCGGCTGTGATGATGAAGTAAAGTTGAAGTAAATCACTGTAATTCATTACAAACATGCACTGTTTTAAAAACGTGTTAAACTTGTAAAACTCACTCTTGATCACGTTTGATGATGATTGATGATCCTAGCGAACTGAACAGATCTTTTATTCCCGGTTGCTTTGCGCACATCCTGTCTTGTTGATATGATTATACACATTACTACGGAGACATGTTAATACGCAGCTGTCAATCAATTCGGTGGGCGGGGAAACCGCACTCCTACGTCAAGTTGCGGTCGGCCTCAAAATGGGAGGGATTTGGATGCTATTTTAACATCAGGAAATTTTAAAAAAGAGACTTATTGTCTTTATATCACCCAAATATGACTGTGGACACACTATACCTACACACAGTTCTGTCCAAACAGCTTAAAAACGATGATTTTCATCATAGGTGCCCTTTAAAACAAGTCACGTGCGAGTAAACTCTCCTCACATTAGTCAGAGTTTCAGGGATTATTTTCAGAGTCCCACGGATTCTGCTCAGCTGCCATACATCGTTATTTTAATTTATGATGATAAGCAATAAGATATTATAAGTGAAAAGGTGCACTTTAATTTTGACACCCACAGACATCGTCACCAAATATAAATCAGAGAAGTAAGACTTTCTCATACATAGCCTCATTTCAGTTGTCAAGTTTTGTAAAAATCTATCTATTGAATCAATCAATCTATAAATTTTTTTTAAAAACGGCTAGAATTATGCATTATAGGCTTAAATTATAGAGAAACAACAGATGAACCGAGATTGCAATGTTGATCTTTCTTTCGAGGTGTCAGTGCAGAAATGAACAAAACAATGGGTCTAAAACAAAATATTCTAAAATTAAAATATGGAAAAGTTATCAGATAGTAATTTCGGTCAATTTTCCTAACAGCACTCAGTAATATTTCAGCATGCTTTCACTTTCGTATTCGACATGAAATGTACATTTACCAGTAGGAATGATGGCATCCAGCCCTACTCATAATTCTCTCTTCATATAGCCATTTATTCATTCATTCATTTTCTTTTCGGCTTAGTCCCTTTATTAATCAGGGGTCACCACAGCAGAATGAACCACCAACTTATCCAGCATATGGTTTACGCAGCAGATGCCCTTCCAGCTGCAACCCATCACTGGGAAACACCCATACACTCACATTCACACACATACACTACAGACAATTTAGCCTACCCAATTTACCTATAGCGCATGTCTTTGGACTTGTGGGGGAAACCGGAGCACTTTATATGTGGGGGAAACCCACGCAAACTCAGGGAGAACATGCAAACTCCACACAGAAATGCCAACTGACCCAACCGAGGCTCGACCCAGCGACCTTCTTGCTGTGAGGCAACAGCGCTACCCACTGCGCCACCACGCCACCCTCATATACCATATATATGGCAATTATATAGACATAATACACTGTGATATAGCCTGGTTCGTTGGATCGTTTTGCTTTCTCACTACAATCGATCCACTCCAGAGTTCGTTTCAATCGAGCCAAGACCACCTCATTCAGGCGATCTTGGACCGATTGATTTGGAGCGGATCCGTGCACGATTGCTGGATTCACATATGCCAAACGAACCGCGCTAACTGGGCAAATGAGACAGGTTCTAAAACAAATGTCTAGGTGTGAAAGCACCCTGAGATTTTTACTGAAGAAATTAATACCTTTATTAAGCAAGCATGCATTATACAAAAGTAACAGTAAAGATATTAATTTTGTTATGAAAGATTTATATTTCAAATAAATGCTGTTCTTTTAATCTTTCTATTGATCAGACTTCTGAAAAAAATGTCACAAATCACAAATTCCACAGAAAACTTTTTTACGTTTGAATACAAAAATAACACACATGTTTCTTAAGCACCAAATCAGCATATAAAAAGCACATTAAAGACCTATAGTAATGATGCTGAAAACATAGCTTTGCCATTACAAGAATAAATAAAAATGTAATGTTTAGCAATAGACAAAACATTTATCTTTCAAATGTAATAATATTTCACAATTTTATTGTTTTTATTAAATTTTTGATCAAATAAATGCAGCCTTGGAGACCATGAAAAATCTTTTTTTTTTAATTTAAAACTTCTTTTACACATACCTTCAACATTTTGTTTTAGTTTAATCTTCTCTTCAGAGTTGTCGTTATTTTCAATCATCTGGATGGGGAGAAAACATGTTTAAGTAAATCTTAAAAGGGATAGTTCAACCAAACAATTCTGTCATCATTTACTCACCCATACGAGTTTCTCATTTCAATTAAACACAAAAGATATTTTGAAAAATGTTAAAAGACTTCCATGGTAATTTTGTCCTGCTATTAAGGTTAACTTAGCTACTGTCAACTATTTGTTTACCAATATTGTTCAAAATAATTAATTTTATATTCAATAGAAAAAAGCAACTCATACTGGAACAATTCAAGGATCCTAATAGAAAAATGCATTTCAACCCAGTGGAATTTAGACAATTATTTATCCCATCAGGATCACAGATGGCTTGCTTCAAATTTTGTAAAAACAATTCCAAATGCAGACCTGTGCACTTTTGACTAGACTACAAAATTACTCCGTTAACATGAAAGGGTCATGAAACACTAAACTACATTTTCTGAGATTATAACAGATGTGTTTGTGTTACACATCTTAAAAGACAATGCATCTAATGATTTAGATAGAGCTTTTTATGCACTATTTTCATGTATTGTGTTTATTTACAGTTAATGTTGATATGGCAAATGACTACAGCCCTCAGAAATGTATTCATGGATCAAAAGTGTGTATTTGTTTTTGCTTTGTTTGTTTTTTAACGTTATTCTCATCCTTAATCTTCAAATGTGATGCATTCTCTTTGTGAGTATTGCAGCTTCCAGTGTGTTTTTACAGCTCATTGATATAACAAATCTAATGTTTACTGTACGCAAATGCCACAAAATAAGCCACAAAGGAATTGTCCCCTCAAAAATGACAATTCTGTCCTCATTTACCCTCCCTCCGCTTGTTCCAAACCTATCTGAGCTTTTTTCTTCAGTTGAACACAAAAGATGATATTTTGAAAAAAAGCTGGAATCAGGCAGCCATTGACTTCCATAGTAGTAAAGAAACGTACTATGGATGTCATTTGCTACTGGTTTTCAACAATCTTTAAAATAACTTATTTTGTGTTCAACAGAAAAATAAGCCCATAAAGGTTTGGAACCACCTGAAGATGAGTAAATAGTGAGTACATTTTTATGTTTGTGGAAACTGTCCCTTTAAAAATTGAGCTTTAACAGACGTGTTCATGTACAGTTGAAGTCAGAATTATTAGCCCTCCTGAATCATTAGGCCCTCATATATTTTTTCCCCAATTTCTGTTTAACGGAAAGATTTGAGTGAGAACGGAACACATTTTTAAACATAATAGTTTTAATAACTAATTTCTAATAACTGATTTATTTTGTCTTTGCCATGATGACAGTACATCATATTTTATTAGATATTTTTTTAAGATACTAGTATTCAACTTAAAGTGACATTTAAAGGCTTAACTAGGTTAATTAGGCAAGTTAAGGTAATTAGGCAAATCACTGTATAATGATGGTTTGTTCTGTAGACAATCGAAAACAAATATTGCTTAAGAAGACTAATAATATTGACCTTAAAATCATTTTTAAAAAATTAAAAACTGCTTTCATTCTAGCCGAAATAAAACAAATAAGACTTTCTCCAGAAGAAATAATATTATTGGAAATACTGTGAAAACTTCCTTGCTCTGTTAAACATCAATTTAGAAAATATTTTAAAAAGAAAAAATCCATTAAATGAAAAAAAAAAAAAAAAGAAAGAAAACAGGAGGAAATCACAGGACTTCAACTGTATGTGTACTATGCAGAGTGCAAATGCACACTGTGCAGTAATCTGCCCAGTAATTTATAGCATTCATAAGATATGCGTTTTTGTGCAATGTACAGGGAGTGTACAAAACTAATGTGTGAAAATATATATAAGAGAGAGAGATATTGTTTGAATCCAAAGACGCTGTTGTCTTCCCACTCATGCCTTATCTCACCCACTTTTACAGAATTTTTAAAAAGTTTGGTATGATCCCACTACTAAAAGAAGGGGTTTCATGGCCCTTTCACTACCCAGCAGACACACAACGTCATAAGACGTTAATATTAGGTTAGATTTAGGTCGCCAGCGTCTAAGGACAATGTCATTATTGGACGTCAAAATAACATTGTCCTTAGACAACATCAAAATAACATTGTCTAAGGACAATGTTATTTTGACGTCCAATAATGACGTGAAATGACGTTGATATTTTGTTGATTTTAGGTTCTGTTGGAAAGTGACCAAAATCCAACGGCGAGCCAACATCTTAAACCAACGTCATATTGATGTCAAATACTGACATTTATTCGTCAGGTATGGCAGCCAAAATCCAACGTCTGATAGACGTCATATTGATAACATCCACACAACGACAAGCTGTAACGTCATTAGACGTTGATATTTTGTTGTTTTTAGGTTGCATTGAAAAGTAACTAAAATGCAACATCTGTCCGATGTTGGACATTGATGTCGACCTGACGTTGGGTTCTGACGTCAACCCGATTTTCATTTCGAAACAAAATGCAACGTCCCACGACATTGTGGTATAACGTCAATCTGACGTCATGTTGACATCCTGTGCCTGCTGGGTAGCCTCCTAAACTTTTGTAAATAACAGAATCGTTTACTGGATCAAAGGTCACTAACATTAACATCCTGAGTGGTGTGATCTGCCTCTACAGCCTGCAGTCGGTTCTCGCTGACTCTGAGCTTCTCCTGCAGAGTGAGGATCTCAGCTCGGCTCTGAGCTTCAGCCTTCTGCAGGGCCTCATAATCTACCATCTTCTTCTCAGCCAGCACTAGCTGCTCTTTGAGAAGTTGGTTGGCCTTTTCACGCTCTTCCTGAGACTTATCCAGATCTCCGATCCTCAGCTCAGCCTTTTTGAGCTTTTCTAAAACTTCTTTGATCTCCAGAGTATGCTGGTTGCTCTTGGTCTCCACCTGTATCTTCCAGTTCTCCTCGCTGTCCTCAAGCTGGTCCCGTAGTTCCTGAAGCCGGCCACGTAGGTCTTCACGCTCTTTGGCCATCACTGCAGCATCGATCTCATGTTTGGCCTTCAAGTTCTCTAACTCCAGTTGGTGCTCCATCTTTAAGCCCTCCAGAGCTGCTCTCATCTCAGGCACGGTTCCTTCACCTTCTCCTCCATTGATCTCACCAGACCCACGGTCTGTTGTTAACGAGGCTTTCAGTTCTTCGAGAGCACGTTGATGGTCTCCAACCAGAGCGTCAAGTTTGGCTTTCCAGCTGTCCATCATCTCCATGTTTTCGCGAGTGGCCTGCTGGAGTCTTTGCTTCAGGTCAGAGATCTCTTGACCTTGACGTTGTGTAATGGCTTTAAGGCGCTCGGCTTCTTTCTGGCTGGTGCTCAGAGATGCCTCGTACCTCTCACGCAGCTGGCTGCTCTCTTCGCGGCGTTCACGGCCCACAGAGAGAAGCTGTTCTCGCAAGACCAGAGTTTCAGAGGTTATGCCTGGCTCTCCATCTTCAGCATCTGTGGCTGGACCAGAAGAGCTTCTCTGAAACCGAACCTGGAGCTCCTCGACCTCAGCCTTGCGCAGGGCCAGTTCCTCTTCAAGCTGCATAACACGAGTCTTCTCCTCAACTGTAGTTTGCTAGAGGACAGAGAAAGTCTCATAAATTCTGCATTTTCCATCATTTATATGTCAATTCCTTGTTTCTGTTCTGTGGCAACTCTCAAAGAATTTAGACATTTGTACAATAATACTCTCTCTAGTTTATTCGCAGGATGTTTTTCCACTTCGTTTGAGTTCAATTATTTGAACTTGCCTCGTAGACGCAATTTCACGACAAACATGTCACAAATTCTGTGTTTTACTAAACAAGCAGATAATATAAGGAAGTCCAATACAAAATACATTTTGAAAAGTCATGATATTATCTAAGCCCATGTTTATAAATCGTCCACCTAAAATCAACATTTGTTGTTGATAAGCTGTATAAAATACCTTTGAGAGTTGCCCACTTGAACTAGAGACATGCATCCGAAAGACATTATAGGCATGAGAAGCAAACAAAGCATTTTGCTTGCCTTGAAAACATTTCAATGAATGCTCATTTCTTGAAACAATGACTCGTGCATGTGCACAAAAGCAGATATAGTGCAATCTATAAACTACACCAGCATTCCTGTTGAATTCAAGCCCAAGCAAGCTTTCCTCAAGTCTTCCTCAATCTAAAAGCAGCCAGGCAAATATGACAAGGCACAGCACACTTCAAGTCCAAAGGTACACAGGCAATCACTACTAGAATTCAAACTATGTTGAAAGAAAATATGTTTCATATCAAAGAGCACACCAATGTTAGTCATCGTGGAGTCATCTGAAGATTGGATAGTTTCAAGGAAAATATCATTAGAGGTTATCAAAGATCAGATCATTCTACAAGAGTTCACAGTCTCAAACCACAGAAGAGAAGTGAGAGAAGCACATGTCTACATATAATGTTCATCTTTAAATTAGAATGGTCACTCTAGAAGCCACACAGTTGATTTTACTCCCTTTATATCACCTTGACACTCTTGCCCAGCCTCATGGGTGCTGGTTGGAGTCTGCCTCTGACCTGTTGATAAATGTGAAATCCTGTTGATTAGAGTGCCTGGATGGTGCTGGATTCACTCACCATCATTCACAGTGACAGCCAAATCTACACTTGTATTGATTCACATGTGAGTGGTGCTTGTCAATGCACATCGGCCACCACAACCTCACTGGTGGTTGCCAGTGTTGCTAGGGTGTTTGTGGGGGTTACTAGGGTGTATACTGGTAGGCAGTTGCTAAGGTGTATGCAAAGGCATTGCTAGTCAGTTACTATGGTGTATGGGATGTTTATGGCATTTCTAGGTGGTTGCTGGAGTGTTGTTAAAATTGTGTGATTCCTATGACAGGAGTTTATTTTGGAACATAGGCAGTTCTGAGGCAGTTCTGGGTGATCCCTAAGGAAATGGTAATGGCTGATCTATACTTCTGCGTCGAGTGTACACGTAAGGTCAAAAATGGACGCGCAGCACAAGCTTTGTGATTGGTCGTCATGGTAGTGTTGACGGGTGTGGGCAGGGCCGACAGCTGCAGGAGAGAAGCGAGCCTGTTGGCACGAATGTTTAACAATTGTTGAGTCCTGTGGAGGAGCTCCAGATGAATACTTTTTTGTGTTTACTTCATGATTATAGTTGTTGCACATCTGTCAGTTCCCGCCTCAGAATGAGCACGTTTGAGCTACTTGTACAGTAAGTAAGCATTACAGGTATTTCTGCTGTAAATAAAACACCACAAAGAAACACGACACAGAGGAACATAGAAACCCCACTGCTAGTTAGTGCTGTTATTGCACAGCAATACAAACAGAACACAGAAGTATAAATCATGACAATGTGCAAGGCATACGCCATGGGTTACGGTGATCACTTGACGCAGAAGTATAATTCAGCCTTAAGGGCAGATGCTGAAGTGGATCTTGGTGGATCCCAACACAGTTTATTTGAGTTTTCCAGGTTAAAGCTAATTGTAATACAGATGTGATGGTGTTCTGATTTTTCTTTTTGTTAAGGCATTCTTTGGGTGATAAAGATGTTCTGATTGGTTACTAAGATGCTGTTAGGGTAATCTGGGTGATCATTATGAAATTTGCTTGGTGCTCTGGGTGGTCACTAAAGGCCCCGGTATACTTCAAATTAAGTTTTTCATAATTCGTTTGATGGCAAAAGAAGTTCGAAAAGGTTGAATGACATTATACTATTTTCAAAACACTCCAACACCCCCGTGGTGTAGTAGGAAGGGTGAGAAGAACATTTCATAAACATCTGGCTTAAGGCCTACTCCACGAGAAGCGCCATATCTTTACATTGTTTTCTATTTGCTGCAGACAGACACCAAACGGCACTGCCAGTGTCAAAAGATGTGGTATGACGAGGTGGGCTTCTAGTCCAGTGTGTGATCCCATCTGAGACCTTAAAATCTCTCTACTAGCAATCGTACAGGTGCGGTAACTGTAACATGTACAAAAAAAATCTCTACCAGATCTCTGGTGTATTTATGTTGCTAATGTTGTTGTTTAGGATGTTGTTCCCGTCTGACCCCTGTAGAACGAGAAACGAATCAGGGGGAAGGAATCTTATGTCCCATGCCATGTTTCTTGGGTTTTCTGAGAGGTTGCTAGGGCACTGGCAGACAGTGAGTGTGTTCTAAGCATTTGTAAGTGTACTGCTAAGGTTGGTAATTGCTTAGGTGTTTACAGTGTTCTAGCTCAACGGCTTCCAACCACACTCTTGGAATAACCTAACAGCATTGTACATTTGAGGTATTCTGAATGTATTCTGGGTCTTCTTGGTGGTCACTAGGGTGCTGTTAGGGTGTTGGAAGTAGGTACCATGACATTTTTGGGGTTTCTGGGTGGTCGTTAGATGTGTACAGTGTAGAGTGAGCTATGGTGGCCCTATGGTATAGTCTTCAGATGTATGGCAAGACAGACCAATGGTGTGGTTTGTGCAAAATATTTGTGGCAGAAGATGAATGTTTGACCAATAATAACAGTGATGCCATAGCAACTATCTCTAATTATAACAAAAACAGGGCTAAGAACAGTGGAGTAGTGTCAAAAGGAGGTTTATCAAAACCTTTAGGTTTTAGGCTAATGTGGTAAAATAAGGAGAAGATAATTCCCCAATTGCACCTGAGGGTCTCAGGGAGATGCTCAGAAAACAGAAGATAGAGACAGACATGAAAAAATATTTTGCAAATGAAAGGTGAAGAAAGCAGTTTCTGACTATCAAGAGCAGTGCTGCCCCCACAGAAATAGGCAAAGATCTCCAACACTCATGACTTTGGGGTTTCGGTGCATTACTTTCTGACTAGAGCTGGAATCATTACAATTAAACCAACAATCTAAATGCAAGAAAACTAAATTTGAAATTAAATTTTATCCAAACCAAACAAGTAATCTGAAGTTCAAATATATCTCAACAGCCCAAACAAACATGTCAGATCAAATGAGTATATTTATGAAGGGTTTCAGGGAATGATGGAGATCTCAGGCCTGCTCATTCAAGCACAAGCGACAGAAGCAAAGCAATGGGGGCCGATGGCTACAGGCTGGGGTGTTTCATCTCCCTGCATGTTTACCATCTTTTCCTCTAACTCTTTCTGAAGCCGCTCTGCTTTGGACTTTTCCAAATGCAGACACTGCTCGAGCTGCCGAATACGGGCATGCTCCAGTTTGGTCTGAGTCTACAGAGAAAGAGAGGAGGGGGAAGGAAAGACACGAAAGAAAAAGAAAGAGAGACATACATAGGTAGCACAGAAAAAAACACCTAAAACAGGTCTCAGCTATTAAAGGAACACTACACTTTTTTGGGAAATAGGCTCATTTTACATGTCCCCTAGAGTTAAACAGTTGAGTTTTACAATTTTTGAATCCATTCAACCGATCTACGGGTCTAATGGGAGCACTTTTAGCTTAGCTTAGCATAAATCACTGAATCAGATTAGATCATTAGCATCTCGCTCAAAAATCTGAATTTTTTTTTTATATAATTTTCCTATTTAAAGCTTGAATCTTTTGTAGTTACATTGTGTACTAAGCCTGAAAAGTTGCCATTTTCTAGGTCGATATGGCTAGTATTTTTTTAATTCTAGCATATTAATCAAGGAACTTTGTTGCCGTACCATGACTGCAACGATATCAGACATCATAACGTCAGAATGAGAGCATAGTTCCTAGCCACATGTGCCTAGAAAATAGCAACCTTTTTTTTTGTCGGTCTTATTGCATGACATAACTACAGTACAATCAAGTTTTTTATATTTATGCTAAGCTAAGCTAAAAGTGCTTTCAAAAAGGTGAGTGAATTCAAAAACGGTAAAACTCAAAGGGAGTTATAAAATGGGCCTACTTCCAAAAACGTGGAGTATTACTTAGGCCTGCCACGATAAGTAATGTTTCTTGTGTGATATATTGCCACAGAAATTGTTGTAATAAAAGTGATATTATTGTCAACTTTGAGATCATTTTATGTCACTGATTATATGATTACATAACAGCATAATAATGCAAATAGCCATAAACACTTGTAAATAAACACTAAAATACTTAACATTCTTAAGGTTTTTTAGATTCTATAATTTGATGTTAAAAAGGTATAATATATATTATTAAATGTCCTATTAGGTAAATGTCCAATTATAAACTTTGACACTGTTGAGGTAGAATGTAAATGTCATTGTAAGATGGCTTCCACATTATTTGTGAATTTGCAAATATATATTGCAATGGCAAAAATTATTGATGTCATCTCCAAGTATGGGGCGTCACGGTGGCGCAGTGGGTAGCACGTTCGCCTCACAGCAAGAAGGTCGCTGGTTCGAGCCTCGGCTGGGTCAGTTGGCGTTTCTGTGTGGAGTTTGCATGTTCTCCCCGTGTTCGCGTGGGTTTCCTCCGGGTGCTCCGGTTTCCCCCACAAGTCCAAAAACATGTGGTATAGGTGAATTGGGTAGGATAAATTGTCCGTAGTGTATGTGTGTGAATGAGTGTGTATGGATGTTTCCCAGTAATGGGTTGCAGCTGAAAGGGCATCCGCTGCGTAAAACATATGCTGGATAAGTTGGCGGTTCATTCCGCTGTGGCGACCTTAGATTAATAAAGGGACTAAGCCGAAAAGAAAATGAATGAATGAATGAATGAATCTCCAAGTATTGCACGAGAAGTCAATATATTGATTATTGTGACAGGCCTAGTGTTACTTTAACTGATAAAAATAGCAAAGTGAAAGAAAACTGAAGAGCAAGACAGGGTGTGTTTTTACAATCAGCATTACAGTATTTAAGACTAGTTGAAGGTAATTTACTTAATCTAATAATTGTTTTAGTCAAAGTGGATATCATATTACATTTTTATAGAGTAAAACCAGGCTGTAAAAGTACAGTTCATTCAATGTTTTTGGTGTCTACAAATTTTGGAAAGACATTTTTAAATGTTTTTTTTAATTACATAAATCCGAAAGAGCCTCAACCATCTTCATACAAATCAGGTATCTCAATAGAAATCCTTTTCTTTTCCATAAGGATATTGATGCAAAATGTAAATGTAAAGCAGCTCATACCTCCAGGTCTCCTTTGGTAATGGACTCTTCCTCAACTCTGAATTGAAGATCCTCCACTTTCCTGTCATAACACATAATGACCACCAGGTGTCAGGGAATTCATTCTTCAATTAGAGAACAAAGCATAAATATTTTTTTCTGGCAGAGAATAGTTTTGAAATTTCTACTGAAACCTACTAACATTAATGCAGAACCCTACAAAAACAAGTGTAAACAATGCCATAGTAGAAATACACTACTTGCAGGTGTATTTGATCACCTATTACTGTGAAGGCAGGGTAAGATTATTTATTATATGTATATATTAATGGGGCAGCACGGTGGCTCAGTGGTTAGCACTGTCGCCTCACAGCAAGAAGGTTGCTGGTTCGAGTTCCAGCTGGGCCAGATGGCATTTCTGTGTGGAGTTTGCATGCTCTCCCCGTGTTCGCATTGGTTTCCTCCACAGTCCAAAGACATGTGGTACAGGTGAATTGGGTAAACAAAAAAATATTGTCCGTAGTGTGTGAATGTGAGAGTGTATGGGTTTTTCCGAGTACTGGGTTGCATCCGCTGCGTAAAACATATGCTGGAATAGTTGTTGGTTTATTCCGCTGTGGCAACCCCTGATAAATAAGGGACTAAGCCGAAGGAAAATGAATGAATTCATTAATTTTCCCCAAAAGTTAAGGGTTGAGCTCAGAAAACTGTCGAAAAATGTATTAATAACATAGTTTACTGGCTGTAATAGTCAGAATTATTCATTCATTCATTCATTCATTCATTTTCTTTTCGGCTTAGTCCCTTTATTAATCAGGGGTCGCCACAGCGAAATGAACCGCCAACTTATCCAGCATGTGTTTTACGCAGCGGATGCCCTTCTAGCTGCAACCCATCACTGGGAAACACCCATACACTCCCGTTCACACACATACACTATGGACAATTTAGCTTACCCGATTCACCTACAGCGCATGTCTTTGGACTTGTGGGGGAAACTGGAGCACCCGAAGGAAACCCACACGAACACGGAGAGAACATGCAAACTCCACACAGAAATGCAAACTAATCCAGTCGAGGCTCGAACCAGCGACCTTCTTGCTGTGAGGCGACATCGCTACCCACTGCGCCGTTCAATCAGAATTATTGATTTTTAATTTAAATGTAATATAGTTATTCCCTTTAATCAACGTACCCCTCATTGGATCATAATATTGGTAATATATAGTTATAATCAATTAAATTGTATTAAAATATTGCAAAATTGTTTATTTATTATGTAAAATCATATAAAATATTTTTTTACTATTTGTACTGTTGTATGATATAGACCAGGCCCATATAAGGTGCCTAAATTGCTGATGACACAATTTTATTATTATTATACTATGTTTTATTATTATATACTGCTTGTTTTGTTATTGGTTTCAAAAAATATCTATATATCTATAGTAGCCAACATTTGAAGTAAATCGAAACCTTTGACAGACATGTCCCAGCTTACCCCAATGTCATGCTCTTCGACAAGTAACTTATTAACATGATATAACTTTAATTAAAAACTCCATGGCAAAAAAATGTCAGCATACAACAGTACAACATGTGGATTTACAAGAAAACATTTACCTTCTTTCTTCTTCAAGCTGATTGGCCAGCTCCATTTTGTCTTTCTGTGTGCTTGCCAGCATTGCTCGGACTTGCTGTAGGTTGCTCTCTGTCTCTGTTGCATACTGAATGAGATAAGATAAAAGGTCATTTGTGCTTCAGAAATTCATACAAATGCATTGTTAAATGGCATGCTTAGGTTTGTATTTGTCAGTTAACGTAGTAAATGGACATAGGTAAACAATGTTGTGTTTGTGTGTTCGAGTCACACCTGCAGATGTCGGGCCTTCAGCGCCGCCAGCTCCTTTTCCACCTCGCAGATATGGCTGGTGGCCTTCGCGACCTCGGCCCGCTCCAGGTCTCTCTCAGCCAGGAGCTGCTCGATGTGCTGCTGTTTCTCCTTCAGGGCTTCCTGCAGAGCCGTGGTCCCCGAGATCTTCCGTGCATACCTCGATGAGGTCTCTGTCAACTGCCAGAAATACAGGCAAAAATGTAACTTAAATATACTTTAGTTTAAAGAAAATAAATTGATGTAATAAAGAATTGAGGCCCTATCATACAGGTGCGACGCAAGTGTTGTTTGCTAGTTTCAGCCCGGTGCAGGAATCATTTTCATGTTTTGCACCACATTGTTTAAATAGAAAATGCATTTGTGCACCCATGGGTGTGTTTGTCTGACAAAAAGGTGTGTTAAGGCATTGTAGGCATGTTGCTATTCTGAGGCAACTGAAAAAGACTACGCCATTGACCAACTAAAAGTTGGTCTAAAGTCTATGGCGCAGGGTTTTTATTTGTTATTTGAAGACAGCGTTAGTGATATGAGCCTATGTGGGTCCAAACACATTGCTTATTACACACACAGGGATGTACAGCAGCACACAAATATCTTTAAACATGAAAAATTAAAGGATTAAAACATAAAAAGAAATATTATTGTCTTTATCTTCACCTCAGGGGGCATTTTGTGGAATCCAGATCTGTTGTAGCCAGTTTATTCATGACAATTTACTTGTTCAGTGTTTTTATAATTAATATTATTATTTATTAAATGCATAATTATATTTGTTTTTATT
This sequence comes from Danio jaintianensis, assembly GCA_903798115.1. Classification (NCBI taxonomy): domain Eukaryota; kingdom Metazoa; phylum Chordata; class Actinopteri; order Cypriniformes; family Danionidae; genus Danio; species Danio jaintianensis. The sequence continues at coordinate 11,755,779 of CAIGQV010018170.1, forward strand.
ATTTTTTGTTTAGATTTGTCCATCTGTCGGGTTTTAGAGACATATGGATTACCATATAGTGGCAAAAGAAAAAAAAAGGAAGTCTGTTTGGAGAATTCACAGTTTTTTGACCACACTTCATTCTTATTGTTCATTTATTAGTTTGCTGGAAATTAGAGCTGAATTTAGAAATAGTTTTGAAACAAATCTTTGCGCTTAAACGAAATTCTAAAATGAAATATGTAATGGATGTTTTCAGTGTAGCGTGTCCACCACAGTTTCCCGAATCGAATTCACGGTTGAATGGAAGAGCCCGAAAGGATGAGGCTCGTTTTGTAGATGGTCTTTAAGTATGTCAGTTTATCCACATACAAAGTCGTGCCATGTAAATAGTAAATGCACCATGGTGGGACTCTTTAAGGCAATGGGAGTTGAGATTCTGATTTGCTGAACGCACATTATGCCCAAAAAACTCATAACTCATTAAGGGGAATAAGGACAACCCTTTAAGACCATGTGTCGGATGCACAGACTGTTTTTCCCTTCCTTAAAGTAGCAAAAATGGATTCAGATATGCCCCAAGTGAAACAGTGCCATGTGCTTTAGACCAAAGTCAAAGTGATGTTTGAAAAGTATGCATCGAATAGTAAACACATTTTTTTTTTTAAAACACTGATCTGTGGCCATTACATAATAGGTGGGTGTAGCTCTGAGACTCCACTTTCTTTGACATGAAGCTCTTGTGAAGTTTATTTCTTTGTTCAATCCATTGAGGTCAGGCATCAATGAGTCAATGAAAGCTGCTTTGAAGTTGTAATTCAAAGTAAAAGGCTAATACTGTATGTTGCTTGTTTTTCAAGCAATCTGTTTGCCTGATAGTGTAAGCTGCTTGCTTTAAAGTAACTTTTGTCCAAGTGTGATGATTTAACATCAGAATGGTGATTGAAGCAGTACAAAAACATTATTGTCGAGAGGGTATAAAAATTGCAATGGATAACTTTGTGACATGGAAAGAAAACAAAACAAAATTCTGTTGCGTCACTGAAAATAAAATACAGATCTCAACCTAACATTGAGCATGAACTGAGCATGAAAGTATAAAGCCTAAAGCCTCATTTAGAGAAGTTGTGTACTAAAAAACAGATTAGTTGCAACCACTAATATTGTTAACCCTTGTGCACTGTTCAAATTGACTACCCTTTTGTTATGTTCGGGATGAAAACATCCACTGTATTAAACTGCTGTAAAAATGCATCAGATAAATATTTTTTTCAAATTGCTTTTGCATAAATCTGTTAATCAACCTCAGTCCTGATCAAAACTACTAAATTGTTTAGAAAATTACAGGATTTTAACTCTTTAATTGCCAAGTTCACAAATTATGCCACTGATTTTTTGAAAAAAAAACAACAACACACAAAATGACGTATTTTCAATATAAAAACTAGTTGTGGACTGGATTTTTTTTCCTTTTATCACAGTCTTGTGATAAAAGGACATGTGGACATGTGAACACAGGACATGTGAACGATTAGTAACAACATTGGCTTTGATACATTGTTAGATTTTAATTTTTTCTCCCTAATTTACTGTTGGTGGCTGTTTTTGCCCCACTGAATTCCATTATAGCCACATTTGATGGTGCATAAATACACAGTCTTTGTTTTTGTTTACTCCATGTAGTTCTGAGAGCTGAGATCCATATTTTGATTTTCTCAGACACATCAAGGTAAGTGCATAAAGGTCACTCTCACACATTCACACACATTCATTTGCTGTTACACTCCATATAAAATCCAGAAACTAAGCTTTTTTTGCACAGGCCTATCTAAAGGGTTAATGGTGCCAAGTGATGATCAACAGTAAAAATGACAAATTTTACCTCTTCCAGGGAAAACCACCAACAATCAAGAATGCATGATTATATGGTGTCACAGTTTTGCAATAAAAAAAATGTGGTTATAATGGAAGTCAATGGGGCAAAAACAGCTACCAACAGTAAATTAGGGAGAAAAAAAATAAAATTAATCAAAAACAATGTATCAAAGGAAATGTTGTTTCACATGTCCAAAACTTTGATAAAAGAAAAAAAAAATCCAGTGATTCAGTGGATGTTTTCATCCCGAACATAACAAAAGGATAGTAAATTTGCCCAGAGTGTATCGTTGAATTTTGTTTTTTTTTCCAATTCAAAGCATTTTCTCAAAATATGTGTCAAAAAAGATTGGTCATCAAAAATATGGTGAAATTAAGACTCGAAATCACCCCAGAGTGGATGAAAACATCCCCAACAGTACATAAGGGTTAAAAATAATTTTATTCATTTTTGTGTTCTTTTTGCATGCAGTTGAAAAGTGCCAAAAAGCAGCAAATTAAGCACTACTCCACACTTTCTTTCTTCAGTTTCTGAATGTGGTGTTGTAAGAGGCAAAATGCAAACATGATTGCATTACTACAATTATTAACAACTTTACTATATTTGAAAATGTTTAATCTTATTTGATGTCATGTTTTTAAAAATGTGATGTTATTTAAATAAATTTGTAATTGAAATCCTAGTTTATTAAAACTACTCAACGCTTTCGCACCTCCAAAGTGTGGAATGGCAGAAAAAGTTGGAAAAACACTGCTTTAAAGCAATTTATTTTATAAAGTCCTATATAAATAACTATAATGTCTAAAAGTGGGGAACTGCAAAGCCGGTGCAACAACCACATCACAATTATGCAATGCTTTCTTTATATAGGAATAGTTTAAAATGTAAATTTACTCACTATTTACTGGCCCTCAGGATGGATACAATCCGTTCTGAGTTTCTTTATTCTGTTGAACATGAAATAAGATATTTTGAAGAATGTTGAAAACCTATAACCACTGACTTCCATAGTAGGGGAAGAAAAATACTATGGAAGACAATGGTTACAGGATTCCAGCTTTCTTCAAGACATCTTCTCTAGTATTCAGCAGAAGAAAGAAAGACAAACAGGTTTAAAACAAGTAAAGGGTGAGTAAACAATGACAGTATTAAAATTTTTGGGTGAACTATCCCTTTAATTGCTCTTTACTGACGTATCTATATTTTTGTTGTTTTTATTTTGTTTTTAAGATTAGAGTGTGCAGCACATATTTACACATTCTTCTAAACTGCACTCTCAGCAATGTGGGTGGCATGCGGATGTTCAGGATACCACTGAAAACATTTTTCAAAAGTATTTTTTACCCCTTTAGCAAGAAATGAAATGGAAAAATCATAAGGATTTGCCCTTGAATTGTTAAATTATTCTGAGGGAAAAGAAACAAAGTGAAAATACATGTTATAATAATCTCTTGAGATGGTGATAAAAAAAACAAGATTCTGCACTTTCATTTAAGTATTTTAATGGGGACCTATTATTCAAAAGTCACTTTCATAAGATGTCTGAACACTGATGGTGTCTGCAGTATCTGTGTAAACAACTATCTTATGGTAAAAATCCACCCGCTTGTTTTTTATAATCTATATTTGGGTGTGAAAATAAACCCAGATCTGTCCAATTAGCATTGATCAGTAAAAATGACTGCATTCAAGAGAAATTTATTCTTATTAAGCAACTAAATTTATTCAGTCAAGAAGAGTGAGCGATTTTCTGTTTTTCTTTTTTGAGTTTCATTCATATTAACAGCATAAACAGCTGTAGATACTGTATATTATGCTGTTGTTATTTTAAACCTTTCCCAGCTGTTTACATTCACAGATATACCCAGCTGGGTTTAGGTGAACTTTGTATGTTTTCGATACAATCTTGTGTGTACTTGACAGTTTATTATGCACAATAAACTGCCAAGGAGAACTTTAAATATGCTGGATTTCAGCTGGATTACTCTGCATGCACTACAGATGAGTGCACTCAGAAAACAGTATAGCAGGAGTTGAAAATGACAAGGCTTTAAAACGCATGAAAATTATAAACACTGCAATGTGACATAAACCAAAGACATAAACCAAACAGAGGTCTTGAGAGCATCTAAAACACAGACTGTAAAGACTCCACCTTCCTCTGGGAAAGAGGTGGGAGGAGTACCTCATTAGCATTTAAAGAGACACACACAAACAAAAAGTGGCTTTTACTTCCTTTTTAAATTGGACATCAACAGTATTCTATAATAATCATTTTTTGGGGGCAGAGAAAGGTAAAATGTCATCCAAATGCTGCTATTTTCACAGAGCTTGTTCTGTTTCTGTATTTGGGCTTCCAAGGGACATGGCACAAAGAGAGAAGTGCTTACAATTCAATTTAATTATGTTCCAGAGAATTATAAAAAAAGGAAAGCTCTCTAGCATTTGACAAAGGACAGCTTCCAGAATCTATCCCGATTCAGTGCTGGATTCAGCCAAAAACTTCTCCTTTATAATCCACAACCTGTAAGTACTTTGATTTGTTAAAATTGAAATATTACATGCATAGTTTCTAGCATTGTACTGTATGTTGTAGCAAGGACGTAACACCGTAAACAAGGACGTAAACAACGGTGAACGCTGTTTGGCACCGTTAACAATTTAGCTACAAACAAATTGATATTTATAAGTCAAACCCCTGTAAACACCTACAGTCGTCACCAGTGCAATGTCTCTCTATGCTGCCGCTTTCCGTGCGTTCTACATTTAAAATAATGAACTTGAGTTAGCAAAAGATATGTGAATGTTTCGTATTACTTACACATGCTTATAACTCGAATATATATAAAAGAAAGACACTTGTCAAATTTTACTTTAGAGATTTACACTAATCCATGAATCATCATGAACTGACCAATCAGAGGCCGTTGAGTCCAGGCCTTAGGAGGAACCAGGAAATATAATAGTCGTTTTCATGTTAGCTGACTAGCAGAATAAAAGTAAGAGTTTTATTTTTTACAAATGACGCATAAGGACGCACCCCATAAACGTAAGCCTTAAAATAAACACTCTGCACCACCCCTTTAAACTGAAATTCACAAATACATTCTTGGGGCATAGCCATCCTGTAAAAGGGGGCATATTGGGTCTCTTACCAGGCCAGTGCGGCTGGGACGGCCTCCAACGCTGGACGCCACAGAGCTGACGGAGCTGATGGAGGAGCTGGAGGGGCTGTGGGCCAGAGACGACACACCCATCGCCATGCGCTTGCTTTTCTTAGCTTTAGCTGGACTGGTGGACGGGAAGCCGATGCGAATCACCTTGTGGATTGGAGCAAAGAGGCCAAACTTGGGTGGGCACTGGAAATATCTAAGGGTACATACAGAGAATAAAGGAAGCAAGAAAGGAAATAGCTGAAATGCAGTGTACTCAAGGTTAGCATATAGACATTCAAAAACACTCAGAGTGGATGGTTATCTGTATGATTTTCCTCTCCTGAAATCTTTTGAATGTCAACATATCTTAAAATTGAAATTGAAACTAGCTAAAAGTTTATGCATCATGTAATTATCATATAAGCATATCATTTATATTTAAACCTCCAACTACAGTAGTTGCCAAAGTAACATTTGCACTTTTTATTTTGAGTTAACATGCTAAAATAATAGTACAGTTGAAAACAAAATGGTTAGCCCTCCTGTGAATTTTTTTTTCTATTTCAAATATTTCCCAAATGAAGTTTAACAGAGCAAGGAAACTTTCACAGTATTTCCGATAATATTTTTTCTTCTGAAGAAAGTCTTATTTGTTTTATTTCGGCTACAATAAAAGCAGTTAGAATTTTTTTTTAAACCATTTTAAGGTCAATATTATTAGCCCCCTTAAGATTGGCTAATTGGCTAAAGAACAAACCACTGTTGTCCAATGACTTGCCTAATTACCCTAACTTGCTTAGTTTAAAGTGCAAGTTAATTTGCACTTTAAGCTGAATACTAGTATCTTGCAAAATATTAAGTACTGTCATCATGGCAAAGATAAAAGGAAACAGTTATTAGAAATTAGTTATTAAAACTAAAAATGTTTAGAAATCTTTTCTCTGTTAAACAGAAATGGGGGGGGGATATACAGGGGGGCTAATAATTCTGTGTATATACAGATAAATAATTTTAAAAAATGTGTTGATAAAATTAAGCATTATGATCATTTACCAATGTGAGGATAAAAAAAAATTTCTTGAGCATATTATTGAACACATGACACTGAAGACTAAAGTAAAGCTGCTAAAAAAAAACCACATTTTAAAATGTATTGTAAGATGCTTCATTCAAAACATTTAAGAACAGAAAATCTAAAGTTCTCCAAACTTTTGAACGGTAGTGTATGAAGATCTATTATAAGCCCTTGCTGTCTCTTGTTTCTTGTATCATCTAAACAAAACACAGGCAGATCCTGCTTTCATTGTCAAAACAAACTGCATGATGTACTAAATCCAAATGAGCCAAATGTCAACAATTAATAAGTATCCATGAAGTTGTTTATCCCTGTTTGGAACTCAATCATCCTCGTTTCTTCAGTGAAAAGACAGCAGAGGTTTAACCTTGGCTCAGCATGTGAATCAAACTATTTTATCCATAGCGTTTCAGTACTAAAAGTCAACATAATACTGCATTTGCAAACTTCCATTTTGTGACATCCCTTCCCTAAACAACTATGCAAGGTGTGAGTTTCGACACCAGCAATTGTTTGGATTGGGATGCAGTGAAATTTACTAGATGTTAATGAACACTTTTAAAGCTTTCGAAATAATTTGGTCAATATGACTAGGATGTATTAATGCATAACTCAATTAAAAATATAAATCTGTTGTTCATTTAAATCACACTAATTTTGTTTTGCCAGTATATGATTATTTTTCAAAGTGCAAGTAGCCATTGAGCTCCCTTTTATAAATCACCAAAGACAACAGTTTTAGCTAAAAAAATATTCTTCTTTTTTACTAAAGTAAAAAAAAGTCACCTACATCTTGGATGACCTGAAAGGAGGTAACAGCCTAGAGGAGAGGAAAAGTTACCTTACAAAAATGCCAGCAGTTCAAAGATCCAAAGTAAGAGAGAAAGAGAGATCAAGAGAAAGAGATGGAGTTTACAGCTTTCATTTTTTCCCTAGCAGTGAAATAGGGGTTCTGCTGTAACTTTAGTGTAAGTGAAAAACTGTCCAGCAACCTCACGAGCAGTGAATTGAGCACAGTTGTCTGTTTTTAAGCAGAGTGTTTTAATTACCCACCCTCACCTCATTCGCCATAGTATTCTACCACGACATAGCGCATATAAGATAAATGACGTCAGTACGTAATAACCGGTTATGATTTATTACTGAACCGATACCAAATTGTCCGCGTCTGCATCGCGATTCATTGAAGAAACAATTCATTGTGACACCCCTATTCCATATTGACTCCATGCTGTATTCTGCACTACAACTAATATATCTGATTAACATAATAAATAGTCATCAAAGCTCTTTAAAAGAGGCATGAAACAATGAAAGCTATTAGCATTGAAGGCCACAGAGGGAGCTGCTAAAGACAGGGCATGAAGTCTGGTGGAAGACAAATGATGTACCTGGTTCCAGCTACAGCTCCATCGTTTTTTCCTAACGGCTCGTCCAGCTCCACTCCACACCACTCGCCCTTGGCAAAGTCAGTCTCTCCCACATAACGCACTACTCCTGTTTTAGTGCCGCCAACCTGAGAAGAGAGAAGAGGAGGCTTAGTGGTGTATAGTGGCAAAAAAAGTGTTATTGTGATAAGTTACTCAGAGTAACAAATCAGGGATGACTAGGCTTATAATAATTAACTAAAAAAAAAAAAAAAACATAAATCAAAGAATTTTGGTTATTTAAAGTATTTGTTAAATGACAAAAATAAATACATTTATATTATATTGTATTATATTATATTACATTATATTATATTATATAAAAATGTAAATATAAAAAAAACTATTAATAAAAGAAATAAACTATGCAATACTAAAACAATAACCACAATCACACTTAAAAAAAAATACATTTAAAAAATAAAAAATAAACAAAACAAAGGTATTAGACCAAGGCTATATTTATTTGATCAAAACCAGAAAAGAAATATTGTGTGATGCCAAATATAATTCTATAAAACTGTTTTCTGTTAAAAAACATTTTATAATTATTTGATTTTTTTTTCCTGTGATTCACTGCTGAATAATTCTTAAGGAATAAGATGTTATTAATAATAATACACATACAGTGGTTATAAAAAGTCTACACACCCCTGTTAAAATGCCAGATTTCAGATTTTTTTATCAACTTTAATATAAATTATAACATGGCTGGGCAGTATGACTTTATATACCGTTACCACAAAATAAATTGTGCATCGTAAAATAAATTTTTATTCCGTGTAAACCGTGTATAAATGTAAATAACTGGGCATGGCCAACTCATGTGCACGCTCCATAGGAGACTGGCAGTGTTGCCAATTGCTTTATATTTTTAACAAGAAGTGATTACTTAGCTTCGATACTTCGAGACCCGATACTTCGAGAATTGTATTTGTTTGTATTTTGTATTTCTGAAGTAAAAAACATTTTGATCTTTCCTTAAAGTGCTTACATATATTGATATTTTCATATTTAAATTTTCTTTTCCTGTTACTTACTTGCAATATATTTTATATCTGTCACTTGGTAGCTTCACTGACCAGTTTTCCTCCTGTCTTTTCATCAGTTTTGAAGGAAAATCAAGTTCTTGGATAAAATAACTGTTGCACCACATTTTCCCTACTTGATGAGGACTGTTTTCACTGTGTTCCATGGTATATCTAAAGCCTTGACTATTCTGCACCCTTCTCCTGGCTTAAACCTATTAACATAAAGATCCCTCTGATGATCTGGATACTCTCTGTGGACTTTTGCTATAAGATGTAACTAAGAAAATGTCAGGAAAAGCCAAGTAGAACCGCTAAACTTTATTTGGGGTTATATTAAGGCACTTAAAATAAGGGCAAATGTGTACTGAATGCTATTTAGAATAAGTTGAAATGTGATTACTTAATTCTGAACATTATAATTCCCCCATTTAACAGTGTGTGCACACTTATGCAGCCACATTATTTTAGTTTTTTCATTTTTTATTCCTCAACCCCAAAATATTTTCAGTATTTAAATTTTAATTGAGTTGTACAAATTAAATTTTACATTAAGGGCAGAAAAAAATACTGAAACTATTTATCTTGATCTCATTTTTTACATCACAGAAAAGTGGCATTCTAACAGGGATATGTAGACTTGTGTGTGTGGAGTAAATGCATGACTACTGAAGGTCTATCTAAAATGTTGAACTGCATGTCAGCAATTTAGAGGCAAAAAACTCTGGCAGCCGGTGCTGCAATGTAACTGGGAATGACTGTTGTGCTGGTTAAACTGGCCTACATTCATCAACCTAGCACTGAGGGGAAAAAAGGAGGTCACAGACTATTCATTAGTGATGGCACAACTACATAAGAAAGCTTATTGTGTGCTTCTAAAACAAGAAGGTGCGTATCAGACATTTTTGTTGGCTTTGAAACATGCATTCATTTCACACACACAATCACAGTGGCCACAATGAAAGAGTTGAGCACTGCTGTAAGAAAAGGCTCAGGTCACAGTCATAGCTGTACTGCTAAATTATGCATAAACTGACATACAGGAATGTAAATGGAATAAGAATCTCAAGGTCACCTGCTAAAATCTGCAAAATCATTATTTGTTTTATGAATCTACACCCTCTATAAAAAGAATGTGATCTGTAATTGTGTCTTTTTTCTGTATTTCTGTCAAGTATTCTTTCAGTATGACTTAATAATATTAATTATACATTCAATATTAAATATATTATTAATAAATTAATAATATTATGGGTTTTGTTCACATAAAAATTCACTAACTTACGTTTACGATTGTTATAAAAAATAATTAAAAAAAATAAAAGGCACAGTGGGTAGCACAATCGCCTCACAGCAAGAAGGTCGCTGGTTCGAGCCTTGGCTGGGTCAGTTGGCATTTCTGTGTGGAGTTTGCATGTTCTCCCTGTGTTCGCGTGGGTTTCCTCCGGGTGCTCCGGTTTCCCCCACAAGTCTAAAGACATGCGCTATAGGTGAATTGTGTAGGCTAAATTGTCCGTAGTGTATGTGTACATGAGTGTGTATGGATGTTTCCCAGTGATGGGTTGCAGCTGGAAGGGCATCCGCTGCGTAAAACATATGCTGGATAAGTTGGCGGTTCATTCCGCTGTGGCGACCCCAGATTAATAAAGGAACTAAGCCGAAAAGAAAATTAATGAATGAATGAACATTTAGTACAAATACAAACGAACAACTAATATGACAACAAAAATACAGTAATTATATTACATTACAAATTTAAAACAATAAAACATTTCTCCCAGTGGTTCCTGTCCGTTACTACTGTAAAACACGTGGTTATCTCGTAGCTGATTTGCGGATCTTAAAGCATTATATAGCCTGATTGTTGTTGCACAATGTTGTAATCGAGAATGACAGTTTAATTAGGCTTTATAGTAGTTTAATTTGTGGCTTGCATTCACTCTAGCTCTCTGAGACTCTTCTTTTAAGCCGAGCTGTGCTGATAAACGGTCTTTGCAGGTAACAGTTCAAATAAGAAGTGCTGTTTCATTTTGCTTTTGATGCATTCACTGATGCATCTTATAATATGCAACAGAATGTCATCGCTTAACAAATCGTTTGCCAAATTGGTAGTGGCACCAGTGCAACTTCCAGCTAAACGTAGTCACAAGAGCAAAAAAGAAGGTCACAAAATGTGAAAATATATAGTAAATTTCACATTTTAGCAACACATAACTTCACATCTCACCCTAAAATTAATGTAAAAGAATCCAAATGGGAATAGAGACTAAGCCAAAGGAAAATGAATGGATTAATGAATTCAAATTGGCCTAATACCGAATCTTGAGGCTTTTTTTTTTTTTTTTCTTCAATTTTTTCTAAATTGTTATACCAGGGTTCATATGGTCTTGGAAAACCTGGAAAAGTCATAGAATTTTGTCAAGTAATTCTCGAGGCCTGGAAAAGTTTTGGAAAAACAAATAAACCCAAAATGTTTTGGAAAAGTCATAAAAGTCTTATGAAAACACAAGCCAACATTTCTAAAATATTTTCATACAGACAATAAGATTTTTTTTTAAACTATTTTACAGATTGTAGTGTCTGGTTGGTTTAATGACATTAATTGTAAAATACACAAAACTTAATTTACATATTTGGATATTCCTATGCTTGCAAAAACGACTATTAGTGATGAGAAGAAACATAAGAGATGAGGGAGGCGCCTTCGACAGAGTTCGAAGAGGTCAAGGACGACGTACTGAAGTGGGTCAGTTATCTGCTGGCGCTAAAGGAGGATATGGTTCAGATGACACTTCTAACCAATTCTTACAATCGAAAACTGGAAGAGGCATGGGAACGTTATCTTCAAAGGAATTCTCTTCTTGGAGTGGACATTGGCTTCATTCGCAGAACCCATGAAGATACTTTGTGGTAAGATATGAATCTAATTATTCCTTGAAAGACATTACAAAATATGGTTCTAAACAAAACTGTAACTAAGAAATATAGTGAAGAGAGGATCCTGGTTTCTTTATTTAATTAGGGTATTAAATGAACACCCGATTCGAATGTTATCATTCGATTGAGTGTGCGTTATTAGTGGATATCAGCTGACAGATATGGGCCAGTAGGGGCCTTCTGCGCCTACTAGTAGGCTCAGAATGCTGTAATCATCCATCCACATGGTTAACTAGCTATACTAATAGAGAACACTCCAGATCCAGATCTGTGTTTACATTACTGTGAAGGTTGGGTTTAGGGTTGGGGTAGACGTTAATAAAATACAATTAATGGGAAATTTAATAAATAATATAAATAATTTTCGTTAACTTCCAGCCGCAGCCGTATGTGATCTATAGCTGATTTACCATGTGGATGGATGATTACAGCCTTCTGAGCCTACTAGTACCCCTACTACACATCTCAATTGAATGAATTCAAACGGGCCTAATACCGAACCTTGAGGCATTTTTTTTTTTCCTTCAAATTTTTCAAAATTGCTATACCAGGGTTCATACGGCCCTGGAAAAGTCATAGAATTTTGCCAAGTAATTCTCCAGGCCTGGAAAAGTTTTGGAAAAACAAATGAACCCAAAATGTTTTGGAAAAGTCTTATGAAAACACATTTCTAAACATTTCTCAAATATTTTCATACAGACAGTAAGATATTTTACAGATATAAAAATAAACAAACTACATAGATTGTCACATATTTTTTTGATATGCTGTAATAAATTTGAATGTGCATTTTTTTCTTAATTACCACGTGTACGTAGACATTACATGGAACATCAGGTCATGAATATTTACCTGAAATTTTTGGAAAAGTCATGGAATTTTAGTAGTAAAAAATGTGTATGAACTCTTCATTATACTCTTCATTTTCAACCAGTCCTATATTCAATTCAATTTGTATAGCGCTTTTCACAATAAGTAATAACAGGGTGTCTAGCAAATGCTGAATCATATGACACAGAAAATGAGAAAGCAAAACAGCATCTATCCTTGGACCCATTTCCAAGTCCTAGAGCCATTACACAGTGTCCGCAAGAAATAAAGGAACAGCAGCAGATAAAACAAAGAATTAATGAAAGTCATGTTCTTTTGCTAGAGGATCAAAAGCATGTCTCGAAATTCCAGAGGGAAAAAACTACACACACAAACAATCGTACCTCCCAGCCAAAGATAAACACAGAGAGCTTTTCATGAGATTTTGAGGTTTAGCCAAAGAGTGTGATGGAGGAGATATGCAAACAATGGACTATATAACAGCATTAACACGTGTGCCCTACAGTCATGTCCACAATTTATGTTTTTAATCTGGCGTCTACTTAAATGGAATAAAAAGCCAAAGTGCTCGTTTGCAGCTGCTGTCATTTTTGCAGAAACCCTACTTAGCTTAGACAGCACGTACCACCCACTGACCGTCTGATGCATATTGCAGACAAGAACTGCACATTTCAAAACCTCCAATGTGATTGGTCGGCTTCAAAACCACTGGAACTTTTGTCAGTCCACATGGAAATTCAAAGCTTCTGTTTGTTAATCTGTTTGCAGAGACTTTATCCACCCCTAAATGGCATGTAATGACAAAATTGATTGCGCATGGTTGATTTACCTGTTGGTAATATGAACTCATGGGCAGTTCTTGGCCAGAACAAGCTAGTGTGGACCAGTTGGACCACATTGGGTGCCAATAATCATAAGCATGCATGCACTTGTGAGTAAAAATATTCTTAATTGTACTGAACATCCACATGTAGTGTATTTCAATTCTTTTAAAAGTCCACTTGCATTTATCATTTTAGTTTGTTGATGTACAGTGGTCCCTCGTTAATCGCGGAAGTTACGTTCTAAAAATAACCCGCGATAGGTGAAATCTGCGAAGTAGTCAGCTTTATTTTTTGTAAAAACCCTCACTGCACACTTTATACGCTTTTCTCAGACAGGCATTAACATTTTCACACTTTTCTCTCTTGTTTAAACACTCTCAAAGTTCAAACCTTCATAGAAAAAAAAGTCCAGTATTATAGAATGAAACCAAAGACCAAAACCTGTTGTCAGGCGCAAACATTCATCGCTGTCAGCAAAAGGCTCATAAAGCTTTTTAGCTTTTGTGCGGATAATGTTGGCATCCAGCGTAATGTTCTTTTTCCTGCAGTCACTGATCCACAAAGTGAAAGCAGACTCCATCCTTAAGGGGGTCGCACACCGGATGCGCCGCACACATGACAGTTGTAAGTAACACACACCAAACACGCACATTCATATGTTATTTAAAATGAAATTATTCAGATTCACTCTGTGGCACAGCAGTAATATGAACTGAGTCCTGAGACGTAGCTGGGCACCGCAGACAGCCGCCGACTTGTGGCGCCGGTATGTGTATCCTGATATAAACCCATGTTTACAATTCTAAAATGCATGGTGCTGCATGGTGCATTGTGGCACAGCACATCCAGTGTACGAAACCTTGTTGAAACTCACATTGCTAGCATTCTGTACTGTGCAGGAGGCAGGAAGGAGATTGATTGACAATGGTCTACAGCCAATCAGGACGCAGAACACAATGCACTGGAAAAAATAAATAAATAAAATCTGCAAAACTGCGAGGACGCAAAAAGTGAACCGCGTTATAGCGAGGGACCACTGTACATGAGTTATTTCTAAATGTAAACGATCCCAATATATATTTTATACATAATTGACACTGCTTTTTTCATTTGTATTTATTTTTATGTATTTTCCTATTTTCTTTATTTTCTTCTTATTATTTTTGTGTAATTGTAATTTCATTTTGTTTATGTATGAAGGGCTGTGAATAATATTTGATTCTATTTTTCTGTAAAACTACCCCGTTATTTCTGTAAACAAATAATAAACAGATTTTAAAAAAAGCCCACTTGCCTATAATAAATATAAAATACATAATATTTATAAAACAGGCCACTTAAAAAAAAAATAGTGTGCTTTAATGACCATTTCTTAATTTGTCTTCTAAAAGTGCACTTAGCAGTTAGTAATACTGTCAAAAAGTACTGTCAAACTGTGACTGTATATTTTAACAATAATTGTCTATTTTTTGTGATTCACAGGTGTTTTTTCTTTTTTTCGATTTTTAGTTAGGTTTCTTATTTCATTATGGGATTTTGAGCTTTAAACCAACATCATTTGATTTTACAATTTTACTTTAAACTAACTTAAAAAAAAAAAAAAGAAGAGATTTTTGTATTGATATTTGTAGTAGTTTGAAATGATATGTTGTCTGGTTTGGTAATAAACGTTATAACACACAAATATGGTTTTGAGCTGCCTTTACTTTTTCTGTTATTTAATGGAATTAAGAGTTTAGTATAACAGTATTTAATGCATAAAAACATGAAATAACTCTAAATAAACACCTAATCACCCTATAGTAAGTAGGCTACATCTAGTTAATTCATTACTACTAATAATTCATAGATTAATTCATAAATGGATTAATAATAGATGACAATTAAAGCTATAATTATGTGTCGACTTGGCTATGATGCTATGTTTGTTACTTGATAATACATATAAAGTTTAGGAAATGTGATAAGTTGCAATAATCCCAAATATATCTAAATTAGTGATATACAGGATCCAACAGAAATAAACTTATGGTATATATTAGTTACCATAAATGCTTTTCAGCATATTCACTAAAAACTTCAAGCATATTTTAAAGTAAATTTAAGTCTTGTTATTATTTATATATAAATGTGTTGCTAATATGTCATTCAAGTGGCTAATTTTTATATCTCTCTAAATATAGAATAAATTGATTTAATGTAATTTTGGACCGTATTTTCAATTAACTGTAAATAACATGCAATTAAATGAATTAAATACTCTATGCAGCGCATTGCATATATAATTCTAATTCTTCCTTGTTTAAGAGCCTTAAAAATGTGCAAACATCTGCAAATATTTCAGAAAAAAAAAGTAAAAAGTAGTCACTCTTTAAAAAAAAAATACAAATGGTATAAAAACAAAATTTGGGGCTGAAATGAATAGATTTTTTTCATAAGAAGGTATTTTGAGCACCGCAAAACTGCTTCTGACACATCTGTGGTTTGGCATTAGAAAGGAGAGCGTCCGGAAGAGAATATATTCAGACAGACACATCACATCCTCCCGCCAGTGACCGAGTCTGTCTGTGTGTCTGTGTAACTGACGTGGCAGATGAGCCGCAGTGCATTTCAGTGTGGATAAGGTGATAACAGAAACATTCCTGAGTGGAACGTTCCAGATGTGCAATATTTACATTATCATGTCATCTCACTGCAGTTTTGATGTCCTAAACCAAAACAGCAGCAATTTATGAGGGTGAAAAAACACGTCAGACACACTTTGGCAAAAGCTTCCAAGTCATTCTGGAACAATGCGGCTTTTTCTCTTACAGTCCTTCTGGGTGTTAGAAAAACAATAAATTGCGCAAAACACATGAGCGCAGCACAGAGATGAGCGCTGAGCAGTGGAGAAAGCTGAGTCAGACGTCTCCTCTCTCAATCTCTATCAGTCGCTGTGCCGCAGATCCACAATCAGTCAGCATAAGCCTCGACTTGGCAGTGACTTGATCCACCTTCCAGTTCCTTTGACGGACTGTCTGAGCTGACCAAGGCACATTCACAAGTCTGCTCAATAAAACCAGAGTACAGAACCTGGTCATGCTTTACTGCGACAGGCCCGTTTAGACGTTCTGTGGACTTTGGCTGCAACAAATGATTGTTTTGATGATTAAAAAACTTTGATTAACTATTTAACTTTATATAAAATTCTGAGATATACATACTGTACACTCAAAAAAATGACGTTTGCTGTTTGTTCAAAAACTACTCATTTAAAATGAGTTGAAACAACACAATTCTTGAGTTTTTTGGGGGGACAACTTAATTGTTTTATGTTCAATCCACTTAAAAATGTAAAAACTAATAAGTTAACTTAATTCATTCATGTTGTCCCAACACAAATTGATTGTGTGGAACCCAGTATTTTTTACTGTGGGCAATAAAATTAAGACACTTTTTTATATCTACATGAAGCCTTAAAGTAATATGAAGTGTATATTTTATTAGATGCCTTTGCTCGCATTTGGAAGTTAAACAAACAGTAAGCATTATCTTTCTTGACTATATATGCATTGCTCAACTTGTCACTGTTTGGCAAAATTCACCATTTTATATAAAAAAAATTGGTTGTCTGTTGAAATATCCCATCACAGGTTAGGTTACTGTAGGTCAGAACTCTATAATTGTTCCTAAAACAATAAAAACTTAAATGTATAAACATACATACATGTATTTGGTTCAAGTGAGACATGCGTAAGTATTAGATATTTGTGTAATACTTATGCATGCCTCATTGAACCAAACATATTTAGTTGTTTTAATATACATTTAACATACATTTTTATTTCATATTTTAGTTTATGGGGAAAAAAAGCGTATAATTCACACATGTAATTCACAGTGTATAATTGTAACAATTCGCAGTAAAAGTGTATAATTCACACATTAATTACATATTAATATTGTACCGAGGTTACACATTCATGCTTTCACTCATGATTATGATGATATTTTCATATGAATAAAATTTGAATATTTAAATAATATTTGTATATATGTCTGAAGGGCTCACCGGGATGATTATCACATGCGATAACTGCTGCTGTTTATAATGTGTACACACTGTGAGTGTACACACTGACGCGTAAAATGCCAGGAATAAAAGCCTAATTTAAAAAAAATAAAAATAAAAAGCATCAGGCCTGTTTTTGTTTTTTTGCACCACATTAAAATCTGGTCAACCTATTGGTGCATTAGCCTAGTGGTTAGTGTGCTGACATATAGTGAAACCGGCATCCCGAGTTCAAATCCCAGCTCGTGGACCATTCCCGATCCTTTCCCTCTCTCTCCCAATCCACTTCCTGTCATTCTGCTTTTTCTTGATTCTGTCAAATAAAAATTTATAAATCTGGCTGACACAATGAGATTGGCACTTTTGTTCATGTGTCTAAGCTGCTGAAGTAACAGTAAAACACAACTTGGTGGCGCTCAAGCACATAATAGTTTAGCAGAGCACACATGAACTACAGATCAAACATTCAATGATGAGTTTTATTTAACTTATTGTTTTTTCATAACTTGTAACTTTTGACCGCGTATTTGTGTGCTGTAGTGGAGGAGATTAAACAGAAGTGGAAAAGCTAATGTGGTTCATACGCAAAGAAAAAGTGTGAGGGAGACTTTTTCTTCTGTGTAACAAGCATGTCAGAAGCATTAAGTCGCTCAAGCACCACCTTGTGTACTGGGGTATTTCTGTTTTACATAAAGCACCATCTAATGTCAGGGAGTGATTTAGCAAATCTGTCATGTCTGCAAAGACAAGAAACAACAACCTTTAGTGATTTGAGATCACCAAAAACATATCGTAACTAAAGCAATTTATTTATCTGTTAAGTAAAACGGCAGCCAAAAGTTTTGCTCAATACAATTTTTATAAATATTTAACATTATACCCATTGCACCTGGGATTTGTCTGGTTGATGTGTTTGCCTTGTTATACATATTACACTAACTATTAGATATAACAAGTTGACCACGTCAAAAAATATATATTACTGTTAAAGATGAACATCTTTATCATACAAATATTACACATTTTATATAGCAATGCAAGGTATTATCAGAACATCCCATAAATAATCTGATAATGGCTTGAAATGTGAACATCAGCCCAATACAGAAACTATATAGATATGGCTTGCCAATAATGATTATGCCTTTGTGCAATAATTTAAAAAAAATCTTTGGCTGTATAGTGTATAGGCTGTATAGTGATTTAGATTTAGTGTTTCGGATTGCTCCCTTGAGAATGTGAGTACAAAATGAGTCATATCGAGGGTGCTGTATGTGTAAAATGAATATAAAATTCACAAATAACATTATGCCATAAACTCACAACTCTGATTTTATGGTCAGAAGGTACGACTAATAGGAGACTTGTGGATTCTGTGACAGCAACCAGTCATACACAGCGTAATTCATTCAGTATCTGCTCTTTTAATGTTTTTGTTTTTTTTACATTTTCACTCCCAAGCATCCTCCCCCCAGGTCCTACAAGTGTTAAAAATGGTATGTTATAGGGCTGTACGTTATTGGACAAATCTGACATTGCGATATTTCGTTTTTCTGCGATTTAATATTGTGATATGAATACAGTTTCACTGGATGGCTTGAACAAATCTCTTTGGAAAGTATTCATTGATTCAGATTGATTAAATCATGCATAAAAATAATAGACAAATTACAAGCAACATATCTGTATGGTTTTGTCAAACATTCATTCATTCAT
The DNA here is from genome assembly GCA_903798115.1 of Danio jaintianensis. Taxonomy (NCBI): domain Eukaryota; kingdom Metazoa; phylum Chordata; class Actinopteri; order Cypriniformes; family Danionidae; genus Danio; species Danio jaintianensis. The sequence continues at coordinate 11,774,678 of CAIGQV010018170.1, forward strand.
TTATTTTATTTTCGACTTAGTCCCTTTATTAATCTGGGGTCGCCACAGCGGAATGAACCGCCAACTTATTCAGCATATGTTTTACACAGCGGATGCCCTTCCAGCTGCAACCCATCACTGGGAAACACCCATACACACGCATTCACACACATACACTATGGACAATTTAGCTTACCCAATTCACCTGTACCGCATGTCTTTGGACTTGTGGGGGAAACCGGAGCACCCGGAGGAAACCCACGCGAACACGGGGAGAACATGCAAACTCCACACAGAAATGCCAACCGAGGCTCTAACCAGCGACCTTCTTGCTGTTAGGCAACAGTGCTAACCACTGCGCCACCGTGACGCCCGTTTTGTCAAATGTAAAATACCACTGCATCATCTTTATTGATAAATAATAAAAATCAAATGTGTCTTTATTAAAGTTGGGGGTGCTCGTGTGTAGATCATGGAGAAGTCACTTTCTTTGAGCTCTTCTCTTGTCGCGCTATATTTGGAATGTTTTTGTAAGTAAAGTACCGTTAATCCACTTCATAATCGATAGTGGCTTCTTTGTAAGGTATTTAACGTCAGGTGTTCTGAGCTCGCTGTGAAATATAAGTGAAAATTTCGTTAATTCCGTGGATTTTTTCGTCAGCTGAAAATGGCGTCAAAAAAAATAAATAAATAAATAAATAAAATTCAAAAGTGGCAGCTGTTAAGGAGGACGCAAATGCAGGTCACTCTCTCTCACAAGGAAGTGTAAGTTCGATTCTTTCCCTGATCAGTTCTCTGGGAGACGATCTGAAAAAGTTGACTGAGGACAAAATGACTGCTTTAACTGTTCGCCTGGATGCCTTAGTCGCCACACTGGTTAATATGCAAGTGGAGCAGGCGGCATCAAACAAAATATGGTGGAGATAGAAGGGGCTCTGAATGGAACGGATTTACGACTCGGAGAGGTTGAAAAAGTGTTTGAAGATTTACACACGGAAAATAAATCTCTCTGGGCCAAACTAAATGACCTGGAAGGACGTTCCCATAGACTGAACCTCAAATTCGTCAGAATAAGCGAAGGTGAAGAGCGGGGGCTCCCCTCTGTGTTTATTTAAGACCTGATTATGGAGCTCTTTGGTAGAGACAACTTTCTAAAACCTGTGAAAATTGATCGAGCACACCGGGCTTTACTACCCAAGCCGTCTGAGGGACAAAGACCCCGCACCATCATCGCACGGATACACAATGATCGGGATAAAGATCTAATTCTTTGTTTGAGCAGAGAAAAATTTCCTCTGGAATTCAAAGGAAAGTTACAAATGGTTCAATTTCTTGAGCCTGAATGCTTTAAACTCAGGCAGATAATAAACTTTCACTCCATTATGGTTATATTCAAAAATCTAAAAAAAAAAATTATGGCTCCTAGTCAACTATAATGCTAACTCAACGTTGGATACCCTGCTATGTGACTATTGCAGATGCGTACATAGCGATATCGATGCTGAAACAATATATTGTTCAGCCCTTGTCTCAAAATTGGGAAAGACTTTGCTTATAAGTCGAGTAAGTCAAGTCCACAACTTGATGTGTGGATTACAAAGTGTTTAATCCTGAAAGTGGAAGGCAATGTCATAATGGTGGGTCGAGTCCTGGTCTTAGGCTCACATATAGCTGATATATGAGCATCATTTTCACACGTCTTTGAACAGAAAACAATGGAAAAACGCTGACTTTGAAAGGTCCTTCATGCACTAAAGCGCAGTCATGGTAATAAGACACCAAGCGTAGGGAGAAACAACTGGGAATTGACATCTTTCTAATGCGGTGACTTTATATTGCATGACTGCATACAACTAAACAGATGAGTATTTTAAAGTCATATATAAAATGTGTATTTAATTTATTCTTATACACAATTCCACATACTTTGTGAAATGATTGAGTTCGCATAAGGAATACATTAGATTCAATTCAACTGAACTCTATCGACAGCACATATTGTTCGATTACCACAGTCAATATCTTTGACCCTTCGTTCAGCTCAACAAAAAGGCAGTTACAGTAAATTAACCCCATAGGGACAGTCATAATTGGTGTAAAATCTTAGATACCAACACAACAAACACTGAAATTAAACTTTAAAAATTAAAATAAAATGGTTAGACTCAATGATGGTTAGATTTGTGAATCTAAAATGGTTAGATTTATGAAACTTAACTACGCAATTTATCGAAACTGATGTGCGTCTGTGTCTAAGTGGGCATCCAGCCTTATGTGTTCATCACTGAACAGACCAATCAGGTAACAGCTGGGATTGAAGCAGACAGTCAAGTAGATAGCGGAGATCAATAGCTGATGGTTTATGGAGCAGTAATCCCATCTGATTAAGAATATTGACTGCCTGAAAAGCTTTAGGACTAAATGGAAACCAATTCGACCCACAGCCAATCAACAGTATGGTCAAGCAGACAGCTATTGGCCATCTTCTATTACCTAACATGAATCTCACACAAGGAAAGCCACACATTAGACAGACACAGGCAGATCGAAATAATAACTTGCTTTTTACTTGACTTGTAGGGATGGGCATATCAGAAATACTGATAATGCATACCACAGTAATACACAAAGGCGTAGACAGCGTTAAAATTATACTGTAAATGGAAGAGCTTACATATACGTTGAAGATGAAGAAAGGTGCTCATCCCCAGCTAAGCAAACCGGAATTGTTTCAGAAATGGTAACCTCATTCCTTGACTTTGTTGTTATGCATGTTACATTTTATTTTATATATATTTTTTCATAATTCAACGCATTGAGATGTAAAAATGTGGTGTGAATGTATGAGGCATCTATTTTTGCTGAGTGCATTATTCAGTATAAATGTGACATGCCTATGTGCAATATCTTTGCTTTTTGATGTTGTTGTTAATATGTATTTTTCCTTTAATTTGTATTGTTAAAAATGTATATTAAACTAAATTAAAAAAAAAAGTTATAAAATAAATGTATGCTGTAAGCTCTGTCCATAAAGATAAAGTTACACAAGTACATTTTTTGCATTAAAATAGCATTTTAGAATGAAAGCTCTTCTCATCTATACTATACAGGCAAAATAAAACGCAAAATACATGGCTACCGATGCTCACTGGGAATGCGCACACTTTACCGGCATTTGTACTTGCAGTCTACCAGTTGTGTAATGGTCATATAAAAGGAGCTTGACAAATCAGGGAACGATACACAATAGTTCAGAGGACCAATCTGAGAGCGATTGTACCTCCCCTTCATTTATACTGAAAAAAAAATGGCAGCATTTTTAAACTAAGACATGGTCTTTATTGTTTTCAAAATGCAATTTTCTTATGGGTTGAAGATAATGGAGTAGTGTGGATGCCAGGCGTAAATGTAACAAAGCTTTAAAACTAAAATTCAACAGTGTAAATGCTGAAAAAACTTAGAACTGTTCCATCGATTTCTTCATGAATGGCAAGAAGATGCAGATCATTTACAGGCTTCAACATCAATGTCAGTGTTTTATCTGGCTGAAACGGGTAGAGATTTGCCAAAAAGTCAACAAATCTGCAAGCCAAACGAGAAAGGTGATTTATCCTACAGAGTACATTATGCATTAACATACAATTTGAACTTTTTCAAATTTAAACTGTAGTGGACAGAGTCAATCCCATTCACACACATACACTACAGACAATTTAGCTTACCCAATTCACCTATATCGCATGTCTTTGGACTTGTGGGGGAAACCGGAGCACCCGGAGGAAACCCATGCGAACACGGGGAGAATATGCAAACTCCACACAGAAATGCCAACTGACCCAGCCGAGGCTCGAACCAGTGACCTTCTTGCTGTGAGGCAACAGCGCTACCCCCTGCGCCACCCATATATAAGCTCAAAATAACATAATACACTTTGAAAGAAAATTATATTATATATTATTAATATATATAAAATAATACAGCAATAACATATTTGTCTAATCTGTATACTTTCAATGTCCATCAATTCAACAAAAGAATCACCATCTAGACTCTCCAAAACCTCATAGAATACTCTCCAAATAGACCTTTAATATATACATTTTGTTTTTCAAAAATAGGTCATCTTCTCTAAGGCAAGGCAAGAGGTCATCACCTTTATCCACTGTGATACACCAGGACTGTTCCAAAAACATGCAATTGCATGTTTAGCTTCCTTTCTGCTGATTTGTTATTTTACAGTTACAGTTACATACTTACATTTAGTATTTGACTTATTTTAAGATAAATCTTTATCTTTGATGTAAAGCTTTACCTTGAATGTAAAGCTGTGAATCCCTTTATTGCAATATGTTTGAATTTCCTTCAATTATTTTAGTAACTGAAATATTAGCAAACATGTTAATATCAAGAAACCTGCATTTTAGACAGAATTTAATCGGTTAAATAGCTTCAAATGGTGCTGAGAGCTAAATATCAGCAGCACTACTGCCTTTTTACTCAGGATTTCAAACACAAAGATCAAAATGTTTATATTAATTAAAAAATCGTATAGATTAGCTGCAGACATCCAAGCAAAAAACTTCTTTTACTTCTTGAATTGTCAACTCTTCATTATAAAATATTTGTATTATGCAGAAGCTTTGTAGGCAGTCACATACAAGAATTCTTGACAGTAGCATTTTAAATCAACAACAAAATCTAACAAAAAAATCTTGAACACACACGAACAAAATTATGCCCTCATGCTTTAACTCCCAAATGTGCAGATTCCTACTGAAATGACTTCAAAGGAAATTCAGAATAACTATAAATCATTCATTCATTCATTTTCTTTTTGGCTTAGTCCCTTTATTGATCAGGGGTCGCCACAGCGGAATGAACCGCCAACTTATCCAGCATATGTTTTACGCAGCGGATGCCCTTCCAGCCGCAACCCATCACTGGGAAACACCCATACACTCCCATTCACACACATACACTACGGACAATTTGGCTTACCCAATTCACCTATAGCGCATGTCTTTGGACTTGTGGGGGAAACCGGAGCACCCAGAGGAAACCCACGCGAACACGGGAAGAACATGCAAACTCCACACAGAAATGGCAACTGACCCAGCCGGGGCTCGAACCAGCGACCTTCTTGCTGTGAGGCGACAGCGCTAACTATAAATCATGTTTGAATTAAAGAACCCTCTTGGTATATGCAGCCTTTGATTATTCTCACTGACAACATTTACATGGACATCAGCAATCTAATTATTTGCCTTAATCTGAACAAGACAACAATATGATTAAGGTGTTTACATGAGTTGCTTTTTGAACGTTCCTTTCATGTTCCCGTTTTACATGTTATAGTACATAGTTCGATTAACGTCATTACGTCACCATTTGACGCTAATTTCCTCCGGCATTTCACGCAACAACAGTTCGTGTTTGTCATCGTACCATATGTGATTTTGGGCGTTTCATTTTTAATTTTGAGTTAAGTTTATTTGCTGTTATTTTCTCACACTATGCGTGCAAACAGACGACGTCGGATACAAATTCTCAAGCAACAGGCCACCTCTGCAGTCTTGCAGTCGGCAAACGCCTGACAACTGCCGTGTTTGCATTCTGTCACAAAATGTAGTGAAAAGTACTACAAAATGGTAAAAGTTTGATTAAGGTGTTTACATGTCTGTACTGCACTTCAATAATGCTACTAAAATAGGAATACTCCAAACATGTCTTAATTCCATTTCTGTTTAGTTCGATTATGACTTAAGGTCATCAAAAATCGCTGTTTACATGGTAGACTCTCAATCAGAGTATTGTCTTAATCATATTAAACTTAGAGTACTGGTGTCCATGCAAATGTACTGACTGTGGGAAAACTTTAACACTCACCAGCACTCGATCTCCAACTTTTAGGTCCTTCTCTCCACCTTTCTTCACAGATCCACTGTCAGACATGTTGGATCCGGACTCATTGCCGGTTTTGACGGAGCTGTTCAGCATGCCTTCTCTGAGCGGCATGACCACGCGCTGCCCGGAAGCTCCTGCACCACCTTGAAGCTGCGCATTCTGCTGCTCGTCACTCCCGTCTCCAATGGGTTGGCGCGTGAGCTTAGAAGGCCTCGTGAAGATGCCCTGCAAAGCCTGGCACTCGAAGTAGCGCACGCCATTGACAGAGCCATCGTTTTTCCCAACCAGATCATTCAGCACCACTCCTGCCCACTGTCCCGGTGAAAACTGGGTCTCTCCAAGGTAGGCGATGACTCCCGGCTTGACTCCGTTCACCCAGACACGTTCACCGACTACAAAATCGCCGGCCACCTCATCGCCAACCTCAGAGGCTTTGGAGCTGGACTTGTCTGAGGCGTTGCTGCTTGGGGTGGGAGTCGTCTGCTTGTAGGGGCAACCTGTGGACAGATTTATCAAAGCTTTATCAATATAATCAATGTCAGGCTGCCAAAAGAACCGCCTCTGACTTTGTTAAAGCAAATAAAGATTGTTTATACTATAATAGACTTACAGTGGAGGTCTATGGGGCAAGGCATTCTGGAGGGTTCTGTGAAGCTTCAATTTTTTTGAGGTATTTCTTTTCATTCTGCCACAAAATGTGTGTAATTTGAAGTCCTTACAGAGGTGGGACTGGTTTTGTAGGTGGATGAACTTCTAATTATGCAATACCAAGGTAATTACTATGGGTGGAGTTTGCTCCACATAAACAGTACATTACAGATTGTTACATTATGCTGCCTTTTTGTGTGCAATGTACCATGTTTTTGTACCTCCAGATTATTGAATGTAGCAACTTATACTTTAAAGATACAAACATTTCATTTCAACTTTAATAACACTCACAACGTATTTACTTCAGTAAACATGACATTTCTAAAGGAAAAGGAAAATACCGCAGTTAACATTTGAAGTGGATAAAAACCTTTAATCAAAGTTGTCCTAAAACTATTGATTTCTTTCTTAAGACAATTTTAGTCAACGTTTTGGATCCACTTCAAATGTTGGCTACTGAATACTTGGGATAGAATGAGCTTGTCAGGATGTTATTGACTGGAAACAGAAACCAAGTCTATGATGAATATGTAACAGTTCAATGAGGGACACAGGAAAACGTCCATCATTAGAACGTACAATATCTTACAGCGCATGTTGTCAACACTTGTTACACAGCTCATTTAACGAACGGCATCGAAACACTTTCATCATTTCACGCATGTCTGGATGACACTGCAGGCTTCATGCAAGTCTGAGCAGCACTCTAATTTATGAACAAATCTGGGTCAGTGGGATTCGCGGGGAAATAGTTTATGAACCTGGATGCCATCCAGATGTGTCTCTTTTGACACATGCCACTTTCCCGATACCGTTTGAAGGATTCAGTGATGATGGTGTGAGCCACGGTCTTTTCATAAGTGTGTGTGGGGGGTTATTACTGATGGGGGAGGGGGATAATGGCTGCTTTTGTCTCCCAATTGCTCCAACATGTTCTCTGAGTGATAAACAGTGGTTTAAGATATCTGATTAAAAATTCTGGGCTTGTTATCAATCAAAAAAACATCCTGATTGAATTTGCTGATGTTTAGAAGTGGCGAGTAACAACACTGGGTCGCTTTGCCTCATAAGAGCTGACAGACTGTCTACGTCGAGAATTTTGGATGCCGTTCAAATATATTTTGAGGTCAGAAGTTTAATACATAGGGACAGTTATGTAAACGTCACCTGTGATGGAAATATATAAACAAATCCACTTTTTGGAGGACAAAAAGCATAAAACAAAAATGAATATAAAATGGCAGCATAACAGTTATTAATTAATGCAAAAGAGCAAACTTGATTGGCTCTAATAGGTAAAGCAAGTGCCTTGCGTTTTCAGTATTTGAGGTACATTGAAGAGAGTGAATTTTCTGATGGATGTCTGCTCCAGGATGGAGTAACACATATCCTTTCTTATGTCTTTATGATTATTAATAAAGTTGAATGTTTAAGAGCCTAGATTATATGATGACCTTAGCGTCATCCCACTTCAGAGTAAAACTGGAATAATATGTGTGTAATTGCTTTTTCTGTATGCCAAATGATTTGTTTCCTCAGGACCTACCCAGCCAGGTCAGAGGTCATGGAGACCTCTTGAGTGGACCTGGACTCTTGAATGATTGGAAACAACTGTTTCCTGAGTTATTTGCCATTTTATGTGTTAAATCTTTTAAATTTGGATGTAGATTGTACCGGTTTTTAACCAGTTTTAATAAGATGGCTGAGAGTACACTCAGCCTTGAGTAAGAAACAGCTTGTACTTTGTGTGTGTGTGTGTGTTCTATTTCTTTGTGGATCATTTCACAGGTCTGGGGTCAGCTCTGAACGTTGTATGCTACGTCTGACGTTTGTATGCTTGAGATATTGTTCAGAATTGTACACACGCACACACATGGAAATTTTCTTAGTCTATCTGTGTTTTAACCAATCAGGTTAAAACACCTATATGTATGACGCAGTTAATGACATTATGTGAGAGTATAATTGTTGTTGTTTTGAGATTGCAAACAGAGCGGCCTACAAACTCATTGCGAGGGTTGAAGCTGGCTTCTGCTGATGCACCTGCAAACCATCTTAAGTAAACTTTATTTTAATTGAATCTCTGACTCCGGCTCTACTTCATCTGACAGACTGGTCATTTTTGGGTTAAAACTGTTGGTCCCCCTACAACACTGATCAATATTTATATGTGAATAAAACCTAGAATTATTCTAAATTAAAAGTGTTGTTGCGTAGTATGGGGACCAGATATCACTTTACACAACTGCTGTTTATTAGTAGACTAGTATTACTAGAACTTCTATGTTAAGCTGCTTTGACACAATCTACATTGTGAAAAGCGCTATATAAATAAACATGAATTGAATTGAATAGTAATTACAAAGCACATATTAATGGCTTATTCTGCATCACTATATTCTAGATCCTTTAATCATATCCCATATCTAAACCTCACTGCAATGACAAATATCTTACTATTAATAAAAAATAAATTAAGGTCAAAATTTGTAGTTAATAGTGAATGTGTTTAACATACTTAAATGTCACCTGTTTGTATCTGTTTAAAGATTTTTTAAAACTCTCTATCATATAAGAGACAAAAGTATGTCAGATTTTTAACATAAAGCTAATAAAATAAATCAAACACTTTAAAAAACAGTTGGTAATTCATGATATTTTAGGGTGAACTACTATAACCTTTAAGCTGGAACTACATTATATGAATTGAATCAATTTGATAACTTGTATTGAGCAAAGGCTCTTCAATCAAAATCAAAACTTGCTAGACTTGTACAGACTGCTTCAAAAAAATGTAGGTTGGGAAGCAAAAAGACCTTTTGAGAAACGCATGAGGTAGCTGTTGTAAAGAAAGGGAAGAAAATTGTTTCTGTTGATACACACGTTTTACATGAGAATTTTAACGTTACCCACAGGGAGACTATTAAGGATTCTGTTGTATAAATTGAATTGATAAGAACTCCTTTGTGCTCACTGCTGTTAAATTACTTGACAGAGAAGTTTATACAAGTTAATAAAACACCTGTAATGAATTCAATTCATTTTCCTGTATTATTTCCATATACTGGTCATAAACATGCAGGAAAAAAATGTTACATCACAATGATAAATCATATTGCTGGTAAATTTTGCAAGTGTGGTCAAGTACACAGTTTTATGAATTAGGTTAAAAGAATAGTTAATTAGCTTCAATGAGGTCAGCACATACCTTGTATGGCAAAAATGTACAAATACTTTTTTACAAAGATTTTCAATGAACAACAAAAGCAGTGTACTATTTCTATGATACTTTTATAAAGGTTATGAAGATAAAAAAATCCACCTTATATATATATTTTTTTTTAAAAGCGGCTTGAACTTTATGCTTAATATATTTGTTTCTGCAAACTATAGATCATGCCTTAAGAGTACATACAGGAATCAGAGAGTGAAATTCAATTCCTTTTAAGACCTTTTTTAAGAATCTTTATGTCTATACATTTTAAGACCTTATAACCACTTTAGGTTTCAACCGAAAACAATGGCGAGATTTTAACTTACAGTATATTTACTAAATATTAATGTAAGAAACTAATCCAAAACTAAAACATTATTCATATACTGAATAAGGATCTATTAAATCTAGCTAATTCAGCAGGTTGGCGCCTACAGAACTGCAGAAATAATGGTGTTGCCTTGGATTCTGCAGTAAACAAAGCAGCATGATGTCAAATCTAGTAGGATTTCATTGATTTCATAAACTACACAGCATCCTGATATTCGCAGATTTAATTCAGGCAAACTTTAGCATACAACCATACATTGCATAATCAAAAAGGATATAAAATGTAATACCTTGCAAAATAGCATTTAAGACTTTTTAATACTTTTTAAGACCCCGCGGACACCCTGTATAAATATCCAAGATCATGCATGTTTCACAAGTTGTTGTTTTTTTTTTTTTTTTAAGAAGTTTCATCATATGAATACTGTAAAACAATAAAATCCACTAAATGAACTACTTCTATGTCTAGACTCATTTTTAGTTTTGTCAAAAATTAAATATGGTACTACCCCTGAGTCCTGACTAAGGTCTATGCCTTTGTAAAATTAGAGAATTGTTTTTATTCTTGATTTAGATTAACGTTTTTTTTGTTTTTTTGTTTTTGTTTTTTTTAAGTAGACTATCATATGCAAAAAGAAAACACAATATATAATGCAGTTTGTTGCATGCACTGGTGCATTGTTTCACTAGCTGATGACACCCTTCTAAATGTAAAAAATGTCACACATCACACATTAGCACAGCAGTAAAGCACTCAGCGCAGTGCAGTGAAACATAAGAGGGAAAAAGTGTGTCTGTGTGTGCATGTGCCAGGACTGAAGAGAAGTATTGCACGAGCACTACGCCATGAAGAGAAAATTAGGCCCATTCAGGAAGTCCCGGCCCATTGCGGGACGTGAGCGGAGGCTCTGGTGCATTGCTTGCCCAAGTGGCAGCGTTGCTACGGTAACAGTAGATCAGCGAGAGAGAGAGAGAGAAAAAAAGAAAAAGGAGAGATGCAGGAAGAAGGGAAGAACACAAGCCTGCACTCCTCCTCCCACTATCTCAATCCCACTATTCAGTAGCACAAGCTAACACAATGACCCCAGCTCAGCCTTTAACCGCCCTCTGCACACACACACACACACACAATCTCCTATCTCAGAAGCCCACTGTGGAGTCTTCAGTCTTGATAACTCCTCCACCTCAAACACTCCTTTTTGTCTCAGATGAAAATGGAAGAGTATCACCTGATAGCTAAAACTCTGTTTGTAGTTGATTAGAGCAACATTAAAAGCAATTAGAAGGCCTACTTGTTGGATTAACCAATGACAGACATGGGGAGTTCTCATAAAACTTATTATTAGTATAATGATTCTTTTGCTACATGTCTTTTGCTAATTATGTTCTGGTAACAAACAGGCCATTAAGTTTTCCAACTGAGCCAAATTTCTGCGATAAAGGTCGCAGTAAAGGTTGTTACACACCATGCTGACATCAAAGAATTAACAGTGACAAAAGCTGACTGTGCTGTCACCTTATGTTTGCTGTGTCTCAGCCAAAAATCTGTGCTTGAACTCACTAAACGGACTATAGGCAACTGCAACCTAGCATGCATTCTGCACCTAAATGTAAGGAAATAATCATCAATTTCAACAGGTTTCAATATTCTCCACTGATGAGCCATTACATCATGACCACCTGCCTAATAAGCTAGAAAGTATTTAGCCCGTGAAACGTGGTGATGCATTGATTCGCTGAGGTGGAACTAGGTCTCCTGGCATCATAATATCTATAGCATGTCCTACAGTTCCTGTACATTGCAGAGTAAGGGTAATGTAGCGCAAAGCTCCTTTTCCTATAGTCAACCACAAATGTTCATTTGGGTTCATGTCAGGTGAATTTGGAGTGCAAGACATTAACAGAAATTCATCTGAATGTTCCTTGAACAAATCCTTGATTATTCTGGCAGTCTGGGATAGCACAATATCCTGTTAGTAATGGACATCACTGACAGTGAACACAGCTGCCAAGAATGGGTACACTTAGTCCCAACCAGGGGCGGAGATGGACATTATAAACATCTGGGGCTTAGCCCAAATGTAGTTGGTCACTAACAAACAAAAACAAACAACTGTGGTGCGGTGATGAGATGAGTGCCACCGCTAAGTGATAGACAGGAGGCATGGCTATGTAGGATCACAGTGTGTGAAATACACTCGGTTTCGGAGAAGAGAGAGAGAAAGTGCTTACCGTCATGGTGCTGTCTCAGTTAAAAACACTTAAATAAATAAAAAAGGGATAGAGAAAGCTGATATTGTTCTACTGATCCTGCAGGAAAACAATACTGAACCAATTTAAATATTTCTGCATAATGTGTAGAAAAACTACATTTTGACCAAATTTAACAAACCCAAAAGATTTGGGGCTTTTGAAAAAACATTCGGGGCTGAAGCCCCAGAAGCCACCCCCGCTCAGTCCCTAGTTCCAACTCTACAAGATTGTGCTCTTAAATTAATCTGGCATAACATCTAGAAAACACAGTCCACATAAAAACCACTGCCACATCTGTTTTATTCCATTTTTTTCTCTCTGTTTTTTTGTTACGGAACTAAACATGACCAAAATTAACACAAAAGACTAAAGCACTGTTTTTGTTTGCCACAATTCTATTCACCATCACTTAATGTCACAGTGATGAAATAAAACTCTGCACTTGACTTTAGCAAAATATTTGCCCATGTCCATTTTTATAGGTACCGTGCAGTGCTTTGAAATGTGCATTTTAATTTGATGTTTTACGAAATCTCAAGGCTGGGACAGTGAGAGTGGTTGAGCTGAAGCATATCAAATGTGAAGCGTATTAAAGGGGTCGGCGCATGTCAGATACTGGAAAGCATTTGATTGGTCACGATTTGATGAGAAACTGAAGTATGAGGTGACGTGTATAAAACCGTTGATCCATTTAGGCGGAAGTGACAAACTACAAGCCTTACATGTTTATATCAGTTTTATATCTTCTAAATGCAAATTTTGTCACTGCTTTGGAGAACACTAGCTCAAAGATATCCTAAAAACTAACAATACTGATAATAACATCTAAAAAAAAAAAAAAAAAAGTAATTTCATGGGACCTTTAATGAGTAATGAATGACTTATGAGTATTGATCTCACAATGTGACAGAGGATTATTATAAATTCTAAAAGTGTGCACCCCATTTCACACATTTTGCAAATGCTGAAATATTCCTCTGATCTTGGGTCAAAATCTGTAGTCTTTGATCACAAGTTTGTTCACAGACATCCAATTGACCATATGCACATAACTGTGCATTTCAATTAGCCAGGCCCAGGCATTTTCTGCACTTAAGATCTGCCTAGCTCTAAATCAAAAATCTAAACATGATTGAGAACATATTTAAAGTGGGTCACACACCGGACAAGAAAAACTGTACCAAATCGCACTGGGCCATGTCACATCTTTAAAATATGAACATTTATTTTAACATAGTTTTTTTCATGGATGTGCATGAAGTGTTAAACCACTTCTCCCCACTGCGCTTAAATTTAAATGCCTTTTCATTTTGTTTTACAGTTGAACAATGCTTATGTCTATTTAACCAACTATATTCTGATCATAAAACATTATCACATACATTATCACAGTGGTGTTAAAGGAACCTCATGAGCTGAAAATATGTACATGTATATGTACATTAAACATGTTCCATGTTTAGTCAATTAATGACCACTACGATCAAATATCATATACGATGGAGTCATTAGTTTTGAAGGCTCAGTCCTGCAGTGAGGCTTCTCCTACTACAGTTAAACCTTTTCATCTATGATAAAAATTTAAATGCAACTTAAAAAATAAAAAATTGTCATGCCAGGCAATCAGAATGGTACGTGGTTTTATCCGTTTTTTAGTCTATATTATTATCCATTATACACTGTGTAAATGACTCAGCAGCAGTCTGACTGAAGCTGAGATAAACTGAAAAAAACTACAAACAACAATATAGATTATAGATTAGAGAAAACAAAATGCCCTGGAAAAAAAACACTTGACGTGCCTTTTTGTGTTTTAACCAACATGCTACTCATTTCCTGTTCCAGGGCTTCATATGTAAGAAATCTTCTGGGAAACATTAGTTTTAGGAGTGTACAAAGCCACAGTCTGTGGGTGGCTGACATGCCATTTTACAAGAGCACAGATTGAAAACAAAACATACTAAACCACTCAAATGATGCTTAATATACAGTTGTTGTTGTTTTTTTACCATGACCCGAAGTTGCTATAATTAGTTTTTAAATATAGTATACTGTTCAATGGATATATGTTCAGGAATACTATTTTTGCAATAACTTCTCAAATGAAGAATAATGCTGCCACACAATTTAGTTTGCCATAACAGTGAAAGTAGACCATTATGATTTCTGCGATGTGAAAAATACTTAATTAAATAGCTTAATTCAGACAATTTGAATGAATAAACCTAAAGCACTACTACACGACTTGAATTGTGATTGTAATTGTAATGAATTGATTTATTAAATTGTGATGTGAACTTTTGCCAGTGATTATGAAATGAATCTAAAAAAGAAGAGTGTCAATGAATGGCGCTGTTTCAAGTGCTACATACTACTACTACATAATACTGAAGCATGCATTTGACTCATGGTGTTGTTCACCATCTGCTGCCTCACTGTTTAAGGAAAAAAACTATCATCATATCAAGAAACTCAAATGTCTTCATGACAACCCATCAGATAAAAATGTGGCTAAAGCAAAGAAACTGAAATAGCAATATAGAGATATTATCTATAAACATAAAGAGTGTACTTTTCAAAGCAATAATAATAATTGATACATAGAATTATTGAAAACGGTAAGGCCTAATCCCACATTTGTTAAAAGGAATAAAAATAAAAGGAGAAAAACTAAATGGAGTTTCTTAAAAGGTAACTGCAATTGGAAAATTATAAATTCCGCAAGTTTAATTTTCTATCCGCTTGTTAAGTGTGAGGTCACGCGAAGCGGCTTCCGGGTCCAAGCACTCTATCAAACTGTATGGGGAGACTCATCAAATGGTAATAATATATATATATATATATATATATATCCATGCCTAATATCAGATGGCCAGAAATTGATTAATTTTTGTAAATTGTTAAATTTTTGGTATTTGTGATGCAGTAAGCCCAGAGTGCTGTACACTTTGATTTTATACAAAATTCACTTTAATGTGTGATATGACTAAAAAGTGGTCATAAACAAATATTTTCTCAATTCAAATGAGTAGCGGCTTGGACCTGGAAACAGTATTCCATACGTCACCGATACGTCACGACTTAAGCAGATTTAGAAACAAAACGGAATCCAGAAAAATTAAAAAAGAAAATGGAAATCTGTGATAACAAAAGATACAGACATAAGTTATATTGCGGTCATTAAGTATTGATTGGCTACTTGATGTTAATAGCAGGTGGGTGGGACATCTCATACTAGAAGGAAAATGATTGGACAAAAATCTTTGTAGTATAGCATCATGAGTCATCAATATTTAGCCATTTTTTAGGAAGAGGAAAAAAAATGCATTTTGACTTAATTTGTAAAGTGAAGAATGTGTAGTGTAGAAGAATAGACTGAAATCTCAGCTTAATGTGAATACTATTAGGGCTGCACAATATATCGCTTCAGCATCGATATCGCAATGTGATCATTTGCAATAGTCACATCGCAGGATATGCAATGTTAAGTCTGTATTATAATTTATCATTTGCATGTGATTTTGAGGCATGTTACTGTATGAGGATTTTAAAAGCATTCAGGCATAGAACATTGTACCATTAATAACATTAACAGCGATTCATTTTATTAAATTATTTATAATTATTATTATTATATTTATTTACAATTATTATTGAATTACTATTATTTTTATTATTCAATTACTGTACTTGAATACTGTTAGACTCGAAAAACCATTAAACACTGTTTATTTCGATTGTCATTTTTTCTTTATTGCTTTTAATTTGTTTATTAGATTTTATGCTAATGTATATGCCTACAAAATCATCCCAATCAATCTAAAATTATAAACTCCTTTATGAATAGAAAAGTTCAATCTCTATTAGTCACATCGCAATATACACTCACCGGCCACTTTACTAGTATTGGGTTGGACCCCCTTTTGCCTTCAGAACTGCCTTAATCTTTCGTGGCATAGATTCAACAAGGTACTGAAAATATTCCTCAGTGATTTTGGTCCATATTGACATGATAGCCTCACGCATTGCTGCAGATTTGTCGGCTGCACATCCATGATGCCAATCTCCTGTTCCACCACATCCCAAAGGTGCTCTATTGGATTGAGATCTGGTGAGTGTAGAGGCCATTTAAGTACAGTGAACTCATCATCATGTTCAAGAAACCAGTCTTATTTGCACTTTACGACATGGCTTATGGATGGTTGTGAGTGAAAATCCCAATAGATCAGCAGTTTCTGAAATACTCAGACCAGCCCGTCTGGCACCAACAATCATGCCACGTTCAAAGTCACTTAAAATCACCTTTCTTGCTTTCTTCTTCATACATGTCAAACTTTTTACTATTTAAAATTGATGAGTCGACTATTAAACAACGGTTCAATTACAAACTTTAGATTTTTTTGAAAAAATGTTAACCCATGTGTTTAATAATCTGCACCGCATCTGTGATACGGGACTTTTTGTTTTGAGCAGCTGCTCCTCGTTTATGATGTTAGTCGGGATTTTTCCATTCAGCTCATCCACAATGGTGAAATATTATCCATCTGTTACCATAATGGACGTCAAGGTGAGTGATAATGAATCCAAGTTAAACACACATGCACGCACACACAGAGCTTATACAAAGCGGTCAATTAAGACAAATGTTTTCTGAAACCTTTCTATTAAAAAAATGATACTAGTTGAAATATTTGCATTCCTGAAGTCACATTTTGCCCTAACCACACACTCTTTGTTTTTCCCAAAGCACTCTGATCATTATTAGTACATTTCTCATATTATAGGCGGGCATTATTAAACTACAGGACATGACATTATTATTGTGGTGTGAATTTTATAAAGAAAAAGGACAGGCTACCACATTTCACCCACATATTAAAGAATATTATGAGCTGCTTTTATTAAACAAAACATACTACAAGAAAAACAATAAGGAAAATCACTTTTAAGATGGTAAAATTACTTTTTTTTAACCATGTGTGATGATTTCTTTAAGTGAAGAAATAGTACAACTAGTTTCACTGCACTTCCTGCATGTGTGTGTTTTTACGAACAAAGCATTCCACACTCCACGACACCCTTCTGGGTGACACACAAACTAATGTAAATAACATGGTCTGGTCTCGTTTGCGGCTGGATGCGAGGTCGGCCACGTCACCGAGGAAGGGATTAGCTCACTGTGATTTATGTAACCAATGTCTGCGTCACCGGTGTCAGCGCTTGTCATCGGATTCAAAAGATAATTGACCACATTAATCACAATAAACCACAACTCGAGTCAAACCGTCAAGGGTTAAAGTGATATGCTGCCATTGATCTTCACATATCATCAATTGTTTTGCTAAAAATAAAAGCTTGTGTGTAGTTAAAGAATGATTATGTTACATTACCGTTTAAAAGTGTGGGGTCAGTAAGTTGTTTTGTGCCTTATATATTATTCAAAAATGTTTTTATATTATAAAAATATATAATAAAACATAATTAGAATTAAAATAAAATAAAAAAATATTTATATATTTTACAAATGCTATTTCTTGCTGAATTTCCGTTTTCAGTGTTTCCAGTGTCTGATTTACTTTGTTTTTATCATATTGTGGAAAAAAATATTTAATTCATAAAAAAATGCTCAAAAGTAAACATTTATTTGAAATGTATATATTTTGAACAAATGTCCTAATTCAGATTTCCGCTCAATTTCATGCATTATGGTTAAATACAATTATTAATTCCTTTAAAAAATAAAAAAAAAATTTACTGTCCCCAAACATTTGAACAGTAGTGCAGACAGTAGTAAAATGCATTGAAGATTCTCTTGTTCAGTTTCAGCCAAAATGTCACAAAAAAGCAAATCCACTGACTCAAAATGCACAATTAATATGTCAGTACAGCGATGACTGTAGATAATAAACATATTTCATTGTTGTAAATGATAATCACTCTAATATATTATTGTATTCCACATACCACTGTATCACATCCAAAAAGGCATAATATTACTAGCATATCATTAGTATCTGCAGCCATAGAATTCAGACAAAAACAACAGATCATTTGCTTCAATAATTTCATTACTTAGGCTTGTTTATTATAGGCAGGAACTCTCCGCTTTATTTAATGCCTTTTACCATGCTTAAATCCAGTGTTGTTATTAACAAGTATAATTTAAAAAGCTTCAGTTAATTGAAATACAGCTAAAATCAAATATAAAAACTTTTAAAAATCAAAAATAAATTACTTAAATTAAAATTAAGTTATACAGACATTTTTAATGTGCAAACAAAACTGCTAAGTTACTAAATAAAGCGAATTTACAATATCAATACAACAATAGTGGAGAAAAAAACTGATGCAGAAAAAAAAAAAAACATCTGCAGATTCTGTCTCGGCCTAGTGAATTTGATGAGATATATCACAGAGGGTCTGGAGGCACAGAAGAAGCTGACTTACTGTCTTTTTGAGTCGCAGGACTGGTTGATGGGCCAGCGGTTGTTCGTCCCACTGGACTGGCGTGTTTGGGACCCCTGCCAGGGATCTTCAAGCCACTGGACTTTAGCATGTTCATTATGTCCACTGGGGAAGCTTCAAGTTTCGCAGCTTATTAAGGGTTTACACTGAGGCACTAAATATGGGGATGGCGGATATCCCTCTCCATTCTACCTGCGGGACTGAAGACAAGCATCATGAGCATTTAAAACACACAGCCAAAAAACACAAACCCCATTAACTGGGTGCAGTTTTGCTAAATGAATGGCCTTGAATGGCCCATGCCAGTTCATAAACAGGAGCCACAGCATCAATAACGTGATGCTTCAGGGCAAAGGAGGAAAAAAACACATTTTATCATCTGCAACAATGTATCCAACACACAAATCCAGTAAATGCGTTGTTTTCCCAAAGGAAACATTTCCTGATAGATAATGCAGTGATATAGCAAGGTCATTCTAGCATATCAGTGAAATGAGACCCATTATATACACTGAGGTCGGCAGTTTCGATATGCTGTCATCACCGCTGCCTTTCAAACCACAAATTACCTCTGTAAAATAACTCAACACGCGAATTTTACTTCAAAATGCAGACGAATTCAGCGTAAAACCGTAGCCTTTTTTGCTAAAAGCAGCGGAAGTTTAGCGTGCTGGCTCATTTGTTCGCCCTGGACTCCGGGCTCTATTGTTTTGGCTCTTCACTGCGGCGTGCTCGCGACCGTCTCTTCACGCCCCTGTCAAGCGACACAAACGCAAACTGCTCTCACAAACACCAGCATTTACCTTATGAAGTCCAAATCCGGTGTGGTATAAAGAAGTCTGTGCCGGCGAACTTCAGATGGTGTGTGTAGGGATGGCTCTGTCGGCTTCCCGGCATGAGATTTGTCAGCGTCTGCCACTCCCTTCACTCTCGCTCTCTTTCTCACTCCCTCTCTCTCTCTCTCTTTCTCTCCCACACGGATGCGAAAAATATGGATGCTGAGCTAAAGCTGGCGGCGGGAGTGGGACAGGATCCGAGGCTCATAGGCAGAGGCACATATTTAGAAAAGCTCTTTTAGATAAATGCCCTGAATGTGTGCCAGTGGTGAGCAAATGGCTCTTGAATAGACGAGGGTCATTAAGCAGAAGGGGGAAAGCCTTCAGGCAGGGGGTCGTTTAAGCGATGCCCGATTTGTGAATCGTTCTTTTGAGTCGAATCTTTTTTTGGAATTGGCTGAACAAAAGCCATGTGAATGATTCGTTCACGAATCGGATTGAACTCGTTCGAACAACTCTAGGGATTGTCTTTTTTTAAGGCCGAACATGATTTGGTCCAAAAACCACTAGAACGGTTTTATATGATTTGCTGACTTATAGCCTACTTATCCTGAATGTTTCAAAGAACGTTCTAATCCAGAGAATATGTATTTAACTTGTGACACGGACCAAGTCCTGTGTCGCCATGCTTATGATGTCACACACCCTCGGTTTCAGAAAACAGGGTAATACTAAAGATGCTGTCTTGTGTTTTATTAGACCACACAGAGTTATAACAGAACTTTAACATTTATTTAGTTTGATAAAACAGAGCTGCTGCTTCTTCCCCACATGGTCACAACTGGAAGAATCAATGATTGATGTGGCATAATAAAAGCTCCGCTGCTTTCATGTCACCTCTTAGCAATTGCTTATGCGCACTTGTTTTGCTCTTCTTTGATGTGCGATTGGTTACCCCGAATTGTTTCCATGGGGGTCAGACAGGGAAACAACATCCAAAACAACGTTAGCCAAATGAATACACTGCTGAGTCAAGTAGCAGGGCTGGTACAGATGTATCTGGACATCCATCACTCGCAGAGAGATTTTAAAGACTCTGTGGAGGTAACACTGGACGAGAAGCCAACTTCGTCGCCCCACATCTTTTCTATCGGTGGCGCCATTCTGTGTTTGTCCACAGCAATTAGAAAACAAGATTTGATGCTGCACAATGGCACTTCTTATGGAGAAAATTGTTTGCCGGAGGTTTATGAAACGGTTCTTCTCTTCCAGCCACCATTGTTGTTTAGACGAACAGCGTGACACATTTACAACTCCGCCTATAGCTGTGAGGGGCTGTTCGAAACAGTATACGGTCATCACTCAGACTTTTCGACTTCTTTTTGTCCCCAAACAAAGATCAAAATAGTAAAATATAGTATATAGTAAAATAGCTTTCACTCTTCTTCATACTACAATGATAATAATAAGTTTTGAATACTTTAGCTCAGTGCTTTGTAAGATTATAGTGTGCATTGACACTTCTTACAGGAAAACTGTGCCACGAAACAGGTCTGGTTTAAACTATTCCATATACTTCATCTCATGCACATCCTTCGTTTAGTCAATGTATAATAGGCTAAATATGTGGCTGCCCATGGCTTTATTACAAAGATTTAGATAAAATAAAATTATTGAAAATATGATTCAAGTAAATACAACACATTTTATGTGTTTTGTTATATATGTTTTGTTATTTTTTTTAGATAACAAAACACACATTGGTACAAAGAAAAAGAAAATGAGTAAATTGTATTATTAATAATAATAATAATTATAGTCCTCGCCACTGCCACCACTGGCTTGCTTGGTTTGGGACTTGTGGAGCTGCACATCGATGGATTTGCTCTTCAGTGTTTGGACTTTCAGCAGTGAAATTTAAACCACACTGAACTAAACTAAACTGAACTCAACTCTGAAATCTGGAATTTACTAGAACTTCTATGTTAAGCTGCTTTGACACAATCTACATTGTAAAAAGCGGTATATAAACAAACATGAATTGAATTGAATTATTTGATTATTCCAATTTTGGAAAAATTATAAATCTATTAAAATCTATAATGTATAACAAATTTTAAATTATAGATTAATATATATATATATATATATATTATTCATTCATTCATTCATTCATTTTCTTTTTGGCTTAGTCCCTTTATTAATCTGGGGTCGCCACAGCGGGATGAACCGCCAACTTATCCAGCATATGTTTTACGCAGCGGATGCCCTTCCAGCTGCAACCCATTACTGGGAAATATATCTATAATTTAATAGACTAATAATTTTTTAACATTTAAAAAAAATCCAATAACTATAACAATAATAACATATAATAGTAATAAATTATTTATAATCAATTAATTGGGGGCAGTCGTGGCCTGGTGGTTAGAGTGTTGGACTCGTGATCCGAAGGTTGCTGGTTCGATACTCGGTACCAGCGGGAATTGGGGGTGGGGGGAGTGAATGACCAGCACTCTCCACCACCCTCAATACCACGACTGAGGTGAGTCCCTTGAGCAAGGCACCGTTCCCCCCAGCTCCCCGGGCGCCGCAGCATGGCTGCCCACTGCTCCGGGTGTGTGTTCACTAACTGTGTGTGTGCACTTGGATGAGTTAAATGCAGAGCACAAATTCCAAGTATGGGACACCATACTTGGCCACACTACACTTCACTTCACTTCACATTATTATTATTAGTAGAAGAAGTATTAATAATAAATTCAGATCTAATTAATAATAAATTAAACAAATATATTTAAATAAGATAAAAAATCTGTGAATAGTAAAAAGGCGACATGGTGGCTCAGTGGTTAACACTGTCGCCTCACGGCAAGAAGGTCGCTGGTTCGAGTCCCGGCTGGGTCAGTTGGCATTGCTGTGTGGAGTTTGCATGTTCTCCCCATGTTCGCGTGGGTTTCCTCCAGGTGCTCCAGATTCCCCCACAGTCCAAAGATGTGTGGTATATGTTAATTGAATAAACTAAATTGTCCGTAGTGTATGTGTGTGAAAGTGAGAGTGTATGGGTGTTTCCCAGTACTGGGTTGCAGCTGGAAGGGCATCCGCTGTGTAAAACATATGCTGGATAGGTTGGGGGTTCATTTCGGACCCCTAATAAATAAAAAGACTAAGCCAAAGGAAAAATAATGTTTGAATGAAAAGTAAAAAACGTATCAAAATAAAAAAGCTAAGTAAACATTATTTTACACCAATTTACCCGTAAAAAAAATTCGTTTTGAACATAACAGTTCTTAAGAACCGATTCGCGTGACGACTCGGACTGCTACAGTTTTGGAGAACAGTTTACTATCATAGGGGGAGGAGGCTCTGTTATCCACATGTTAAACAATAATTGATATGTTATGTCGAGAAATAGCGAAACGGAAACACGTGGAAGCCATGTTGTTTATATACCCGCTACTTACATTTCTTTACCTTTGAACATTGACTTTTCAACAAAAAAAATAGAATGAAAGAAGCTTCAGTCAAAACTACCATTCATGGGCATCCCGTGAGCGACCGGAAGCTCAGAAAAGCAGTCCAGCTGCTGTGGAATTTATGCATTTCCGGTCATTACCGATTGAAAGCCAGCTGACCACAACACGGAGCACAGGCAGACATTAAGCTGCTTACAAACAAAATTATTATCATGTACTCTTTAATTTAACATTTCGTTGGTGTTTTAAACCCTGAAACAAACAAACAAAACAACAAATCTTAATACCTAAATATCAACTTATATCACATGAATACCATAGGAATACAATAAAATGATAATAGAAAGAAGAAAGCAGAGGTCTTATACTTTTCAGGTCTTTTTTTATTATTATTATTATTGATTGCTGCATGTACACACATCCACAAACATGAGGAAATTAAAACATGCCTAAAATGACTTACAAATCGGTAAGAAACAGGGTCAAAAAAGTAGAACTCGGTTAAGAGAGAACAAACCAACTCCTTCACGAGGAGGAAACAAATAATAAGCTGGTAAGTTATTAAATTCCTCATAACAACAAAAAGACTGACTCCTTGCATGCTATATTTATAAATGCAACTGCAGTTGTATGACAAAAACCTCCAATAAAAAAAGTAATAATACAGAAGTGAAACACAATAATGTGTTTTCCTCAAAAGAAGGAAGAGAAAGAGAGAAGCTGACAGAGAGGTGGAGGAAAAAGGAGAAAATATGTAGTGTTTCAGATGAACACAAAACAGTAAAAACATTCTTTCTTGTAAACATAAGGCACCACTTTAACTGACAGGAGCTGTTATTATTAATAATAATAATAATGTTTACAAAAAAATATCATAATTACATGCTCAAAATATCAGTCTCAAACTAATAACGAGAAACCAATGCATAAATATACAGATGCACCATTGAATTAAGTAATACTCATGCCCAAATGCATCATTAAATAATATATTCAAATCCTACTGTCACCTGAACTGGTCACATGCTCAGTGATTATGTTTAATAAATAACTCTTCATATTAGACTGTATAAAAAGAAATCCAGATGCAAATAATTGTTTTTACATGGAACTCAAAGAAAATATTTAGCAAAATTTGCAAGGCATGCATTTAAAAAAACCCTGTTATGAACGTGGATTAAAGGTAATTCTTGCACCCATTTTACTTCATAAGACCTCATCAGAAGCCACAGGTATTAATTTTGTTTTGCCTGTATGTTTTTTTGACTCTCAAAGTGCCGGCAGCCATTGACGTGGATTATAAGAATCACCAAGGACCACATTTGCGACTAAAATCATCTTTAATGTTCTGCTGACGAAAAGAAGTCACCTATATTTAAGATGGCCCGAGGGTATGTAAATGAACAGCAAATTGGCATTTTTGTGTGAACTGTTGCTTTAAGATGTAATTGTAATGACTTAAATAGTCCCATTATAATTTTTGAGTTACATTTATGCATTTTGTGTTTAGAAAAGATTTGTGGAGTGCGTGTACTGTTTATTAAAAGGTAGTAAAAGTCTGGAGTGTCATTTAAAACGGTTATTGAGGGCTGAAGTCAGCTTTTAAATTGTTATTAAAACTCTAATGCCACCTAGTGGACAAACACTAACCAACACCAGCTTTTAGGGGGAAAAAAGAAGTAACGTTATACGTTTAAAAATGGCAGGAATACACATTTTAGTGAAATGCACAGTGCAAATATGTTTAACAATTACATATCATAAAAAGACAAACAACAAACATTCCAAAATGACAGACACACATGAACAAGGCATTGAGACACTGCGAATGGCAGATCTGTGCAGGATTTAGATCCAACAATGAAGTAATTCTGCTATTGATTTACAGAATAAAACATAAAATAAAAATTAAAAATCTATTTGAAAGTTTGGAATAACTGAGACTGTTTAATGTGTTTGAAAGAAGTCAAAAACAAGAATGAATTTAGCTCAATAAAAACTGTAATATTTTTTAAATATCATAAGAATTAAACTTTTATTTTAAGTCAGAATATAAAAAAAAAAAAAAGTAATTCCTTCCTTTAAATTTGTGTCTTTACCGTCACATGAAAATATTATGTTATTGCTGAATAAAAGTATGAATAATTATTAATAAAAAAAAGGTGATGTAGCAGTTTGTTTTCATTAAAAATAAAACTGCATTAAATAATATATTATTCATTCATTCATTCATTTTCTTTTCGGCTTAGTCCCTTTATTAATCTGGGGTCGCCACAGCGGAATGAACCGCCAACTTATCCAGCATATGTTTTACGCAGCGGATGCCCTTCCAGCCACAACCCATCTCTGGGAAACATCCATACACACTCATTCACACTCATACACTACTGACAATTTAGCTTACCCAATTTACCTATACCGCATGTCTTTGGACTTGTGGGGGAAACCGGAGCACCCGGAGGAAACCCACGCCAACACGGGGAGAACATGCAAACTCCACACAGAAATGCCAACTGACTCAGCCGAGGCTCGAACCAGCGACCTTCTTGCTGTGAGGCGAACGTGCTACCCACTGCGCCACCGTGAGGCCTAATAATATATTATATTATATTATATTATATTATATTATATTATATTATATTATATTGATTTCTGAAGAAAACTTGACAGTGAAAACTGGAAAATCTATATAATATTATTAAATATCTTCAATAGAATTTTAATACTACAACAGAAAACAGTTTTATAATTTAAAATGAATATAATAATACAACTTAATGGTTTTAATGTCTTAATTAAATAAAATCTTTTAAATGCATAAAAAAATCCTAATTATTCCAAACATTTTACCACCGATTCTGTGTATATAAATATTCAAATAAAACTGAAATAATAATAATAATAATAATAATAAAAATACAAAGAGGAAGAGCCGACATGCAAATCCAAAGTATTTCTTTTTAAAGTTAAAAGCACATGAAGAATGGTGATTGAAACCATTAAAGCTGAAATTCATTCAAATAAAATGAACCCATTTGAATCAATGCAGTAAGTTAACGCTATATTCCATCTTACCTTAATGCCAAACACACAGCAAAAACACCACAACTATCCTTATTCGTGACTGCAGTCCTCTAACTATCCATCTAAAAAAAAAAAACATCTGTTCAACGATACAAGAACAAATCAATCTTTTTAGCATTTTCAGCTTTCTTTTCTGGTCTGAGTCGAAACAAGAGCATGTTTTTGAAGCCGCCCGGTGACGGAATAACACTGTGAATGACGTGGAATTCATTTCAAACCAACGTCCTCTCATTTACGTTTGTAGTTCCAGGAAAACGTTTTTATTCTTCGATCTTTCCTCTTCCTCCACCGCGGCATGAGCTTTGTGAAGGTCTTGGAGAATGTCAAAGAGTTTTGACACTCCGTCGGATTTCTTCTGGTCTGAAAGATCAAAATTATGGTCCATATTGATTGCCAATAACAAGCATCATATTCAAGTCAACACAACACAAGTAATCTTAAAAATAATAAATGGTTTAGTGGTACTTTGGTTAATTATTACATTGAAATAAAGACTGAATTTGTATTGTTAAAGATAGATTGTTATGATAAGTGTTATTAATTTATTATTTGAGCATTTATGGACATTTACTAACGGTAAAGTGTATTTATATAAGAAAATACTGGGTTATATAAGGTTACTATGTGTTACTATGATAAGTTTTTATTTTATATTTTCAGTTTTTAGTAGTTTTGCCATTTTGTTATTTTTTAGAAATGTTCTTAGTTATTATAATAGTCTTTAGATTGGCATGATCCTTCATGAATTATTCTAATATGATTTAATATTCTTAATATTAATTTTTAGAAATATGTTGCTGTGTATTATAATTGTAGAAACTGTGATAATCTATCAGAAGTTTGGGGAAAGTCAGATTTAAAATAATAATAAATTAATTACTAATTATTTATTAATGCTTTTATTCAGTGAGAAAGCATCAATTATATTATATTATATTATATTATATTATATTATATTATATTATATTATATTATATTAT